>PVLA01000156.1:0-739540 GCA_004027455.1 Hydrochoerus hydrochaeris | reverse complement strand
GACACAGTGGCTCAATATCCCTTCTCAATCTTTCATTCCTCCCTTTCCTCCATCCCATGGATGTTAATTTCAAAAGCATCCCCCAAATAAATCTGCAGCATGCCAATTTCTACCTCCAAGGAAGAAGGGAACTCAATTGCAGTTTTGACTAATCATTTAAAAAACTATACATCTTTACAGTTGAAAATTTGCATGCTTTAAAGAGCCATAGTGTTTACAGCTATGGTTTCTAGAGAAACTCTGAAGGAGATGTGATAGGGAGAAAATCAGTGACTGTTGGGGACTTGTTAGGAATGAACTTAAGAACTTAAATTTTTTGAGTAAATAGCTCTAGATGATGTAAGGCAGTACAGTGGTGGGTGTAAGGGTGAGGGCCACTGGAATTGAGTGTGAAAAAGGTAAGGCAAGTGTTTTAGACAGATTGCCAACATGGGGGTTGGAAGCCTTTGAGATGACGCTGAGGCCTGCAATGGAGAGACAGGCAGAGGCAACTCTGATAAATGCAGAGAATGAGCAGGAATTATCATTTTATAAAGTCCTTTACTACCTTTAAAAGGCATTTTCTGGTACTCTGGGTGATTCTGGAAGAAACAGAAGCATGATGTGAATATGGGGAAATAAAAGAAAACAAGGAAGTAGGCGACCATGAAATGAATGCTCAGTCTCAGCAATGAGACTCAAAAGAAAGGGTAGATTAAAACCAGAAAATAAGAAAAAGAAAGATCCCAGTGCTCTGAAGGAAAGAGAAGTCTCCCAACATCCTCCCTACTTATTCTTCCAATATTAATATACACCTGGGCCTACCTTATTGTATACTAGTTGATACCAACTTTATCAGTTTTTTCCATCAAAGCCAAATAAGACATAGCAAAATCATGATGAACTACCTTTTTGCCAGGTGTATCCCTGTATAACTCATTGTGTGATGGCTGAAACTGAGAAACCAAGAAGTGTCAAGTGGTTCTAAGTGTTGCCAAGGATTCATGATTTGAACAATTACCTGGCACACATAAAGGAACATATGTGGATGACTTCTTAGTGTGGAGAGTAAGTCAGCGCAAGTGTTACATTGTGGCCACGATTGATCAGCACCTTAAACAGAGAAGCTGGAAGATCCCAGGAGCTCCTATCATGTGTGTTTCTGACCACAGATACACCATCAAGCAGAAAACAGAATTGTGGAGTCCCTTGGTTCTAATTCTTACAAGACAAAATTCCTCTGCCTCCTCTGACCAACTTTCTGTTTTAAGTTCACTGAACATGCTACAGCATGAGTTGTTATTCACTCCATTTGCTCTATTATCGGTTCAGTATGGTTAAATACATTCACTTTTTAATGCTTTTAGAAAATGGTAATTTGTCTACTATAAAATTTGTTGCATCTTTTTATAAATTGGTTGTAAAAAAACAAAACAAAATCCCCCAAAAACAAAACAGAAAAAAAAGCAACTTCCACACTGCCCTCTGCACCAGCAGACGATGGACAAGTTCTGCCCATTTGGACAGCATGAGATTCAAAGAGGAAAAGAAGCGCCCGTGAAGGCAGAGTTAGCTACTGCCCTGGAGTAGCTAAGAAAACATCGAGCTCTTCTTGCCTTCAACCCACCTCCAGCTCCCTGCTTGAGAGTCCTAGAAAGACAGCCACATCCTCCGGGGAGGGCAGGTTTCAGTTATAATCAGGAAGCAAGAACATGTTGTCAAGTGATGGAATATGTTAGGAAATCTGCTTAGCATTTAACAGGGATTCTAGAAGATAAAATGGATGGCTCGGGAGAAAGGTGCTCATAAAATACTTCCATGCCATTTGAAGAGGGGGATAGTGAAGTCAGAGCTGAGGTAGTCTAGCAATCAATATTAAGACCAGTGGTGTTTATTCATGGCACTGTGAAAAATGATTCCTGACAGCACAGCATCCTTTAGATGACTTCGAGACCAAGAGATCAACAGATGGACCTAACCCAATACAATAGCAGGCATGGGTTTTATAAATTATGTATACTGACAGGAATAACTTAGAGTATAATGATTTACTTATGCAACTTAGATTGCGGTAAGAATAACCCCTTAAAGAAAAAGATTGCATTATAATATTTGGCGTGGTATTGCACTATGGTGCTGTAAGATGTGTATGGAAAACAAGCAACAGAACTGTCCGGAGAAAAGCACTGAAATCATTCTGACTCCATTAAACAAGTGGATGATATTTCCATCTCTAGAAAGTAACAAGATAAACAAGGAAAGACAAGGGAAGGAGGAGATTAACATTAAGAGAAAGATAGTTTCCTAAGACTGTGGTTAAAAGAAAATGTAGCATAGGGCAAAAAGGAATGTTTGGAAGAAATGTCTCTTTTGGGAGTTACTAGTGCTTGTGAAGCTGTGTAAAGTAGACATTCCCAGGCTTGGGACCATCTCTCTGCCTTGGAGATCACAAGGGCTACAATGGCATTTACTGAACAAAAGTGTTGCATAAATGCAGAAATAACAGAGAACATAGGATGCTTATATTTTCCCCATCTTTGTCTACCATCAAATAGGTCCTTTTCATGGTGATAAATTAATGGTTGAAAGTGGACACAGAGTGAACATAGACGAGGTTTCTCAATAACATTTTGCAAACCAGCATATTCTTTAACTTTTTTATGTTTTAAACCATGCTTCACCTTTTCTTCCTAGAATTTCCCTGCACGTACAAATTATCTTTAAATAATAAAAATTCCTTTTCTTCCTAGTATGTGATGATTGTAATGACTTCGATGAAACATTTAGGTCATTCGGAGCACAGGGCTCTTCTGTGATTCACATCATTGCAAAATATGCCCCATTAAGATGATGCACAAGCTGAAGTGGAGTTAATGAACCCGCATTCCTGCAGGATAATTCAAACTTTACGGGTGATATTAATTTAAATAAAATAAGAAAGGGAAGAAAAATCAGGTTCATTGTACACCAGAGATCATGGTCTTTTTCCTCTCAGTCCATAAACCCCTATCTATTGTTCAGTGGCTCTCATACCATTAGTACAGTGGTTGTAGAGCACATATATGTATATAATTAAGTACCCCTCTGTGGTCATTAAAGGACGGCACACATTTCCATCGGGAGCATATGGGGAACTTGATTCACAAGCCTGTAAGAGACGTTCAGTGCCTTTAACCTTTAGGATATGCTGCGTGGAAATGTGCAGCATCTGCCTGCTGCTGCCCAAATAAAAAGTGGGGGAACCATGGCCAGCAGACAAATCCAGCCTGCCACCTGTTTTATAAATAAAGTTTTATTGGCACACAGCCATGACTATTCATTTACTTATTGTTCATGTCTGTTTCCACCCTGCAGCAGCAAACCTGAGTGGTTGTTACAAAGATTTTTAAATGGCTTGCAAAGTCTAACATTTTGGTTGTTTAGAGAAAAAAACTTTTGATAGCTCTGGATATAAAGGAAAACTTGTATTCCATGCTTCTTGACTGTATACAGTACATGATTGTAAAAGGAACAAGAATTATAGTAAGCAAATCAAATATTCAGGACACAATAGCTCTATACTAAAGAGAATGTCAGTGTTCTAGGAGCCACTCAACCTACTTAGGAATAGAAGTCTTTTTTTTTTTTTTAAAGCTTACACTTGGTATTTTAAGCTTATTTCCTCCTACCATCAAGAAATTAAATAAATACATACATACATACATACATACAAACAATGGCCACGCATTTTGTAAACCCTTCTGAAACACAATGTCTCGTGTTCCCCTTCTGGCTCTGTAGCAGCTGTTAACTATCAAATACTATTTCTAGAACTGTGCTGACATCAGTCGATGATCATACACAAAGCTGTTTGGCATGACACACACTGTGCAAGTTGAGGCTGTTAAAATGAAGCAGCTCTGTTAAAATTAACTCTATTCACATCACAGGGAAAATATCTCCGTCTGTCAAATCAATTTCTTCCTATATCAGTGGGGAAGAACTGTTTTCTAACCTCTAAAAGGGTAATTCAGACACAGGAGAGCAGAAAGAGAGAGAGGAAAAAAAAGGAAAAAAAACTTCCAAAATTAAAATGATAAAACAAAAAATTGCTTGACAGCAAAAGTACTTCCAAATGGATGAAACTGAATCCAAAACTGAGCCCGCAACAAATTTAACTGACAAGAAAGTCTGCATAATGGACTTGGTTTTATTATTAATGCTAATATGGGTACGTTTTTGTTCTGTTGTGCTGATGGCAAGAAGATAAATGCCCACCTAAGGCACTAAAATATCTCCGCTCTGTGGAAACACTGATGTCAGCTGTAATACAAACACTTATTCTTCCCTTGTAAGAAAAAAAAAATTACTTTTTTTCTTTTAAAAGAAGAGCTATCATTAGAGGCCATACTAGAAACAGGTGTAGCTTTGGCACAGAATTTCTTAAAACCATTAAATAAACAGTTCATTAAATAAACTGGTTTCTTTGTGAAATTTTAAATTATATAGATATAATTTTTTAAGTGAGGAGTATAGTCTGTACATGATTTTCAGTAGCACTTCTATTAAAATTAATAATCAGCCTCACTGAGTCCTTCTAACCTGTGATTGAAGTTTACATTTAGGGCAACCACCTCAAATGGGGGAATGCTTTATGCTGCTACTCTCTTCTCTCTGAGAATCAGTACTTAAGGTCTTCTAACTCCCTGAACCCAAGTCACAGTAAAAGCCAGACAGGAGCCAAACAGGGACTGTGAGAAATGGAGACTGTGCCCAAGAGTATTTGGCTGTTTTCAGATTCCAGAGCCAAGGATCGAAGCTCTGCAGTTGTTTGCAGTCAGGAGGACCAGGGGTCTGGTAGCCAAGGAGTTCAGGCCAGAGCCAGGGCGTGTCAAGCCAGCAAGGCAGTTAATCTGAGAAGCCGCAGTTAGGTTTCAGAGATCAAGACTAGCATAAGGTCAGAACTCCAGGAGGTTAGGAACAACAAGGAAATGGAATACAGGACTCTCATCCCCTAAGGTAATGTCTATTTGTGTTTGCTTTTAAGGGTCTTGTTTATACTCCTCCATGGTCACAGCTTCTTTGAAAGTGAAACCGCTGTAGATAAACCTGGATCCTAGCTGAAAAGCCACCTTTCAATTATAAGAAGGGTGTTATAGACCTCAGTAATGCAGAGATTATTTAAATAGCTATTACCCCGTACTCAAAGCCCACACTAATCATTTCAAATTCTCTCCTGCTAGGCTTTTTTCTGCTTATTAATTCTTTTAGCTTTTTGTTTTTATGTTTTGGAGATCAGCACTGTCTACCACAGTGTGTGGTAGACAGACTTTTAAGATGGGCCCTAAGATTCCCCATATTAACCTGTATAGTACCCCTCTTGTGGACGGGCAGGGCCAGTCAATGTGATAGGGGCATAGCTCCTTTAATTAGGTGTCCCATCAATCAGCTTTGAAATTGATCAAAAAGGTATTTACCCTCAGTGTGTCTGACCTACACAGACAAACCCTTTAACAGAAGGTGAAGTCTGAGGGAGAATATGTCCTGCTGTCCCCAAGGGAAAGAAGCAAAGAGAGTCTCCATGTCTCCAGTTGTGAGAAGAGGTATTCACATGGTAAGGACCTGGGGACAGCCTGTAGGAGCTGCAAACCATCCCTCAGTCACTCAGATGCAAGAAGTAAATTCTGCCAACAACCAGTGAGCTTGGAAGATTCTGAGCCTCAGAGGAGACCCCCAACCTGGTGGGACCCTAAGCAGAGGACCCAGCTGACCTATGCCTGGATTCCAGACCGATGGAACTGAGAGATGATAAGTTTTCATTGCTTTAAGTCACTAAGCTTGTAGTGATTTGTTACACAGCATTAAGAAACAAATACACTGTCCAAAAGAACTTTCTGGGATAATGCAAACGATCTATAGTTGCATTGCTGATTGCATTGCTAAATGCTTTGCTAATATGGTAGCAACATGTGAAATGATATTAGTGCAACTGAGGAACTGAATTTTTATTTTATTTGTTTTTTAATTAATTTAAACATGGGTCTATATTGTAGCTACCCTATTGGACAGTAAAATTCTGGGTTAATAATAATAATGGTGGCAATTCTATGATTTTAATGTTCCTCATCATAAAATAGTCCCGAGTGTGATATTTTTTGCAATATAATTTTAAACAGCTTCTCTGCAGGAGTATATGAAGAGTCATGCATTATCTAGCCCCTGCTCTCTCTCTCTCTCAGTTCACTCACTCTCCAAATTTCAGAGCTTCTTCCCAAAACTCTATTGCATTGAGTTCTTTCTCACCTGAAGTCTTTCATATATGCTTTTCCCTCAATCAGGACATTCCCTCCTTCATTCCTAATTTAATGTCTACTTAATGCCTAGCTCTCTGTTCAAATGTCACTCACTTGGAGAAGTTTTGGATACCTTGCCTCTGTCAGCTATTGCTGTGTAACAATCTGTGCCAAACTCAGCAGCTCAAAATAGTAATCATGCATTATTGGAGTTTATGCACCTATTGGTCAGCTAGGTCAGATGATGTAATTCTGGCTTACACATGTGATGGAAAGAGGGTCTGCATTAGCCTGGGGTTGGCTGGGGCCCTTTTGCGGGAACAGATGGGCTTTCATGCCTCCCCTTATACTTTTCTGAGATTAGCAGGCTAGGCTGGTCAGATTCTTCTCACAGGAATGGAGGAAGTAAAATAGGCAAATATAAACACACTTGGCCTCTTGAGACCTAGGCTTAAGACTGGCACAACATTATCTTTGCTTGCTTCTATTGGTCAAATCAGGTTGTAAGGCCAAACCAGACTCACAGGGTAAGGGAGCATACTCAGCCCCTTTCCTGGCAGGGGCTGAAACAATCATATAAAAAAGCCTTGGACTCAAGGAAGGGTGAAAAACTGGAGTCAGTCATGAAACCTTCTACATTTCCTTTTTAAAATTGAACACCCCCCCGCCCCGCTTAATAGCTTGTAGAAAAGACTTTTTTTCAAGGTGGCTGAACTCCATAATTATGTACTTATTTATGAGTTACTTGTTTAACTGAGTGTCTCCTTCATAACACAAGAAGCTCATTTAGGTCAGGAATATTTATTTAATTCACTTCAGTATCACCAATACCTAGGACATTCAAATATTTTTTGAATGAATAAGATTTCTGAAAAATGGTTTTTAAGGCTGAATATGTTCTGATGAACAGGTTATAATGACAGATCGTTAAGGACTGAGTAAAATCTGGGGCTTATTATGAGAGTATAAGAAGGAACCTTTTACAGATTTATTTATGGAAGTCAAGAGATGTAAGTCAGGAGAAGGGGAAGATGTGTGCACATATAAAAATATGTATGAATATATAAAAGGGCAGGAGTTAAAAGGAAAAGAGAAGAAGGAAGGCAGTTAGGAAGGGAGGAAGAAATAAACAAGAAAAGAAAGGAAAATTAGTAGGAGAAAAGGAGGGAATGAGAGAGGGAGAAGAAGAGACAGAAATAGAGACAGAGACAAAGGCAGAGACAGAGAATTAGCAGGTCATAGCATTTGTAGACCAGGTATCATAAGACCTCTACTTGGAACTATAGTTTAAGAATCCTTAAATAATAAGTATTGAACGAAAATAACCTTGTTGTAGTCAAGGTTTGCAAGGGAATAGATTTAATACAAGACACAAAATTTATAGGATTATTTTATATTCATTCAGAAAGTCAAACACAGAAAAGTGCAAGAGATCTGTCCACACAAAAGAGACCCAAAGAATAGCTGAGGGCTTGGGTCCCACAGCAATGTCCTGTACAAGTCCAGCTGAAGACCTAGAGTCCATGACAATGTCCTCCATGAGTCCAGCTGGAAGCCTAGAGCCCACCAAAATGTCTCATGCAAGTTTGTATCAAAGATCTGCACTGGGAAGGTCCAAAGGTCAGTGGTAGAAACTAGAAAGTCTGAAGCAGCTTGGTAAAAGATTTGTGCCACCAGGATGAGGGATCTGCACTGTAGCCAGAAAATGACACTCAAGATAAGGACCAGATTCCCTTGAAAGGAACTGCATCCATCCTCAGTGACAGCAAGGTCTGAACTCCTCTGGCGACAATGAAAACAGCTGAGTTCAGATCAGGAAGCCAATCTGACGAGCTTCTCCAGAAGGATCAACAGCGCACCATCCTCCACTCCAGTCCTCCTCTTATGCTGTTGGCAACAATCCTCGGGTGGGCCTTCCACACCCAGCACCGCGCTGACTCAGTTCAGCTGGGTGTTCCAAGTTGACCATTTGTTAATCCACCACACACCTCATACAGAGTCAATCATAAAATGGTCAACTGTATGTATAATATTGTTACATTTAAAAATGCCTCTTTTCGATTGTACAGATATGACTCCAGAAGCAACAATATGACAAATAATCCCAAAACTCGGTACACAGAACACACTTTTTATTTGCAATCCTATCAGATGTTTTCATCAACACTCTTTCCTCTTTACCTCGTGAATTATGCAGAATCCTAAAAATTTTGAAAATTCTCATCTCTTATTGTGATACCCCAATGGCTTTGTTACACAGAGATTCTTGGCAGTGTTGTTAAAGGAATCTGGGATGGATAACTGAAATAGTATTGCCTTTTATTTGGTGCATTGATGGGATGAACAGGGGACCATTTTGATTTTCACAGAAAAATATAGAATTTCAGAGACAAGAAGTACATCTACTGTTTGTCTAGTAAGTCCTAGATTCCAATCAACATAAGTTTCTTAATTTTACTCTCAGGACATATATGTGTAAGTATGCCTTTTTTTATTAGTGCATATTTCCAGTCCACAATGTCTATATTCCTTGTGTGGGGTGGGTGCATGTACATAACACATCTTAATTCCTTTTTCCATCCCCTTTTTCTCTCCCTCATCCCTCTCCCTCCATCTCTTGATTGCTTTCCTATTTGCAAAAGATCTATCTTCCTCAATTCCATTATCTATCTTTTATGTTGGTCTTTATTTATATTTTGGACTTTACATATTAGAGAAACCATCACTATTTAGTTTTGAGTGTCTTATTTATTTCACTTAACATTATGATCTCAAGGTGCATCTATTCTCCTACAAATGACTCGAGTGTATCATTCTTATGGCAGAGTACTCCTCCATCGTGCCTAAATACTACATTGTCTTTACCTATTCGTCTACTGATGCACTTTAAATCAAGGGCACAAGTATCTGCAGTGTGTTAATAATATATCATTTTCTTTACTGCAATGAATATCTTGAACTCTGAGTCACTAAAAGCAATCTAATCCCAGGGAAGTTAGGCAAGAGGGTGAAGAGTTCCTAAGGGACCTGAAAAATTGCACATTTGTTATTTATATTGATTCAAAATCATACAAAAGTGCTTACTGAGCACTTACTACAGTCCACTGATATAAATTCTAAAACGAATGACTAGGTTCCTGTCATCATGAGACATATAGTCCAGTAGGTGACACAGACATGTGTATATAAATGATTACAAATAATACAATATATACTATAAGTGAGAATTTATATATACCCAACACCACGATTTACGGGAGGAGATGTTTAATCTGGCTTATGGTTTCAGAGGACTCAGTACATGTTTGGTTGGTTCCAAAGTAGGAACACAATGATATGTGATATGTGGCCAAGATGCTTGGTTTATGGTGGCCAGGAAGTAAGCAGAGCAAGAGCGTAGTTGCAGAGATGAAGGGGCAAGGGACTATGTAAGCCATTCAAGGGTGCCTTCCTGACCCACCCAGACACACCAGGAAATATGTACCACTACTGAAGCCATGGGCTGCTCCCAAGCCAATCAGGTTGACACAATCAAGCTTAACTGTCACATCCCAACACTTGTCAACTTGATACCTAAATACATCCCCTTAATTCATACTTAATCTTCAATTAAACACAAGTTGATAATTCTGCCTAACATGACACAAGTGTTTTACTTACAACTAAAAAAATGCAGTAATCTCTTCTCTAGTCTTAACAGTGTCAGCATTTTTCAAAAGTCCAAGTCAATGTCTCCTCTGAGATTTAAGGCAACTGCTTAGCTGTGAGCTTCTGTAAAAATAAAAAAAAACATAATTCCAAGGTATGATGGCTCAGGATAAACATTCCCATTTCAAAGGGGAGGGATAAAAGGATAGAATAAGACCAAAGCAAGGTTCAGACCTATCAGGGCAAATTTTAAGTCCTGTAGCTTCATGTCTGACATCCAGGGAACACAGTGGTAAAATGTGAGTTCTAAGAGCCCTATGGTCTCACAGTTGCTATACACATGGTCTCTCTCGTGCGCGGCCTCTGTGCACAGCCTGCGACTTTCCTCAGCAGATGTTCCACATCCCTGGTCTCTGCAGCTTCCTGCACCTTTGCTTCATTTCCAATGCTTCACACTCTGCCTTCTGAAGGACTCCTTGCCTGGCCTCCAGGGCTTCCTTTGAAATCTGGATGAAAGTCTTACTGACTCCACAATCTTGCATTCTTCATCCAGTAAAACCAGAATCACAAGGATAAAATCAAAGTCTCCTGTCCGCAGGAACAGTAACCAGGCCTTCTTGGAGCATGGCCTCTAAGTGCCTGGATGGCAGAGCATGGTGAAATGAATCCGGGAAACCAATTCCCTAGGGTGTCCTTCTCCAGGATTCAAGGACTTTTTCTCAAATAAAAGGTTTACACTTTTGTACCCTTGGGCTCTTGATGATTTCTGAGATATCGTCAAGGTATCTTTATTCTTGTCACTGTGCAAAACTACTGTAGTAGTTTTGTTTTTAATGGTGCTAATCCCAACAGCCATTCTTTCTCTGGCTCCAAACTTACATCTTTCTTTTGCATCAAAATTTAAGTTTTCCAAAATTTTCTTCTGGGTTCTTTGCTTCTAATTCTTACTATACATCTGACTAAAAGTACCAGAGGTACCCATCCCACAGACTAAACACTGGGGGAACCTTTCAATTTTCTCTGCCAGATTAATTTGTCTACCACACTTAGTCATAGTCTCTTGAAAAGTTTCAGGACATGGGCAAAATTTTAATAATTTTTTTTTGCCAGAGTGTAAAACTAACAGCCTTTAATTCAGTTGCCAATAAAGTTCTTACCCTAAAGTGAAATCTCATGAGCCTAGGCATAGGTATTCACATTCCTAACACCATTGTAATCTTCTGAATTCTGACCAGAATAACCCATCCAGTTCAGCTTATAGCATTCTTTATCCTCTATCTTCATACCTTTTCAAATTCTTCCCACAAAGCAGTTCCAAAGTTTTTAAAGTGTATAGTCAGGTATAGTCAAAAGTAACAACTTCTCTCATAGCAGTTTTTTGTATTGGTCAGCTTTCCTAGTGTGTTCTGTCAGTCCCCAGAGAAGCTCCCAGGCTGATCAAATTGATACACTCAAGCTTAACCGTCATGGAGATGTACACCAAGTAAATGGGAACATGGAAGATAGATTGATTAATTTGGCCTAGGGTGTACTCTGGGAAGGGGGTGATCCTTAAACTATGCATGAATAGGAATTTGACAACTGGATAAAAGAAGGGGGACAAACCAGGCAGGAAACAGAATTTCAGAGATGTCAGGATCCAGACCATGAATAACCTGTTGCATCATACTTACAAGTCTGGGTTTTTTACTCTAGGGCAGTGGTTCTTAAATTGGTGTTCCTGGTCCAACCATTACCTGCAAACTTGTTAACTGCACATCTTTGGTCCCCATCCCAGTCACAGTGAACATCTCTGCGACTCAAGCCGCATAATGTGCATTTTAACAAATGCACTAAATGAATCTGAGAAGTCTGCTCTCAGTGATGAGGAACCATGAAAATGTTTGAATGAGGAAGAGGCCTGGTCAGAGCTAGTTATTTAGAGCGATGATTCTGCCTGTGATGTGTAGAGTAGGTTGGAATAGGGAAAGGGAATGGAGTGAAAGCAACGCGTCCAGGCGATGTGTCAGTGGAGCCATGGTAAGCAACCAAGGTATGAGGTACTAGCTAGCCATGGGGACCAGAGGAAGGATCTTGCCAGTCTAAGATGCAAAACCTTTAAGGAAAGTAAGTTACTGGGGGCTTCACATCCTTGTCTAAATCAATGGCCAAAGAGCCCCGAATCTATGAAGGACCCACTGCAAGCATCTTGTGAACCCATGTACCCATCTAGACTGGGTTAATTACAGAACTCATGTATATAGTCACTGCTGCTCTCAACATACACAGTTCTTTATGACTAATATTTTATATGCTCATTTAAAATAACTGAAAATTCTTCATAACTTTTATTTTTTGTATCTGATGTTGAAATGTAGTTCAATAGGGGAACCCTAGACATTTTGAAAATGTAACAGAAGTCCTCATACTTGAAAAAGGTCAACAGGGGCCACATGCCTGTAATCCCAGCACTAGGGAGGCTGAGGTAGGAGAATCACCACAAGTTCAAAGCCAGCATGGGTTACGTAGAGTTCAAGACCATCTTGGACTACATAGTGAGATCCTGTCTCAGAAAAGAATAAAGTAAAAAATAAAAAGAAAGAAAAAGTTCAAGACTATTGATGCCTCTAATACCACTTTGTTATAATTTTTCTCATAATGGTTATTAGTACATGTTTGCATTACAGAATGCTGCATTCATCATGGTGGATGTGTACATCTATATAGCACCTCTTAATTCTTTTTTGCTTTGTTATCACTTTTGTTGACGTTTGGCACTATATTTGAAGTTCACACAGATATGGAAATTTTAATGTTGTTTGCTTCTCTGTTATTTCTTTCTCTTTGTGGGGTTGAATGTGTAAGCTCAGCACTGCAAAGATTGCTTAGCTCCTCCCAGTACTTTTCATGGGATTGGAGCAGTGGCTGCCAAATAAGTGGCAATTCTCACATTAGAGCTTTATAGTCTTTTTTAAAAAACCCAGATCTCCCAAAGGTATGATTAGTTGAAAGATTAATTTATTTTGCAACCTAATTATAATTTCTTTCACAAAGGAGAGATCCCTTTACTAAACAGATAACAAACATTAAAAGCAAAGAAGATAGCCCCACAGAGCAAATTACTAAAGAAAATATATACCTAAGTACATTAGCTACATTTCTCACCCATCCTTATATCTTATCAATCATTGCTTAGTCTTGGTTTTATTCTTAGAACTTTGTAGAAAACATCTTCTTCAGGCTTTAGAATCTCTATTCTTCTAGTCCAAGCCTCTGGCTAGCACTGTAGCTTTCCAACAGCTCCTGGCTCTTAGGGGCTAGGATTGGATCTGCTTGTCTGGCTGGCAGGATTCACTAATGGAGAGGGCGTTCCAGCACAGATGGCTCCTCTGCTCTCACCAACTATATTAGTTCAGGTTCTCTAGAGGAAAAGAATCAAGAGAAAATATTTGTACAATCATACAGGGGAATGTATTAGGCAGGCTGATGGGATCAGCAGCAGGAGAGTCCACATGCCGGAGAACCAGAAGATCCAGAAGCTGCTTAGTCCAAGAAGATGGAAGCCACAAAACAAGGACCAAGGCTGCAGCAGCACTGCAAGGCCGAAGGCCTGGAAGCTCACCAGAGACTCACTGGTGTGGATCTGCATTGGAAGTCTGGGATAACTGGAGACCGCTGTGCAAAAGCAATGGCAAAGGCTACAAGTTTTTTGGTTGGTGCTGTCAACATCTGAGGTAGGTCTTCCCCCTTAAGCATGCTGTCCTACATGTCAATCATCCAGAGACACACCCGGGACTGTGCCCTACTAATCTGCTAAGCATTTATTAGTCTAGTCAAGTTGGTATATCGTGATTAACAGCCACACCTACTCACTGCAAGGCAGAGACCATCAGGTTTATTTCTTTCTTAAATAAAAATCTGAGACCCGTCTGTGAGGCTTGGATGCTTTTTGTTAGGCTTACTGCTACATGCCCTGAAACTTTCCTTATCCTCAAGTTTAGAGTTGCACTAGTTTTCTTTCCAACTAACAACCATTTATAGACATACTGGATGGGTTTATAACTATTCCATAATATGACTTTATATTGTATTTATGTTTGGGTTCTTCAGGAAAAAAAGAACCAGTAGCATATATAGGTGTATATATAAACACACACACACACACACACCTGCAAATATATTAACCCTTTTCCCAAAAGAGGGTGCAAAGAACTAGGGTGGTGATATTAACTCTAGTCCTTGATACATTGTAACAAATAAAGGACTTCAGCTGGTCATAGCTATTTTCTTGATGGGGTGATCTAAAATTTTGTTCCAGTAGTGTCTGAGTTATAAGTAGTCCTGCCTGAATTGGATTGTTATCATTTTCACTCAACTTTAATGACATGGCATGGAATATTCCAGACAGATCCTAACCCTAACTTTTTGCTTGCTGACTCAGAGACATGAGCCCAAAGTGCCCAGACAACACTTTTTTTTTGGGGGGGGGGGTAATCTGAGATTGAACTCATGACCTCCTGCTTGCCAGGCAGGCACTTATGCCTCTGAGCTAAATCCCCAGTCCCAACCAGATAACATTCTTAACTTCCAATTCAATGGAATCATTGTTCCTCCTGATAGAGGAAATCCTCCCTCTGGAAATAAGACCTCTAGGTCAGTAGAACACAAAGGGATAGGAAAAGTAAGGGGAAAATTGCTAGTGTGTCACTCGAGACACTGAGGAGTGCTGCCATTCCCATTTTCACCCTCAATTATTGAATGCTTGAATTCTGACTGGAAGAAACAGCACCATTTATAAGATGTTGATTCAGAGCCTACATGGCTTCCCTCAGAACCTTGCCCAGCCCTGCAAGGTACCTAATGGTGTTATGACTGAGTCCTCAATGGCCCATTCCACTGGTTCTCTCAAGTTGACTGCTTCAGGATGAGGGAAACACGGTAAGACCAGTGATTCCCATGGCGTGGGTTCACTGCCATACTTTGCTGTAAACTGAGTTCCTTTGGTCAGAAATATTGCCGTGTGGACTACCGTGATGGTAGATGGGGCATTGTGTAAATCCATGGGCAGTAGTTTGTCTGAAGCACTGTATGCAGGAAAGGAACCTCTGTGACTATAGTATATGTTTATTCTAATAAGAACACAGCACACTGCCCCTGCAGGATGGAAGTTGTCCAGTATGAACGAGCATCCTGCCATCGGGTAGCTGTTTGTTGCTTCTGGGGAATAGGACTGTATCAGATGCCCAGTATCAGTCACTGCTGCCTGCAGGGTGGGTAATCTGTAGAAGCTGTAGCTAGGTCAGTGTTGATGGGTGGAAGTCTACATTGCTGGGCCCACGTGTAACCTTCTTCTTCCCTGGCAGCACGGCCACTTTGTTTATGAGCCCATTGCATGATGACAGAGGTGGTTGCAGAGGACATTGACTGAGAACCACAACCACAGGATGAGTCATCATCCACTTGAATATTAAAATCCTGCTCTGCCAAGATCATGCTGTGTGCGAATACACAGAACACAAATGTCCACATTTTTACCTGTTCAAAGAGATCTATCCACACATTCCTCACACTCCCGACTTCTTGTCATCAATTTTCCAATCATATCCTTCCAAGTCCCTGACCATCCAGCCAAAAACTATTGGCTATAGATCATAAATTAATATATAATTGTAAATCTGGCCATTTCTCCTTCCAACCAAAATAAACACACACACTGCTCAACATTTTGTCACTGGAAGGGTTTCTCTTTATCACCATCTGTCACAGATGCCCAAAAAGGGGTGGCGGCGATGTCACTGTCCATGTTTGCATGGTCTCTGCAAGTTGCCCAGAACCTTCACAAACTAGGCCCATGATGATGCCTAAAATTAACCTTCCCTGTGTTGTGTCCTATAGGGGAAGCCTGTCTTTCTCTGCTTCTTTCTGCCCTTCTTTATTTCTACAGACATGTCCTGAGAGCCCCCTCGATTCTTGATCCTAGAAGGCAACAGATGAAGTTGAGCGGTCTCCTTGGTAACCACCTCTAACACATAATGCAATACAGACTGCATCCTGAAACAGACTCTCTTCTTTACAGGCTTCATATTTCCCTTTGCAATTTTAAACCTAAACTTAAAAGAACACAATTTTACTGTCTCTTTTAAACAGAAAAGTAGCAATTTTACAAAGAGTTTGAGACAGAGGCCACTGTTTAGCTGGTAGGTGCTCTAATTTTAATGGTACTGATTCAGAATTTGTTATGATGCAGTCAGATTGGCTCAGGGACAATTTTTGTATTATAGGGCTTATCATGGAAATGAATGGTTTAAAAATATTTTAGAGGAAAAGATTAAACCCACTTTATAAAATAAACAGTTTCAAGATATTTAGATGTAAACTAATGAATGAAGTAAGTTACACTGCATTTTAAAGATTTATTCGAACAAGCCCAAAGAGTTCCTGTTGTCAAAACAAACTAAGGAAAAAAGTATATTAGTTTGAATTATTATATTACACATAAATTATTTGCTGGGGCCAGTGCATTGCTAGTCACGAGACCACTACTCAGACTAGCACGGTAGAGTCTGTGAGAGCCCATCCTTGCGTTGTGAGCCCAACGTTCCAGTCATTCATGGGTCAGAACTATTATCCAAAACACAGAATGAGTGCCAAAAAGAGAAATCAACATAAACTAACAATGTGTCACAAACCTCCCCAAACAGCAAAGAGCTCATTGGTTGAGAATGTATGCTTTATGATACAACAATGATCATTGCACAATAGCAATAGCACGGTTTGCCATATCTTCTGTCTTATTGGCTGAGAGCACATGATTTCAGTGCATGGGGGAAGAAAAAACAGATGTTAAAGTAGATTGTAATAGATGGCTATGGAGGTATTTTCTTAAAGCTTATGCACATTAAATATTTCAGAGACAAATAGCCTTATAATAAATTAATGCTCTGTGGGGACTGAACTAAGTATAGTGTGCATGAATGTGAAAATTTATTTTTTATTACAATCAGTCTTTAATGCAGACTTTTCATGATTTCAGACTTACCAGTTATCTCATGCCAAGTTGTCCTGGGGATTGCTAGATAAGAATATGTGTATTTAAAACAGAATTGACCGCTTATATAGAATTTTCTTGTCAGATGGAGTATTAGTGTGAACTTAAGAAATTCCCAGGGACTGGTTAGATGGCTGCCTGATTTTATAAATAAAGTTTTGTTGGAACACAGCCTTAGGTCTTGGTTGTGGCTGCTTGCACAGTATGACAATGGAGTTGAATAGTTGGGGAAGAGGGTCATTTAATCCTCAAAACCTAAAATACTCTATCTTTGTAGACAACTAATTGTGACCCCACCCTACCTTTGCTGTAGACATTCCTAACAGTTTCATTTGTTCTTTTAGACAGGGGAATTTTTCTGGACTTAGAGTATACACTGAGATAAACTACTTACTTTTCTTTACAAACCTTCCAAGCTAAACCACTCCACCATCCATTTGAGTGTTTCAAGGAAAGAATTTCCCAGACAGCATTAGCCTATATATAGTACAAGCTTCTTAAGCAATTTTAAATTTAAGATGTTTAGTAGCCACACTAAAAAGAAACAAGCTAAATTACTTTTAGTAGTGTTTTGCTGAGATTTAATATAATCCTGATCAAAATTCCAATGGCATATCTCACAGAATTAGAGAAAACAATCCTAAAATTCCTTTGGAACCAGAAGAGACCTAGAATAGCAAAAGCATTTCTGGGCAACAAGGCAAGGCAGGGGGCATCATAATCTTTGACTTGAAATTATCCTACAAAGTTACTGTGATAAAAACAGGATGGTACTGGCAACAAAACAGAACAATACACAGATCTGAGGATCAATGAAACAGATTAGAAGATGCAGAAACAATTCCATATACACCTAGCTACTTTATCTTTGACAAAGGAGCCAAACACATTCACTGGGAAAAAGATAGCCTCTTTAATAAATGGTGATTAAAAAAAATGACTTTCCACATACCAAAGATTAAAACTAGGCCCATCTCTTCCACCACACTAAAGTTGAAGTGAATCAAAGATCTAAATATTAAAACAATAACACTAAATCTGCTGGAGAGAGAATAGGTAGAGCTCATGAAGATATTGGTGTAGGCAAAGACTACGCCAAACAAAATCCCCATCACATAAGAACTATCACAAAGAATCAACAACTGGGATCTCATCTCATTAAAAACCTTTGCACAGTAAAACCCAAATTTAAAGACCCAATCCAAAAATGAGCATCTGAAATGAATAGATACTTCTCAGATGAAGAAATAGAAATGGCAAATAAATACGTGAAAGAATGTTCAACATCACTAGTCATTCAAGAGATGCAAATTAAAACAACACTGAGATTTCCATCTCACTCCAGAAAGAATGGCTATCATTAAAAAATCAACCAATGACAAAGGCTGGTGGAGCTCTGAGGAGAAAGAAACCTTTCTCCACTGTTGGTGGGAGTGCAGACTGGTGCAACCCCTGTGGAAATCAGTGCAGAGATTGCTCAAAAAACTAAGAAGTTCCATTCAACCCAGCTATTCCCCTTCTTGGCACCTTCCCAAAAGAATTAAAAGCATCATACCACAATGATGTGTGCACGTCCATGTTTATAGTGGCACAGTTTATAATGCTAAATCTTGGAAAGAGCTCAAATGCCCATCAAATGATGAATGAATAAAGAAGGAGTGGATTTTTTCCTTACAGTGGAGTACTACTTTGCTATAACGAAGGATAAGCCTGAGACATTTCTAGCTAAATGGATGCACCTTGAGACCATACTCTTGGGTGCAATGAATCAGACCCACATATACAAATATCACATTGTTTCTCTGATGAGAGAAACTGAAAGCGTGAATAAGGAACAAGATATTGGGAAATGGGAAGAAAAATGTTCAAATGAGAATGAGAGAGGGGTGACAAGAAAAAAGGAGAACAGAAGGGAAAATGGAAACTAAGCTTTTATAAATATAGAAGAAAGGGGCTTGAAGGCAGGAAAGGGAAATGGGGAAAAAAAGCAAGATATACCATATACAGGTACAAATCCCCTATGATGAATGTTATCACTATGTATATCTAAAGTATGACAGTAATAAAAATAAAAATATTTTACTTAACCCAATATATCCAAAATATTATGTAAACATACACTCAATAGATAAAATTAGTAACAATGCATTTTAATTCTTTTTGGTTGTTGTTTTAAGCTTTTAAATTCAGGATGTAATTTATATTCACAGCACACCTTGAATGGAAATAGCCATATTTCCTGTGCTCAATCACCACCTGCAGCTGGTAGATACCTGCAGTTGGGTAACTCAGGCCTAAAGGCAGGGAAAAGCTAATGGCTTTCTGCTACATTAGCTTCTCATTTTTGTCATTTCTTTGCTTAGCTATCATTCAACTTTAAAAATTATAGGTTAAATAAAGGTAAGGCAGAGACCCTATTCTGAATGAGTTTAATTTGTTGAAATATTTATATATTTTCATGCAGTAATGTGTCAATGATGGGGACATTTTCTGAGAAACACATCATGAGGCTACTTCATGTGCAAACATCACACATGCTCACAAAGATGGCTACAACCTTTGTGTAGGTAGTACAATTGCATGGAGCCACTATGATATACATGATTCACCACTGATCAAAACAACATTGTGTCATGCATGACTGTGTTTATTCGGCACTTTTCTGAGTATCAGAATGTACATGGGTGGTAATAGATATTAGAAATAGTTTGCTAGACTTGTGGAGGAACTACCACTTAGCAGAGAATAGACCAGATCAGGGATAGGACTGCCAAAGAAAAAGATAGGAAGGAACTTTAATCTTAAAACATGTATACATGCCTTCACTTTTTTTTTTAAGCCAGAAGAAGTCAGCATCCACAAACTGATGACTCCTTAGAGATGGCTGCTCTTCATACTTGGCACTAGTATAATTTATATTATAAGCTCTTTGGGGGCAGGGGCCCAACAGTACTTGAATTAACGAATGAATATCTGAATATAGCATCTCTTCTTCCTTCTCTTTTTTTTCCCTATGATTTCTTCTAAATAGATGTCTCCTTTCCATTTAGTTCTCATTCAAGTGTACCTTCAAGTTTATGGAGTTATGTAATTAGTTACTAAGCCATGTATCAGAAGATTTCCCATTGATCAATATTGTTGTGGTTGATTAACTAATAGCTTATAACACCCACCTGAACTGAGTCAGCATGTTGCAGGGTGTGGAAGGCCCACCTGAGGATTGTTGCCAACAGCAAAAAAGGAGAACTGGGTGGGGGCTGGGGTGGTGGGGTGCGCTGTTGATCCTCCTGGAAAGCTTGTCACTCTGCCTTTCCTGATATGAACTCAGTTATTCCCATCATCAGAGAAGCTCAGGTCCTCGCTGTTGCTGAGGATGGCTGCGGTTCTCTTTGGGGGAATCTGGTCCTTACTTTGATTGTTGCTTCCTGGCTCCAATGCGGATCCCTCAGCCTGCTGGCGCAGCTGGATTCATGGAGGACACTGTCATGTGCTCTAGGTCTTCAGCTGGACTTGTACAGGACATTGCTGTGGGATCCAGGCCCTCAGCTGGATTCTTTGGGTCTCAAATGTGTGGATAGATCTCTTGCACTTTTCTGCATTTGACTTTTGGAGTTATTATTATAAGATAATCCTATGAATTATGTGTCCTGTGTGACATCTATTCCCTTGCAAACCCTAATTACAACAAAATTGGTACATTTTACAGCCAACAGAGTGAGGCAGTGGGCTCATGCTCATGCAATTCACTGGTCTTACCATGTTCCTCGATACCCAGAGAGTGACTGGATTGATAGGTGGAATGGTCTTTTAAGGACACAGCTATAGTGCTAGTTAGGTGACAATAACTTGCAGGACTGGGGTAATGCACTTCAAAAGACTGCATATGCTTTGAGTCAGCATCCACTATATGGTACTGTGTTTTCCATAGCCAGGATTCATGGATCCAGGAATCAAGAGGTGGAAGTGGGAATGGTACAGCTCACTATTCCTCCCAGGGATCCACCAGCAAAAGTTTTGCTTCCTGTTCCTGTGACCTTATGTTCTGTTGACTTCTAAGTCTTAGTTCAAGTGAGGGAAAGGCTTATACCAGGAAGCACAACAATGATACCACTGAACTGGAAGCGAAGACTTCTCCCTGGTCATTTTGGTCTCCTCTTGCCTCCGTGGGCACAAGCTAAAAAGGGAGTCACAGTGTGGTCAGGGGTGACTGACCCAGCTTATCAAGGGGAAATTGGACTATCACTCCACAATGGGGGAAAAATAAGAATATATGTGGAGTGCATAAGATTCCCTCAGGGTTTCTCTTAGTATTACTCTGCCCTATTATTAAAGTCAGTGGGAAACTACAACAACCTAATCCATTCTGAATGACAAATGGTCCAGAGCCTACAGGAATGAAGGTCTGGGTCACTCCATCAGGAAAGAACCAAGAGCTGCTGAGGTGCTTGCTGAAGCCCAGGAGAATACAAAGTGGGTAGTGGGAGAAGATAGTTCTAAATACCAGCTATGGCTCCATGACCAGCTACAGAAAAGGGGATTGTTATTGTACTATTTCTCTCCTAATATGTTCCTAATGTAATATAAGGTTGATAATACTGATTCTTAAGGATTGTTAAGCCTATAATGTTCAAGTTATGAAATGATAAAAGTAAGCATCATCCAAAGAAAACTTATCTTCTATTCTGGGGAGGGATTTAATACATTTCCATTTGTATGAAGGACAGTTATAACATGTTAGGCATAATTATGAGTGTGTCTTTGTACCTGGAGACTGGTTTAAAGGAATTTGTCTGGTTGCCAAATTGACAAGGGGTGGATTGTAATGGTTGATTGATTTCAGAAGTCTGACTAAATCTGCTCAGCAATGCTACACCCTAGGACATAGAGGACACTACCTAGGGCAGCTTGTTGACTGGACAGTACAAAGAGGAAATTAGTAAGGATGGACTTGGTTCTGTTCTTCAGAGGAGCTCCAGTCTTTGCTTTCACCTTGGACATCATCTCCTGGCTCCCAGCACAGACTCTTCAACTTCTGCCTTGGATCTTCCAGTCTTGTGGCATAGTCCCTTCAGCTCTCCATTGTAGACTCTTTAGTCCTTGTGTCACAGACCCACTGACCTTCTGAGGTGGACTTACATGGGACACTGCAGTGAAACCCAGACCTTGGGCTGAAACCTTCAGCCCCCAGTGTGCAGACACCCTCTGCACACTTCCCCATCCAGCTCTGTGGCTGACCATCTTGAACCAATATTGTATTTTCTTATACATTTGCATATCTAGCATTATATCTGTTTCGCTAGTGAAACATTGATGATACAATTGTCCATCTTTATCATTCTGTGCAATCGGTTTGAAAATGTGCTATCTTTGATTTAATTAAAGATATCCAGAAGGTAGAGAATCTGTCTATAGCAAGAGCTAGATTAAGAAATAGAGAAAATTTGCAGTAGAACATTATATGTGTATATGCATGCATGTGTGTGTCTGTGTTGGTCATATTGAAAATATGTTTGTACTTAAACATAAACCTATTAAATAACTGTCATCTATTTACATAATTCACCCACAAGATGGGCAAGAAAAAAATTGTATATCTTTAATACTCTTTAAAATCAGAAGAAAAATATTTGATATTCCACAATGGATAGAGGTAGCCAATATTTCTAATAAACAGAGAGCTCAGTGCCAAGGGAAAAAGAAAGAGAAAAGGAAGGAGGGGAGGGGAGAGGGGAAAGGGGAAAGGGGAGAGGGATGGAAGAAAAAGGGGAAGGAGGAGAGAGAGATTAATTTAGCAGGAACTGGGCCTCTCTTGATTCGCTGTAGGCAGGATACCTCAGTAGGAGGCTGGTAATTTTTTGCCATGCCATTTTCACTTCTCTCTTGCCTATGGCAGACATCATCACCTATTTTGAAGGAAGGGACCTCTTCTTCATTCTCCCCATTAATAATTAATATATTTATACTGTAAGAATAAGTTTTACAATTGCAAGTTCAGAAACTTTGTAGACAAAATGGTCCAGGAAGGCAGTATCAGGTGATAGGCACTGGCATGGAAGACAAGACCTACTTGACATCCCTGGTGTACAAACTAGGGTTGAGAGTGCAAAACAGTGATTAGAAGAAAGGTTTATTTGTTCAATGAAATGTCATTTGTGGAGACCCCATCATGGTCTTAAGAATCTCCAAAGAGGTGAGTAAGATGTATTTGTCGTGAGATGGATGAAGAATGGGGAGGCACTAAAACAAAATAACAGCCTTTAAATCTTTATTGAGCAATTGTTGTGATAGTTAACTGTTGTGTCAACTTGAGTAAGAAGTACTTAACTGACTGGTTAGCACAGCTTTGGGTGAGGCTGACTGAATGGATTACAGAAGGCATACAGCGGGTGTAGGCGGCCCCTGCTAATAGGGTTGTAACCTGAATGGAATAAAAATAGGAAAAAAGAAGGAAAGAACCTCACTTCAGTTTCTTCAGAGGAGCTTCTGTCTTTGCCATCACTTATACTATATTAAAGCTGTTACTCTTGTGAGCCCTAGCTGATGAAATTATCATGAGTATTAAGATGTGAGGTTTAAGAATTTTCTTACCTTTTTGGTGTTCTAAATATTTGGACATTTTCCATTTTCAAATTCTGATTTGAGTTTTCTTCCCAGTTTGGTGTTCTAAATATTTGGAGATTTTCAATTTTCAAGTCTCAACATAGTTATTTTCTTTCCATTTTAGTGTTCTAAATATGGAAGCATTTTTCATTTTCAAATTCCTTTTTATGAACTGCAGAACTTTAAAATAATGAACCTATTTGAACCAGGCATGGCGGCACTCACTTGTAATCCAATCCTAGCATGGCGGGGGGTGAGGAGAGATCACAAGTCTGAGCCTCACCTGGGCAGTTAGTTGACTTAGCCAGACACTGTTTTAAAATAGAAAATGAATGGAAGATATGGCTCAGTGCAACAGTCTTGTATTCAATCCCCAATACTACAAAATAAATAAATGGACTGGGGGTGTAACTGGGTGCAAAGGCCCTTGGGCTTAATTCTTGTACCACAAAATGACAACAATGACACAACTACTATTACTAATGAACCTATTCTTAAGGAAGGGATCTATTCCTCATCCCCCCATTAATTATTAATCTATTTATACTGTATGAATAAGTTTTACAAATCTACGCACTGCTTTGTTTTCTTACATAGTCACCCTGCTAGCATTGTGTTTACTGTTGCTTTGTTTTGCTTGGGCATTGCTTTTTAATTACAAAAGACATCTAAATGAATATTGGCCCTGCTGCTCTGAAGTTCATTTGCTGCTTATTGACTTTTTGGTGTTGTAAGCAAAACAACATTTATTTTCCTATCAACTTAACTATTCCTATGATATTATTCACTTTAGGTCATCTTTCGTAGAGTATATTGCTCCACCTTTTTTGTTGTCTGGGTTCTTGCCACTTATTTTTAAACAAAAAATTCATTCTATAAAGAAAAAAGAATATGATCTTAGCTGCTGTCCTTATATATTTTAAAGAAAACAATACTTATTTTTTTGCAGCAATAACTCACCTACCTAGAGGTCATTTTTCCAATAATCTCAGTCATAAAGAACACAGCTCAAAGAAAAAGCCACTGAGAAATTAAAATAAATGCCATGGAGCCGTTCACTAAATTCATGGACTTTATTCCCTTCTTTCTACTACGATGTTCAGCAACTGTCTTCTTCCATTTGATACACAATAATAAATCTGGTGAGCTGCTTTTTTTTTTAACCCACAAAAGATTAGAAGGAACTAATTCAAAGATGAACAAGAGGCTTCCAGAACTTGACAAGGTGATTAGCAATTTTAAAAAATAGTAGAAAAAAAATTAGATGTAAGAACTCAAAAATTATGGCAATGAGGGATTATTTTGTATTTGGTCAATTAGTCCTGTCTTAATCATAATTTCTATGACCCTGGAAATCATTTTTCCTAATTACATCTCTGAGCCATCTATGTTATTCTATATTCAGTGTTGTCTATTGGGTAAGAGGTGAGGATGTAATCTAAGAGGCTTCTAGATAATGAGATGGAAAGAGGATGGGTTTGCGGTAAAACTGGTTTTTTTTCTTCTTAGTCCTTTCTACTTCCTTTAGGAACTAACGATCCCTGAGTCTAATTTTCTTTACTTATAAAATAGAGAAAATAATTAAGGAGATAATGTTCATAAAGCACCTACATAGATAAAGCTGGATTCTGGAATCCCCCAAGCAGTCTACAGTACCAAATCTGAAGCTACTAGTGAAAAGAGGAAAATCCAAAGAAGGGTGGTGCTGAAGCCAAGATGCAGAGGGGAAGCTATGCAACCCCCTTTGGAGGGCACATAAGAGAAGGAAGGGGGCTTTCTGGAACTCACCTTTAGGACTGACAAGGTACTAGCTGGTTGGGGGAAGATTTCAATGAACTGTAAATGCTCTCCTTCTCTCAGCTTTAGATCACCTCATTGGATTCCTCATTGGATTCTAAGGATGTGTGCTATTCATTCATTGGCTCAGCTTTCAACAAAGATTGTGCCTACTTCATATCAGGCCCTGGGCTCATCGCTAGGGATACAATAGGAAAGTAACTGTGATTATTAAACTCATATCAGGACTATTTCCTGCTTTGCCACAAACAAAATCTTAGGAAATATGGATGCTCCCCACTGACACAATGCGGATGTGTCAGACTTGAGTTGGCATCAAATTGAGCCAATCTTTAATTTTTAAAATTAAAAAAAAATTTAATTTTGAATGTAATAAAATATAACAAAACAAGACAGAACAAAGCTAATCAAGACAATGCAGTGAAATTGGTATAGAACTTCAGAGCAGCATATCAGGATAACAGTAATAGGTACCATAGTATATCTTGTTATCTTCATAATAGTTGTCCATTCAATCAGGTGTAGCAAAATCAAAAACAGAACATTATAAAACCTATCAAAACAGAATATTGAACAGGGAAAAACAATTAATCAGAACAAAGCAAAACAGTGAAAACAATATTTGCCTTCAAAGAGAAGATAAAAGGAAATTCCCCATATTTACTATATTGCATATGGTCATCCCCCCAAGAGATGCTCAGACCTCTGGCCCCAGGTCAGCAAAATCAACCCAACAATACAAGCATTTAGTTGCTTTATGTACCTTAGTTGCTATCAACTCTAGATGACCTCTTGACACCATCCAGTTGCTAACGAGATGGGGTGGGGTGGAACATTTGATTCTCAGCCCTCACACCACAGGAGACACTGACTTGTTCTCTCCCTGGTGCACCCACTGCTCCCACCACCGCTTACCAGGAAGGAGGGCTCTTTGCTTTCTCACTCAGCCCCCCAAGTTCCAACATGGCTGGGTTGGGCCAACATTTAACAGCAAGAAGAGGGAATCAGGGATGGGGTGGATGTTTCCCCAAATACAGAGAATTCACTAAACTGAGGAAGATGTTGGGAAAGAGGCCTTGGTCTTCATGGGCAATCAGCAAGCAGAACACTCCGTTTCCATTCATTATTGGTAATGATTAGTGAGGCTTCCTCCTTAACAAAGGCCTCCCAGACTGGTTTTAGGCCACCATGAGAGAAAGTCCTCTTCACTAGAAGGCTACCTTCTCTGGTTTTCACAAGTGGTCTTTATCTACTGACCTAAGGTTAAATTAGATATTCACATTAAGCCAGTTTTCCACCATCTCTGTATTTTTTTGGTGATACAGAAAATGGGACTCAATCTACAGCTGGAAAGGAAAGAGAGAAAAATTAAGAATAACTCTTAGATTTCTGACTGAAGCATGTAGGTAGATGATGAAGTCATCTCACTAAATTGGGAGAACGCTAATTTGAGCTCAGTGGATGGATTAGGAAATATAAATTAATCATTTATATTTGCACTGAGATATCATTGGTGATCATGTTTGAAAAAATAAATTTATATGTGGTGAATAGAAGATATGACTTTGTTGCTAAAATGATGTTTTATTATTGACTACTGTAAAGATTCAATAAGTTACCAAAGAAAAGGTAGTTTTTAATTCAGGGCGGACAGAAAGGAGGTCATTGAGATTTCCCATATATATAAACCATTATCTCATTAGGGGTGAGCCATCCTCTCCCATGCACTAGGACTACAAAAACTAATACTAAAACTATTAAGACTAAGACTAAAACTAAAACTGAAAGATAATACTATGACTATAGATTATCCACTAAGGTTAATGATGTCATCCACATGCCCTTGCTACTATTGGATCAACATTAGCTAAGCAGCCATACTTGTAATTTTACTGGTTGATTATAATTTGACCAACATGGTATCCACCTCTCTAAAACTTTGCTCTATTAAACTTTCTCAGAGAAGTGGGCCCATTGGCAATCCACACACACCCTCTCCTGTCTCTTAGGAGCGATTCTTATTCCCCATTTTTATTTCCTGTTCTTATTCCCCAATAAATTTTCCTAGTCTTGAGAAGGAGGGTCAAAGTCCTTGTAAGGATTTCAGGGTAGCTGGTCACTGCTCTGCCAAATAAAACACAAATCCATCTCACATTGTCTTAGAATATGTTTTTTTTCTTATTAATGATTTTGGTTTTGGCAAGTCTTTGAATTATAATTTTGAAGACTCCAGAGAGTCCCAAATGATCATCTGCTTCACTTTGCTAATTGGGAAATGGAAGCTCAAAGAGGTTAAACCACACTGATAGTTTCTCTGTCGTGTTGTAGCAGAGAGTTCACTGGACACTGGACATAGACCCTGAGAAAAGACACACCTGTTGTGTCTTTTTTTTTCCAGAAAAATCACAGGTGGACTAACACCTAGAATATGATATAGAGAATATCTTACACTGCTATCAAAAGTTTCATAAACAGGTTGGCAGTAGTTTTGTGAAAGGAATTATCGACTGGTTATTGCCACATTACTTTATCTGCAGTGCCTAGATTAGCTCTTTTCTGATAAATTTCACATCAGTCTTCATATCAGTTTCAACCTTTGCCTTGTGCACTTTCTGTGTGCCAGCACTAAACACACAGCTGTCCCTTGGACTCTCACAGCTCCCTTCTGTGTCACTTTGCTTTAGCAACAGGACATGCATTTGTGTTTACCTAATAAAACGTGTGTGTGTGTGTGTGTTTGTGTGTGTGTGTGTGCAAACTCCAGGTCTAAGGAATTTTACTGCTCTACTTAACAACTCACTAAATAGGACTTTATGGTTTTTTAATTTACTTCTATATGATGAAGAAATGATTGATCTTTTAACTTAAAGCATTATTTTAAAAAGAAGGATGCATCAGCTGCACTAAATTCTACATAAAAATGTTTCTGCTAATTCATTTTTCACTCAGCCAACCAGTCTGCCAATGAAGCTGCTTCTTTCTTTGAATTCAAATTGATTGTGAAATATTTTAAGCAATATATTTGCAGTTCCTATCTTTTTTCCTAAATATTTGATCATTTAAAATCCAATGCTGCACAAAGTGTAATTATCTTTTTCAACAAATATTTATCATAGCTTTGAAGCTAAGTTGTACTACTTTAGAAGCAGAAGGTAAATGAAAATGTACCAAACCAAGTAACGAAACCCTAGAGGCTGATAGAATATAAAGGGAGCATTTGCCTTCTCTGGGTCTCAGTTTTCCTACTTACCAGACAAAATGACTGGACTAGAGGCTCTTTAATATCCCTTTCAGTACTGGGCTGTCACACTTCTGTGTTTTTGATATGGCCAAGTAACACAGCAGTATTAGTCTCCAAACTTCTAATAACACCCAAATAGAAAAGATTTCCAAATCTGTATGCAGCCTAATTTCTCCCCAGAATGCCAAATGTGGGTACCAAATGATCTATTTGATATATCTACTTGGCTGTAGAATAAACATCTCTAATTAAACATGGGCTAAAGCAGCATTCTCAGTCTACTCCACTGACTCCAAATTAGCTTACCTTAGTTTTTCCAGTTTAGGGTATGGTTTCTCCAGCTACTTGGATGCTTCAGCCAGAAATCTAGGGATTATTGTTGATTTCTTTCTTTTTTTCCTCATAACATCCAGCTCCTGGCAAGTCCTATTAGTTCTACCACCAAAAGCTATCTTGAGTCTTTCCAGTCTGGTTCATCTCCACTCTCATTGCAGTATCCAAGCCCACTGCCCCATCTACCCCTGAACCAGTACAGTTAGCAATATATTTGCTAACTTTTTCAACAAATCTTTTTCAACAAATATTTGTTGGTTGTCAGCTTCTGATCTTGCCCTCCTATCATTTACATAAATGCTAAATGGTATTTCAAAAATGTGAATGAGACTCTGTACCTTTCCACTTAAAATGCTTCCATAGCTTTTTATCATACTTAAACTGTCAAAGTCCTTACTCTGACTTACAAAGCCCTAACTGATCTGTCTCCTGTCTTTGTTCCCTTAGTCTCTTGCCTCATTTCTGTCCCACTCACCCTCTTGGATCCAGTGTCTCTGACCTTCTTTCCTTACCTTTCACATACCGACCACCTTCTCCTGCTCAGTCCTGGCACCTGCTTTGCTTCCTGTCTCAACTGTTTTCCCATAATCCCGCGACTGTTTCCTTCTCATCATTCAAGATATCTAGGAGTCATCTTCTACAAATGAAGCCTTTCCAGTCATTCAACGTAAAGTAGCCAAGTAGCTCTTTTTTAAATCATTCTATTTTAATTACCAGCATGGCACGCATGACTATCTGCTAGTTTTCTTGCTTTTCATTTTTTACTTTTTTTTTTTTTTTGCTGTCTTTCCCCAATGAAATGTTAGGACAGACATCTATTTTGACCACCAAAACAGTGCTGAAATGGAAAGGATCTCAAACACTTGATGCATATTGGATGAAAGAAATGTCATTCAGCTGCAAGAACCGCTGATGGTATAAACCAGATTCTCTCCCTTTTGTTGATCTAACGCTAAAGATATACTTCCAAGCTCAATCCCTCTTTCTCTAGGAAATCATTATCAACTCACCTCTCCTAAAAGCCTGCTGTGTGCTTCATCTATACCACAAATTTTCACACTGATGCCTACATGCTTGTGTTTAAACTCTTCTTGTGTGAATGTGTGTAGACTTCTTCAAAGTCTTAGAGTGCAGAGATTAACTTTTATAATTTTTCTGTTTTGTTGGGAGCCTGTTGAAACTGGAAATTGAACACACGTGCAGGGCTGCTGCACAGCAGGGGCAAGATAAGATATCAGCTGAGGACACCTGGCTCCAACTGCAGTTAACTAACTAAAGCCTGTGGCCGCAGGCACTTCACCTCTGTAGTGAAATGCGACCTGGAGGTCCTCTCTTAAGATACTTCTCCTTGTTAACATAATTTGTTACTCGCCAAGTCCTTAAACCACTCTCAAGTTCTGTTCAGTTTCCTGCATTGTTTGAAAAAATAATAAATACAGCTGCCCAGTGGCATTCCTTGTCTTAGCCCTCAGAGTCTCAGACTCTGCAGAGGGTTTTGATCCTCCTGGAGCCCTAAATTCATACCACTTATGTCATTTATTTAAGCCTTTGCCGTACACTCATTTGGGAGATTGGGGATCTAGGCCAGGTCCCCGATACTGTTTATTTTTTTGTACCTAGCACTACATAGAACACATTTATATGTTTGCTGCCAGATTGGAATCTAAATTTCATATATTTATGCCAACTTCTATTGTAAAGTTGAGCCAAAAAGGGGAAAATATTTTGACAAGCCCACAAGAATTTCTTAAACTTGAGGGCCACAGAGTTCATGATTCCTCAGAAACAGTTGCCACACCTTCTCTCTCTCTCTCTCTCTCTCTCTCTCTCAAAGCATTGTGAGAGCCACAACAGGTTAAGGAAATCTGAAGTAGACCTAGTGGTCTACTCATTAATTCTCTATCTCACTTTATTCCACATTTCCCTTTTTATCTAAAGAATTTGAATTTACATTTTATAAGGCATCACAGGTCATTTCTCCTTGACACCCATCCTTGAGCCCTGGCAGAGAAAAATTGCCTTTTTTTTTTTTTTGAAACAACAATGACAACAACAACAAAGTGCAATCCTAATCATTCCAAGACAATTATATGAAGGAAGACACGCACCACTACGTTTCTGACAGGTTTTTACAATCTAGTTTTATTATGCAGCTCTTACTAAAATGTTAATCCCCTGAGAAAGAAAAGGTGAAAAAATCTAAGAGTTCTGTGGCACAATTATTTTATAGGAAATAGGAAGTAAATAACTCATATATGGAATTGAAAAAATATAGTAAGAAAGGGATAACCAGAAATCCTCTATTGCCACTGGGTAAAGGCAGGATCAGGGGAGCATGGGGGTTTCTAGAAATTATAACAAGCAGAAGTGGGAACGGGGAAGGCAGACGGGCACACCTCCATCAACCCACGAGTCGTGGGACCGTAGGATTCAGTCACCGGGGGTGGGAGCTGGTTTTCCTGGTAATATGGATCCTAATATGATGGCCTAACAATAATTTTTAGAGCAATGCTAGAACATGCCCATCCAAACAAGTGAACATCTGTATCTTGATGCTAACAAAAATAAAGCCCACAGGATGTAGCCTGTGTGACTTGCTGCCAATAAAAAACACAAAGGGAGTTTACATACATAACCACCAAGGAACAATGAATTTTTCATGTTTTAACTTTTCTCAACAATGTCAGTGGACTGGCCGTTGGAATTCTTTCCTAGAAATTAAAATAATACACTGTGTTCAGTCCTGGCTTACATTAGTGGGACAGACTAGGTGGGTGATTTTTAAACCAAAGTTCTTCCACTAAATTTCTATAAAAAGGAACCATAATTTTTTTCTAGTCCAATTTCCCCATTTTGCTTAGCAGATATCCTGAAAAGGTAACACCTGGCTACCGATTCTAAAAGTAGACAGCGTGATCCACAAAGGGCGACTATGAAAAAGATTGCCATTTGTAAAGAAATGTTCCAGTGTTTAAAGCCATGGTTGACTGGTGGATCCTGAAGATTGCCCTGGTCTGCCTACAGTACTCCCACTTTAGCCTCAGGATGGGGCACCGTTTGCTCCTCTGAATCCTAAAAAGATTATAGGACTGATTCCTGAAGCTTATCTTAAAACTTCAGCCTCCACATATGTCCCTCTTCCTTCTATTTGTGTTCAAACATCAAAACTAATCTTGCTTGAAAGCCATAGAATATTCCTTAACTCACACGTCTGATAGATGATAACTGTATCCTTACTGAATTATCTAGTAGCACAGCCCAGAGACTGGGACCCCTTTACCCATCAGTGTACAATCTTAGTTCTGTCTCAGGTCCCTGTAGCTTCACATGGTCTCCACAAGGTCACACGAGGCCAGACACCTGCTGCGGCAGGGATTGTCACAGCGCCTGTGGCTGGTTTAGCCCCATGTTGGTCCAGTTGTAAGTTTGGCTCTGAGTTCTGATGCTTTCTGGCCTGCTTTAGATACTGGGCTGCATCCTGCCACACACTGGGCTACAAAATATGTCTTTTCAAGAGTATATCATTAAATTTTTTCTTCCCCAAGATTTGGACTTGTCCTAGACTAGCAGACTACAGCACTCTTTAGAATGTAAAAATTGGACCAGAGCTTATGCCACACAGGATGTGGTGGTAGTTTTAGCTGTGAAGGGAGCAACAGCAGAAGCAAGAGGAGAAGTACACTTAGGGATAAATAGATAATTAAATAAACTTCAGCTGAGAACAGAAAAAACATGAAAAAAAAGAATACAGTGATAAGCCTGGCTTATTATTCCTCTTTTATGTCCCTGCCAGTGATTCCCACACCCAAATAGGGCTCAGATTCATTGTTTGAGATGCATCTGATGTGGGTGGTCCAGGAAGTATAACTGGAGTTTACAATCATCAGTGGCCAGGGCATGGAGGATCACCTAGAAAAGGATCTAGGCTAGGCATAGAAAAGACAGAGCCATGCCCGCTTGATTGGAACCTGCCTCTCAGTGGAGCAACTAAGTTCCAAGACATCCCCAGGTCCCTGGCTTTCCCAGGCACCTGTGGTCAGGTGCAATGCCCTGGTAAGGCTACAAGCAAGGGAAGGTCAACTGCTACTGAGCTAGGGAGTCCTGGGCTTCTTGGGTTTCTCTCCACACTTCCATGGAAGGTCACTGAAAACATCTGTTTGAAAAAATGCTTTGGCATAATTGTGCTGCAAGAGATCAGACAGGCTTTTAAGGACGCCATCCTGCAATGCCCAGTAGCACCTTTTCAAAACATGGACTCGCATCACACTGGTGCATCCCTGAGACGGCCTATCTTGCAGGCATCCTGCCTCCATTGCCCCCATGTGAGGGACTTGGGCCTCAGGAATATGGCAGAAACCCCATGCCTACCTCACCAAGTTGATAATAATTCTTTGCCTCTCAGAAGCAACACATTCTCAGACCAAACTTTTTTTTTTAATCTTGAGGTATGAACGCAATGTATAGTTATTAAAAATGTAAACAAAAAATGAATTTGCTACATCGTTCAAGATGTATGAAGGTACAAAAGATACATAATTATACACTGTTCTTATGAGCGAATATCAAGATTTATAAGAAAAACACCTTGCTTTTAAGGGGCTATTATTTATTAAACCATATAAAGCCTATAGACTGTAAGGAAATGTGTCATGTGAGTTGCAGAAATAAAAGCACTTTAACAATGTTTTTCTAAGGATGACCCATAATCCCACCTATATTAGAACCACTGACAGATTTATTGAAAATATTTATTCCCGGGCCCAAGCCCAGAGTGACGACATCAGAATCTCTGGAAGAGATCTCGGGAATTATCTGAGAGGGGGAAAAAAGCCTTCAGATGAAGCTTAGCACAATAAAGTGGAGAACTATGCAGCTGGAGTTCAGAAGCAAGGACATGGTTCCTACAGAAGGGGATCTGAACAAACCTCTGTAGTGATGAGATCTGAGAGAGTCCCTGGAAGACACTTCCAAAACATCATATGGTAGCACCACTGTGGAACTGTCACATTGTGGGGCAAGTTCCTCTTCCTTGTCTGTCCTTCCCAGGGGGTTAGATGCACGTGCAAGGGACAGAGTTAGTTTTTGTTAGAAAGGACTTAATCCTTAATTGGTTTTCAATAAATGCTAGTCGAACAAATGAACAATCATGCATACCCTAAAGAAGCAGGTTTGAAGATGTTTTGTTTTAATGGGAGGAGAAAAGATGTTGGCAAAATTTCAGAAACTGGAAAATTAAGGTCAATGTTAAGGTTAATTTACACCAGAGAGTGGAGACAGACTGGAGTGCAGGGGCTGTGTGAGCCTTTATGAGGTGTGGAGGATATGGTGGGGGACATAGGTTGTCTTCTGTGGATTCTGTGCATAAGGAGTAATCACTGAAAACTGCGGCCCGCGAAGCAGTGGAAATTTGGGGTCTGCTAATTATATGCCATGGTCAGCTACCCTGGAAGCAGGAGGCCAGCAGAGGCAGGCAGCCATGTGCAACCCCTCAGAATGGTGAGGAATAGGTTTGAGTACTCTTAGGGGCAGGATTTACTGAGATTTCCTAACCATATTTTCTACCAAGCCACAGAATCATCCAGGGTCCTGACCCCCTGGGAAACCTTTGTTCTTTTGCTGGCTCCCATCTGCTTGGACCCCGGGTCTGATGAGCTCTCCTCCCTTGGCTACCCAAGCAGCATGTCTCATCTGGCATGAAGATAACCGGGATACTGCATGGGGTGTACGCTGGGGACCACGGCCAGAGTGGAGAGACGAAAGGGAGCTTCACTGACACGAAGGCTCTGGGGATGGAGAGGAGGGGCCAGGATGTTTGGAGAATGGTGATAAATAATTCAGACAGGAACATACTGGATTTGAATTTGAGATGACAGCAAAATAGCCAGGTGGAGGGGACCAGGAACATACTAGAGCTAGAATTCAGGAGGGCCTGGGTACTGACTATAGGTCACAGGTCACCACCGGAAGGCACGGAAATGGATATGACCACAGGATTGGTGAGAGGTGGAAGTCAAAGAGAGCACCTCACCATAAGGAGGTGGGTTGGGAAGGGGGAGCCCTGGAGACAAATGGAGAGAGACTGGCCATAAACGAAAAAAAAGAAACCAGAAGAAAGTAGAGTTCATTGAAGCCAAGAGTTTTAAGAAAATGAAAGTAGCAGTGGTGTGACACAGCCCAGCTGGGTCAATGAGACCACTGGGGATTCAGGAGTGCATTAGTGATTGGGACTTCAGTGGGAGCCAGATTGACAAACACCAGGGGGAGAAGGAAGAGCATGGGGCCCGTTGTCTGCAGCAGCGTGCAGACACCCCGTTATCCCCTCCCTGGACCACCGTCTCTGAACAACCAAATGCAAAGGAATTCATGGTGAGAGGGAGAGGGCCCTCTTCATGCCCTCTGCTCCAATTTTCTTAAACCCACTCTGCTTTTATTTTGAGCACTGGGCTTGTTTTCATGGTTGCTCAAAGTTGTACCACTGAAAGCATTCATGATATCTTTGCCCCCTTGTTTTGTAGGAGATTATTTCATTCTCATGTTTGACTGGGAGAAGAATATGAAAAACCTGCGTTTCTGGTTTTTATTAATGGAAGGGTACGCTTTCTCAGTGGTTTAAGAAATTACTTCTTTCCTCATTGAAATAAGATGATCCATTGCACACTGAAAGTTTCTCATTGTAAAGTTCAGTGTCATCAGGAAGAGTCAGTGGCTAAACCATAAGTATTCACCACAGTGGGATTTCTATATGACAAAGCGAGAGGCTGAATAAAGATGAACTGAATATGCAAACTGTTTCTTCTCTATTTAAATAAAAAATAGCAAAAATTATGTTTCCCCCAAAACCAAACCATGGGTGTTTTCTTTTTTGCTATTGTTATTTTTCTTTGGGCCAAATCTTGGCAGTATTAGATTCTTTAATGTCATAGAAAAGGCTCTACCCTGCCTGTATATACAATGTCCATTTTCCCCACGTGGAAAGGGTCCTGAAATGAAATTTGCTGTGAATGCCAATGATGCTGCCCTCGGCCAGAGAGCTCCTGCAGCTCCTGTGGGTCCTGAATTCAGCCTGGTCCCACTCCTTTCTATCAATAGCTGTTGGGCAGTGGGGGCGCCACTTTGAGTAGGTACCTTCCAGCAACTTGGAGAGCGACTGGGAAGGTGGTTACTAACATTTCCAGTCTTCAGTGGGAGGTGGTTTTGCCTTCTAAGGTAGGGGATTCCCCAGGCACAGGAAAGGGATCACACCTCAGGCAACCAAAAACAGTGACAAATATCATTCTCACACTTGAGGACTGAGACTTGCTCCAAGTTTCTTTATGTGCTCATCCCAGCACAATGTCCTGTAGGCAGTAAGTGCCAACCAGATTTGATTACGGATCTCTGCCAATGCATATTCAGGAGTTTCGCCTTGGAGTTACTAATCGCCTGCAGAGCTGAGTGACTCCATGCATAGAACCTTCGTGCTTTCACACTGCGGCTCTTTCGCTGAATCCACTGTAATGTGGCCATATTGCATTCATCGTCATTGATGAAATATATGTCAAAACCCTTCACAAAGCCCATAGGCCTCTCTGTGAAAATCTCCTTCTGCCCCATGAACACATCCTAATTTGTACAGTAGACAAAAAGAAATAAAAGCATTTAAACCTCCTGGTTTGTATTAGAGAGACAAGAGACATCCTCAGCATTTTAAGATGAACATCTCAAAACCTGTATTCAGGGGGACAAATGGTGTAATCTATGGTGTTATTTGATAGAATTGTTCTTCCTGGTCACTTCGTCACCAAAAGTGGATTGGCTGGCGAGCCATCCGTTTTCTGTGAAATAAGGAAAGCCCTGGGGGCTTAAATGGTAAGGTTATCAAACATCTTACCTCCAAACGGCTGCCTTAAAATGACTTCTACACAAGCAGTGGTTTTCTCCCAGTGGAGCATTTGCTCTCTTAATGTTCAGCATGGTACCTCGCAGACACTAGAAACTCAATGAGTTTTTCTTGATGCTGATAACAGAGATAACATAAATTGCCACTTACTTTGGTAACAAAATGGCACTCATCTATTTTTGGATGTTATGGAGGTACTTTAATACAGTATACTAAAAATATAGGTGGAGGATCAGACTCACTGTGTAGCTATTACTGATCTGGATGCCAATTTCCTATATGTTAATAGCTTAAATAGCCATCACACATTAATCCAAACTAGGAAAGAAGTACTGGTACAATTAACGAAACTATGGACTTTATTTGGACTTCCTACTGCTTCGAGTCAACAAGGGATGTCAGCGCCAGTTGGAGCTACAAGATCCCACACATCTGTAGCAAAACTACAGCATGCATCCTAGAATGACTAGAACTAGATACAGAGATGGCTCACAACATCCAAGAGCACTTCCTGTGTAAATGTGAGACTAAGTATTTTGCAAGCATGATCTGTTTTCATCCTCCCCAGAAATCAGGGGGCGTAGGCTTAGTGCATACTCTCTTACCTGCTTCACAGATAAGAGAGTGGGACCTCGGTTACCAAGCAATGTTTGCAATGGGAAGCAAGCTGCAATGTTTGCAATACCAAGCTGCAATGGGAAGGGACAGAGCCCGGATGTGGACTATGGCTACTCTGCTCCCGAAGCCCATGGCGGTGGCCATCCTAGCATTTATCAGAGGTGTGAAACAGATAGGGCCTGTCCCCATCAGCAGGGTGCTTGCCCGGGACCTACTTTCCAATGGTCATCAGATCAGCCAAGGAGGGAAACTGTCCTATAACAATGACATACAACCTTCAACGAAACAGGGATTTCTGTGATGTGTGGACCAAGTCTCAAACCCAGACACCCCGCCTTCTCCCATAATAAGTTTTCCCTATCTGCATCAGCCTCTGCTTTTCCCTCCTTCCTGAAGTGATCACGCCAACGGCTGGTCTGGTCTCCAGCCAGAGCACGGGGAGGAACACAGTGCAAACATCCCCATTCGCCTTTGGCTTTTCTTTCCTGAGTGTTTTAAGGCTTAATTAACGCATGTAAAGTGATCTGAAATGCGGGAATAAAAAGAGCTAGGAAACTGCAGAGTGTGGCTGATTACCTGAGGCGAGACAGCTGAAAAAGGGAGACAAAGGGGGGTCTGGAGAGGCCAGGAGAGGCCTCTGCTCGGCAGCCAGCTGGTTGGCCGGGCGCCAGATCGGACTGTTTTGGCAGCTTCCCGCCCTGCGCTTGCCTCTCAAGGTCTACATCCCAACTCCACTGAGGATAAATAACTCCTCCAGGGCCTGAGGTGGCACCGGGAGCGAGTCAGAGGACACACACTGGGGCTAGTTCCATGAGTGGCCCTATGGTGTAAGGAGTGAGATCCCACCCACCCTCCACTGCTGTCAAGCGGGGCCCTCTGCAAATTCCTGGGTTTTTGTCAGTGAAGGGATAAACATTGCAGATGTGATTGAATCACAGCAAGTCTTGTTCATTCCTTTCAGCAACTGTGGATACATAGCAGTGGTTTACTGTCACCTGTGGGAGGCACTGATTCCCTTATAAAATGGTGGGTAACAACTCAAAAGCCCACAAAAGAAGCAAGTGCGAGATCTTTCGGTATAACCTGATCCTACCTAGACTGAGAAAGTTAGAGCGTGTTAAGGGGTCCTCTCAGGCACAGAGAGGCTCTCTGGGCACCTCTGTGTATATAAACGATGGCTATATATACAGCCTACTCTAAACTGTTTATGATGATGGAGAGGGAAAGGTTTGTTTGGATAATCTAAAGTTTATATTAGGTTTTCATCATGTCTGAACCTCCTGCTTGGGCAATGGCTGGGTTGTTATCCATCTCCTGAGCCCATAAACTAAGGCCGTGGAGGCTGGCAATACCCGATAATTTGGCAACCAGATTGGAAGGGGGCTCGCTTGCCCTGCTTGCCAGGGAATTAATTCCAAAGGGTGCTAATTGTGAACATGGGGCAGAGGCCTACCCTGGGGCCAAACCTATGGCCATACTGTAAGATGCCTGCTCTGCTTGGATGCCAGCACCATCGAGTGGGTAGATAAATCCCCACAAGGAGACCCAGGGAGTCACCCCCATTTGTATCTGCTCTGACCGAACGGCTAAAGATAACGGGAGATCCTGCTGTCCCCAGGGTGGCCAGCATCCACCGTGCTCAGCCAGTTTGTTCTCTGGACTTTCCACTACCAACAGCTCATCCACACTCAGGTCTGTCTGTGTCTTGGTGAAATGCAGCATCACCTCTTGGCCTGACTCTCTGGAGGGTCTTCTGAAGCCACTGACTATGCATTCCTGCAGGTCTGCATCTCAGCTAGTGTGATGACAACCTCCCAAAAGTCACCCCCTCTTCTGTCATCTACATCATGACAGACTGAAATCATCCTTGCAAAACTCCTCAGAGTTCTTTCCCACAATGTGAGGTTAATTTTATGTCAACCCTCCTGGGCTACAGGGTGGCCACATATTCGGTCAGTCACTGTTTTGGTGCATCTCTTTGGGTGTTTTATATTTTGAGTAAAGCAAAGATCTCTGGCCCTGAGGACCTACTGGTGAGAATAGAATAGACAGCAAGTAACAAAAATCATGAGTAAAATAGCACTATGTTAGAAGGTAGTAAAAGCAGAGGTCGATAGAAAAATAGCACAGGATCAGGAAGATCCAGAGACATTAGGGAGGGGACATTTGACAAAGGTTTAAGGCCAATAAAGAGCTCTGCCCTGTGGGACTCACGATCAAGTTCAAAGCCTGGTGGATGGGTCCTTCCCTGTACCCCCAGCAGGATCCACGGCGCCTCATTTGACCATGCGGCTCCATATCCAGCACTCTGACATCTCATTTTTCTCATCGCTCTATGCTAGGGTGCCCCTCCAGGGGAAATTTCTTTGCCTCACTCTTGTATACATCTTTGGAGAGTTAACCAGAGACTGAATGCTGACAGCCCCAAGCTGGAAAGCTCATAGGAACTGGCAGTGTCACCCAAGCCAGGGGCTCGGGTCACCCAGTCGAAGACTCAGCCAGATGCAACCTGGGCCAGGGATGCTGTCAGAGGCAACAGGGAGGTGAAGAAATTCTCCTACTGGTCACTTTCCCTCCAGTGCCCCTCCTTAGTGGCACTTGAGCACAGGCCACCTGACCAAGGAGTCTGTGACACTGGGCTACAGGAGGCAGAGGGGAGCAATAGAGGGCAAAGAGTAGGGTTGAGAATGAGTCAGAAGACAACTGGCCCCAAGCCTGGGCCGGCTGGCGTTGAACATAGAGCACTGGTGACATGATTTTGCTGCAGCAGTCACACCACTGCTCTGCAATGGTTTTGCTCCATAGCAAAAGGAGTGCTTGGGGAGGAGCATTATTTTTTATATCCAGAATCCAGAACAGTTCCTTTGCTCTGTTTAATGCCCAATAGGATAAATGAATGAAGAAATGAATGACTGCCAGTTTCTGCCAACCAGTCCCTCTGCTGGTATGCTCCAGTTTTGAGGAACTGCTCACCAACACTTTCTTTTCAGCATCTCATCATCTCCTATTGGTGCTAAGATTACTTTCAGCCCAGCATTTGTAACATTTGAAGGCCACACGGATGGTATAAGTATAAAGCAATTAGATCAGTTTGCAACAAAGGGATCAAATGAATTCATCAAGTAAGTTTTGCACGAATCCTTCCAAGCATTTCCCCGGACAGGTTATATACATCTTCCCCTGACCTTGTATGTCTAGCCCCCTCCTCATGAACTGTACAAGGAAAGGAATGAATCATTTTTCAGAGAAAAATGTTGCTTTCTTTTCAGTGAAATGTCACCCAGCCCTTTACCTGGCTGGTATGCAGATGGGTTGGGACACCTCATAAGAAAAGTTACATTTCCTTTTGATAGAAGAGAAGAGGAAGTGGATTGTCACAAACAGAACTGGCTGGTGACTTTCCCAGGGTTGCAGGAGACCTGAGAAGTGACCTTATGTGTCACCAAGTATGGTCTGGGACACCCTGGATATCACTAAAAGGTCACCTTCTATCTTTACTCCTTGAATTTTTTTTTTTTTTGACAGCATCTTATTGTGCAATTCAGGCTGGCCTTGAACTCTCTTAAGTAGCTCAGGCTGGGCTCAAAATCGAGGTGATCCTCCTGCCTCAGCTTTATGCCAGCACACCCAGCCCGCCACTCCTTGAATTTTCCAGTTGTTTCTGAAATCCTTCAGTGTGGGCACTAATTTCCACTCAGCCCTCTGCAAGAGGAGCCTGCTCTTAGGCTCTGAGACAGGACAAAAGGATGAGTGGATGACTGCAGCACTGCTTACTTGGAGTGTGAAACTTTCCATCTGCCAGGGTCCCCTGGGAGCCCAAGACAGAAATCCAACCAGCACAAGTCCCACAGCTTGACTTCCTCGGTTAACAGAGACTAAAATATTCTCACCTGGCCTTATTTTACCACGTGTGAATCTCTGTTCTGCTGCAGATAAGAAAGGAAGGCTACTGAAACCTACCTGTGGCTTTGTTTCAGCTCTCTCACTCCTCACAGTGCTTACAGAGAAACAGTTGTGGGGAGGGGACCCTGGGTACTTGGAAAAGCAGGGCTTGTTGGAGGTGCTGGGGACCCAGGCTGCTCTGCTCTGCAGCTGTGGGATTTGAACACCTCTCTCCACCCGGTGGAACCTCCATTTTCTTATTTGAAAACTGGAGATTGCAAGATGTTTTCTTGCTGAGGTGTGGTAAAGATCACATGAGGTGTATATTTGGAGGACTTTGAAGATTGACAAGTGTAAAATATTACAAGGTAAGGCAGCAGAAAAAGTGCCTTTGATGTTTAATTAATACTAAAAATCTTCCATTACATTTATTTAGCTATAATTGGAAAGGGTGAGGGCCAGAGTATTTTTCAAAAGAACTTCTCCTGCTCCAAAAATAGAATGCAGAAAAGCACATATTTGATTTTCTTTTTGGTGTAAACCACAGCTCCACAGAACTGTGACCTTCAGACTTGGTGCTATCCAACACTGAAAGAAAACTCCCAGTCCCAAGTTTTCCAAATAGGTTTTTCAAATTAAAACAACATTACATTGAATGAAGGGCTAATAGAATTGTCTCCACGCACGAACATTTGGGGGATGAAAAGCTGATTTCCAGGTGGGTAAAAGCCATTTCAGGGGCGAAGCAGGGGAATTTGACCTGTGTTACCGTGACAAACACACCTTCCCCAGCTGTGAAAGAGAAACCCAGAAGTTACAGTCTCCCTAATTGTACACGAGGTGATTCGTGTATCAGTGTAGGCTCATAATTTACTTTCAGTTTACGGAATTTGTGAATTTTCGCATTTAATTTGTAATTAAGTTTTCTCTACGAGGCACACCATATGCCACTATTAATTCTCTGTCGTTGATGTCTTAGGAGATACATGAGTGCATATTTTGATGCAATTGCTGAGGTCTACGTGCTTAGCCATCTGGGGCTTTGTTATTTAACACTGCCTATCATAAAGTAAGAGAAGACACAATGCGAAAGGACCTGTTAAGGGGGGAGAAATATTGTAAAGCTATGTAAAACACGGTTACAGGGTTTCAGTCACAGGGATTTTCAACTTTTCCCTCTTTCTGAGTGGTCTTTCTGAAGCGGGTCTTTTTGGATCCCGCGGTGTGTCTCACCTCCCGCGCCCACTCTGTACCAGACGCGTGGGACAAACCTCCACGCCCAGCCGCTGCCCTGCGCCTTCCGGGGCTGCAGACCTGCTCACGTCCGCGAGTTCAGTGATAACCAAAGGTCCTTCTTTTAACGTCTTTCAACAGGATCTGACACCCGGCTCCGGTGGGCCCCGCACCCACCGCGGCTGCTTTTGCAAAGGCGGACGTCGGGTTCTCTGTTGCTGCCCCTCCCCCGCTCGGGCTTTCCCGGGCTCCAGAGCTGCCTGCGGTGCGTGCGGGCTGCAGAGCGGGCCGCGGGGCTGGCGGGCGGCGGCGCGCACTAGGACCCAGCAGGGCTCCGGGCGGGTGGGAGCCGCGCCGCCGACCCCGGGCGGGCGCCGGGCGCTGGAGCCGGGCTCGGGCCGCGATCGGCGCAGCTCGGCCGGGGACGCGCGACCCGGCGGCGGGGCCACCCGCGATCCAGCGCCGCCGCGGCCCCCATGCGGCCGCGAGGAGCAGCGGGGGGGCCGGCGATCGAAGGTAACGAAATCGAAATCGGGGCTCCGTTCCCGCCTCCCGGTGCTCTGCGAGCGTTTAGCATCGTCATGAGGAGCCCTCGCCCGCCGTGCAGGCTGTGCATTTCGGGGCACCCTTGCATTTTATTTTTAAGGTCCTCCCCCCTATTTCCACCTAATTTCAGATTGATTTATAGCATGCAGCCCTAAGTGGGAAAGATCCAGGGATGGCAAGTTGCTTATTTTCATTAGTTTTGTCTCCAAAGTAAGTTCATTTAAAAAAAAAAAGTTTCTCTGGAATCTGCAGAGAGTCCTTTTTAAAATTTGTGGGTTTTAAAAAAAATATTGCAGACAAATGGATATTTATTTTTAAAATGACCAAATAATTGGTGTAATTCTGTTAATTACTTCTCAGGGAAGCCCACGGTGGTGGGGCTCCCCGGGCGGCACTTGTGTTTTCCAGAACTAACGTGTTAAATGTGGAGTTTGGCGGGGGCAGAGTTTACAGCATTGCTGTTGGCGACTGTTTTTGCAATCCATGATAAACAGAGTCGGAAATATGGGCAGTTTAAACCTCTTTTCAAATACCGTAACCGCTTCTCCTGATGTGACATAAACAGATGAGAGTTTCCGTTGAGGGCGGCGAGAATTTTTCTCTGTTTGGAGGAACAATGTTTGGGGGAGAAGAATCATGATTACCGGCTGAGGAGGCTGGAGAGACTATATTTCATGCTTTGTTTATACTCCGGGAATGACATTTGGGAAAGGGAAACCCAGTCTTTCTCGGGAGCTTTTAAACGTGGGGTTATTAATTTATTGCATGTATTAGTTTCAATTGGCAGGCTGTGCTTAAGATGACACATTTGGGTAGCAGTTGGGACACACGATGGCAAATGCAAAATGAGCCTCCTCTGAAACGGCTGGAAGCCCCCATGTGGAGCTGGGCAGGCTGGGTGCTAGCGGCTCATTGAGGAAAAGGGGACTCGCTTTCCTCAGCTAAGGAAGACATCCTGTTACATTCCTTTTGTTCCCTGTTTTTCATTGATCACTAGCTCTGCCTCGGAGAGGGCGAGCTAGCAGCCTAGAGAGAGTGCAGACCTCCGAAGACTGCACAAACGTCTGGAGCCCGCTCTAGCTCCCACCCTGATTGGTCAGTTCGATTGAGACTTATGAAAACAGTCACCCAAAACCTTTTCAGAAAACCAAGCCATAATTTCAGACCAGCCTTCTTGTGCAAGGGTTTCTGCGAGATGGCTGTTTCATCCTAGTGCAGTTTGCTCAAGATTCCTATATGTTTACATTTTGTTGTTATTGTTGTTTCCATCCTGATAAAGTAGGCCATTTTGGTGGCAAATGGCTTTGCAGATGTCAGTGACTAGCGTACATTCATGGCTGTGTCACTTTACAGTAGTCTCAATGATTTATATTCCTAAGTTGTAGAATGCAAAGTTGTTCAACTTAGAATTAATTTTTCCTAGCTGGTTTTTTAAAGAAAAATCTGAATATTTGAATAGCAACCTCTGTAGATGGATGCTTAACTCTGTTGTTTCTTTGACAATTTAAGTGCCTTTGCATGATCACATTTTAGGCACTAAGTCTTGCAACAGTGAAAGAAAAAGATAATGAAGAACAAGCCATCAAGCCATCAAAATCACCTTGCCCACTATGATAAGAAATTCTGACACCTTAGAGAAGAATACATTTCTCGTCCAAGAAAAAAGACATTCTTCATCAGTTAAGACTATGAATTAGCAAACATTATAAAATGTTTTATCTATAAGACAAAATATAAGGCTCATGGACATCTTCACTTGAGCCTTAAAGTGCTTCATTACAGAACCACTGTCCCAGGAGTTGTTAAACCTATAAACACTTTTCTGATTGGTTTAAAAATTTAGACGCAGGAAGTGGATGGTGTCTAATAACCCATGAGTGGAGACATGGTTGTCATGGAAACCGAGTAACCCCACCCCACCCCCACCCCACATATATACACTGCCATGACCACCACTTAAAAAAAAAATCTGCATGTCATCACAGATGCCTGGAGAACATGCTGGCTTCTGTAAGCTTTTCCCACAACATCTGTTGAAACCTGAGATCGTGCCTGTCAAATCAAGGTCATTTTACAACAACAACCAAAAATGCAGTCTCCTGGATTTCATAACTGTATTTTTATTGAAAATATTTCAGAGGGGAAAAAATAAAAAGCCTGAAAGCCAAGATGAGTATTTGTGCTTACTTAGCATTTTGCTGCCTCCGAGTTGTGCAAGGGGAAGGCTGAGAAGATTGTATTTGAGCACTTCATTGTGAAGTCAAAGTGATCTGCATATCCTCCGTTAGAACAAAAAATTGTTTTCACAGCCTTAAAGATTAGCTTGTACCTGCAGATGCAGAGCGTAATGGAGAAAGTGTAAGGAGTGATTCTGTTTTCAGGAGGGTTCAAAGTTGAACTGAAGCAATTAAACTTAAAAGAATTGTGATATTTTGGACCCTGCTCCAAAGCTGCGTGTGTAGGGGAGAGAAATTAACAGTGTCTAGTGGTTTGGAAAGAATAAGGGAGGGTGTTCTCTATTGCTGAGCAGGGAAAGAAAAAAACAAAAAAACTTCGAAATAAGCATTGTTTCTAAACTGCAAATATTATTCAATTGATTTAGAAAATTTTCTTCTTTTGTGGGTAGAGAAGAGTGCTTTTATTTTTAGGATAATTTAGAGGTTCCCAAAACTAAAGCTGCAAATATTTCCACTATCTTAGTAATGGCAGAGAGTATAAAGAAAGGAGAAAAGTTTGGCAACTTCCTCCAAATCTCCTTGCTGCCCCATTCATTTCACACAAAGAAATGAGGAGATCCTCTTCTAAATTTTGACTTTGAGGATCCTGATTAAGCCATGTAAATACAAAGCAAGTGCATTTGTTATATCTCTTTAATTTTGTTAGTAACAGTCTCCAAATGTTAAATTCTTGATTTTCATTTAGAAATAACTTTTTAGAATTATGGTAACTTGTAGCACTGCATTGCTTTATCTCAACTGAAGATGATCAGTTTTAAAGCTGACTTAGTCAACAGTTTTAAAGAGCATCTTTTTAAAGAGCATCAGATTTCCCTTGTTCTTGTCAACTAATTGCCTGGGGGAAGAGGCAGGAGGGGAAAGGAGGAAGGTTGAAAGAGTCCTAAATATATTTCAGTGTTTGTTTACTGTCATAGGAAATACTCAGTTCAGAAGCAATGTAGCATCACTTAGGTGATTCTGTGTCTATTTCATGTTATGAAATATTTTACTTCTAAGGACATGGTAAAGAAGGTTAAACTTAATGGCAGGACTTGTCTCTTAGGAAAGGATTTCCTGTTAGCTTTCTTATCTGCAAGTATGCTCATTGGCAGGAAACATGTCAGTTGCTTGTTTTTACAAACTGAAGGAAATGAATGGGATTTGTTGGTTTTTAGAATCTACCTTCATTCTCCATTGTGTGTCACATACTTTGCTTAGGACACTTCATTACTGAAGAGACTTTTTAGGAGCACAACTCTTTGGCATTTCTATTATTCTCGTTTTGATTTTTGAATTAGAAAAAAAATGATCATTTAGACTACGATGAACAACTTATTTGATCCATGAGAATTAACAGGATAGTAAAATTCCAGTTCATTCCAGTTGTCAGTTACTCACATGCTCACTGAAGCTAACCTGTTTTTGATGGCTATGCCAAATTTTTAAAAATTGTTTCACAATACCAATCAAATGTCACTTTCTATTTTGGATTAGTCCAGAGAAGTAAAAGGAGAGAAGCAGTTTCATTCTTCTCTCTGCTTGTAAGAAAAAGCTCCATGCAGAGTACATGTAGGTATATGGCGGCCCTGCTCAGGATGAAATGCCACAGTCAGAGGTGGGGAGGCATTAGATGACACTTTAGGAAAACAGATCTAAACTCCCACAGCATTTACTGTGTGAGTGTTGGGAGAATTTTTTTGTATGTTACAAATAAGTGGAATTAACTGTTCCAGTTCATTTGTGTTTCAAATTCTGGATGAGCAGAAAGGGTAAGTGCCTTACAAGAAACACGAGTCCCTAAACCTCTATTTTGGTGAAATAGTCTGGTGAGATGGAAGAAGCCAGCCCAAGGGAGAGGGAACCATGTATTGTAGTGCTGTTTACATATTTTTGTGAATGACATTTTAAAAATATATTTAGTATCAAGTGGAACCTTCTGCAAGACCCTGACATATGAAATGAATAAAAACAGCTACTCTGGGGAAACCAGGACCTGAGTCCATGATCCCCCTCTGAGATGCTCCTCGGGCTTCCCTGGGTACATTAGAATCCATGCCAGTACACATCTGAGAATCATTGCTTTTCAAGTGCCCGAGATATTCTCTGAAGAAGGCTGCAAGGAACTGCTTGGAGAACCCTTTTCAAGTGCCCGAGATATTCTCTAAAAAAGGCTGCAAGGAACTGCTTGGAGAACCCTGTACCCTCTTAGCTAAAGAGAGGACTGTTGCCTTGACAGTTTCAGACAACTCTGCTCAGAATGAGTAGGGAAAGCATTGCAGTGAGATACCTAGTATTCTAAACCCTAAGAGGCCTCTGCGCGTGTGGAAAAAGACGGGACTGGCCACAGTATGGGAAAGCCTATGAAGAAAGAAGGGGGGCAGATGTTTTAGGGATATTTGTAAAGAAGGGCCCTTTTCCTCCTAAGTTATAGGAGCACTCTGTGAAAGTATCTAGGAGAGTTGGTTGTAATTTCGCTGGAAGGCATGGGCACAGTCTACCGTCACATCAGGATCCGTTCCATACAGTTATTCTATTAGTCAGTGAAAATAATTTCATATTAAGTGTCATTTATAAAGTGAAAGTTTGCCAAGCCATATAAGTCTGCTTGGCAGATGCAGTAGTGTTTTGAGTGTTGAGAAAAATGGTAACACAGATAATATTTGAATATCATCAGATAATACTCAGATTATGTCCTCTGTTTTAAGATTGTCCTAAGCCAGTATGGAGAGGCCAGTTGTCCCCTTTATATCCCAGCTGCTACCCATATGAGGGATTTTTAGAGGTGGTGGACAGTGGAATCTCCGTCAGTTCCACCCTTGATTTGCACAACTGCTTGATTCACATACATGCAGGTGTGGAGGTAAGGACAAATCAGCAGAGACTTCAGGCAAACTGTGTGTAGTAGAATTGTGCTTCTGATGGGCAAATCTCCCTGCATTGATTCCCAGAGGCTGCACAGTTGGAGAGTCTATAGAAATAGAAAGGACGGATCCTTCTCCACATTCTCCTATTACTTCCATTGTGTTGCCATGTTCTACTACCTGTGTGGGGTTAGGGGTTATGATTAAAATAATCAGTGTTCCAGGAAGCCACAGAGCTTCCAACCATCTTTTAAAGAAAGCATTTTCTCGGCAGAGACCAGCACAAAATAGTTGGCTGTAGTAGTGGATGAAAATGATTGTGGACCACTTTTATTTATTGAATTGTGTTGAATAAAGCTTTTTAAGGTTAGGCTGTTTAAAGCTATCATTTCTTCTCCCACTTGCATTACAGTGAAAAATGACTGTGCACAGCCATAGAAACCCAATGGAATGGTCCCCAGGCATTGTTTTGATCATACAGCAGTGCTTCTTTGGGAGTGAGCATTGCTCCGTATTTTGGTGGTTTGCTTTTTGAGTTGAAGGATATGTGCCAGTTACCAGGACATTGCTGAGGTTATAAATGGAGGATTTCCCCAAATGGCATGTAGTGTGTGCCTAATACCTTTGCAGATGTAAAGATTTGGAAAATGAACTGGGCATGGTGGTGCATGGCTGTATTCCCAGCCACTTGGGAGACTGAGACAGGAAGATTGCAAGTTCAAGGTCAGTCTGAGCAACTTAGCAGAACCCTGTTTCATTAGTAAAATAAAAAGGGTGTGGAATGTATCCTAGTGGCAGAGCACTTGCCTAGCATGTGCAAGACCCTGATTGCATCCCCACTATAACACACACACACACACACACTCTCTCTCTCTCTCTCTCTAAATACTCAGATGGTAACAAGTCCCACCTGAGGTGGAGGGAATTTTAGTATATAGCATACAGTATACAGGTATTTAAGTATATAGTATATAGTATACAGGTTAGATTTCAGTTAACCTGAGATATCTTTGTACTTTTAAATTTTTTGGTTCAGCACATTTAATATTTCCATAGCCTTTAAAATGAAGTCAACTGCTCTATAATGACCAACTAATAAATATCTCTACATTAAGACCACTCTGTTGTTTCTTATGCCTGGATTTAGAATGTAGAATGGTCTTGAAATAAGAGCTGACCTGGCGGGGGGGATTTGACAACACTGAGAGGAACACAGAAAAATCACATCACATTGGGTTTTGGTTTATCAGGTGGTGCTTGCTAGATTGTTGTATTTGATTTTCATCATAACCTAGTATGAATGTAATACTGCTGTCAGTAATAAGTAACTGTTATATACATTGATGTACCATTCTACAGATGAAGAAACAGAGGCAGCTCTATTCCTAGACCCACACATTCTTTGGTAGCCAAATAGTTTGCACTCCCAAGCTCCTAACTACTCTGGGCATTGTTTACTCCACTGACTCTTTACCACGGACATCTGACCTTTTCTCTTCCAGGGTTAAGGGCATTCTCTTCTATACTTGAAATGCAGTTACTTCCTAGAAACAATTGCAAAGTGGGATGGGCAATATTTGTTGTGATCCTGGCAAGAATTATAATTTCGTTGTGTAAATTTCTGGTTTGCACATTTGGCCATTAGTGACGGGAAGGAAATTTTAGGTCCCTTGTCAGGATGATTTTGCTTCATTCATCTTCATCTCTTGGATTTGCTTTCATTCACCCCCCCAACCACATTTACTTATTTGGTAAACAAAAAGTCATAACTGCAAGGCATGATTTTCCTGAATTACCAAAATATTATCCTCAATGTAACTGTTGGTAGCTTCTCCATCCTACAAAAACTAGACAGTTTTTATATTCAACATTTTACATTGGATATGAACTGCTCAAAAAATTCAGAGACACAAATACAATAATATCTCCCTGAATTCTTTGAGAATAAAAACTAAATGGCCTAAGTCATCCAGCATGATGTCTGGTATCTACATGGACACCCTCCACACCCCGCACTATGCATATCCCAGCGTGTATAGCAGATAAGTTGAGGGAATTAGTTTGACTTTCTCATCTAAGCAGGGAGCTTCACTCATGTATTAGTTTAGGAGAAATCACAAGTTTTGTCATCAGCAGAGAATCCCATGCTGCCTAGAATACAAGTGACAGTTAGAGCCAGTCCTGGAACAGGTTCACATTTTCAGTGACGCAAGTGCCCGGCTCTTTCTGCTTCTGTTGGAGAGGTCAGGCACACACTTAATGTTCAAAGCTCGATGGAACTAGTTCATGTTTCACGGGTATATTTTCATGTATTGCACATATATGAAACTGTTTCAGAGAGTTGATCTAGCGAAGTGTTAAAGACAGAACATGCAAATTTGGGGAATACGTGGAAATCATCCACTGAACAGTTGTTGAGCACTTACTGCATACCAAGAACTGTGCCCTGTGACTGAGATACTTGGTGAAGAAAACCCCTCGAGACCACAAACCACCTGTTCCATAACTCACCAGCTCTTCGTTCTGGAAGTACTCACAAGTGTGGCTCTTTTGAGATTCCTATTCCGAGCTGATTGTGGCAGATTGAAGTGCCACCTCCCTGAGTTCCTCAGACACTGATCCTGTAAGGAGCACCAGAGGAGAGTAGTTCATTTGAGAGGTAATCTCAGGATGACACCCGGCGGGAGCAGGAGTGGAGGAAGAGAAGGTAACTAGTAGTGAGCTCTCTCTCAGAGACCACTGCGGCACGCTGAGGGCTTGTGTGGGGCACGGTGCTCAAGACAACTCTCAGGAGCTGATCCCAGTCTGAAGGCAGGGCCCGGAGAAGGCAGGGCCCAGAGAAGGCGCCTAGGCCTTCCGGTAGCAGCTGAAGATTCAGTGGGTGGGCGCTAAGATGGGAAGGCCTAAGGAGGAAGAGGCTGGGCGTCAGCAGCTTCGCTACCTCTCCGTACTCTGGCTTCTTCCACAGGGAATGTTCCAGAAGATTCCTCATTTGTGTTAGTCCCTTGAACTTCAAGAGGTGTGAAAAATCCTGGCAAGGTGGTTTTTTTCAGTCTGAAGAATAGGAGCAAGAGAAGAGCCCTAAGTTCAGTCTGACTGCGAGCAGAAATCCTTAGCTCCTTTTCCTGTTTTTTACTGTTCTAACCGTTATCCCAGTTTCCCAAGTTAGAAAACGTGGAGACCCCCTCCTTTAACATCTTCTGTGTGATTTATCTGCAGGGCTCCTTGCCGCTTTCGAAGTCACCTCACAGTCATCTCATTCCATGACTTTAAGGGGCTCTGTCCCTCTGGCTTCTTTCTTTACCCCTCAAACTTCTACCCCAGACCACTCTTGAAATAGAGTTTAGGCCCCCCATTTCCTGTTTTCAAACCTCTGTCACTTACAATAGTGTGACCTTGAGTGAGTTACTTAACCCGAGACAAGTCTGAGGTACTAATTCCACAAGTAATGCCACTGGAAGTACACGAATCCTACAAGAATTATTGTGAAAGCTAAATCAGAGTTCCAGGAAAACACAGAGCTGAACACACAGTTACAGCTCAAATTATTGAGCTACTTTTTGGTGTCCCATTGCTAATATTGTTATCTTCCTTGTCTACTAGGACCGAGGTGGCTGCCTGTCTGCCTCTGTTGAATTTTAAAGTCCTATAATTCAGCCCAGCCCATGGCTGCTCAGTGAAATCCCCAGGATCTGCTAAGGGTTTGTTCTTCCCTAACCATGTCTTGGTCTTTTCAGTTCCCCTGCCATTCTGTGTATTGTGCCTCAGTCGCATTTGACTTTTTCCTGTGTTGTAGAGGTGCCGTCATCCACTTTAACAGTTATGGGTGCTAATCAATTTTTTTTTTTTTTTGTCCCCAGCAAATGGTGTTCTCCAGCAGGTGCCCATTGATTGTCAAGAACTTTTGGCCATAACTGTTTTTATTTTTCAGCTTTTTGGTTTTCAAGACAGGGTCTGGCTATATAGTTCAGGTTGGCCTTGAACTCACTACCTACACCAACGTGGCCTCAAACCCGCTGCAATCCTCCTGCTTCAGTCTCTCAAGTGCTGGGATTACAGGTTGCGCCACCACATCCATTTTCAAATTTAGATAAATTTGATAATCCAATCGGCCCTCAATTTTCAGCCTTCCTGAGAGAAAAATGCCCATTCTCAATGTTCCCAGTAAATGAACTACAATCCGGTCTTGTCACCCTTGTGGGGTTAGGCGACCTGTTCCCCTTTTCTGCTCCCTCAGCCCCAGTGCATTGTGCTGATGTGTGATGTGATAGTCTAGTGAGCAACCACTGGGGCCATTGCCTTGGAGAGCATCAGTGGTCTTGTAGAGTGAGTTAGTTCTAGAGAGAGCAGTTTGTTATGTGAGGGCAAGATTGGCACCTCAATCCCTCTCTGGCTTCCTGTCTGGCTGTGTGATCTCTTCCTTTCTCGTGCTTCATGATGCTATCTGCCTTATTGTCATGTAGGCAAGGAGGCTCTCATCAGAGCTGGACAGGTGGGACTGCCCATTCGTGGACTTTCAGCCTTGCAAAGCTGCAAACTAGACAGGTCTCTTTTCTCTATAAAGTATACAGCCTCAGGTATTTTGTTATAGCAACAGAAAATGGGTGAATATGTATATCAGTATTTCTTCATGGGTGTGAAGCTTGTTTTCCTGTCATATTTTAGTTTCTAAATCACTTAGACTAGATTTTTGTGTGTAGTGTATATTACAAGCACACACATCAAATATATTATTGGTATATAATAGGTATATAAATATTGTGTCTCTACAGGTCTAAGCATGTATGTATATCTATACTTACAGTTGTAGCTATATAACTATTTGTTGATAATTATATAGACATTGATCTATTAAACTTTTTAATTGAATTATGCACATAAGGGGTGACTCAAAGATATGATAAATAGTTAAATAATAACATTATAAATAACATTATAATAGATATATAGGCAAGAATGATGGGATTAAGTGTGAACTGAGGGGGAGTTCGTACTTTTGAGGGAGGATGAACAGCAATGTGTCTTTTTCTATAACAGTTTTTTAAAAAAATTTAAACACTGTGTGCTGATCAAACACTTATGACAATTTCGGTCAAATAAAAACATTACTAGTGCGCCTTCACCCACCTTATTCCTCGAGTCTGGCACCATGTGGCTTCTGGCTTCTCCCAAGTTCAAAGGCCACCCAGAGTGAGCATTTTGAATTGATTCAGGACACTGAGGCCACCAGTGCAATACAACTAAAGTCACTCATGAAAAAACTTCCAGAACTCTTTCAAAAAATGACAAGAATGACGAGACAATGTCTATGAAGCAAAAGGGAAATATTTTTGAGGGGGATTAATGGCAGGCTGCCTTTCCCTGAAACAGAATTTTAAAATTTAAATATTCACTGTGGGTTTGTTATCATACCTCATACAAAAAGTGAATACAAATCTAAATCTTGATGGAGTTGAAAAGTGAATATACCCATGTAACTAGCACCTACATCAATAAATAAAACATTTGCTGTTCCCAATCCCTCTGGTGACCCCAAGCTGCTATCCTCTGCAGAGTGATCCCTTTCTTAACTGTCAATGTCATGGGCTAGTTTTGCCTGTGTGTGAACTTTATATAACAATCATACAGCAGCTCATCTTCTGTGGCTTTTTCTCTGCATTCCATTATGTTTCTGAGAATCCATGTAAGGAATAGTTGTTGCACGTAGCAATAATTTGTTCGTTTTTATTGCTATATGATACTGTTTTCTCCCACCAGTTTACATTATTAGAAAGAAAGCTGTATGAATTTTATCTGTTTCTTTGTGCTCATATGGTGGGTACACAAAGAACTAATTGCTATGTCAAAGGGTATGCAGATGTTCAAAAAACAAAACTGATTTTGCACATTATTCTTGTATCTAGAGGGTTTACATTTCTATCCTGTTATTGTAAAGTCTTTAGTATTTTTACATAATCAGTGACATCATTTACAAATAATGACGTTTGTGCTGTGTGCCAATCCTTACATCATTTCCTTCACCTAGTTCACTGCTCCTCTAACACAGCACTGAACAGAAGCAGGGATGGTTGGTTTCTTTGTTCTCCTTCTGATCGTACCAGAAATATTCTCACTCTTCCACTCTAAGGTATGATGTTGCCAAGGTGTTTTGTGGAAGCCCTTTGTGAAGTCCAAAAAGTTCTTTTCAGTTTCTTAGATTCTACATGTTATTTTCTAACTATTATTTTTCTACATTTATAAAGCTATTTATATGATTTTCTCCTTTAATGTTGTGAGTTACATGAAAATATTAAGCTGACCTTGTACTTTTGAAATAAATTAACTTAGCTTTATAATATTATCTTTTGTATGCATTGCTAAATTAGTTTTGACAATAATTTATAGGAGTTTTATATTTATGTACATAGTTAAGCAATCCAAGACTTTTCTTCTTCCCAAGTTTTGCTATCAGTATTTTCCAAACTCTAAAATAAGCCAGAGTCCTTTTTAAAAAAATTATTATTATTGTCTCACAGTGTTTGTAAGGGATTAGAATTATGTATTCCTCAGAATGTTTATCCAGGACTGACATTTTCTTTGAGGAAGATTTACTTTCTACAACTGAACTACCAATAGAGTTTCTTTCATAGTGAAGACTATTTTGGTGACCTCTTCGTAAATCCATTTTAGCAATTTATGCATTTCTAAGAGTTTATTTCATCTTGCTTTTTAATACTTTGCGATAGTAGTTTTGTATTAATCTCTGTGCTATTAGAATTAGTTTTCTATTCTTAATATCACTTACGTGCTTGCTGACTTTTTCTTTATCAGCATCTCCAGAATTTTGTTACTGTAGTTAGTCTTTGACAGAAAAGTTTTAGTCTTACAGATCTTCTCTGTGGTCTCTCTGTTTGATTTTTGCCTGTGTCTTTATTCTTTTTACTCTTTTGTGTTTCTTATTTGGCTATGTTTCTAATACATTAAGATGGCAATTTAGTTCATTCATTTTGAAGTTTTCATTTCTAATATAAAATTATAAGGTATCAATTAGATTCTAAGTACCAAGTTAATTCTATCAGAGTTTTAATATGTAGTATTTTAATTATTGTTCACTTTTAAGTAACTTTGGAATTATTACTTTCTTTGTACTGTGTAGTATGCAACTATAATCCCAGTATTATAGGAGGCTGAGACAGGAGGATTGTAAGCTCAAGCTCAACCTGAGCAGTTTAGTGACTTAGTGAGACTTTGCCCTAAAAAATAAAAAATAAAAAAAAAAACTGGTGATATAATTCATTGTGAAGGGCCTGAGTTCAATCCCCAGTGCTGAAAAGCAAACAAACAAAATAAAGTTTTTTGCTTTCATTTTTGTGCTTATGATATTTTTCAATTTATCCTCTTTATTATTGGCCTTAACAATTGCATTTTGGTCATAGAATTCAGTCTTATAATACCATCTTCATAACATTAAGTCAAGATTATCAATAGAATTGCTTGAATCTTTAATTCATTCATTCTTTGCTTGATTTCTATTGTACTAAGGAAGGTGTATTAAAATTTCTCACTAAGTTAGCCTAATGTCACTTTTTCCTGATACATTTAGTATGTATATCTTTAGAATTCTATGACCTTGGGGATGGAATCTTTTCTTTTTAAGAAGTGTGCTCTTTAACTCTCAGTGCTGTTTTCATATGTGTTTTCTCTGATGTGAATGTAACAATATTAGATAACAGTAGGACATAAACAGCTTTCCTTTGATTAGGTTTTACTGATACATATTTTCCATTCTTTATTTAAAAAAATTTTTGTACCCTAATCAGTGTGCATCTTTTATATGTGATATATTGCAAGATATTGTTCTTATGAATTCTCTAAATAACCATCTTTTAACTGAAATGTGTAATACATTTACATTTATTATAATTGCCAAAATATTCTAACTTCTTCCTCCTCCTCCATCATTGTCTTCTTTTTTATGTTTTCAGTAATGGACATTGAACCCAAGACCTTTGCATTGAACTACATCCCTAGCTTTTTAAAAAAGTTTTTATTTTGGGACAGGGTCTCACTAAGCCGCTTAGTTGCCAGGCTGGGCTCAAACCTGTGGCTCTCCTGCCTCAGCCTTCCAGAGTACTGAGATTATAGGCTGTTGTCACTATGCCCAACTCCAATTCATTTCTTTAACTTATTTTATTCTTTCCATTTTCCTGCCTGTCCCGTGTTTTTTTTTTTCCTTGATTGTTTTGTTTGGTTGTTTCTTATTTCATGTATTTTTCTATAGTAGTTTGGAAGTTTCATACTTTAGTATAATTCTTCTATTGATCCTCTAGCAATTTTAGCATACATAGTTAATCAGTGGCTAAAGCTAATTCAAAAATTTCTCAAATTCTGAAAAGACCTTAGCTCACTTAACTCCAGTCAGTGTTCCCTCAATTTAGGTCATATTTTTACTCAGTGTTTTATTTTTATCTATTTAAAACCTTAAATATTAGACAGTAGCATTTTCCCTGTCAACTGGAAATATTTGTCCAGATTCACCTACCCCTGTGCAATGCCATTGGCTGAGAGTTCCTGCCTGCTGCATAACTGCTTAATACTCATTCAGTGAGGAGTCATAGATAGCAAATTCTTTCAGTTATTGTTTGTTGGAAAACGTCTGTTTTCCTCTTGTTCTTTATAAAACAGCATCTTGTCAGGTCTACCAAATTTTTTTGCTAGGTACCAAGTTTAGTTACTTTTCTCTCAACATGTTAAAGGTAATTGTTCGATTATCTTCTGGCTTCCGCTGCTGAGAAATTCTATACTTAGTCTAATTGCTATTTGTATTGAATGTATTCCTTCTCCAGGAGTATTGTGTGAGTATTGTTAAGATAGTCTGTTAATCTTGGATATAAAACATCTTGATGTGAATTTTTAAAAAATTTTAAAATTATTGTTAGTGACGTTTGCATTACATAATAATTGTATCCATTGTGGGGAGTTGGCACAGGTATAATACCTCTTAATTCTTTTTCCTACCCCTTTCCCCCTTTTTCCTCCCATTTTGTTTTTATGTATTTATTTGCTTAAGGTTTTGGGGATTTTGTGACTTTGTGGATTCCCATTTTCATCAGTTGTGGAAGATTCTCAGTATGCGGTCCTGTTCTGAACGTATTTTCCATGATTCAGATATTAGACTTTTGTTTCTGTCTGCTGTGTGTTTTACCGTTTGCTGTGTCTCTGTATCTCTATGTGCGACAGTCTTCTTCAGTCTTCTCTTGTAGTTTCCTGCACCTACTTTATCTAATCTTGTTTGTTTTTTATACACTAATTCCCTTCCATTATTTATGTAAGCATTTATTTCAAATTCAATGTCTAATGAATTTTAAGTGTGATGTTTTTGTGGTTTCACTTCTGCTGTGTATTGTTTCTGATTGTTGTTTGTGGTACTTTTCTGTCTTGTGCATGTGTGTCCATATCTTGTTTTGCTTTACCATAACTTTTGGAGACTTTGTAGTTGGAATTCCTTGAGTTTGAGTTGAAAATGAGTTTCCCTATAATTCACATTTGTTTTTTTCCAGCTCCTGGGATCATTACCAATCTGCAAAGCAAGCACTTAAAACTCTCAATTTGAGGTTTGGGGGACCAAATAGGTTATCGGTTCATCCTCCAGACCCACGTGAGGACATCTTGTGGTTGTAAGTTTTTAGTCAAGTCTCCCCGACCCTTTCCGGTTATCACTACTTTTTGAGGCAGCAATTTCGATAGTCTTCTAGAGTCCTTTCTTTTTACCTGGATGCCTCCTATTCTACCCTGTTCCTTTGTGGGTCCTGGATTTGTTAGTGTCACCAGCTTTATCTGCTGTGCCCTGTCCCCTGCTACGTTGTAACAACAGAAGTTCAAGTTTTCCCAGTTTGTCACGTGCCTTCAAGGTGAAAACTACAATACATTTTTTTGTTTCCTGAGGGTGCCTGTTTTCTTGATGGCTCGTGAATACATTTCAAATTATTTTCGAGGAACTATTTTGCCCAACATTTTTAGTTATTTTCAGTGGCAGGATTGAGGAGGTGTCTTACTGCTAGAAGAGGGACATTTATATTTCTCTTTTTAGCCCTTCCTCAATAATATTAATATTCCCCCAAAACATAAATGATTTTGGCCTAGTACCATAAAGATCCTATGTGCAAAAAAGCAATAAAGAGCTGGGCTTTGGTGTTGCATGCCTGTAAAACTAGCACTCGGGAAGCTGAGGCAGGAGGATTGCTATGAGCTTGAGGCCAGCCTGTGCTACATAGTGAGACCCTATCTCAAAACAAAACACCACAAAACAAAGATGACCAAGCAATAAAGAAAAAGCAGACATTATTCTTAAAATATCACTTCCTTCTACACATTGTCAGGTTTATATTAAGACCTAGCTTATGTTAGTGCTGAGATAACACTATCTGCTTTAACAAATGCAAAGTAGTTCAATGAATCAAAACAACATAGGTTTATTTCTTACATTTCCAGAATGGGCGGCCTGATTATTAGATACCTGTTGTTTACATGGTGATTCAGGGTACCAAACACTTTCCAGTTTAGGGCTCTGCCATTTTAGCCTGTGGCTCGAAAGGTCCTATATTTATTTGGATCACACCAGTGGAACAGGGGAAAGGACACGATGACCCTGGAGTGACTCGCTGCTACTGACCAGCCTAGCTGGGGCACATTCCTCTTCTCCCATTTCCTTAGCTGGTTCTTGGCCACATGGACCTGCAGAGGGGTTTTTGGAAAACATGGTCCAGATATGTGCTTGGAAGAGGAAGAAACAAGTTTGGTAAATGGCCAGTTGCTTGCATATTTTTTTCACTGAAACTTTAGCCCAATCCGACTTCTAACTTCTCTTGAGTACCTTTTTCACTGATAGCATCATCAAATTTGGGAATTAACTGTCCTGAATTATTTCATGTATATACAGTCTAAAGTACTAGCTCTGTGTTCCTTGGACATGTGAATTTTGTGGATTTTTCAAACTGTCCTCAACCACTGTTTTGAACAAATAGTATGATCCTAAAAACTTAAGTCTCTGAACAAAGAATAGTCTTGTTCTAAAGAGATGCGGGCTAACATGTTTAGGGATCCAGTGTTGCAGCCTGGAACTTACTCATTGTATTATTTCTGCAACTTTACTTGAGGTTTCAAATTTGCCAAAATAAGAGTGTGGAGAAAAAGGCACATCTCTGAAGTTTAGTGAAAGCCCTACAAACCATAATGGTATTTCTACAGAGGATCAGATTAATCCGTCTCTGTGGTTTCTTCAAAAATGTAGTGTTGAAATGAGTCCTTTTGGCTTTCTCAGAAGTAGTCATACAGTCATTGCATTTTTGTTGAGTTCTACAGAGTGGTAGTGTGTGCAGTGGGTGGGTTTTGTAGTCAGGGTTTGTGAAGAGAACAAGATAATACAGGATACATAATTTATACTATTATTTACAACAGTCCCCCACAGAGTCAAATACAAAGAAAGTGGAGGAAATCTTTCCATACACTAAAACCCAAGAAATCCAGCTGAGGGCCTGGAATCCATAGCAATGTCCTGCATGAGTCCAGCTGAAGACTTAGAGCCCACCACAATGCCTCCCACAAATCCATCTGGAGGACTAGAGCCCGTGACAATGACTCATGCAAGTCTGTTTCACGGATCTGCACTGGGAAGGACCAACGATCAGTGATGAAAGCTAGAAATCCTATGCCAGCCAGACGAAGGATCTGTGCCAGCAGGTTGAGGGTTCTGCACTAGGGCCAAGAAGCGATGCTCAAAATTAGGACCAGGGCTCCCCTGAAAAATACCACAGCCGTCCTCAGCGGCAGCGAGGTCCCAAGCTCCTAGGATGATGAGAACGGCTGAGTTCATATCAGGAAGCCAGCGTGACAAGCTTCTCTTGGAGGTTAAACAGCACACATCTGCCCCTCTGGAGCCAGGAAGGGGTAAGGTAAAGACCAGAGCTCCCCCAAAGTGAACTGCAGCCATTCTCAGTGACAAGAAGTTCCTGAGCTCCTCTGACCACGAGAACTGCCAAATTCACGCCAGGAGAGAAGCTCAGCAAGCTCCTCCAGGAGAACCCACCGCAGCAGGAGAACCAGCGGCACCAGAACGACAACTTCTCCAGGCCTCCTTTTATTTTGGCAACCTGAGGGTGGGCCCCCTACTCAGCAGCATGCTGATTCAGTTCAGCTGGTGTTAAATTGACAGTTTTTAATCCACTACAGTGGGCAGTGCAGAGAAGCCCCTGCCCTAGAGAGGGCTAGGTGAGCAAGTGTAGGTAACCTGCTTTGAATGGGGGAAAGAGCTACACAACTGACTTTGATGGACACAGTGATGGTGAGGCTCTAGGTTATTAATATAATGTAAAAGAGAAAGGCTTGGTGGTATTTTAGTCCTTTAGCAGCAAACTTATACTCCTTTTCCTTAGTCCTTGCAGACCTATCTCCAGGCCAATATTTAGCAAATCAACAAACCAGAGCTTAGCTCTTGAATGAATATTCCCCGGGGCCATGGAAAATCTTGGCTCAACTGGACCCTAGGTTATTGGCCTAAGCATTACCCTGTGCTTGAGTTTAACTCATTATTTTGTTGCTAGGCTCAATGTTTCCAATGCTTCATTTTTATTTTCAGTTGCTTAGTAAATGACAATGACATATGGACCTACGTGAAATTGTTGGAGTCATATTTTGTTTTCACCGCATAGTTTTCTTTCTCTTCTGCAGTGTACTATGGATGGGAAAACACGCTGACATCTTAGTAACTCTAATCTATTACCCACCTGTTAGGAGGTAAACACAATGCATGTGGCAAATTACTTTATGTGCCAATAAAGCTTGTGTTTTGGAAAAAGGTTGGACTGTTTGTATCTAAAACATTGTTTTGAATCAAGTCATCTAAAATATGCAGATTAAGAATAGGAAGCGATATCCTGAACAGCATCATCAAAATTCCAGGAAGGGACAGGCTGCAAAACATGAGCTGTGGTGAGTCTATAATTAGGCTTCAACCCTGCCTCTGATTGAGCCTTTCCTTGGGCTCAGCTCAGACTTTGGTCAGGGAACTGCTCCCCAGCCCAGAGGCGACCACCTGAGAAGATGAACCTGCAGGCAGATGCAGCTCTCTGGAAGGGCAGACAGAGCGGGGGACCCTTCACTTAATAATCTTGTTTCTTTCATAGAAACGGGAGGGCATAGAATTTAAGGCAGAAGAGAACAAGACATAGCATTTCTAATAAAATAGAGGGGAAGGAAGCCCAGGGCTTTATCTTGCAAATTGTTTTTACTTTCTTCTCAACTTTAAAACTTCTCTGTGTACTTTTTTGAAAAAATTTCACTCTTATTTGAGAAAGTTTCCAAAACTGCACCAAGGTACTTAATTTCAGCCAAGGACATTAATGAGATAATAGGGCCCAGAAACTGGCAGGAGGGATCTAATAGTTAACTTCTCTTCTTGATGTCAAGAGCTGCTCTGGGAGCCTGAGTTCATTTCCTCAATACCAAACAGTCACCACAAAAGAAGACATGACCTCCTTGTATGTCATATGCCAATATAATTTGTAAATTATGTTTTTTCAATCTAGTACTCCATGCATTATTATTGAGGTGGCCATGTAGTCTGGTTTGTTTGTCGAGAGTTTCGGTTTATGCCTACTGACCCAGTGTAAATACAAATAGTACCTACTTTCTTCTTAGAAGCATAGATTATAAATTATAGATACCTAGCTTACAGTGGCAGTTGGTGTGTCTAGCTACAGATGAACAGGTTTGTTCTGGTCAACTCTTTTGTTGACTTTAATTTTGCTACTCAGTATTTCAAGAAAAAAGTCAATTTGGAAGCTTTGGTGAGCTATCAAGATAATGAGAAATGGTAGAACGAAGATCTAGGATAAGGAAATAGTAACTGAAAGACCAGAGAGGTGAACCTAGCTGGGAGCCTATTTCTTAATATCAATGTGGTTGAAGAATTTAAAAATGAGACTGAAACATTTGCCATAGAATTGAAAATTCTAAATAAGAATCAAATGGATTTTCTAGAACTGAATAATTCACTTATTGCAGTTGAAGCCTAAATAGATTAACTTGTTTGGAATGATTCAAATGCTGTAAGATTGAGCCAGGCATGGTGGCACATTCCTGTAATCCCAGCACTTGGGAGGCTGAGGCAGGAGAATCCTTTGCAAGTTTGAGACCAACCTGGGTTACAAAGTGAGCCCAAGGCCAGCCTGAACTGCATAGCGAGACCCTGTCTTAAAAAGACAAAAACAAATGCTCTAAGATTGGCATTGCTGATGGTTGTGGTTATACAATAGAATTAATTATTATAATGATTGCATGTATATTTATAGTGGGTAAGTGTGATGGTATGCAAATTATTATCTTGATAAAGTTGTTTAAAAAAACAAATGGATGGGTTCAAAAGAATAGTTTGAAGAAAATGAACTAGAAGATAGAGAAGAAGAAAACAGCAAATATAAAGGATGGGGTAGTGATGTAGCTCATTGAGGCCTGGGGCTCAATCCCCAGGCCTCAAATAATAATGTTGATGATAATCATAATAAAGCATGAAGAAACAAAAGCATAGAAAATAAATACAAGGTTGTGAGATATGAAACATGGTGGACATACCCAATATACATGTAATTGTATGTGTAATACAGGAAAATGGGACAGAAGAAATAATTGGAAAAAATGATTGACAGTGTTCCCAAGCTAACAAATGACACAAAGTTACAGCATTGTGCATTCCTACACTACCATTCAGAATAAGTACAAAAGTACCTGAATATGGTAAAGTTTCTAGATGCAAAAACATGGAAAAACCGAAAAGCAGTTAAAGTTAGGGGAGTGGACCCCTCTTTGTTCTTAAAGAAGCAACAATAAGATTGAAAACCAACTCTAGAAATCAGAAAGAAATGGAATGCTATATTCAAATTGCAGGAAAAAATTTCACTGTGAAATCTATACCTACCAGAAAGATTCCTCAAAAGTGAAAAATCAAAGTTATTAAACAATCATCATGAGGTGAACTGAGCTAAAGAAATTATTCACTAGAGAATATCATTGCATAGAAGGAAAATTATCCCAGATCAAAGCTCAGGCTTTCCCAGGATGGAAGCAAAAGTAATAGAAATAATACATAGTTAAGTGTAAATGAATATCAACTGTATAAAATAATAATTCCAGTGTAATTTAAAATATATAGACAGTAAAACATGATAGACAGCATAAAACTGAAGAAGCTAATGAAGTCAAATTGTTCTAAGTTTCTTGTACAGGAAATGAAAACTAATTTGTGTTAAACATTAGTAAGTAAAGGATGTATGCTTTAAAATCTATTTTAAAAATATGAAGTAATGTGTAAATAATAAGCTAAGAAAGAGCTAAGTAGAATGAATAATACTGAGATAATTTAAAAGAAGGCAGATATTTTAAGAAAAAAAGATTATAAAATAAGTGAAGAAAACAAAAACGTAACAGCACAACACACTTATACCAAAATATGCCAGCAGTTATATTAAATATATGTAGACTAAATATTCTAATGAAAAGTCAAAAGATTATTAATAATTAGATTTTTAAAAATCTTATGCACTGCTTTAAACAGATAAAACTTACTTATAAAGATATGGAAGGGCCAGATATAAGAGGATGTAATAATATATATCATGGCAAATGAAACAAAAGATAGATTGTACACCTATATTGATACCAAATGAAATAAACTCAAAGAGAAAAAAAGCTCTTAGACATAATGGGAAACATTTCATCATAAAAAGGATTCAATTCACTTATTAGACACAAACTATGAGACATACAAGGAGAATTAAATGTATCTATAGTCAGGAATTTTTTTTTTTATTTAAAGAAAAAAAGCAAAACAGAAAAAAGGGTAGAAATAATACAGAATGTCAAAAAAAAATAACAGTATGAAATCACTAGTTGATAAATTACATATTGTTATCTTAGAAGTACTTGTTCAAGTTACAAAATCAAAGCATAAAAATGGTCAATCAAACAATGAGAGCACAAACTATTCTGTTTGATGAACTAACAAAATAATAGTAGTGTGATTATCTATCTTGCACATTTAAACACGGTCAGGAATTTTAACACATTTCTCTTAGTAAATGATACAACCAACAGACAATAAAAGTCAGTAAGGATGTAGACAATTCAAACAAAGTTAATTAGCAGTCATCATTTACTTATCAAAACTTGCACTCAACAAATATAGAATATACATTCTTTCTTTCTTCCTTCAATTGTAATTGTTATTAGCACATGTGTGCAGAACTCAATGATTACATTCCTTGTGGGGAGCTGGTCCATGTACATAGCACGTCTTAATTCTTTTTTCACCCCCTTCCTCTCCACTGTCTTCCCACTCCCTCCGTCTCTTGGTTCCCTTCTCCTTTGCAAAGGATCTGTCCCTTTATTTCCTATTATCTTTTAGTTTACTTTTTATTTATATTTTGGGTTTCTCATATAGGAGAACTCATGTGGTATTCAACCTGTGTGTCTGATTTATTTCACTTAACATTATGGTCTCAAGGTGTGTTTATTTCTTGAATGTTTTCCAGTGGGTTTTTTTTTTATATGCTGGGTTATTAAAGCAATTCTTAAAACTATTGAAAGGATTGAAATCATGAGTCTATTTTCTGACCACAGTGACATTAAGCTGGTAATCAATTTTAAAAAAAGATAACTGAAAAGTCCCCATGTGTTTAGAAATTAAGCAATTATTGGTCAAATAAGAAGTAGTGGTGATAATTAGAAAATATTTAGTAATTATTGACAATGAAAATGTGAAATACCCAAGCTTGTGGAATGCAGCTAACACATATATAGCCTCAAACACATATATTAGAAAGGAAGAGAGACCTAAGTATTCTCAACATTAATTTCAATAAGTTAAAAACAGAACACCAGCTAAATTTTTAAAGAGGTAAAAGAAAAGCAATAAAGATAATAGAAAACAAACATGATCAGCCGAGCCAGAGGAATAGTAAAATCAATAAATCCTGGTGAAATCATGAAGAAAAAAAGCGCAAATAACCTGTAGCAGGAATGCAAAGGGGGTGTAACTATACTGCCAAGATAGTAAGGGAATAATATGAATAACCTCACAATACATTTGAAATTCTAGAAGAAATTTACGGCTTTTAAAAAGTACCATTCATCCAAACTGGTATAAGAAAAATTACAGTCTGAGTAGCATTATATCTACGCATATGAATATGTAATTAAAAACTTTCCCATAAGGAAAGCTTCAGACCCAGATGGTTTTACTGTTGAATTCACCAAATATTTAAGAAAGAAATAACACATATTTTCCACAAACTCTTCCAGAGAATAGAAAAAGTAGGAATATTCCCAACTTGTTTTAAGAAGCCAGCAGAATTTCAATACTAAAACCTGACAAAAATATGAGAAAGGAAAATTCCAGGTCAATTTAACTCATGGATATAAATTCAAAGCTCCTAACTGAAATACTGGCCATGTGAACTCATAGCGAAACTGTAGTCTGCAGGGAGGCCTGCTAGAAAGCAAAGCTGTAGGGGATGTGGTGACTGCGTTGTTAAGGTCATGGTGGAAGGGCAGCCATGCTCACTGGAAAGAATAATGGTTAGTACAGTCGTGGGTGTTTGTGATACATCATTGCACTGGCCATTTTTATTTTATGTCTTTTTATCTGCCTATGTTCTATTTCAGAATGTTAATGTTTTGAAGCTCAATACACTTCAGATCATTTTCTTGATTTTTAATCAACTTAAAATTATCCATGGACGTAGTATTTTGAGAATTTGTACTTTACCCCTTTCTTTTCCTTTGAAATGATATTGTTTACATTACGTAAATGCTATTCATCAATGGGACCATGATACACTATTGTTATAAATTCATCCTGAGCAACTTTTAGGGTTAACTAAAAGACAATGTTAACTAACATTGTCTCTTTTTAATTTGTGTATTCTTGAGTGTCTTCCTTCCTTTTTTCTCCTTCCTTCCTCTTTCCTTCCCTTCCTTTATTCCTGATCTTCCCATGTTTTCCAATTTTGCTTCTGTCCCAGGATGTCAGAAAATACAAAACTCCTGTTACTTTCCCACTCTTACCTGCCCTGGTTGCTCTGTAAGCCTGTTCTACCTCTGTTTTTGTGCAGAAGTTTGTTTTCACCCATCTCCTGTTTCCTGTATCCCATGTTTTCTTTGGTTTTGGTTTGTTACTTTTGGCATTTTGGTGGAGCCCACCCCCTGTTATAGTTTGGATCTAAAATATCTAAGTCTTTTGTGTTCAGAGTAAGACTTTTGGAAGGTGATTGCATCATGGGGGTGCTATACACATCAACAGATTAATCTATTTAATCAATTAATTAATTCAGCAGATTATTAAATGAATTCATAGCTGAATTGCTGTTAGGAGGTGGGGCCTGGTCGAGAGTGGGTCATTTGGGGTGTGACCTAGAAGGGTCACATTCTTGTTCTTGGCTCTTTCTCCACCTCTTCCTCTTCCTCCTCCTCCATCTCCTTATTCTTCTTCACATTCTCTCTGTCTCTCTGTCTCTGTCTCTGTCTCTGTCTCTCTCTCTGTGTCTCCTTCTCCTTTTTCTCTCTCTTCCTCTGTTTCCTGGCTGCCATGGGTTAAACACCTTTTCTTCACCAGGCTCTTCTACCATGCTCTTTCTATCTTGGAGCCAACCAACCATGTACTGAGCCCTCTTAACCCATGAGTCAAAATAAACCTCTCCTCTTTTAAGTTGTGTCAGATATTTTATCCTAGTGATAAGAAAGTGACTAATGCATACTCTAATAGTTCCTTAATTACCATGATCTGGATACGGCTTATCCCCCAAAGTATTATGTCCTGGAATCAGCCCCCAATGTAACAGTACTGAGGCAGTGGAAACTTTAAGAGGTGAAGCTAGTGAGAAAGGATTATGTTAGGAGGAACCACTCCTGAAGGGATTAATCCCTGTCTCTAGGAGGTGGATTAGGTCTCACTTGATTGGGGACTCTGCTTTTGTGATACTGGGGATTGAACCTAAGACCTTGACATTGAGACCTTCTCATGAGGCTGTGTTGTTATGAACCTAGAACTTTCCATGTGCTTGCCTCCTTCTGCAACTGGCTGTTTCCTTTTCTGCTTCTCTGTCATGTTGTGTCAGAGCCAGGGGGTTCAATGTATGACCAGCATCATTCTGTTTGGACCTTTCATCAGAATCACGACTAACACCCAGACTCTAATATTTTGTTATAACAGCATAAAATCAATCAAGACACTGAGTAAACATAGGCAAAATTTCCATAAAATCAATTAAGACACTGAGTAAACATAGGCAAAATTACTCTCTGAAGATATCTTTAATCATATTTTCTTTTAGTCCATAGTTTGGCTAGATATATAATCATAGGTTGAAAGTGAGTCTCCCTCAGTATTTGAAAGGCAATATTCTATTGCTGCAGCTGAGAAGTTCTGAGTGTTCATCTTCCCTATGTGAGAGATCTTTTTCTCTCTGGAAGCTCTTAGGATTTTAATTCTATCCCCAGTGTGAAGCTGCATGATACTACATCCTTCTAGTGCCTTTATAAATCAGTCTGCTGTGGATTTAATAACATCTTGCAGTTGGAAGACTTATGCCACTGTTCTAGGGAAAGTTCTTGTGAACCTTGGAGTTTTGTCTTTGTTTGATTTTGTGGGGACTCTGCTTTTGTGATACTGGGGATTGAACCTAAGACCTTGACATTGAGCTACATCCCCACCCTTTTCCCACGAGTTTTATTTTGAGAACAGGTTGCCCAGGCTAGGACTGAACTAGTTACTCTCCTGTCTCCACCTCCTGGAGTGAGATTACAGATGTGCATTGCCACGTCTGACTGTGTTTTTAATTATTTTCTCCCATCATTTTCTCTGAACGCTTAGAAATTGTATTAGTTGAATGTTGGGTGGGTCTTTTCTTCCTCTCTCCCTCTCTTTTCTTGATCGCCCCTTTGTCTTGTTTTATTTTCTCAATTATTTCCTTCATCTATTGAATTTTTTTATTTTGTCCTTCATAGTCTTTATTTCCAAGAACTTTCAGTTTTCCCCCAAATCTTTCTTACAAAATCCTGTTCCTGCTTTCCCTCCCTCCCTCTCTCCCTCTCTTCCTTTTCTTTTGTAACACTGGGGATCAAGTCCACCGAGATGCTCTACCTGAGCTATACGGCCAGCTCTTTTTATTTTTTTATTCTGAGACAGAGTCTCACTAAACTACCCAGACAGGGATTTGTGATCCTCCTGCCTCAGGCTCCCTCAGTGCTGGAATCATGGGTGTGTGTCCCCATGCCTGTCACCTGTTCTTTTAACAAAAGTGATGCCTTCTCTTAGAGTATAAAAACTTTGATATTCTCTTCTGTTCTCTGCATTGTCTGTTTCCTGGGACTTCCCCTGTTTGTTTTTTGTTTTTCTGCTTTGGGTGTCAATTCTCACAGCAGAGATTTTCTTCAGATCCCTGGTGATCCTTGGGACTCTTCATCCTGAAATGTAAAGTTTTGAAGAACTTATTGGAAGCCGTGTGCTTCAGTAGGGCTTGTGGACTGGGGATAAACCAGTTTCAAATTTCAGTCCCAGGGACTTTTCTTCTGGGGCTGTTCCATCTCTGCAGGGGTGAATCTCCTAGTCTCCTGTGGAGTGAATATAGGCCTGGGTGCTGGTATTCGGAGAGCTAGGGAGGAACTTTACAACATCCTTTCCTGGGTGAGGTTAATTGAGAAATCCTGGGCGATGTCTCTCTAGGACACTGTAATTAGGACGGGGGTTTTGAAGGCTGTGTAGAAGAGCTTGAGGCTTCAATTGACAGCTTAAGTTACAACCAGCCCTTGGAAACAAATTGAGTTTCTATGTCAAGGGTCTGGTGACAAGGAGTTCAACTAACTTTCTTTCTTTCTTTCTTTCTTTTTTTATCAGTACCAGGGATCGAACTCATGACTGCATGCTTGCAAGGCAGGCACTTATGCTGCTGAGCTAAATCCCCAGCCCAAGGAGTTCAACTTTCACCTCTGCCATCTGGGGTCCTACCTTGCCTCTCTTCTGAGCTAGGGGTCTCAAGGCTTGGGCTTTGCCTTTGTTTCACTGTCTTTAAACCTGATTCCTGTGTGGGTGGGATGGGGGTTACTCTGTACCAACCTGGTAGGGGTGAGGACATGAGAGTCTGACTTGGTGGTGAAGTCATGCTAACTCCCTGTACCTCACTCCTACATAGCAATCTGCATAGCTGATGCTCTTAACTCCTGAGCCTTTCTAGGATTTCTTGAGGGCTCCTTGACTTGGTCTGATCAATTTTCTTGTGCCAAACTTTAACATCAGCTTTCTCGATCAGGCCGCTGTTGGGCTATCACTGCTCCATACAGCTGTCTGCCTGAAACTGCTTCTTTCTCTCATCTGCTCTTTTGTTCTCTCTTATTCTCTTTGCCCTTGGGGGTTCATGTTACCTCTGAGGGCAAAAAGGATGACCTGATGACTTGCAGGGTCAAGAAGGAGAATATAAGGAACATTTGTAATCTGACTGATGCATCTCCCAGATCCTGGATCAACTCTGCCCTGTCTCTCTTGTGAAGCTTTATTCCGTGTTCTCTATGGTTTCTCAGCTCCAGGCTGGCAGATTCAAATGATAGAAATGAAAGCAAGGGCCTCGTGTATGCTGGACAAAACACCCTGCCACTGAGCTCCACCCCCAGCCTTCCACTTTGATACGTTGCTCTTCCTATTTGCAGCTAGGTTACCTAGAAACTTGGATCCTGCTCATGCCAAGCACTTCTGCCCGAGTTAGCCAAACTCCTGCTTCCATACTGCCTGGAAAGGAGGAATAGGGAAGGGAAGCTCTGAAGGACCTGAGGAGTGGGATGAGTTCCTCTTTCTCTGCTGAGCATGGGCTGGATGATTTAAAATGGTTTTGGAACTGCTGATGTGAATGCAGCCACACAGTCCTTCTCAGGATTGGCTTATTGTGGAAAATAAAAGTCACCAGGAATAGGCAACCCTCTCACTTATTTCTAATGGCAGAATTTAAGAAGCTGCATCTTGACTGTTGGTGCTAAGTGGCTTCAGGGTAGAAAGTATCCAACTTCCAGGCCTGAGCTGGCCTGAGCCTCTCTAATTTATGGCACGTAGAGCTTCTGCAGTAATTGGCTTGTAGACCTCAGTTGAGTATGCTTTGTCCTCTTCCTTCCCTCATGCAATACAGGTTGAGACCAGAAATGATTTCTAAATTCTACCCAGACTGTGGGACTCCTGAATCATGAAGAACGTTGAGGCTGTGCTCTGTCATCAGCAGGCCCTTCTCCCTGTCCTGTCCCTAGTAACTGGAAAATTGTCCAAGCATGGCCATGTCTTCTTCCATCTTGAGATTTGCTAAGGAGACAGATTGGACTTTCATCAGTAGTGTGTTTCTGTGGAAGTTACTGAGTTTTCCAACAAGCTTGTATTTTTTAGTGGCCCATGTCTATAGGGAAACTTGAAATGTTTTAGTAAGTTGTTTCACAGTGATCTGGGAAGAGTGCACATATCTTTTCTAGAGATGAGAACAACACGTTGTCTCCTGCAAAGACCATCTGGATTAGTCTCATAAGTTGGCACTGCATGTGGTGAACATTCAGTTCCACCAGTTAGTTACTGCCAGAAGAAACAATGGCTGCGATGCAGATATCCCTCAACTACTTAATTTTTTTGGTCAGTGTATAATAAAGTGTCTCAAAATCATTTTTTTAGTCTGAGGGGTGTTGGCTTTGTCCATGAGTGCTGAGTGCTTCTTATTAAGGCTTTGTCAAGTGTTTCTTCATGAAAATAGCAGCTCTGTCCCACAGCCTTGCCATGTCTTAAATTATATCTCTTCTTAACCAGCAACACAGGGGAGCTGCACTCCGTGATTTGACGAGGAATTTAACCTTGAATATATTGCCACCCTACATTGAATGTTTAGTTGGACAAAGGTGATATCTATGGGGGACTGTTAGTTGTTTGACCTGTTCCTGCATTTAATCCAATTACTAGCAAGTTCTCCATCTGATATGATGTTAGCCTGGGGTTTTCATTGAATTGTGCTTTATCTTGATGTCAGTGCATGTTACAGCAACAAAGCCCCCATGCACTTCATTGCTGTATTTGTGACTTTATCTGAGCAATGATTCCTGGGCTTTTTGTCCTGAGATGAATATGGCTTCTCCCAAGTGGTGATTTTAAAATTTTTGAATGTCATTGCTTTCAGGTAGGAGACATTTCTTCTATTGACCCCAGTTCGCACGCTTGCTGACAGTGGCTTCACTTGTTTACTTTACCAGCCTGACTCCTGTGGACATTAGATTTTGCAAACCCTACTTTACTGTAGTGTTATGGTTAATTTTATGTGTCAGCTTGGCTAAGCTACAATACCCGGTTGTTGTTGTTCAAATTCTAGTTTACATGTTGGTAGGTATTTTTAAAGATGAGATTAACATTAAATTTGTAAACTTTGAAAAAAACAGATAGGACCATAAATGGGCCTTATCCAATCAGCTGAAGTCCTTTAGAAACAAAGACTGAGGTCCATTAGAAAGAGGAAAGCCTGCCTCCTTAAGACCTTTGACCGCTTCAAACTGCAGCATCCACTGTTTCCTAGATTTCCAGTTTACCAGACTGCCCTGAGGATTCTGGAATTGCCAGCCTCCATAATCACATGAGCAAATTCCTTAAAGTAAATGTACATGTGTGTGTGTGTGTGTGTGTGTGTGTACATTTATTGGTTCTGTTTCCCTGGAGAACCTAGACTAATCCGTACTGTAAGTTCTTTATAGAGAACTTCAGGAGCAAGCAGTGGGTTTGTTTGTATTGTATGTACTGGGACGTATAATTGACAGTGTTTCCCTCTTTGCATGGACTTTAAAAGCTTAAAACCAAATCTGTGACGCATCTTTAGTGAATAAGCACTGGTGGACACGTGCCATCAGCAGCAGTAGAGGCACACAGAGGCCCTGGTGGCAGCAGACACCAGAATCTGGTTGGCAGGCTTGGTTAGAACCTATCCCCCTCTCCTAAATATGGTAATTCAATGTTTTCCAAGATTGAGGAATCAATAAACAAAAAATAGTGTACTTTTTTAATCTATCTGTTTTAAGAGAGCATACATGAATCATGGTCAGGGAGAGAGAGCAGAGAGAGCCTTCAACACCTTCTGTTCATCGATGTTAAGTGCACAGACCTCCTCTCCTGACATTGGCTTGTGATCAGAATCTGAAAGCCTCTGTGGAGTTCCTATTAGGTTTCTACCGTGAGACATTTTTGTTAACTTTTTCTTTATTTTTCCTTTGTAGTTTCAGCTTTTTGCATCCACTATCTCATATTTAAATTCTGTCTTACTTTTCTCATTGCTGAGACAAAATACCTGACACCCAAAGTTCAAGGAAGAAGGGCTTATTTAGCTCACAGTTTGTAGAGGTTTCCATCCATAATCAGCTGACTCCAAGACAGGGTGGCACATGGCAGAGGAACCACCATTCATGGTGGCAGAAGACAGCAAAAGCAACAAGAGGGGAAGAAGACAAGACTCTTCTGTGCCTTATATTGTATACAGGCAACCCACCCTAGGGTGCTTGTAGCACTCACACCCTTAATCCTAGGCAGAACCATGCCAAACCAATCAGTGAACTGATTAAAAAATCACACATCCTTAAACCCAGCACCACACTTTGGATTTAGCCATCTCTGAAAAAGCCCTATGACTGCATGAGGCAGTGGAGTGACATCTAGACCCAAACCGTAACACCGTCTTTTTCTCTTTTCTCGCTTCCTATTTTTACTTTTGTGTTTTGGGGTATTTTTCCAGTAGAATAGAAGCCTGTTCATCCATCCATCCACCCATCCTTCTGTCCATCCAGTCACTCAGTCATCCGTTCACCCCATACAGCAGATACTTTAGACCCCCTGATCCATAACAGATACTGGTGCTAGCTCGTTTGAGAGGGGAGACACCACGCTGAATCAGGTAGAGATGTTACTGTAAGACCTTGAGTCTGCAAACTATAGGAAGATTGTAAAGCATAAAAACAAGACTAACTCTGCCACATCAAGCAAATGTGACTTTTTCATTTAAACATACCCTAGCACTTGCCACCTGTCCTGTCCCCACCATCTCTGCCACTTCAATCCTTCTTACCACACTCTACTTTTTATTTTGGGCAAAATTCTCATCTTCCAGCAACTATTTGATTTATTTATTTGTTGTGCTTATCATTTCTTATTATCACTATTGTGGCCTGTTTCCCTCTGCTACAATGTCACTTCTACAAAGGCAGGGAGTTTTTGTATATTTTGCTCATGGGCGTAACCCAATTAACTCTACTAATTCATAGCAGATGCACAGTAAATACTTGTTTAATGAAGTAAAGTAAACCTCAAAGATTTGGAGGAATGGATTTCTCTAATATACATATAAAAAACAGACATTTATAATTTTTTAAATTAAAAGCAATAACAATAAATATAATTAAAGTAGACAGAAGAAAGAGAATTTTATGAAAATTCAGATGTGGGAAAAATTACTCTCAAGCTGGCATCCTGCAAGGCTTAAAGATGAATGTAGCATCTCATCAGAGGCTTGAAGGATAAGCAGGATTTGGACAGGGAGAATGGAGGTGAAGAAAGTGTTATTTAAAGCAAAGGAACAACATAGAAAAAGTTTAGAAGAAAGCATAAGGTGTAGGCAAAAGAGCTTATGAGTTGAGTTTGACCACAGGAAATGGTGCACAAGGGAGAATGTGGGAAAAAAAAGTGAACAGTGAGATTGACCAATAAAAAATAGAGAAATGATTTGAACAGACACTTCACCAGTGAAATACATATGTGGATGGCAAATAAGCACAGGCAAACATGCTCCCCATCATTAGTCATTAGGTAAATTAAATCTATAATATGACAACACCTATTAGAGCAGATAAAATTAAAAGAACAATAATAAGTGTGGGCAAGGATATAAGGAAACTGACATGAATACATTTATGGTGGAAACTTACACTGGTATAACTTGAAAGAAGCTTGGCAATTTCTTAAACAGATTCAAATATGATCTAGCCTTTCTATCCTGGTGAATTCCATTCTAAGTGAAATAAAAAATACATTGGCCCAAAGATGCACAAATATTTTCATAGCAGCTTTATTTAGGGTAACCCCAAATTGGAAGTATCCATCAGCAAGGGAATGGAAAAGGAAATTGTTGTAGATTCATACTAAGGAACATCGTTCAGCAGTATAGATAAACGAACTATTGATGCGGGCAACAAAATGAAAGAAGCCCAAAGCAATTTTGTTGAGTGAAAGAAACCTGACTTTGGAAAGCATGTGGAGGAAAAGAAATGCTGCTTCTTTGCCTGTGGGAATGTAAACTGGTAAAACCACTATGGAGATAGAAATTCCATAGACCTAAGTATCTTTCTGAAAGAGTTATAGATGCTATACCACAGTGATATGTACATACCCATGTTTATAGTAGCACGATTCACAATAGTTAAATCTTGGAAGCAGCTTACGTGTTCATCTACAGATGAACAGATAAAAGAGAATGTGGTAGTGATACACGATGGAGTACTACTCAGCCATGAAGGAGGCTTAGACTTGGTCATTTGTAGGAAAACGGATTATGAGACCATAATGTTCAGTAAAGTAAATAGAACATGTGAGATCATATATTGCATGATTTCTCTTATATAAAAACTCAATATATAAATAAAGTACAAAATAGAAAAGACAGTAAGAAAAAGCATGAGAAAAAAGTTTTTACAATCAAAAAAGAAGCCTAGTCAGAAAACACTATCTATTATATGCTTCCAAGAATATGCAATTTAGAAAATTCACGCTAATCTGCAAGGACGGAGAGCAGGTGAGTAGCCTCTTGGAAACGGTCGGGCGGGGTTAGCACGTTCCTCCTGGCCTGCACCATCGCGGTATCTGCATGGCTGTCCCGTGGGCCCGATGGCGTGGTCATGTATGTAACACCCTGGTTCAGATCCTCCTAGGAGTGAGACGTGAACTACAGCCCCACTGTGGGTTTACGTTCTCTAGGAAGCTGCTTGTTTGCTTATTCATACGCGAACTGATCGCTTGCTGATCGTGTGCGGACATGCATGATTCTCAGTAGTGATCGAAACATGGAAGAAAGGACTAGGGCGTAAGTGCCGAGCTTCATTTCACTGTGCTGAGTCTGAAGTGCCCAGTGCCCTGCCTGGTAGACATGAGGGAAGGGCAGTTGAAAATACAGAGAGAGAGAGAGAGATGCTTGGAAAGAAAGCAAGGGAGGAAATAATGATGTAGATCCCTCCTACAGGAAGAGGACCTTTGGAGCCCTCATGCAGTTTGTGATGAGAAGATTAAAGTAGAACCGTGGAGAACAAATGGCACCATACTTGTCGGGCACGTTGGTGTGTGTCTTGTTCTCTCTGTGGAGGAAGACTTGAAAGAATGAGTTTTCTTTCTGTCCTGCAAAGATAACAATGAAACGCTTGTGGTTTTGCCTCAAGGATTGTTACAATGTCTTTGTGTCCTGGGACTGAATGTGGAGATTCAGATAGTGAGGGGTCAGTCCCTACTCAGACTTTCTTTAGGAAACTCAATGAAAGTCAAGGATATGAGAAAGGCATAAACCACTATGGAAACAGGCATTTCACAGACCTAAGTATCTTTCTCAAAGTGTTAAAGACGCCATAGCACAATGATATAAGCATATTGAAGGAGAGAGGTATCAATATGGCTCCATATTAAGGATGGGAGATTCTGAGGGGCCTTTCTGACTGCAGGAGAGGAAATGGATATTTCGGGGAATCTCTTGAATGGCAAAGACCCTTGCCTCAAACTGTGACAGGGTGGCATGTGGCTCCTGGCATAATCTCAGGCATCATGACCTTGGAGCTGCACCCATAGACTCCTGTTTCCCAGTTAGAGCAGGTACAGGGATGAGTCAGACAAAGCATGTCACATAGGGGGCCCTGAAAACCAAAAATGGGCTTTCCCCCTCTTTTCTGGACACCACAGCCCACAGCATGTCCCCTGACACTACAAAGCGGGCAAGATCCCTAAACACATGATTGAAATTAAATTTCCATCCACTGGGGTCTCTAGCTCTAGATTTAATTTGGTTTAGAAGAAGTAAAGTAATACCACGTCCCATTCTCTCAACTTGCATTATGGAGCAAGTGAATTCCTGCTAGAAATAAAACCAGGTCAGCATCATCAGGGAACACACTTGGGGAGGAAGATCTTGTCTCCATTCTGGAGGGTGATTCAGGTGATCAGGTTTGGGGAAAAAAAAAAAAAAAGACTCACACATACAGATAGCAGTTGGGTACCGGGGGAGGGGGAGCTGTCTAGAAATCGCCTCTTTCCCAGTAAAATGAGATGAAATCTTCCCAGCAGTTTGGGGAAGTATAGTTCATATCTGGCACTATTATTCGAGCTTCAACTCTTTGTTTTTAATTTTGGTGGGGATTGAACTCAGGCCTCACACCTGCTAGGCAAGTGATCTATCATGGCCCACATTCCAGGTCCAGTACTGTTCCTTCTTAAAAATTTTATTTTGTAGCTTTTAACCCTTGACTGTATTTTTACATTACCTAGTTTGACTGAGACCCCTGCACGCTGGTTTCCTTTGAGTATAGAAGGGATTTTGGTTAGAACTATTGAGCATAGTGACCCTTAAAAACCCACCTGACAGTTTACGAAACACTTCATAATCTGGGAGGAGTGATTCCTTCTAACATCTCTATTAGCAACTCATTGTACTCACCCATTTAATAGATGGGAACATTGTGGTCACAGAAGAAATTTAGAACCTAATACAAGCTCACAGATGATTTGTTTCTGGAAATTTTCAAGCGCAGAGTTCCTATTCCTAACTGATTTTCTAACTTTCTCTAGAAAGACCCATATGATCCCTGGAAATATAGATGTTAGAGTTAGAGACTCTAGGGTTCAAATTCTAGCTTTTGCTCTAATTACTTAGATGACCCTTTCCCTACCCCTGGGATTCCCAGATTTTCCTCACTGAAATAGGGGTAAACTATCTCATACATTTAAGAAAAAAATAGAGGGAAATGTATTTGGTTGTTTGTTGAGTAAATACTGTTGGGTGTCTATCCTGCAACAGTGAGAAAAATGGTCAAGGTTTCCAGTATCATTTGATGGAAGAGAAAGAAATAATAAATAACACAAGAAATAATCAGTTATGAAATAGCTATACAGAGAAAATTATAACAAAGCAATAGGGAGACCACTTCAATAAAAATGACCAGGGGTGAGCCCTCTGGATAGAAGGGGCCAGCTGGGGGGTCAGTGCTCACACAAAGGCTTGTGGTGGGACTAGCTTTCATCTTTGAGGAACAGGAAGAAGGACCAGTACGGTTGAAGGTGGGGGAGTACTAACTAGAAGGTGAAATGGCAGGGCCCTATCCTATCTGCTCTCACAGACAAGGGCAGTGTGGGTTTTAGTCCATGTACAGTGAAAAACTGCTAGAAGATTTCAAGCAAAGGAGTCACCAGGTCATATTTTTATTTTTATAAGAACACTCTGGCTACTGCATGGAGGGTGGAGTGGCGAGATCAGTTAGAGGCTGTGACAGTGTCTGGGAGAGGAATAGGGCAGCCAAGTGGCAAGAAGTAGGAAGATCCATGCTGTTATTTGGAGGTAGAGCCCGCAGGTCTCACTGATGGACTGGAGGTGGAGGGTGAGGGAAAGCACCGGACGGAGAATGTAAGATTTTGTAAGGTGATGCTATTTCCTGAGGTTGGAAGGACTTGGGGGAACAGATGCAGGGTTGGGGGCATCAAGGATCCGTGTTGGGCAGCCGAAGTTTGAGATGCCTGTTGCATATTGTCATCAGGGCCGCTGCACATGTCCTGCAGAGCTTGGGAGAGAGTCATGGAATTCAATTCACTGTCACATATGTGGCAGTCTTGGGTAAGATCATCAAGAATGGGGCATGGAAGAGAAGGGCCTCCAAATAGCCATGAGCACTAAAATTTAGACACCAGAACAGGGAAGATGAGCCAGCAAAAATCATGGGAAAGGAGCTCTCCCTGAAGTCAAGGGAGGATTGGGTGTGTGGTGTCACCATAGCTGGGAGAAGGACCTCACCGATAGCCAGCTCTGGCTGCACTGTGGACACTCAGTGGGTGTTTGTTAGCCTCCTCCTTAATGGAAATAACACCATTCACTCATTTCGGAGCTTTTGAAGTGTGTAACATTACCTTTCCTCCTGGCATAAATTCAGTTTGCAATGGCATTTTCTCTTATACGCATCTTTCAAGGTTGAAATATAGAGCCCTTGAAAAGCCATGGCTGGTCACCCTTCTTCGAAAGCACACGTGTACCTGCCTGCAGATCCACCATGGAGTGGTTTCTCTTCTTCCACTGGAAGTTCACCTGATTTAATTTGCCTGGATAACCTGCAGTCCTAGGTTTTGTGGAGTCGTGACGTCTAACAGAGTAATTAATGCTTTAGGCTTTTAGGAACTGTTTCAGGTTTTTATTAATCACCGTCATGATTGCACATATGAATTATGAACAAGTTATTTTGGTAGTTGGATTTCCTCCTCAGAAAAATTTCTGTATTTGCTCATTATGGACCAGTAGCTTGCAGACGAAGAAAATGGAGAACGCTGCCTGGTTCCCGGGGAAAAAATTCCATAGGATCCTGAGTAAGGACTACCTTGTGGTAGCCAGAAGACTGTGAGTGTTTGAAGTTGGTAGTTAAATAGTTTCTCCTTCCCTTGCTGTAATTTAATTAGAAATTCCCTGTGAGCTGCCCCCCTGCAATATGGAGTGTGTGAACTGCTTAAAGATGCGTGAACACCAGAAGGAATCTGTGGGTTTGGTTTGATTTCTCCACGATACCCGCCGCTGGAAGAATCATTCCTGGGACCTTCGAGAGAGGAATGTGCTAGTCTTTGGAGGAGATGGGGAGGGGGCTGTGTTCCAGGAGATAGAGGTAGCTAGGTAACTGGGAAGAAATAGAAAGCTATCCTTATAATTCTATTTAGGGAAAAACACCATGTATTTTCAGAATTGTGTGATTGTGTTTGAGATCAGTGTCCAAAAAAAGAAAGTGAACAGGGAAATGTGATGAGTACAGTCTAGTCCTTAGGATCCCATTCAGAAGTGTGAAAAGGAAGCACAGAGAGTATTTTCTCGGAAAGCCCTTCCCTGCAGGCTTCCTCCTCAGATGCCCCAGACATTCACTGGTTTTCTGCATAAATGCCAGTGTGGCTGCGCCTGGGGCCTGCTTGCCATTTTCCTAGGTGTGGGGGTAAATGTGGGCTTCCCCTGTGTTTACAGGAGATTTTACTCCAAGCCTTTTACACCGATGAGAGACTTGCTGCTTTGCATCCTTGGCACATGGCCCTTTTCAGTGATGAGAGTGATTGTCTGTGATTCTACTATAGTTGGGGAAGATTTTCCAGACTACAAATAAAAGACAAGTAGTTATGTGAGTGCGAGTGTGGAAGCAGCTGCTCTGCTAGGATCCAATGCTTTGACGATGAGTGAAAATGCCTGTTATTGCTCTGACTGCCATTTTTAATCATCCTAAGAGGCTGGTTGGGAGGGATGGGGGCAGGAGGGAAGGACCTGGGTTGGGCAGGAGGAGGTCCATTTACCAAAGCCCCGGAAGGATTTGGGCTGACACCTGAGCTGACTTCTATCTAGGTAAGGGAAGGCTCAACACCCAGCAGATGGGCCACCCTCCTGATTCTGTAGTAGCTCGCTGTGACAGATTTCTAATCTGATGGTATTTTCATCTTAATTTATTTGCAACCTGTTTTTTTGTAGGTACCAGCATTTCTGACAAAGGTGATGAATTTGCTGAAGCTTAACATTCAAATTCTTTCCTCCTATGAGTGTTACATAATTATATATACATTTGGGCACAGAGGTCCTGGTTTAACACACTCTTTTTCGCAGGAGGACCATTTGAGTGCCCATTCTCTCATTAATTTTATTTGACATTTATGTCAACATTACATTCCTAGTTTAAAAGGAGAAATCACATGAGTACGCAGGGGTGTATTTTAAAGTGGAGTATTTAGTTTGGCAGTGAAAAGCAGCCAGCTCAGTCTGCTGAAGCAAAATTTTCTAAATTAATCAATAGAAAGTGGTCTAAATGCACTAAATTTAAATTGTTCTACAAAGTGCTAAATGCTTCTGCGTGTGGCTGTTTTGATGCTTCTAACATTTTTCCTCTGGGGCTCCCAGAGTTGACTAAAATGAGTATCGCTGGAAAGTTAACTTGGGAGCCATCAAGGGTGTCAGAAACAGACAGAAAATAAGTCGCTTATGATGTCAGGAGTGGTTCACGTCCATGAGACTGCGTGAAAATCAGAGACCTGGTTCTTCTCCCATTTACCCTAACTTCAGAGCCAGGATTTTATGAGGTAAGCGTGCAAGCGTGGGGCTCCTGGCTCCGCAGAATGGAGAGTTTCCCAGACGCTGCGGTTGGGATTGCTTTCACCAGTTGATCACATGCCCATGTCATTACCCAGGGATCCCAAGACTAGACAAAAGTAGTGTCTGAGCTTATTAACCCTAACTAAGAAACGGTTGTTAGAGAGCACAGATGGCCCCTGAAGCGAGTGTGTAGGTTGAATTTCCGATGCCAGGGGAGAGCAAAGGGGCTGCCTTAAGCAGCAGCCCAGGGACTGAGAGTAGCCGTTCCTCCTGGTTCCAAAATGCTGACTCTCACATACTTTATGGTTTCTGTTCTCTGGAGCTTTTGGCTCTAATGACGAGTTGAGGCTGGGCTTTTGTTTGTTGAGTTTACCAGTACTGGAAAGGACCCGCCTTTGGCAAAAGTGGGCTGACTGCCAGGCTTTGTTCTGCTGTTCATCTCTACCTCCTACTGCCGGCTGGTTCAGCTGAGACGAGCCCTCCAGTCCCCTTCACGCTGTCTGTATTAGGAATCTGCAGGGTCAAGTGGTTAGTTACCTGCAGGCCTAGGAGCCTATCCAGATGGCAGGGTCCCTCAGAGGTCATCCTTAGAGCACTTTCTAGTGGTGGCCTTCTGTGGTCAGTATTTCTTGGGGATCTCCTTGAGGGGTTGGAGGAAAAATAGGGATCGTATCAGAAATGACAGAGGAGGAGGGACAATTGTGGTTTATGAAGGAAAAAGCATGTCTGGCTTTGTCTTTATTGAAATCAATACAGATTTGTTCTCGGCACCTCACTTAGGCCTGATTTTCGTACCTGATCTTGCCTGTCTAAACTTCCAGCTGCCCTGTTCAGTGCATTTGTGTACAGGACAAGCTGCTGCTGGTGGTGGTAGGTTGTTGCATTTCAGAGTAATAGTACACCCTTACTCCCCAGGATGGCACAATACGAAGACAAGCTAAGATGGTGGCAGTTTTCTAGCTATAAGGCAAATCTGAATTTCACAGAAAAGGGACTGTGAGAGCCAAAAGGGCCTCAAAGGTCTGAGGCTGCCTTTGCATGCACAGGGAAGCCCAGGGAGGGAGAAGCCCAACCTCCTGACCTTGGCCAATCTTCTTTTTTTCATTCTGACTGCAGCCTGTTGGGCAATCACAGAAGCTTCCCGTCCAGATGCAAACGTAGGAGTGTAGAGTTGGAGAGTGGTAGGAAATCTCCCTCCGGAGAGCTGAGAGCAGTGATGTTCCAGCCCTGTCAGGTGGAAGAGACCTTGGAGATGGTGGTGTCAAATCCTGGGGCCATAGGTCCCTCCAGCTCCCAGCTCAGGTATCCCCATAACATTTCCTGGTGGGGGAAGATTAGAAGCACCCATCTGTCCTCTCTATGCCAGGTACCAGATGTACCCCCCTGAGCCCTTATCACCCAGAGAAGACCTGAAACCTTATTAAAGAACACACCCATATTTATTTAAGCCACACCTCTGCTGTTAGTTCTATAAATCAATTACTGTTCTCTTGGAAAACACTCATTCTTCTGGATCCCTTTTCACTGAAGCTGGCTGCTCTGGGTTGAGGGTGGGGAGAGAGCCACTTTTCAGCCAGGAAGAGGTGAAGGTCTGTTTTGGAGTTGATGGACTGATTGGGTAGGGGCTGCAGGAGGGAGAGGGCCCCAGATCCACCATAATTGCAGTGACCCTGTGTGTCATTCCATTCCCTTTGATCTACTTAACAAGTGACCCCTGCTGAGTATGGTGGCACACACCTCCCTGCACTCTAGGAGGCTAATGTAGGAGGATCACAAGTTTGAGCCCAGCCTGGGCATAGTGAGTCCCTGTCTCAAAAAAAAAAAAAAAAAAAGAATAAATAGCGTTGGGAATGTAGTCAGTACAAAGGCTCTGAGTTCAATCCCCAGGACCAGGGGAGTGGAGGGGAAGATCCTTGGTTCCTAGAGACCTGGAGACCTGGTTTAGTCAGATGTCCTTGTCCTCCTGCAGCCCGCAGGTGCAGCAGCGTGCATAGGCAGAGGGGACCCTAATTCTTGTCCCCAGCACTTGTAGGTTTGGTATCTGCCATGCTGCATGGCCTGGGTGTGGGAGCTGAGGTCATATCTGTGTGCAAACTTTTTTCTCCAGAGCAATTTAGAGATGCCTAGTGGGCTAGTTCCGTGGGTGGAGGCCACAGCCCCTTCTTTTGCATAATATTCAAAAAGCAACAAGTGCAGCTGGTTGCCTGAAGTCAGCTTTATTGGCATTTGGCTTCTTGCAATATATTTTTAATATACTATGTATGCTGTATCTGAGTAAATCAGCAGGTATGTTTTGAAATTAAATATTTGCTAAGGGCTAGGCTCTTCTCATGTTAAATTATTGATAACAGACTTCACCAACACTGTATAAGACTTGCTGATATATGATTTTTGAGTGACCTGCCATTTATTAGACTTTATCTGCCCATGAAATCCATTTCCAATTCAGACCCTATCTACTCTGAGATTGCTTGCCAGAAATCTATTCCCAGGTTTCTCCTTATTTCAGTGAAATATCTCTAGCTCAGCACCTTTCCCAAGGTGGCAGATCTAATCGGGGGCTGATCACTTATCGCTTCTCATTTCCTTTGGCAGGTCTGTCAAACTGGAAGTGTATCTCAGACACTCCAAGGCACGGGGCGTCCCACCCTTTCAGTCTTTTCTTCTACAGTGGGAGGTGGGAAGAGATGAACTCCTCAAACCAAGAGCTTGCTCTAGGTTTGTTAACAGACAGGCCGGCCCTTCCTTCCTCTCTGCCAGGGGCTGTCAGGAATCTCTCCTGGGGAACCCTGTGTAGTGACCCTGAGCAATTAGAACTCATTTGCATGGCAATAGGAGTCCACTGAGCCCCGAAGGTCTCTGCAGCCCCCCTTCCTGCCTGGCTCCTCTGCAGACAGGTGCCTGCTTGTGGCTGCCACAAGGGCCAGCTGGCAGGAGGACTCTAACTTGTCATCACAGAAATAAAATTTGTCACCTCTGTGTTCCCAACCTCTGTTCTTTCATGTTTAACTAGCACTCTGAATCTTTATAAACATGTCACAGTTTCTATTTTTATTTCCTAATTAATTCAGAAAAGGAGCAGAAGACAGTGCTGATGAAAGAATAGAAAGGGGACAGGTGGGACTAGGTGGCTGTTGCTTTTTGGCTGAAGAAGGTAATTTAATGGCGCTGGGGTGTCTAGCAAGTAGAGGAATGACCTGAGGCTGGCCAGTGCTCTGATGGTTCCTGGATGACCCTGAAACTGGCCAGAATTCACGAACACATCTCAATTCATCAAACACAATGACGAGCTTTTCTTCTTATCCTGAAGGACAGTGATATTTCGTTTTTCCACCCGCAGTGGAGAATAAAAATTTGCACATATATGAATTTTTTAATTATTCGAAATGTATTGTCATTCCTACTTTTGAAGTTATGTTCCCTGAGTACATTAAAACTAATTTAACCTTTGTCTTGATGATTCAAAAATCATCTTTATAAACGTTTAAGATGGTGTACATTTCCTATTTTGGAATCTTGACAATCTCAGGAGTGTGGGGTTTAATTAAACAAGTGTTTTCTCTATTGTTACCAAAAAGACTGCAATACGGGGCATGAAAGAATGGAAAGAGTTCTACACTTATCGTCAAAACAATAGTTCTAACATGAGTCATCACTTAGCTATGTGACCTTTAGCAAGTGTTTAACCTCTCTGAGCAATTATTTCTTCATTTATGAAAATGAGAAATTGAACTATACATTTCCAAGATTGAGATTTCTAAAATTCTGTGATTTTTACAATCAAAGGCAATGCTAGTCTTTTTTTTTATTTGTACCGGGAATTGAACTCAGGACCTCATGCTTGCCAAGCAGAACCATGCTACTCAGTAATACCAGGTGTCCTAAAAGTTTTTGTTTCAAGCCAGCTGTGGTGATATGCACCTGTAATTCCAGCAATCTGGGATGCTGAGGCAGGAAGCCAAACTTAGACAATTTAGCAAGAGTTTGTCTCAAATTTTAAAAAGAAAAGAACAATGGGGTTGGGGATTTAGCTCAGTGGTGTAAGTGCCTAGCTGGCAAGCACAAGATCCTGAGTTCGATCCCTAGTCCAAAAAAAAAAAAAAAAAAAGCAAGAGAAAAAGGTTTTATTTATTTATTTATTTTTATGAAATTGCTCCCCGAAGTCCTAACACTGTGTTGGCTTAGTAGACAAACAACAGCCTATGGCCCAAATGTGTCCCACCACCTATTTTTGTAAATAAAGTTTTATTAGCAGAAAGCTGCATGCATTCCTTTTCCTCTTGTCCCTTTGAGCTACGCTGGTGAGTTGAGCACTTAGAACACAGATGGTGCAGTTCACAGTGTCTAAAATATTTACTGTCTGATTTCTGTCTTTACGGAAGTTTGCCAACCTCTCTCACTGTTTTATGTCATTCTCGGTCTGTCACTCTTCATTGTAATCACTCTCTCTCCCTCCACATCTACCTACCTGGAAGCTGAGAAGCCAGCCAAGAAGCCAGCCAGGCAACAGGGGGAATTAGAATCATATTCAAAGTAAGAGTTGCTGGGTTTTGAACAAAAGTTTGGGGAGAGGAGCTTGGAGTAGGGAGCTGAGTATGTGGGCTTTTAGCTACTTCAGGTCCTCTCTTATTTCATTCTCTGGGTCTTTGTGGATCATTAAGAGCTGAAATCTTCCCAGAATTTGAAGTTTCTAGAAACAGTTGTGTTGATTTTGCTGCCAGTGATTATGGATTTGCTGTGACACCCACTTCTTATATGTGGCACTGCTACTGTGCTTAAGCCCAAGGCAAGGGTAGCAAATTGAAATGAGACAAAAAGACCTGACTTCAGGTCCTGGACAACTGTCCTGTGGCCTTGTGACCCCAGGCGGTCCGGCCCTTCCATTTCTCCAAGCCTCCTAGGCGTGGTGGCTTGGGCACTCAGAGATGCTTGGGTAAAAGGATCACAAGTTTGAGCCGAATCTGGACAATTTAGTGAGACCCTGTCTCAATTTTTTTTTTTTTTTAATAAAGGCCTGGGAATGTAGATCATTGCAGAGAACTAGAATTCTATCTGTACTACAGAAAAAAGAAATCCCACGGCACTCAAGCTCCCTGTCTTCCAAGTGGCCTTGTCTTGCCAGAGCATTATGTTTGGCCCTGTGCTTGATCAATTGGATCTTCGATTTCTTTCAGTCTCTTTCCCTACATGGAGCTCTCTGAGTGGTAAGAGGCAAGGGTCCAGGGGACAAGGACAGGATGCAGTGTCCAGGGCCCCTGGTCACAACAGCGTCAACCCCAATTCCCATCAGCCATTGGTGACGGTGCTGTTGGGTGAACAAGGGTCTGAGGCCTGTATGCAGAGATGTGTATTAATGATCCTCCTCCTCTGGTCTATGCATCCTTTCAAGGCAGAAGGTAGCTTTTAAGTTAAACCACAAATCTGCATTGACTAGAACAGTGTCTGGCTTCCACAAATATGTGTGGAATTAACTTGTCATGACCAGGATTTTCCTTTGCTGGTTATCTTTGTTACTTGTGTGTCCCGGTAGCCTCTTCAGTGGCCATACATGTTAAATCTGGTCACGTTGTGGTCCCTCGTGCAGAGCAGCAGCCACCTTATAAGAAAATAGCTCTTTCTGTAAGAGATGGAAATAGCAGTTTGGTAGCAGCTGTGGCATGGCAGAGCTGGGATGAGGTTTTCTCGGGAAGCCTTGTCTCAGCCTGCTCTGTACCCAAGATCACCTTGCTCCCCAATACAGACAGCCCTCCCTGACTCTGAGGCAGGCAGCCCCTCCCTCTCTTCTGTCCATCTGCTGGATTAGACAGTGGAATTGAAAAAAAAAAAACCAAAAAATGAACAAAACCAAAGATCAACGATTGGCATTTTTCAGGGTTAATATACAGGTCATGCTGAAGATTATCTAAGAAAGAGCCAATCTATCTGCTGTGGTTTGATCTGGTTTGTCCCCCAAAATGTTGTGTCCTGGAAGCTTGGTCTTCAGTGTAATGATGTGGAAACGTAGCAGGTCCTCAAGAAGTGAGGCCCATGGAAGATGACAAGTTCTTGGCGCTCATATGACCTTAGGGCTCATCTTAGTTCTTGAGCCCGAAAGCTGTTATAAAGTGGAGCCATCCACCCCAGGTGCTTGACCCCTATGCAGGTGGCCAGTTCCCTTTTTTCTGCTTCCCCACATTTGATGCCCTCACCAGATGCCAGCACCATGCTTTCTAACTTGAACCAAATAAACCTCTTTACTTTGTAAGTTATTCAACTTTGGGTATTAAGTTATAGCAACACCAAGTAGATTCAAACTATGTACAAATGCCTGTCAGAGCTTCTTTCTATTACGTACATTTTCTTAGGCAACAAATTAGTAGCCCTTCATTCAAAAATATTGAATTTCTCGTGTGTGGCACACATTGTGTTAGGTGTTGGAGTGATGGCAGTTAGTTGTCATCAAGGAATTTCTATACAATGGACAAAACAAAAACAAACAGATGAAAGTATTGCAGATTGTATAAGAAGCATCAAAGGACACAAATGTTAGGGGCCAGATCTGAAGACGTGACATTTACAGAGTCCTACAAATCCATAAGGAGCTCGCTATGGCAAATAGCAGTGAGAGGAACTTCCAGGCTGAAGGTACAGCATGTGCAAAGGCCTTGGGGCTGGGAGAGGGAACTTGGCACGTCTGTAGAACTAAAGCAGTACAGACGTGTGGGAAAGCAGTGACCAGGTGGCAGCTAGAGCATGCTGGTTTGGGATGAGTTTGCATGTACTGGAGCCATTGGCCCATTTCAAGCATGGGGATGGTATGCATGGTCAGGGTTCTGTCTTGGTGGGGCGTCCTCACTGCTCTGTGCAGAATGGTTTGGATGTGGACAGGAGCACAGTCACTGAGACCAAGGCAGCGCGGTCCCGGCTCTGAAGTGGTGAGAAGATGAAGAGAACTTCTGAGTGGAGTGGGGAGGGAAACAGAGGTCCTGCCATGCTGACATTCGGGAGGTAGCGTTTACAAAGAGGGAAGGAGAGGAGAGGGACAGAACTGGGGGGAACGCTCAAGCTTTTGGTGAAATCAGGTCTATTGGTGGCATAACTTACCTTGTGGAGCTCATGAGTGAGAACGGCTGGAGTCTGTCTCGTCCTGGCCACTGAAGATTTGTGCCAGGTTCTGATTAGGGGCTGGCTTTTTTCCTACACACAGCTCCGATCTTGGTACCACTTTGAGTCCAGGTTTATACCATGTGGTAACCTCAGTACTGAACACGGTTGCTCATTCACAATAGATGTTCAATGAACAGTTGCTGGTGTTTTGTGTGCACCAAGCATCCCCAGTTTTTTCAAAGAGGAAGACTTGAAAGCAAGGAGAAAGGGCTGGGTGTGGTGGTGAATGCCTGTAATTCCAGCAATCAGCAGGCAGAGGTAGGAAGATCTCCGTGAGTTTAAGGCCAGCCTGGACTACATAGTGAATTTGAGGCCAGTCTGGGCTACATAGCAAGACCCTGTCTCAAAAATAAATAATAAAAATAAAAAAAATTTTAAAAAGAAAGAAAAGTGAACTGATTAGAGGGAAAGAAAGGCAGGTGAAGAATTGAGGGGAATTTTTGTATTAACGATGAATTGGCTGTTTTTCTGGAAAAAAAAAGACTTTGGACAAATGAGAAAGAGATTAAAGATGAACAAGCATCTGGTTTTAGGCCTCATACCTAGCGAGCTGGCCCTTGTGCTTCCATTACACTTGTAACCCTGGGTCATTTATTGGTAATATATACCTGCCTGCCTTCTCCTCCACTTTCCATTTAGTGTCTTTTCCCCTTCCCACTCTCTTACTCCTAAAGAAGAAACTTGAGGCCAAGGGCACAATATGTGCAAAGGCCCTGAGGCTGGTGGGGAGAACTTGGCACATTTGTAGAAAAAGGCAAAGTAACAGAGAGGAGGGGAGCAGAGCCAGAGATTTCATTTGAGGGTCACAGGGCCAGGAGAGGTTTGGGATGTGCAGGTGCCGTCACCCACAAATGTGAATGAGTCCTAAACACTCCCCTCTTCAAAATGAGCACAACGAATGCAGTTTTTCACTCCATGGTTTCATTGTGCTAGTAGAACCACTTATTAACCTAAAAGTGCATTTCTGTGCCCCACGTCCAGGAATGGGTATTTTTTTTTGACAGAGTAAAATACTGACAGCAGTATCTTATGATATTAAAAACTAAGCATTTGTTGCACTTAAAAAAATATAAGTTATTTCTCCTCTGTAGGAAAGTAAAGAAACCTGTGATAAAATAATAATTAAATGCTGACAGTGCTAAATTTCTACCCAGCATGAGCTGGCAGCAGCTTCCTACCACAACATTAGGTCATTTGAAGAAAAAAAAATCCTGATTAAATACCTCTGCAAGCTTTTCTGATTAGCCGTTCTTAAAAGAGCCAGTGACAGTAATGAAAGGGTGTAATTTGACAGCCGCAATTTGCTTTCAAAAAAATAAAATAAAAAAGGTAAAATAGTAGAGTGCATATGCGTGCGGTTTTCGCAGGAATTTCTCGTTGGTCTTTACTAGCGGGGTTTATTTTACTAATCATTAGTTTGTAGCAGTCGTGCATTGCCCACCAGCCAGGAATTGTGAGATGAAAGTCCGCGGTGTTTGGGGCGGAGGGCTGAGGGCCAGGTCTAAACGCTAGCCTTTCTTTCCCTCCCCGTCCTTTTTTTCTAATTCTGCTCCACATAGCAGGTTTCCTATTTCTAGGGCTAAATGACCTTGACAGGAGCAGTTCGGGGAAGTGAGGGTAGTTGTAGAGCTCCTTCTCCCATCTCCTGCATTAACGGTCTGTGTCTCTGCAGCCACTTGCTGGGCCATGCAGGCTGCAGGCCGGCTTTGACTGAAGATGGAGCCATTGTGTGACATATGGTAAACACAGCCACCACCACCAATTCCTCTTCCTTCACACTTTCTCCTTGACTTCTGCTGCTGACCGCAGGTGTCTTGGGTTTGGAAGTGTTTTCCATTTTTCAGCCTCAAGATGGTCTTGTCTTGAGCAGATAGGAGGGGTGATTGGTGTCTTTGGCTGGGTGGTGATAGAATTACAGAGCTTCAAACCCACAGGAGGCCTTGGGTTCCACCCACCCCAACTACCTCATCTCAGAGATGAGGGCATTGAGTCTAGGGAGGTGACTTGAACAGGGCTTGCAGAGAGGAGCCCAGAATTCAATCTTCCAAGTCTCAGAGTAGCCTGACTTTATCTTTTCATGTCCTTCCTCTCTAAAGTGGAAATGAAGCCAGTATCTGAGTTTTCCAGGCCAGCCATCACACAGTACCACAAATGGGGGCCTTAAAGCAATAGAAATGTATTCCCTCAGAGTTCATAGTACAGAAGATCAAAACTTAGGTGTCGGAAACGCTGTGCAGACAGAATTTGTTGCTTTGGAGACAGTGTCGCACAGCTTTCTGATAGCTGCTGGTGTTGCTGGCATTCCTGGGCAGTCCTTGGCTTATGGCAGCATCCCTCCATTCTCAGCTTCCATCACCATGTGGTCTTGTCACTGTGTGTCTCGCTCTCCCAGTCTTCTCCTCTTATGAGGACAACAGTCAGACTGGTTTGAGCGCCCAGCCTGTGGCAGTGTGACCTCATCTTAACTGATTACATCCACAAGATCCTAGTTCTGCATAAAGCCCTGAAGGCACAAAGCCTTCTGTAGATCTTTTTTGAGGGGGAGGAGGGACATAACTCAGTGCAAAGAGGGTGAGGCTGGGTACGGTTTTCCTTTAAACAGTTTTGGAAGCTCCTCAGCTGCAATGAATCACGATCACCTTCAACTGTACTTTCAGAGATTGTTCTGTCTTTGAGCTTTTGCTGTCAAGTGAGGAACCTGAGTCCTTCCATTCATTATTAATGATGGTGATATGTTGCTTTCACTTTTAGCACAGAGCAATAGAGTGTAAGTCAATCTGAGGATTTGCTGTAAAAAAAGAAAGTTAGAAATAATTCAGAGACAAGATTCGAGTTGTGCACATTTACTCATACCGGTTCTGTGGGTTGTTAAAGAAGCATCAAAACCATTCAATTTGGAGAGTTAATCCTATTTATTTTTATGGAGTTTTTTTTAACTAATTTATTTTATGGAAAAAAGGTAAAACAGAATTTCATAACAAAATCATAGGGGACTATTGATAGTTAATACATTGCATACTGTCATCTTCAAAGTAGTTACTCAGAGAGTAAAATATGGGCATAGAAAATTCTCCAATAAATATTATCACAAACCTTCCTTTTCAATGCACTAAGTGACACTAATGGTATAGCTAACTTATATTTTTCTCCCTTTTCCCTTCTTTCCTTTCCCCTTTCCCCTATCCTAGTTCTTTTTTTCTTTTAAATGATTTTGTTCTATTTTACAATATCTATTGGACATTTTAGACCTTATTTACTCTTTCAATTTCCCAGACCAGGGAGACAATATGATGTTTACACATGTGAGTATGATTTATTTCACTTATGTGTATGGCCTCAAGCTGTATCCATTTACCTAGAATTTTGAAGAGGATAACAGAAAATGGAAAGTTAGCCCTTGCTCATGGGTAGGAAGAACCAACATTGCAAAAATGTCCAAATCCCAAAATTGTTACATAGATTTAACGTAATTCTGATCAAAATACCATTGCCATATCTCACAGAACTAGAGAAAACATTCCTAAAATTCATTTGGAATCAAAAGAGACCTAGAATAGCAAAGGCAATCCTAGGCAACAAAGGCAAGGCAGGAGGCATCACAATCCCTGACTTGAAATTATACTACAAAGCTACTGTGATAAAATCAGCATGGTCCTAGTAAAACAACAGACCCAAGGATCAGTGTAACAGATAAGAAGATGCAGACACAACTATAAACACACTCAGCCACCATATCTTTGACAAAGGGACCAAACATGTTCACTGGAAGAAAGATGGCTCTTTAATAAATGATGCTGGAAATACTGGCTCTCTACATTCCAAAGACTATCTTTATGTTTATTCTATAATTATTTGTAATTTAGAGTAGCCATCATTTAGATTGTGCAGTAATTTATTCTGTGTTGTTATTCTATCATTTATCCAGCAGTCATAGTTAAATCCTGCCTTCCTCCTTAACTATGATTTGTGTTCACCACTCCCTCAGTCTAACTTCACCTTTTGAGAAGCTTGAGCATTTTAATTTCTTCAGTCCTGTCACACTCTGCTCAAAATCCACAGAGGAACTCATTTCCTACTCTTGTCATCTCCTACAGTGACCCCCTGGGCCTCTCTCAAACCAAACAGCTTTACTCCTGGTCCCCAAGTGCACCTGGTACCTGTCCTTCTCTATACTTGGCTCCTCTTCCATTGGAGATGGTGGGCTCTTCCTTTTCTGCCAGTTGGGGTATACCCACTACCACAGGCCCCTCTTTCATGACTGCTGCCTGGACAGCCTCCACAGGAAGCACTGTCCTCCACAGTGAAGTCCTATAGAGGGCCTTGTCCATGCCTCACAGGGATCAGGAGCTGTCATCCAGTGGCTCTATGGAAGTAGTGGACTAGCCATCTCCACTCCTGGCTCTGCTGTTACCTTCTTGTTTGGCCCTGAAATACCTGGATACTTCCTGGCTTATTATGGTCCTAGGAATCAAATGAGAGATCAAAATTATTGCAAAGCTCATCTATGAGAAGTACTCAAGTAGTAATTACCTCACACCCCTCCATTTACTCACCTGTAAAATGGACCTATTAGTAATAGTGCCTAGTTAGGATGGATTTAGTAAATCACATGGGACAGTACCTGGCTTGTAATAAATCATCAATAATAGCTAGCTGTCCTCATCTGTCATCAAACTCATTGTCAGTATCTTTGTAGATAGGACTGTAAGACCCAGTAGGATCAAGGTTGTGTTATTAACTTTGCTGCATGAGTAGGGTAGAACCATATAGTAGCTGCTTAATATACAATTTGCTGCACAAACTGAGAGTTTCAGTCTTGTTGCTATGTGTACAACTTAGGCTCTTTTTTTTTTTTCCTCCCTTTCCTACGACATTAAAATTCCCACTGATCACTCTAGGCTGGAAGTTCTTAAATGAATAGAAATAAACTCTGACAACAGTGTTGATTTTGACTCCACACCTGAATTAGTTTGATAAGTGAATCACTGTGGTAATGTAGATGTCATCATTCAGAAATGGCCCAAATTCATTTTCTTTTGATATCTCCTCATCAGGATGAAACATGGACATGTTTTGAAATGGAACATCCTCTATTAGTTTAATTGAGTGTGATTTTGACAGTGTCAAGGTTTGTGTAATGTCCTCATAATAGCCCTTTGAAGGGGTAACATGAGGACAGAATTGTTCTGCAATTGAGGGACAGAAGATTTCTGGTGTAGTTTGCTTCTCCACCATCCTCTATAGGGAAGCCAGGTAAATTATTGAAGATAAATGAGAAGAAACAGAAAAGCCCTGCAAATGATTATTGAGACATAAAAATTTAGTAAGTGCCTAAAACACTGGATACAAACTGCTCACATATCTAAATATTTGCAAATTATACACTATGTGATATCAGCTTCATTTTTAAAATTCTTTTTGACTGCCTTTGAGGTAATACATTTGCCTTCCATATATAAGTTCCTTATTGCTGTGTTTTTTTACATAAATATAAAGAAAGCTCATTGAATCTAATATGAGTACAAATTGAGAACTCATATCCAAAATATTTTGAATTCTTTTTTTTTTCAGATTCTGGAATATTACATATACATAATGAGATAAGATATATTGGGGCTAGGACCTTGTCTAAAAACAAAATTCCTTTGTTTTATACATGGAACTGAAAGGTAATTTTGCACAATAGTTTTGGTGTACCTGTGTGTTGACTGTGACCTGTCTGTCACTTGGAGTCAGGTGCAGAATATTCCCCTTGTGGCATCATGCTAGTTCTTTAAAAACCCTCGGAGTTTGGAACATTTGGAATTTTGAATTTTCAGAATAGGGAATGCACAACTTGTAAATTTCTGCTTCTCCCATATGCTAATAAATGAATGGCACTGATGCTCAAAATATGTTGACAACTAATTCTCTTCCTAGGCCATATGATTTGGGTAGTTTTACTAAGAACTGGTGATATGACAGCAACATTAGTGATGTTCTTTTAGGAGCAGTTTTCCTAAGTGGGGAGGCTGACTGGGTAAGTATTAAGCTCTTTCTTCTTAGCTACAAGTTGAGGAAGAAAAGATACAGCTATAAGGTGGCCTACGAGACAAAAAGGGTTTTTGTTATTTGGATGTAACAGTAAATTACCGTCACTGCACTGGGCCCCATTTCTCTGCACACATGTGCAGTCTCTCTCTCTCTCTCTCTCTCTCTCTCTCTCTCTCTTTTCTTCAGGATTACATTAACCTAAAGGTAAAACCAGAGCAACTGTAATTATAATTGCCTTTTCCACAGATGCCACCATTCAGAGTTGCACACATCTTTGGGTATTGTGACTGTTAATCTTGATATGTCAGCTTCACTGGATTATGAAAGCATGTTTGTGGGTGTGTCTGGGTGGAGCATAGAGGGTTGACTTTGGATACTACATATGGTCTTCACCATTTCCCTCTGGCACCACTCACCTCTCTTTGCTGGCCATTATGAACTAAGAAGCCTTGCTCTGCCATGCCCCATAATATCTTGGCCTTAGAGCCAACCAATCACGGACTGAAACTGTGAACAAATTAAACCTTTCCTCCTTGACATTGTGGGTGTTGGATACTGTGTCTCAGCAGTAAGAAGGTTAATACAGGAAATTGGTACCAGAGTAGTGAGATTGTTGCTATGACTATATCTGACTGTGTGATTTAGAGGCTTTTGGAACTGTTTTATGGGAAGAGTTTAGAAAGTTTTGGAGAAGCAGCCTAGAGAAGCCCTAGAATCCTGTAAACAGAGTTTGATGGGTGATTCTGGTCAGAGCTCAGAGACCTTTATGCTGATAGAAATGAGAACAGTAAAGGCCAGGCTTGTGAAGTTTCAGTTGGAAATGAAGACTCCATTGGAAGTTGGACTAGAGGACATGTGAGTCATATTCTGACAAAATTTGTCTACATTTGCCCATGTCCTGAGATTTTGCAGGAGACTAAGACAATTAATCTGGCAGAGGAACTTTCAAGACAGTTCTGTATTCAGGCTGTGTGGCTGTCTGCGTTTAGCCAGATTTACAGTGAAGATTGAGAGCAAACAGCAGAGCAGATAAATTTTAAAAAAAAACTAAATTTTGGGCCAGAAGGAGCCATGTGCAAAGTTGGGGCCAAAGGAGGTGTGGCTTCAGTAAGCCCCTGATTTAGGAATGAATTCCATCCATTCAGGAAAACTGTCCATAAGTCTGATTCATTTGTAAGCCAACAAATTGACTCTTGTACAGTACACCTGTGAAAGTTTGCAACTTAAATATTTGTAAGTTGGGGACTTACCATACTAGAGAGATTGGCACCATTTAAAAAATAATTACTTTCTACAAGGACTAAAAGAAAGATGATCTGAAGGAATCTCAGGCATCAGCAAGCCTCCACTCATTGCAAGCTCAGGGATACAAAAGGACCAAGAGAGTCCCTGGGCCTGCTTGAGGAGGACCTCTTGGGGAATTAGTTCCCCAGGATTAAATTCACTATGCTCAGTCATCTAGGCATTCAGAGGCTCCTGTTGCCATGGTCAAAGGGGACCAGGTACTGCCTCAACTGATAACAGACTTTGACATTATTCGTGTAATGCTGATTTTACTGACATGCAAAATGCCAAAGATTGTGGCATCAGAGAGACTTCCACCCAATTTTCAAAGGAAGGTCTGGGAAGTCAGGCAAGGAACCCCCAAAATGCATGAAGCTGTGGGAATGAAGCTAGAGGTACAGTGGAAATCCCAGGAAGTCAGAGATGCCAGAAATGTACAGAGGAATGCTATAGACCTTGAATGGACCCAAGAGAGGCTGTGTGGACTGCAACCTGAAAGCCCACAGGGAGTCCTTTGAAGCTCACATTTTACCCCCATATGCCCCAGATATCAGCTATGAAGCTACAGAAATTAACTTTTGCTCTGCTGGATTTCAGTCTTGCTTTGGTCCAATTCTTTACTAGTCCCTTGTTCTTCCCTTGTGGAACTGGAATGTCTACTCTTTGCCACTGCCCTTGGGATTATGTAACTTCTTTTTTGTTTCTACAGAGATTTATAGCTAAGAGCTTTCCTTGAGTCTCAGAAGAGGCTTGGACTTGGAGTTACGAAAACTGTTGGAACTCTCGAGACTTTGGGGAAGGAATTATGGGGTTTCTAGTTGTATGTGAGATACTTGTATTATGTAAAGCAGAGTTATGAACCTGCTGATATCTTTATTTGAAGATTAAGGAGAGTTTGAAGAGATGTCTTTGGATGTGAAGTTGCCAAAGAGTGGATTGTGACCAATTAATTCTGACTCAGTGGTACCTTGGTTCACAAACTTGATCCTTTCCGCAATTCTGGTTGCAAACTGAATTGGACAAGAGCTGAACAAAGTTTCCCTGTAAGGTCAACACTGAATCTAACCATTGAATCTAACTCAATTCTCATCCAATTTGGTTTGTGACCAGAACTGTGGAAAAGATTAAATTCGAGAACTGAAGTGCCAGTGTATGTCAACTTCATTAGAATAAAAAACATCTAGCAGATTAGTGAGGCATGCTCTTGGGTTTGTCTGGGTAGGGCATGGAAGAGTGACCTTGGGTACTGTATATGGTCCTTCACCTGTTCCTTTCTGGCACTACCCTGTGTTCTGCTTCCTGGCTGCTATAACCTAAACAGCTTTGCTCTGTCATGCCCTTGTACCATGATATTTCTGCCTTTGCCTTGTTAAAGTTATGAGTACTGGGTATTATGTCCCAGCAATGAGAATGACTAATGTAGATATTTTTAGAAGACTCCTTCCTTTGCTATTCCTCATGCCTGTGAAACTAGGAATTGCCCTTGAGGGCTCCCAAAGCCAGTATGGTAACTTGAAGCCTCATACTTTTGTCAAGAAGAAACCTTTAATGATGCCCTCCAAGAAATCTTCATACTTCTTTTTTTTTTTTTTTTTTTTTTAGGTACCAGGGATTGAACTCACAACTGTGCACTTTCAAGGCAGGTGCTTATGTCACTGAGCTAAATCCCCAGCCAGATACTTCTTGCTAAATATGGCAATAAGTGGAGTCTTGCTGATTCCTGAGACACCCTCAGGGTATCTTTCTTTAGTCCCTGTATCTTTCTTTACTGCTTATCCACAGAGCCCCTTTCTGTTCCAGCCCAGCTGGCTTTTCTGCACCCTAGTGATTCCAGCCAAGGCCATAAGAGGCATACTCCCCAGGAGACCTCAAGACTGGTTTGTCAACCAGAAGCACCTTTCATTTACTGCAGCATCTTCCCATTGGTCTAGGCTTGTGGTAGTAACATTTTAAATAATAAGGATCACCTGTGTTGGAAATTTCTGAACTGGGGCTATGTTTTGAAGCCATGGAGCAGGTTAAAAGAGAGAAACCTGGTTTCTAATCTCAACTTCTTTCCTGATTGCAAGATTTCTTGAAGAAAGCCAATTACCTCCTCCAAGAGCCAGACAAATGTAGGTAGAGTGCTTATCATAGTAACTGACCCTGTAGTCCACATCTCATAAGTGGTAACTGGATGTCTATTACTTTTGCATATCCACTGGGATAGCAAAAAGTAAATCATTGGAAAGCAGGTGGTATTTACAGGATAATACTGACTTTTGGCCCATAATAATAGGTCACTATAACGTAATGAGATCCAGACTTATAACTGACCTTGGAGTCAATCCTAAAATCTGGGACAAGTTGTTCATAACAATTGTTCATAAAGCTGGTGGATTCCAGGTCTAAAATTTTGCTGTCCAAATATTTTCCATTGATTGAAATCTATAGGTAACTACTCTGTACAGGCTATCTGAAGAAGGGGGCCTTGATTTGGCTTCCCATCCAGCATCAGTCACCCTGGGACTGTAGTGGCCACAGCTGGCTAGCCCCTGGGCTCTGCTCATTCTTGGTTTCACTAGGAAGTGGAGTCAGCAGCCACTTTCCACTTGTGGGAACCTCCTATTTCCCCACTATCTGTGAGCTCTAGCAACTGTCTCTGTCCCTTCACTGTTACTTTCCTATTCCAGAGCTAAGAGGCTTCCTTCAGCCCCTTTCTACCTTCATTCAGTAATAGGAGGAGCTTCCTGGAAGATACTGATTGAGTGATTTGTACTCAATCTAGAACAGCACAGAATATTAAAGAGAGGAGGCAAGTAGATGAGAAAAGAGTTTAATAAGCGGGGAGGGCATGGAGGGAGTCACCACAAGGAAGGCTGTGGTGGCTCCCTGCAAAGGGCAGGTTCTGCCTGATATAGGCTCTGACGGGGGAAGGGCTCTGGGGGCTGGTATGAGCTGATTTATTTTGTGACAGTGCAGGGGATTGGGTAGACTTTACATGCCTGAGCTTTGGCAGACTTTTGGGAGGGAGAAGCCATACGGGCTTCTGGGAAGAAGGAGGTGTGCACTATCGTGGCACAGCTTTGAACCATTGCCATGGTGATTGGCTGTCTCTCATATGGGGGATCTAATATTCCTATCTCTTTGGTGTTAGGGGGCATCGTGGAGTTCTCTGGCTGCTTCCTGCTGAGGGGACATGGTTGGGGCCTAAGGTAGAAGAGAATGGGATTGAGGGATCTGTTTCATCTGAGCTTGTGAGGTAGTGATGTCGCTCAGTAGAAGGATTTCTTTGGTAGTGAATGCCGGTATTCTGGCTTGAATTAATCGCGAGAGGAGCCTAAAGGCACAGGGAGCAAAAAGCAAAAAAGTTACTATGGTAATTATGGGACCCATAATGGGCATTAGAATGGGAGCCCAGGACCCTAGGGAATCCCACCATGAAGACCAAGGGGTGGCTTCTGGAAAATATTGCCTCCCTCGGATATCAGCTGCTAATTTTTTGAGTTTTTGTACTTGATCTTTGACTATACCTGATGGGTTGACAAAGTAGCAACATTCTTCTCCCACGATGGCATCGTATCCCCCTTTCTCTGCTGTGAGAATACTGAGTGTCCTTCCTTGTTGGAGAACTACTGTGGCCAGTGAGTTTATTAGATTTTGGAGTGAATTAACATTTAGGGGTGTCTGAATGTTGTAACATAAGGTAAAGGAATAGGCTGAGGTAGAGGAGGAATCCTATCATGTTGACTAAGGCAATTGAGGAATATAAACAGTAAAATTATTACTATGAAAAGTGTGATAACTGCAAGCCTTTAGAGAATGGTTTATTTTATTTTATTTATTTTTTATTTTTTGGAGTAGAATGTTAGAGCACCTGTGAGGAAGAAGAGACATGTAGAGCCATATATGGGCCAAAACCAGGTAGGGCAGCAAAGCGTTAGCATTTGTGTTGTGTTAATCAGAGATGGGTGGAAGCTATTGGATGTGAGGCCCATAAAGTCCCTTTAGTGTGTTTGGGATCAAGATTACTGGGCAGCAGATGATATCTCTTCATCTGGGTGACGTAAACCAGCATGAGAATCCCTCTACAGCAGTTGGAGTCCCAAGGTGTACCAGGCGAGGTCCATTTTACTAGGGTTGAAGAGTTGAAGTTGAACCTGTGGGCTTAGGAATTTTAATATAGATGAAGTCTCCTGGAGATAAAAGAGGATCTGGTGTGTGTCCTTTGGAGGGTTGAGGGAGGCAAAGATCTACATATTGTTGAAGAAGGTCAGAGGAACTAGAGAAACAGAATGTAGTCAGCTAAGGGAGGAAGATTAGAAGGTGAAGGCAAGTTTTGTAAGACAAACGGTCTACTGTCCATACACCGAAAGGGGCTTACCTGAGTAGGTGATCAGGAGAGAGTTTGGAGTTTTGTAGGGGCTGGAGGTAGGAGTAGAGAGAGAAGAATCATGTATGTGGGAAGGAAGTGTGAGGTAATTGGAGAACATCTGTGCAGTCGTGTAGAAGACTTATCTCTGTATCTGTTGTAGGATGGGCAACAGGGTGGCTGGATTGAGGTTGTTGCTGGTTGAGACTGTGACAATGAGGTCTTGTATTAGAGTTAGATGTACTTGGTGTAGCTGTGATGGGGTCATTAGAGCTGGGAGTGTCTTGTGAGAAATTAGATTGACTAGGCAGTGTGGTGAGTAGACTATGATTGTCTGTCCTAAAGTGAACTTTTTGGCTTCTTGTAGCAGGATGGCTGTTGCTGCTATTACCTGAAGGCTGGGAGGCCGTCCTCTAACTGTAGCTGTTTTGAGAGGTAGACTATGACCTGAAATGAAGGTCTTTTGCTGTGTCCCAATACTCCCATTGCATTATCTTTATCTGTTGTAAGTACATAGAATAAAGGGTATAGTAGGATTAGGAACTGTAAGTGCAGGGGCTCTAAGGAGGGCCTCCTTAAGCTTTGTGAAGGGAGTGTCAATTGGCATAGTGGGGTCTAAGGGTTTTTGAAAGAGGTCCTTTAGAGGCTTGGTATAGTGGGTGAGCTAAGAAAGCAAAGTTGGATCCAGAGGTGAGAAAAGTTTGATAGGTCTAAGAAGGACAATATTCATTGTTTTGTGATTGGTGTCTGTAAGTCACAGAGGAGTGTTGTGGTCAGAGGTTATGAACCATGTGGTGAGTGTAAGCATGAGGCCTAAGAATTTGACCTTTGGTGAGGTGATTTGAGCTTTGGAGCAAGAGACCTTGTGTCTTCTACTACAGAGAAAGTTGAGTGAGGCAGCTGTGTGTTGGTTTGTTGTGGCATAGGAGGGGGAGAAGAATAGAAGTCATCTATGTACTGAAGAGTGTAGATTTATAGTTATAAGATCATTGGCTAAGGCGTGGCTATAGAAGTGAGGGCTTCTCTGAATTCTTGGGGTAGCACTGTCTATGTTAGTTGAATGGACTGAAAAGTATCTGAATCCACCTATGTAAACATGAAAAGGTCTTGGCATTGTGGATGTAAGGAAATAGTGAAAAGCGTATTTTTTTAAGTCTAATACAGGAAAATGAGAGATACAGGGAGGAATATGAGACAGTGTAGTGTGAGGGTTTGGCACCACCAGGTGAATTGGGTTATTGTACTGATGAGAGCTTTGGGATATTGGATTAGGTGATAGGAGCTGTTGGATTTGAGGACGGGGAGAATATGGGTGTCATCAGGCAACTGAGTGACTTTAGAAACCCATTAGTTAACAAGTGGCAGATAATAGGTTTGAGTCCTGTTGATGTTTGGGGGCAGTTGGGTATTGGGGAACAGAAGGGAAGACTGAGGGGTGTTTGAGGTGAATTAGCAGCAGAGTAATGTGGGTGGCATGAGTGGGATTGGAGGTGTCTCAGACTAGGGTCGCTGAGGCAGGAGGGAAGGGGGGGTGGAGTCAGTGGCTGTGATGGTGGGATTGGAGCATGAGAGCCGTGGGGAGAGGGGGAGAGTATAAGAGAAATTAAGTTTTTGGAGTAGAATCTTTTTTTTTTTTTTTCTGGTACCGGGGATCGAACTCACAACTGCGCCCTTCCATGGAGTAGAATTTTTATCAAAAAGAGGTACAGGACAGGTTGGGATAAGACAGTTGTGTGTAAGGGAAAGGTTTGGAATCTGCAGGGAGTAGGTTTTTTCTGCAGAGGTCATGTATGTTGGCTGTCAATTCCCACAAAGGAGATCTGGAACATCAGTCCAGGAAGAACGTGACTGGTGGCTCACACGTCAACAAGGAAAGAGAAGGTTTCACCTGAGGTGTCCAGCGAGACTCAGGGCTCTGAGAGAGATGCCTGGGTGAGACTGTGGCCCCGAGCCCCATCAGTCCTCTTCAGCAGTGATGCTGAGCAGATCAGCCGGTGATGAGCCCAGGTGACAATGTCCCATCCTAAGACGGCAGGAAGGTGATGACTTACCTGCTCTCTGGTGGACGGGGCAGTCGCACTTCAGTGGCCCTCTTGGTTGCGGATGGGACCCAGTCGTGGCCACAGGTCAGGGCAGGCTCATGTCTGGTGTCATTTTTCTGCTGCACTTGCAGCATGATGAGGGGAGGCTCGGGTTTTAGATTTTTTTTTCCAGTGTGTGTTTTATCTCAAGCCCTGGGTGCCACTCACTGCAGCTGTAGCTGCTGTGGGCATAAATTGGCCTTAGAGTTTCAGCCTGGAATGCAACCTTTTCATGGTCATCTTGGAATGTAACCTTTTTAAGGTCATTGTCTATTGTTGAAAACAGAAAAGCCATGTGTAAGAGGTCTCCCCAGGGGGGATTGAGGACCAAGGTCTGACGTTTAGAATTTAGTCTGAATCTTTGGTACTGCTTGGGAAATGAAATGAGAGTTTAGGAGGACCGAAGGATCAAGTATGATGGGCAGAGGGGAGATGGGAGGGGGCAGAGTTGGGTGAACAGGAGGAGCTCACAGTGGTGTGGTCCTCTGAGAATAACTTTGAGATAAGGAGAAGAAGGAAGGGAGGAGGGGGCCTCGCAAGAGTTTTGGCAATAGGGGGTGGAGGTATTTTATCTATCAGGTCTGAGAAACAAGAAAGAAGAGCCTCATGGTGGCAAGCTGATAAAGGAGGAGGACCTGTGAAGCTAGTCAAAAGAATTTGGGAGGCCTTGTAGGTTTGAAATAGGTCAGGGCCTGCTGGTGCTCACAGCTGGACATAAGGTATCCCCCGCCCCTGCCATTTCAGTAGTAAAAGTTACATAAATCTTTTAATGTTGGCCTCTTTGGCCTGAGAGTTTGTTTTAGCCCCAGTATATCTAAGCACAGTCCAGAGGAGTGGTTTTGTCGGGTAATGATTGATTATTACCCATGTGTTCCAATTAGGAAAGTGAGCCCGGGGTTGGGAGGGTTGTGAATCAGTGGAGAATCGTCACCCTCCAGTGAAGCACAACCAGTGGTAACGTAGTCCCAACAGTGACTTCTCTAGTTGTCACCAGAGGAGGCCTGTGGGGTCCCAAAGGATGTAGAGGACCCAGAGGCACATAGAGTGGTAGGAGGATGTCCTGACATGGCCACAATTTGGGACAGGCACCCCGAAGTAGAGTAGAAGGGAGGCTTACCTCGGACCTGACGAGATGAAGGCCAGTGTTGGATGTTTGCTAGAAACGGCAAGGCTGAGGAGTCCCTAGTCCCAAAAAAAGAGAGAGAGAGAAAAGGAGGAGCAGAGAGGAAAGGTCCATAGGCCAGAAGGGGGCTCAGATCGGGGAACTGTCTCCCCAGGAGCCACATAGCCTCCAACCGCTGGAGTCAATGCCACGAACTGATTGAGTGATTTGTACTCAATCTAGAGTAGCGCAGAATATTTTCTTTTAATTTTTAAATTTTATTTTATTTAAAGAGAGGGAAAAAAAAGCAAAACAGAAAAAAAAGGGTAGAAACAATACAGAATTTCAAAAAAAAAAAAAAACCAGTAAGAAATCACTAGTTGATACATTACATATTGTCTTCTTGGACATAGTTGTTCAAGTTACAAAATTAAAGCATACAAAGTAGACATTCAAACAGTGAGGCTGCAAACAGTTCTGTTCAATGATCCAACAAAAACTTAGCAACATGGTTATCAATCCTACACACTTAAAGATACATGCAGTTATATCCTTTAAAGCACTTTCTTTTCCTCCTTTTGCTTTTTAAGTCCATTAACTGTTTAGTTATATCATGTTTCAGGTTGCTCAGTACTTTACTGACCTGTTTTGTTGTTATTTACTTTTTAAATTTTTTCTTATTTATTATTATTTTGTTTATTTTATTTTGAAGGTAGTAAAATACAGCAGAACAAGACAGGACAAAGCCAATTGAGGCGGTGCAGTGAAATTGGTACAGAACCTCACAGCAGGTTACCGGGACAACAGCAATAGGTACAATAGTATACCTGGTTTTCTTCACAATAGTTGTTCCTTCAATCAGGTAGAGCAATATCGAAGGAAACACCGAAATTATAAAAATAGAATATTGAATAGAGCAATACCATTGATCAGAACAGAGCAAAACAGAGATAAAAATATTTGCCTTCAAAGAGATGGCGGAAGAAAATCCCCCTTATTTGCTATATTGCATATACTCAAACTCTCAAGAGATGCTCAGATCTCTGGCTCTCACTTGCTAGTGGGGGTAAGGAGGCAATGAGATGGATGTTTGATTCTTAGCTCCGGCACCAATAGGCTCACAGCCACCCACCAGTGAGCTGGCTGCCTGTTTTCCCAGTGCCCCAATTTCTAACATGGCGTGGATCTCAGGAAACACTGGTATGGTTCTCACCCTGGGGCGGCCGCAGCTTGGGAGGCCACAGCCACTTACCAGAGCGACATACTGGCTGCCTGTTTTCCCAGCACCCCAACTTCCAACATGTAGCCCAGAATATTAAAGAGAGGAGACAAGTAGATAAGAAAAGAGTTTAATAAGCGGGGAGGGCATGGAGAGAGTCACCACAAGGAAGGCTGTGGTGGCTCCCTACAGACAAAGGGCAGGTTCTGCCTGATATAGGCTCTGATGGGGGAAGGGCTCTGGGGGCTGGTGTGAGCTGATTTATTTTGTGACAGTGCAGGGGATTAGGTAGACTTTACATGCCTGAGCTTTGGCAGACTTTTGGGAGGGAGAAGCCATAGGGGCTTCTGGGAAGAAGGAGGTGTGCACTGTCATGGCACAGCTTTGAACCATTGCCATGGTGATTGGCTGTCTCTCAGGTGGGGGATCTAACAATACTATTTCTGTGTAGTTACCTTTGTTAAACAAAATGACTTTTAGGACTTACTAATCACAATTGTCCTACTACCTTTTGGTAGCACTGGGCCTTTCAGAGAAGACAGCCAATACTCTGAAGTGGTAAATGTAAGGAGGTCTTGTGTTTGGGGAAGCCCAAGCTTTCAGAAATGTGAGTGGATTGCACAAGATGGTATAAGCTCCTCAGCCAGGTAATGACAATCAGCCAGAGGCCACAAGGCCCAATGGCCACCCTCATGTTCCAGCTGGCTCCAGGCACCTGTCATAGATTCAGTGATGGGGCCACCTGGCCTGTTTCCTCCCTCCCATCTGGGGTAGACCCTGGGCTCTCTACACTGCATAGATCAGTTTAGCCATCTTTGGTATTAGGTGGGGCTTGTCCAGGTCCTGAGTCTAATCTTGACCATAGGTTATGTTTTAGGAACTTGGATCCCACAGTCTTTGTTACCTATTCTTGTTTTGAAGTTGTGTCTTGGTTCTTTTATTGGCCTCAAAATTGGTAGCTACATTTCTACCTTATTTCTGGGGACAAAATTTCTGTCTGGTCTACCTGGCTGAGAACCTCTGGAACTGACATCCTGTGCTGAGCTACACCCTGGCCAATGGTAGAGCCTTTTCTACAGTATAGCAGCTGGGGCTCTACTTGCTCCAGATTGTCACCCATCACCTTGGAGTTCCGCACAGTTACTTCCCTGATGACTTCATTGTTGGTTTAGTCACCAAGTCAGGACATTATGTTTTCTACATCATGTTACCTTTTTGCCTGCACTCCTACTTTGTTTTTTCCTACCTTGCCCTTGCTGTTTTTGCTACTTTCCCTTTTTTTTTCACTTTATATATATCTGCATGCTTTTGGCCACGATGTAGGTATAGATATAGAGATAGGTAGGTAGGTAGAAATTTTGTGGCAGAGTAAAAACAAATCTTTAATACCCATCTTCATGATCACATCAATAACTACACATTGCGAGTTTTTACATCTATAAATTTACTCTGTTTACACATAGTTTTTGCATTTTAAAACAATGTTGTCTATACCTGTTCTTTTGTTTGTTTGTTTGTTTTTGCTTTACATTTTGGCTTTGGTACCTGACTTTTGCATAACTGAGACCCATGTTTTGTGTTTTGTCCAAAGATTTCTTTCCAGTATTTAATATCTGATTCTCAGCCTTCAGCATCTGTTCCACTCCAGTGAGTAGATCTGTCCCCCTCACCCCAGCTCTTTCAAGAAGGGCCCATTTATAACTGATTGGGTGAGGTTAGGGTGAAGTCCAGGACAGGGACCAGCTCTAGGGTTGCCTCACTAAAGCCAGCAGTGGTGTGGATAGATTCCTCCAGGAGTTTGAGTAGACTCCCCTGGAATGCTCCATTGCCTACGTTTTTCCCCGTATTGGGCAGTAGTGCTGTCAGACTACACTGGAATTTTCAGACAATCTTAGCATGTTTACTCTGCCAGTATTTTCCAACTGGTAAATACTGAAACTTCAGTAAGAGTGAGAATTGGCAGAAGAGTTATTTCTATCCTTCTATGGAAAAAAGGACTCTGGAATAGAGTGAACAAACTGATGTAGTAACTAAGTGATAAAATTGGCACCTTTGGCTAAAGGTGTAAGCTCAGATTTGTCAGCTGTTGCTCATTCTGTGATATGGCTAAGTTGGCCTTGGGTGACAATCACTGGGTTTTGGACCTTTAATATGATTTAACACCAGAATGCTGAACCTTAGCTTAGATTATTCGACTGCTGCCATGGCCTCCACTCCTTCCTGTCCCCTCAGTCCCAATGGCTGCATGCCAGGTGCTCAGTGGCAGCTCTGACCCTGTCCTGCCTCTCTCTGTTTTATCCCCATCACTCGCAGCTCTGGCACCCTTGCATGAGCGCCCCCCAGTGTGAGGCAGAATCGTGGACCGCTCTTCCTAAAAGAGCTGGGTATTTCCCATCATGCAGCTCTTCTCAGGTAGAGACCAAGCTCCCCGGGGACAGAAATCCATATATTTTTTTTTTTCTTGTAAAGTAAAATTGGAAACCTCATTTATTATTTTTTTTATTTAAAGAGAAACAAAAGTATGTAAAGGGTAGAGATAATACAGAATTTCAAAAAAAAGATCAACAATAAAAAATCACTAGTTGATAAATTACATATTGTCCTCATAGAAATAGTTGTTCAAGTTACAAAATTAAAGCATACAAAGTAGATAGTCAAACAATGAGAGTGTAAACAGCTATGCATGCATGAGTCTCTACATGTATTTCTATCCTTTCTGTATTAGAGGTAAAAACAAAACTTAGCAAGGCAAAACAAAACAAATTCCTATAAAAACATGAAACCAAAAAGTCACATAAAACCACAGTACAAGGTGATCTACAATGATTACTGTGTTCTTATTATCTTCAATAGAATTGTCTATATCATCAGGCATAATTGAATATAGCAGTATAGTTGAATATAGCAGTACATAACAATATTAGTAAAAATAAAACATTGTAGACAGTATAAAACTTCAAAGGCAGGTAATAATCAAACCAGAGTGGATATTCTAGTGAATCTTGTCATCTTAAGTGTAGTTGCCTATACTCTCAGACTTGATACTATCAATCATAACAGCTTTGAATAAAATCTATCAATACAAAACAGCAATCTAACAAACTAGATTTGATTATGATCAGTCATGGTAAAACAGTGTAGGTTTTACAAAGCTTTAGATTAAGTTAATAGGAAATTAAGGATGATTACTGTACTATATCCTGTTATTTTCAGGATAACTGTCTGTGCCCTCAAATCTAGTACAGGTGGAATGACTGGAGCAGAATATAATACATCTAAGCAGAGTAGTGTGAGTAATGTAGGTTTTAAATCCTGGTGCACTATTAACAATATAGTGTATCAAGGCCATCTGTGTTAAGAGATTCTAGCCATCTTTCTCTGCCTCATTTCTGCTATGCTATTTTTCTGCCTTTGTCTACTTTTCTCCTTCATTCTACTGCCTGCCCCACTCATTGAGGCCTTTCTGCCACTGTTCCTAAAATCCTAGTATTGTTTTTTCTCTCTTTCTAGAATGTCCTTCAGTATTCTCTGTAGGGTTGGATTGGTTGTCACAAACTCCCCCAGCTCCTCTTTGTCATGGAAGCATCTTGTTTCTGCATTTATTTCTAGTGACAGTTTTGCAGGGTACATCAATCTGGGCTGGAGGTTATTTTCTTTCAGGGCTTGGAAGACTTCACTGCAAGCTCTTCTTGATCTGATGGTGTATGTCGAGAAGTCAGCCATGATTCTGATGGGCTTATGTTTATAGGTAATCTGTTTGTTTTCTCTGACGGCTTTTAATATTCTGTTTTTATATTGAATTTCTGGTATCTTGATTATTATATGTCTGGGTATAGCTCTGTTTTGGTTGTAGGTGGCTGGAGTTCTGTATGCCTCACATAACCGAATATCATTTTCTTTTCCCATGCTTGGGAAGTTTTCCTTAATTATTTCCATGAATAGCCTTTGTAATTTGCCTGTTTGTATTCCTGCTTCTTCGTTCACATTTCTTATTCTTAAATTATAGATTCTCTTGTCATCTTCTAGCCTTTGTATTGCTACTGCCTGTTTCCTTGTTATTTTTAAGAGATCTTTCCTTTCATGATCATACACTGTAAACTTGTCTTCAAGTTTTGATAGTCTATCCTTAGTTTCTTTTAAGCAGTTTGGCCAACTTTCAATAGAGTTTTTAATTTCCTGGTAATCTCTTTGAATCTGCTTCATGTATTCTATATTTTCTTTATATTCTTTATCGAATGTTTCTCTCCTTTTTTTGTGTTCCTCCCTTCTTCCATCTGTGTCTTCTTGAGAGGTGCTTAGCATTTCTTTTATTAATCTACTTATATCTTGCTTTACCTGATTTAATATTTCAGTTTTGAGCTCATCTACAAGGTCCCGAAGATATCTCTTAATGTCCATTGAAGCCATGTCTGATGCTGTGTGTTTGTCGCCCTCAGTCTCCCTTGTTTTTCCCTCTCCTGCATCAGTGCTCTCAGGGTTCTGGGCTGGGGGCCTCCTCCTGCCTCTCTCTCCTGTCAGGGCCCTGGCTTCCTCTACACGGGTTACAGTGCAGGTCCCAGCCCCCTTCCCTGTTGGCCACATTTCCTCCAAAGCACGCTGGTGAGGGAACTCCGCCCTCTCCTGCCTGTACCTCCCCACTGGGCCAGCCAAACTTCAGGGGCCTTCACCCAGTTAGTACTTGCTAGGCACAGGAAATCGATTTGGGATGGCTCATTGGGTCCTGGCCAAGGGCGTGGCCCAGTGCAAGCAAATCCCATGAATCTGCTCTGGGGAGGGAGCAACCAACTGAAGTCACTGTTGCTCCCAGTTCAGGCTCCTCCTGCCAGATTCCAACATGTCCCCCTTTGGTAGTGCCCTTCCCATGGGGGGGGTCCTCACTCCCAGCACTGACCGTGGAAGGAATCCATATCTTAAGTTGAACTCAGAAACATTCCTTGTCAGTAGCCAAGCAATGGGAGGTGCATGAGACTTGTGACCTTCTTTCCCTTCAGATACATTCTCTGCGCTCCCAGGAGGCTTCTACCTCCACCTGCTCATGGGAATTCGAGCATCATCCTTCCTCCATGTCATTCAATTCTGGAAGACCCATCCAGGTTTCCAGGCCTCCAGGGATGGGCATGCCATTATCCTCCCCTAATTCCTCTCCACCCCCAATACCCTGCTCACCCAGTAATAACGGGTTGATACTTTGGTGACATATACAGAGTCTGATGCTTATCTTTAGGCTTTGGACCAAACAATAAAATGAAAACAAATAGTTTTAGTATCCCTTGTGTACTTGTTATACTTTGAAAACCAGCCAGTTAAATAGAAAGTGAGGAAAGTGTAAATTCATCATTGGAGGAAAAGAGAGTATTTCCTTCCTAATCTTTTTTAAAATCTAATAGTCTTTTTTTTTTTCAGTGCTGAGGGTGGACCCCTGGGCCTTGCAAAAGTTAACCAAGCATTGTACCATTGAGCTATAGCCCCAGCCTCTAAGAGGCATTTTGATGTAGCAGCAAAACATGCAAACACATTATTAGAGTAAGAGATAAACAGTGTGAATTCTACTCCTGGCTGCAAACCTGGAGTGGTGACATCCATCAAATTTGCTAAACAACTAATCCATGACTATGATGTAAAAATGGGCTTAGGAGGCTACAAAGCACTATATGCAAAAGATTGATTTGCATGTTATGTGCTAGACAAATTGCCTTAATAAAGTAAAGAAAGTAGAAATTCATCTAAAATATGAACATGCAGTTGACATAAAAAAACCATTAAAGGTTCTTATACATATGAAAAAGTGCTTATGCTTACTGATAAGAAAAGTACTTATAAAAGTTAAGATACTAATTTTGTCTGATTGGTTAAGTTCAACATAGTTGATAATACTCTGGGAAAAAAGCAAAGACTCCACATCTTGCTGATGGAAGTATAAATGGAAATGATCTCTATGAAGAATAGCTTCGTAGTATTAATTGAAACAGAAAGTGCGTGTGTCTTTGGACAAGCATTTCCATGTCTTAACACTGATCCTACAACTCTACTTACACTTGTACAAAATAAGGCCAGTTTGTTTGTGGATTGCTATGAATGATGCCTACATTGGGTGAGAAATGCAGCACAGAAGAGTTTACACAAAGCATTTTTTAATTAAAGGAATGAAAATCTTGTATTTGTGTATGTATGCCCAAAAGGATGCACTAGATTTAATATTATTTAGGGATATTTTCTTTTGTTTGTTTTTAGTAGTATTTGTTGTTTTTTGCTTGTTTAGATTATTTGCAGTTTTTAAATTTCCTCTGGCTGCTGTGTAGACCAGTGGCGGGGTGGGAGTTCACTGCGTATTCTTTTAGGTTCTTTGAATTTTCACCTTTTGCAGATATTATTGATTTTGTAAAAACTGAAACACAACAAAATTTTTACAACCTAAAATGACCAACAAAATAAAAATATAAACAAAGTCCCAACTTCCCATTAAAATAAGACAAAGAAAAATGCAAGGAAGAGAGTCATTTAAGAATTATTCCATATTTTCCTTCTTTCTGCCATCTATATTGCTTGACTTTTGTATGCCATTTTGTTTGGTAAACTTTTTCCTTTTACATTTTGGGTTTGGAAAACTAACAAGTTTAGTCCTTCCTACTACAGAAAGTGATTTTTATTTTCACCGTTCTAATGAACCAAGTCGTCATGCCTGGCTTCCCCTTGATCTGCCAATCTTTATTTCTGAGATCTAAGTAAACCTTGAAAGTTGTGAGCATCAAACCTAACCTAGATGTTTGTTTGCTTGGCTTCCCAGTGGGCACTAGTGTTGGCTGGGAAGGATGATTGGGGCTGCACCCAGGGAATTAATCTCCAGGGTAATTAGGTAGCTGCTCAGGGCTGAGCTTCCTAATTGGGATACTGAGTAACTTGCAAAGAGACTCAAGTTCTGCCTCGTGCTTTATGAGAAATTTAAAGAGTTTTTGTTGACTTCACTTCTCGAGTTTTGCTCTCCAAATTTATTTTACTCCTTTTTCTCTTTCATATTACTTAAGCAAATGACTGTTTTAATTAGGCTTGTCTCTGAACTCAACCTACCACCACTACTTTATAGTTTTTCCTTAGCAAATTTTCCCCTTTGTGTAATTTTGGATACCTGTGTGGCCTTTTTGCTTAGAAGACTAAATGCAGCCCCCAAACAAGGCCTGGCTTCTTGAAGATTTTCAAATGCAGAGGCCCCTCTGAGAAGAGGTGCCAAAGGGGAGTTTGAAAGACCCTTTCATGTTGACTCACTTTTGCCTTCAATTAGGAGAATTCATACCAAACCATATGGAGACACTCTCCAGACCCCAGGAAAGAGCTGCTTTTATTGTGTATATAGACAATTCGAAGTTAAAGGCTGACTTGAACCAAGGGTTATATTTATGCTTCCACCGTGATCTCAATGCACTTGCTTGTTTGAATGGGGCTCAGCTGATTTATGTATTATTCAAACCTATAAGTCAGGAAGAATACACAAGACTGTGGCCCATGTGAGCCAAGGGCTTGGATTTGCTGGTAAAGACTTGAGTTTAGCTACTATTTTCACTGAACTTTTCCTGCTCACTGGGTCACTTATACAAACAAACAGTTATACCCATCACAAAACAACTGAACATACAATCCTGAGGGATTTTTTTCTCTCTCTTTGTCCTTCTCTGTCTCTCTCTCTCTTTCAGGCTTGAGGTTGAATCCAAGGACTCATTCATACATGCTAAGCAAGTGCTCTACAACTGAGCTATATTCTTTACCCACTGAGTGATTTTTCAGATGCTCTTTACAATGACTGGCCTGAGGCCTATCCTAACATCATGTACTGTAGAGGCAGCAGTAAGTTTATCTCTGAAGAAGAAAGGTAAATCTCAAAGCAGACAGATTTCCTTCTGGTTTCTTTTCCATAGCTAGTGCCAATTCAGTAATTAATTTTATGGAGATCATCAAATCGTGATAATGACAGCATAGAAATTTCTTTTCTTTTCTTAGGTGACTATTACTAGGTTTCCAGCATCTCTGGCATCTCAGCTTTTTAGGGTGTTGCATAAGAACTTTTGAACTGGAACAAGATTAAAATGAAAACAAACATACCAAAGAACTCTAGTAAGCTAGAGTAGTTCTTATGTCCAGGATTGATCCATAATGAAAACCCTTAAAAAAATGGACAGATATTTAGCAGAAAGGAAAGAGAATGTGTTGGTAATGAGGGTAACCAAGGCTTTGTCCTACGAGCATGCTGTAATTACCCACTGTACACTCAGCACTGTTTGCAGGGTTTGAGAGGTTAACCAGATAGACAGTTGCTACCATAAGGAGGAAACACTAGTCTAGATGGCCTAGAGCACTGAGTGGAGGCAGTGGCTGGCACATTACCTTGGGACCCCTGCTGTAGGAAATGACACCACCCCTGTAGATTTCCACATGAGAAATAACCATGCAGGGAGCCAGACATGAAATATGCAGAGATACAGTGGTGCTAGTTGAACAGGTGGGACCGGGCTGACTTAGATACAGGGATAGAAGCGCCCGAATCTAATTTTATTTCTATGACTTTAGTTTTAGTCCCATGAAGCTGCCCTGAGTAGAGCAGAGGACCGAAAATGAGTTCCAGAAAGTTAGACATGCAGCCCTTGAGCCCCTTGGCACAGTGGGGTGCTCTGTGGCAAGATGTTTTCCTGAACCTCACCGTCATGTCATTTGCTGTTTAAAAAGTCAGCTCTTCTGCCTTGCACTGCAGTGGAAATATTTCTACAATTCTTAGTAAGTAAATGGAGTCTTAAAGCTTAAACCTCTGCCCTGGGCAAGGAACCAAAGGATGTCATTATACATAACTTCAAAGGCCGATAAGATGTTTAAGGTCTTTGCTCTCTGAAAGACTTTCTTTCTTTTAAGGCCAGCCAGAAACATGGGTGTGCATGGCCCCCCATTATTCCAACAAGAGGCAGAGGGCTGTTTTTTTAGTGTATATTCGCCTGCGCTCCCGTTTGTATGTTCCTCCCCTATATAGCGTACACTCTCTGCTTTACATTGATTGCATTGGGTTTGGGCAAGGGATGTCCAGTAATAAGAATAATTTGAAAAAGAACAGCAAGAATAGGAGTATAGCTAGCTCAGTGCCAGTGTTCTTGCCTGGCAAGTGAGAGGGCCTGGTTCGATCCCCTGTACTGCCAAAAAAAGGAAGATCGGGGTGTCGGTTGCAACATCTTTGTGTTCGTAAGGAGTTGTCACCCAAAAACTCAGAAGGCCTTGGAAGGAAATTGTGACTGGTGTAAAATTATGAGCTGGTAAAAACTAAAATGAGTAGCTGTCCCTCCATCGCTGTTCATCCATCACTGAATGTTTCTTGGTGACAAGTCACACAGGTGTAGTGCCCTGCCACGGTTGCCACGGACATGCCCCTCTCTCTTTTTGCCATTTTATTCCTCAGAAATGCCGGATATGTGGGTTTCTCCCTGTCACCATCAGACATTTGGATACAGCAGATGCCCTCAACCCGGACAAGGCCGATGGAGGTGTTTGAGTGAGCTGTCTAGGAAACAAGTGGCAAAACTGCTGGACATGTTTGTTGTTGACTGCATATGTCTTTACGTAGAATCAGTGACAGCAAGATTTTACACATTTTGATTTTCAGAATCAAGGCCTGAACTCCCAGTGAGGTGAGGCCTGGGAGTAGAAGTGGACAGAGTCCTTGGAAGCATTCATTTACCCCAGAGCTGGACAGGGGAGCATGGACATTCTGATGGCCCAAGTATGTGACACTTCTTTGTGTCTCATAGGCTGGTGTTCAGAATTTGTAGGTGTCCAGTTAATGCGTATGAAAGTATATGAGATATGACTGAAAAATATGGTGAATGTTTAAAGTTTTTGTTACAGTAAAAGACAGACTGCCTTTTATCCCCTAAATCACCTCTCCTTTCTCCCAGCACATTTATCCCATCACCCTTGCCACATTGGGAGTCCTCTTTCATGAGTGTCTTTAATTGTGCTATACCGACCGCCTTGATGCTGAGTCCACGCAAAACATTTACCCTTTCATGGTCATTTTGACTTTGAGGAAGAGCCAGAAGTCACACAGTGTCAGATCTGTAGTGTTTTTGATAGGAATTACTTTAAACCTCTGATCCATGCTGGGTGATCATAGAATACAGCGAATGTTTACATTCAAAAATGTGTCACACATTGCCATTCAACCCCTCCAAATACTTCCCCTTGCTTGGAACACAATTATCCTGTCATTCTTCACAATGTGACTTTTTACTGTGATGAGATTTTTAAATTTTAAACCTTAACCGTATCTTTTGTAATCTAAGGTCCCAGTGCTTGCGGTAGTTCCTTGCCCTTCACTTAAATTCCCAGCCCAGGGGATAGAGATGAAATGCTCTCTCCTGCCTTGCGATCCTGTTACATATCACTGGGGTCCACAGGCATCACATTGCCGCATTCCATAGAGCAAGCATTAGCCAGCCTGCCAGAAAGAAATGTAACATGAATGAAGACTTGGGAACCTCAGAGTCTGAAGCGCCCTTCCTCACATTCCAGCCTGATGCCCTCAGGCAGACTGGAGATGGCTTAATACAAGCATATTTGTAACACTCTGGCTCCATCCAGATCAAAGAGCAGACAGCCTGCCTGGGTTGCAGACTCTGAGATGAAAACTGGACCCTGGGCCTAAGCTTGTGCATGTTGGCCATGCCTTGAATCCAAAAAGAAATACCAATTCTGTTATGGATGTTTGATCCATCAGATGGAGACTTTGAAGTCTCTTCGCCTATAATAAGTTGGATTCAATTCTCCCCTCACTCTTGCCCTGCCTTGTATTACTTTAAGGTTTGGGGTTTCTCTGAATGTGGTGCCTCTTGTAGGGGCTGTTGGGAAAAATGGAGAGACTACATGCAAGCTCACAGCCACAGCTGTCATGGTGGGGGAGGAGGTGTGTGCTGGTCTGAGAGTGGGTCCTTGGGACCTTCCAAATGTCACTGTGACCAGGATTGCTAAAGGTGATGCAGCCAGGCAGTCCTCCCTCAGACTGAAGATGGACATGTTGGTATTTTTCTTCCCTCAATCAGCACCTTTCAGACTTTTATGGGTTAGTTAAATTTCAAATGTAAATTTAAAAACAATTTTTTCTAATAAGATTTTAAAAATAACCATTTGCTATCTTTTATAATTTCATCAAAGAATCTTTGAAACAAGCCAAGAAAATCAGTAAGACTTTAATTTCAAAATAAAAAACAGTCTTTTAAATAAAATACATTTATCATGATAAAAACTTCGTAATAGGTGAAATGGAGCACACCTGTAATCCCAGCTTCTCAGGAGGCTGAGGCAGGATGGTGGCAAGTTAGTGAGACTTTTTCTCAAAATTCATTAAAAGTGATGGGGGCACTTGCCTAGCAGGCCCAGGATCTGGGTTCAGTCTCCAACACTGTGTAACAACAATAAAAATTAAAAAAACTTAATACATTTTGAAAACTCCCTGAGCTGTGTTGGACTGTGAATAGGTATTATAGATAATGTAATATTTAGGCATACACACACACACACACACACACATACAAAATTATAATTATTATGGCAATAATTTCCATTTACACTAGGCATTTAATTGCAGAATACTTTTACATACATTATCTTATGTGATCAGTTAGTATATACCTTTAAAACATAAATTAGTCTTAATAGCCTAAGCTAAATAGAATTAAGAGTAGTAGGGAAGTCTAATGTTTAAGCAAACTGTTGGTGTTTTAAGAGTCAAATGTGAATAATTTTTAAATTATGTACTGTTTTGATTTTTCTTTTTGTCTCTATGACCTTGATCTATTAGAGTAAATAAACAGATAATACTTTAATGATATGCACACATCTTCATAACTGTATATGTAGCTGAGCTGCATTCTTGCATATATTTACACTGCCTTCTTCCACATAAAAAATCAGAACATATATTGTGACTAGGATGAATGCACATGTACAGAATAATAAAGAAATCATTTGAAATACACTGAAGGCCAATGTAGGGTAGAGATGTAAGAGCAGGAAAGAGTACATTCAAAAGTAAGCTAGTGAAAGAGAATTTTTACTCTTAGTGAATGTATTTTGTTCCAAACCTGTGTTTAAAAATCACATGTATGGGCTGGGGATTTAGCTCAGTGGCATAAGCACCTGCCTTGTGAGCATGGGATCATGAGTTAAATTCCCGGTACCAAAACAAATAAATAAATAAAAATAAAAATCACATGTACGCGTGACATCAACATAAGTATCATGTTACGAATATCTTAATATAGGTGTATCCGATTTTGAGCAAATTAAGACATTATTTTCTCTTGCCCTGTTCCTCCTTCCATCTTTACTTTCTCACTTAGTGTTAAAGGCTGTTTCTGAAGAGAACTAGCTTCAGTATTCTGGTATGCAAGATTTTTTTCTGTTGCAAGAGCAGTTGCAGGGTTCTAAATCTCTAGAGCTATTCTAAAAACTTTCAACCAAGCTAGAACTTCAATTAGATATTAATTCATTCATCAGTTAAGTTAGGCAGTGATCATTCAGCAACTACTAATTGCCTTCTCCATCTCAGGTTTGGTACTAGGCAGCAGGGATATAGTAGAGTGTGGATAGAGGTTGTTTTGACCTGCCTGGTGTGGTGGTGCACTCAGGAGGCTGAGACAGGAGGATAACTTTGAGTCTGAGGCCAGCATGGGCTACATATAGACCCCATCTCAAAAAAAAAAAAAAAAAAGAATACAAAAAGAAGTAGTTTCTAACCTGAGAGGACTCAGTCTTTTGGGGAGACAGATAAACTAGGAAATAACAAACAGTGACAAATGATGAGTTCTGGATAGGAAGAAATTGAGTGCTATTATAAGTAAGCCTCAAAAGAAGGATTTTGCAGATTCATCAAACAAAGATAATTCACTTGACAATCCACAATTGACACCTGATACTTTGTGTAAGTGCTGTGTGTATGCATGTATATAGCTGTACATGTGTACATACTAATACGAAAAAAGGCAAAGATTATATAAAAAGTTTATATTGCTTTTATAATGTAAAAAAAATTAAGAAAGAAGCCAGTAGGGGAATCAGCAACTCTTAATTTTCTCATGGACTCTGTTTACTGAACAATTTCTCTGCAAAACCACCATTTGCAAGATTATTTACATGGAGCAAAGCCCCCTTCTATAGAAAGGTCAAAGCTGGTCAGACAACTTCACATTCATACCAAAGACTCTTGTTTCCATGTCATGGGGCTAATGATTGGTCAAGATGTCTCAGATTCTCCATAAACTATAATAATTCAACTTTTCAGAGGTTATATGGATGTGCCATTTCATTCTCCAGTGAAAAACCAAATCATCTAACATTGACCACGCCTCTGCTCTGTGAGTCAGGCCCTGAGCTTGCCCATACCTGAGAGCACACACCTCCCTGATATGAGAGAGGACAAGTACGTGCAAAGAATTAATACACAGTAGGAGAGAGTCTGTGCAGAGGTGAAGTGTTTAGGGGGTGGTATTTGGACTGGATCCTTAAAAGGTGGGCAAGCATTAGACTAATGGAGACTGGCAGTGCCATGCACCTGCTCAGCCACCTTTACGAGCTCATGGGAATACCCATTAAGTCACTTTTTCATATTAAAACTAACAACTGTTTGTTTCCTGAGGGTATATGTCTTGTTAGGGAGCAATAATAATATATCAATTTCCATCAAGTTGCATTTTATCATCATAATGGTTTCAGAGGAGGCTGCTTTTAGCTTTTGCAGTGCATTTTAATGTGTTGCAAGAAACATGGAAACTGACTGAGGACATAATGGATCTGTAATGAATGAGGAACAGGCAGGGGTGCAAATAGGACGTGCCACAGCTGGAATATGTAAGTGCATCCCCGGGCTCGTATGCATTTTCTGCATTAGAAGGAGCCAGTAGGCACAATTTGATTTTGCTCGACAGTCCTAGGAGATGTGTGGGCAAAATTGCTCCTCTCTGAGATCTGGTCCCGTTTGTCATTGGTCACTCGTTAAGTGGCCCTGTACCCTCTAATAACCTCAGGTTTGGGATTGCACAGGAACAGGAGGTGCCCTATCAGCTCGGGTGTGTGTGCAGCTTCCGGAAGAGGCTATGACCCAAGGAGACAGTGCATTATGCATACTATAATGGATGTTTTTCTCCAAGAGAAAGAAAAGCTAGAGAACAAGTATATTTTTAAGGCATTCAGAGCCCTTGAAGGTAGAAAGCCTGCTTCATACCACAGTCTTGGGAAAGAACACACATGGCACTTGAGCTGTCAACTCCACTGATTTTAGAGTCTTGTCAGATGATTCTGTGTATCTTGTGTGTGTGCCAAATTAACCTTCTAGAGAAGAACTTAATGAGAGAACCAGCAATTTTACTTTCTGCCCTAATACCAGTATGTTCTGGCCCAAAATCTTACCTCTTTCTATAATTTTATAGCACAAAGGTGAGATCTCAGAGCTCTGAGTGAAGACTTGTGGATTACTGACTAGGAATGTTTTCAGATATTTGCCAGAGATGGTGTTGCTAAAGAATTGCATCTTGGGAAGTGTAGTTCAGTAGTAGAGCACTTGCCTAGCATGAATAAGACACTGAGTTCAACCCACAGCCCCAGGACAAAAAGAGAAAAAGAAGGGAGGAAAGAAGGGAAAAATGGAAGAAGGAAGGAAGGAAAAGGAAAGAAGGAAGGAAAGGAGATATTTTTTAAAATTACATTTTCCCATAGTTCCAAGCATAAAGATGCATTTGAATACAGAACTCCTCATTACACTGAGGCTGTATCTCCCCCCCTTCACTTTCCCTTCCTCCCTCCTTTACTTCTTCTTTTGTGGTTGTTGTTGTTTGTTTGTTTGTAGTGCTGGGGCTCAAACCCAGAACTTCATGCATGTGAGGCAAGAGTTCTACCATTGAGCTACATCCCAAAGGCTCCATCTTTATAACACTTAATATTTTCCCAAAATATTTTGAATGCTATTTTCCCTATCACTTTTGTATAGTCTGGTCTTAAAATCACTTCCATGCTAGAGTACATACAAGATTTATCACCTTGTAGAATGAACTTCAGCGAATCCCAGTGTTTCTGTTAAGTTAGTCTGGAGCTGGGTGTTGGGATATTTTCTGTCTCTCCTGGATTCCTGAATTTGGAAGTGAGCAAGTTACAGTATATTTTGATTCGATTTTAATCCATCACAATCAAGTTAGTTGTAAATGATGGAAGAGCTTACTTTGTGTAGTCCGGGCTGCCTGGAGACATCAGCCACATGCCAAAAGCTTGCTTGTTGCCCAGCAACCTTGCTGGAGGAATAGATTTTCTGCCACTGGCTCCCTTTTTAGTTGAGGCGGAATCTATTAACACTACTATTCTAGCCCAAAGAACGAGAGCCCCAGTTTAGCTGAAAAGAAGAGTCGGGTTTTGTTTTGTTTTGCTTTTTTTAAAAAAAAAAAAAAACCAGCACTATGTTTCTGGCTTCTAAACTTCACTACTGATTTCATTGACTTCTGCATAAAGCCTTAGAGCTTATTAATATAACTTAACACTGTTGAAGCAACAGAGATGAGTCTCGTTCCTTCTTGGCCTCTGAGAAAGCTCACTGCTTTATTTCTCCTAGAAACTACCCCATGGGGAAGAGGTGAGGACCAGGAGCATCCGAGTTGAATGTAGAGCAGAGAAGAGTGACCTCTTTTGTCCCCAAACTTTTCTAAGTCCTCCGCAGGTGGACTTGCTGGCTCTTGCTTTCCTGAGGCCAACTTGTCATCTAGCTGGGGAAGCTGTTATTTCTTCAAGTGTACCGGATCCTGCTCTGATTGAAAAGCACCTGTGTATTTCTTCCTCTTATCCTTCAATCAAAGAATGTCTTTTCTCCTTTTGTAGCTAAATACTTCACCACCTGGATTGATGGTTTCTATCTACCAGGGGAGTCTGCATGGCTGTCAGCCCTATTGTTTTGCTTATGCTCTTAACGTAATAGCTTTGAGTTTCAGCAAGGGAAGATGAGGCCAGGCCCAGCGTCAGGTGGCTGGAGTTATTTGCCACTGCTGAAATGCAATTTTAATAATGGATTGTATCAGCTAAATGTGTTTTCTTGCCCCTTTGTAAAACAAAGGAGGGTCTCAGCACATTAACCTGCTGGTGGCAGGAAAAATCAAAAACCTCAACAACGCCACTTAATGAAATGACACTTGCATCACAAATTAGAAATCTTGTAAACAGACATCAGAACTGTTCTGGAGAGGAGAGGCGGGTGTTGAGCCTTTTGTAATGAATGAATGCGGACTCCTTTATCAATCTCACACATTCTAAGGGTCAAATGTAAACAAGAGCGGTTTGTTATTTGCTAAAGAAATTAAGTAACTTGACAGAATCATGAAATTCTTGAAATGCATTTGTTTTGTTTGCTCCGATCATTTTGAACTATTTCTTAATTATGATAACTTGGCTTGATGTTTAGGCTTTTATTTTCCCCAGTAATCTTAGAGTATTACTCATGCGGGGGGAGTTTTGAGACTATAGTTTGAGTGCCCAGTTTTACAAACGAGGAAACTGGAGAAGTGAAAAAGTTTGCTTGCATCTCCAAGCTCTTTGCTTGGAGATGCACAGGGTTGGCAAAGCAGGGACCAAAACCCTGGCTGGGTACCTGAACCATAGCCTCACCGCAGTGAGGGCTTTGAAAAGCCCTGAGTGAGGAGCAGCAGCTGTTCACGACTCCAGCCCCACTGCTCTGTCCAAATGTTTCACACACACCTCTTGTGGGTGTGTGCAGATACTGAGCTCAGTACTTCTAACAGCAAGATCCTTCCACAAAGTAACCCTTTAAAGGTGGAGAACCCCACAGTCAGTAATGAAATAAGTCAGTATTTCAGGAGGTGAGAAGTACTTAGCTAAACTACAAGGTGAACAGAGGAATGTTAGTGACAGATAACAGAGCATTGCCTGCTAAAGGAACAAATGTGAACTCTGGAGCACCTGCATTCTTACTGCTAACAGAAAAAGATGTTGGGTAAATTAAAAGCCCTGCAAGTGACCCCTTGTTAGCCATTAAGTTGTATCACAGTGGAGAGACCTGCCTGGCAAGGTGGTGTGGCTTCCCATGACACAGGATACAAATCAAAATCTAAATAGCTGGTGTAGGGCCCAGAAGCTGTGATAGAAGTCAAGGCCAACACTCCTGCCACAAAAGACAGGATAACAAACGGAAGCATCGCAGATTTATTTAGTCAGAGTTTTATGTGGCATGAGAGCCTTCGGAAACGAAGGCCCGAAGACCCCAGGGAAAACTATATTTATGCCAAGATTTGATGTAGCAGGGACAGTCATGTAGAAATGTGATTAGACAAAAAGGGTCAGGCCTACTGGAAATAGAGTGAGCCAGGAACCCAGCGAGGCTGTCTGTTGGGATTTTCCTCACCTCTCTTCTGCGTGGCGTGACTTCCTCCTGGCTATAGGGCAGGTCTCCTGGAATGAGGGTCTTTTAATCAGGCAGAGCAGGTCAGAGAATTCCTTTAAGCCCAGCTCCTACACAATAAGGGGCAGGGGATTAGAGTCCCATTTCTAGGTTTTATGGCTGGCTTTGGGAGGGAGGGGCTCTAGTTTCTGTGACATCTTGGGGAAAAGGAATTCTAGCTGCTGTCCTGGAGGAGGAGGGGAAGCAGAGGATCACAAAGAGAGACCTGACTCTGAGGCCCTTCCAATGGTGTTCAGTTCCAAGTGCTTTGCACGTCAAAGAGCCATATTTTGGAGTATCATTTTCTGAGTATCAACAGTAGAAATTCTAGAGCTTCCAATTCTAAGATATTGTGACAGAGCTACTTTGTTGGCTTACTTGTTTTTCCATTCATTTATTTAATTCCTTCATGTTTCAAACCCTTATTAAACATTTCCTACTTACTGTATTGAAAATCTGCACAAGGAGAATTTTTCTGAGACCCCATATGCCCCACTTATATTGAGGAATATGTCATACAAATTTCTGTTAATAGCAGTCCTTGGACATTTTAGCCTAACAAAATTTGGTTTTTAAAGTCAGATAGCTCATTCTTTTTCCTTTTAACTGATTGCTTTAGGTCCCCAGGCAACTTTATATGCAAGATTTAGAAAAAATGTATGCTATGAAAATAGTTACTTTTAGATCTGTATTAAGCAGATATTCTAGAAGGCAGTGGTAAAAATTGATTTGCTTGGTTGGTAAAACATCTGCTTTCAAGGTCTCCATCTAACTACATACCCCATGGTCACTGTTCCTGGCCTTGCGACTGTCTCTATACGTTTGCTCAGAGATGTCCTGGATCCTGGAATCCACCATACATTTATCATGGACTTTGTAGTTTCTCCTATTCCCATGCTGCAAATCCTGATTTGAAAGGATGGAGTGAGAAAATAACTCAAAATATTTATCCTGCTGTTCTTTGCATTTTTTCCTTCTGCTGGTACATTGATATTGGGATATCAGATTTCATAGAAAAGTACAAGCAGCCAAGGGCATTGGTTTTATAATTTCATATTCAACTCATTTCCTTGGAAAGCTGGCTTGCGAGGCGTTTCCCTGCAACCTCTCTTCCAGTTGGGCATGTTTCTTCATCCTCCGCTCATGTGGCTCACACTGAGCCCTTCACTTGTGTCTACACTGAATGTCCTTTTGTTTTACTGTAACAGGCAGCTGCAGTAGACTGACCCCCACGGGCCTCTCCCCGTTACCCTTTGGTGTCTCACGTGATGCTTCTGAAACATGTTGAATGATTTGACTTGCCTGTCTCACAAGGAATCCCACCCACCCAGGGGCCAATCGTGACATTATTCCCGTCTGACTAATGTAGAAACTGAGACTGAGAAAGTTATGCAGTTTTAAGGTCAAAGTCACACAGTGAAAGTGATAAGCAGGTCCCAAAGTTACATTTATGTCATTTTAAAGTCTCTCTGCTGCTGTGAGCACCTTTGGTAATGGCCCCTTTATTTCTCCACTGTAGGGATCCCTTTTTCTTTTAAACTGCGACCAAGTCCTTCAAATTAAAAGTGGGGAGGGATTGAGGTATCATTTCCAGGAGCCCACTGTTTTCTGGGTCTGTTCTCCAGAACAGTAGCCAGCAAGAGGCTTCTATAAAATTAACAAAAAGCCTTGCATTCAATTAATTTGGTCAGAACCCCACATTATACCTCCTTATAGGAGACTCTGAATTCACTTTAGCATAACAAGGCATCTGAAGTGTCTTTTAACCAAAAGGAAGTGTAGCTTTATTTAAAATTTCTCAATTTTTACATTTCCCCCAAATCTTCATTTGACCACAGAGATTTGTTTTCCCTTCTGATGCCTTTAAAAGCACAATTTGGAAAAGAAAAGTGAGGAATTTGATGCATCTTTCTACACCACTGCAAAAAGAAAGAAAAAACCCACAATATTCTCAGATTCATAGAAGCCAGCCTCCTGCTTCGTGCTGTCTCCACTTTAAAACTCCACTTTTATTTTTCCCCAGACTCCTGCAAGACAAGAGCTGTGATCCCCTTCTTCATGTTTTTTACCCTTGAGACTTGTTTTATTTTATTTTATTTTGCTCAAGTCATGACTGGGTTTTTTACCATCTGTGCTTCTCCACTCACCTTGGTATCACTGGAAGTTCTTTGAGAAAAAACTTTTTATGGCTACAGCAACTATTTAGAAAATATATAAAATGGTCTGAATTGTGGGGGAAAAAAGAAAAAAAAAAAAAAAAGAACCTGCATTGGATGGACCTGTTTTTCTGAGTTAACTCCAGCCAAATAAATGACCCCCTTTTTGGGTGACAGTGAGAAATTTAAGAAGGTGCAGTAACTCACTTATATCACTAGGGTTCCATTTGGGAAATATGACCTCCTGTTGTCTAATTTAATTAGTAATTGTGTTTTCAGTTTGAATTGAAAGCTTCAGAAGAAAAGATGATAATAAACAGTTGTGTATGGTGCTATTATTGTAATCTAATTATATTTACTACTGTGACAGCTTTAGATTAGGATAATTTTCCAAAAGGGGACTTGGCAGTGATATCTAACAGAGTTTTCTCTTAATTTCTCCTTCATCTCCCAAGTATCCTAAAGTTCAGTATTAAGTTTCAGTGCTTTTTTTAAATACACAAATCCATTTTGTTGTTGTTCGTTTTTGAGCACATGTCTGAAGTTTCCATGACAAGTGTGTTCTGGACCCAGCAACTGACTCACAAGTCTTTTCTGAGATGATGCCACACCTTGATAAAAGTCAGTGGTGGGTCCAAAGGAGTGACGCCCAACAGGCTGGCAGATGTGCGGTCTGCTTTGGCTCTGCTGTTTAGTTGTTGCATAACCTCGGGTAATCTGTCTCCTCACCCTCCATCCATCCACCCATCCATTCATCAGATATTGTAGGGAATCTACCAGGTGTCCAGTGCTGAGCTGGGTGTTGGGACCACAAACATGAATAGGGCACTGTCCTTATTCTTAAAGAACTTGTTGTTGGATGTGTGGGATCAGACCTGTCAACCACCTCCCTAAGGGAAATGCCACAGTGTTTAATTAGAAGTGTGTCCAGTTAGAGTAGTGGCCAAAGGAGGAAGGACCACAGGACTCGTGGCACTGGGAAAGGCTTTGCGATGGAACTGACTTTGGGTTGAGTTGGGAGGGGGTATGAAGAACGCACCAAGAGATTATGCCATGGTAAAGAGATGGGACTTTATGCTTCTATGTAATCCCCTGACAAATGGGAGCCCCTGAAGAATTTTGAATTGAGAATAAGGGGAGTCATTTTTACACTGTAGAAAGAAACATGAAGGGAGACTTTGCTTAGTCTCTCTATGCACCTTTTCTCATCTGTAAGGCAAATACCACCCTTACTGCGGTTGCTCATGGATTTGTTTCCATTGCATTTGTTTCTTTAAAATGCTATTGGAACCAAGTGTGGTGGTCTCAGCCTGTGGCTCCAGCTCCTTGAGTGGTCGAGGCAGGAGCAGCACTTGAGTCCAGGAATTGGAGACCAGCCTGGGTGACATAGTGAGACTCCCATCTCTATTCCCAAAAAAGCAACTGGAATAACTAATATGCTCTCCCTGCTTCCTATGTACTTCAGTTCTCACAGCCACCCTTGGAGGTCATCATTGCTATTATTTGCATTTTAGAGGCTGAATGTCTGACCTAAAGATAGGCACCTAAGACCAGTGGCATTGCCAAGCTTTGAACACAGGTTTATTGGATCCTGGCATCCCCAGGACGTAGCCATCCTACAGTGCTGTGACGACTCTGGCAGTTCCTCACCTCCGCCCTCTTGTGCTTCACTGAAACTTCCTGGCTGGTGGCTGCATTTTACCACCACTGACCTTAGCAAAGAGCGTTGATGTAGTGGAAAGACAAGATCAACAGCAGAGCAATGTGCTGTTATTTACAACTATTTAATCTTTGTCTTTAATGATGTAGTCTTTTATCATTAAGCAGAAAGAAACTTATGGAGTAGAATATATGACTGCAATTCTTTTGTATTAACAGTGTTTACAGATAAGGTATGTTTCTATGGACATATAAGTAAATCTTCCTTCTAGTGTTAACGAAAATCAATCCTGACTCTGACTCCATCCTTTTGGGGAGTTCCTTTGAAGATGCATGAATAGGTAAAAGTGAAATTGAAGAGGATGTAATGAGATGGATTAGAGCAGGGGAGAGATCTTGAATGGGGCTGGCTTGTTAAAAGGAGTTGCCAAAGAGCAGAGTAGACAAAGGCAAGGAAGTAGGCTTGGCAAACTCAGCAACTCCGCTTGTTGAAAAGACAGCCTGCAAAATAATCCTGAAGTTCACACACAGGCAGTTGTGATCCATCAGCAACTCTTGGCAGAAAGTTTATTCACCGTATTTTGTCTGTCCTAGGTCACGGCAGGGTGGAAAAGGCTACATTATCTGCTAACAATGAATGAGTGTCTTTAAGGGGGTGCTGCTTAAAGATTGGGGAGGTTCAAATATAATAATTAAAATAAAATGCCATTCCACACCCAGACCTGTGTTTAGTGTGCCAAGAAACAGTCCAGGGTTACATATTTTGTGGCTGAAGAGGGGCGTTTTGATCAGTCTTCAGCTGCTCATAAAAATAGTGCCATGTTCTGTATAGACTGTTTTTGAAGATCTTTCAGAGTAGATTTCCAGCTGAAATTTTGAAAGAAATGCTGCACTGTACTTAAGACATTAGGCATGTCATGCCAGAGTAAAATAATGGAATCATAAAGAGGAAATGCTCCATTGAGATAAAAGAGCTGTCCTTTATGGCTCCTGCTAAAGTGTAACTCATCCGCTGTTTGTAGGTTATGCTTTAATGGGAGGGAATATGAAGGGAATGAGAAAGAATTTCCTTACTGAATGGAAGAACGTTGGGAGAGGGGGAAGCCGGTGGGGAGGACCTCAACTGGAACAGCTGCTTTAGATGAGCCAATTCTGGGGTGTAGATGAAAATATATCCCTGAGAGTCTGATGCTGGGCCTCGAGGAGAACAAAGCCAGTATCAGAGGAGCAGAGCCCTGGGTGGAATGGGTCTCCGGGCCTCGGTGTGGGCATCAGTGGGTGTCATTGCCTCGCCCCAACTTCTGTGATTGGAAAGTGTGTTGGAATCACCTAGGGAGATTGGAAAACTGGTGCCTGGCTGTGCATGCATCCAGGAATTATGAGTTAATTGATCTAGGATATGACCAGGGCTTTTAAAAAGCCCCCGCCCTGGATTCTGATGTACTGTAGAATTTGAGAAGCACTGGCCTACAAGATGCACAACTTCTCTTTCTTGTTGTGTTCCTTGCAGCAAAGGCAGTTTGCCGTAGGGAGTTAGGTCGGGAGACTTGTCCTGGATATGCTGGAAAAATCTGGAGCAGGAACCTTTTAAAGACAGACTCCAAGAGCCCTTGGCTCAGACTGGTTGGATTGCTTCCTCTCTTTGAGGGCTGAAAGGTAAAGTTCCAGTGTCTCCTTGGGGTGTGTGTGGGGGGAAGAATCCTGAGATTTTTTTTTTTTCCTGTCACAGAGACATATTAAGCACAGGCATACCTCAGAGATATTGTGAGTCTGACTCCAGACCATAGCGATAATGAGAATATCGCAATAAAATGAGTTGTCCACATTTTTTAGTTTCCCAGGGCATATAAAAAGTACATTTCCCAAAGCATTGCAGTCCCCTAAGCTTATAATAAATAGCTTCTTATTTAAAAAACCACATACATGCCTTAACTTACAAACATTGCTTGAGTTAGGTATGGTGGCACACACCTGTAAATCTAGCACTTGGGAGGCTGAGGCAGGAAGATCACAAGTCCGGCCTAGGCTACAAGCCTAGGCAACTTCAAGCCCAGCCTGCACTACATAGGAAGGCCTTGTCTCAAAGGAAGCAAACAAACAATTGCTTAAAAATGCTAACAATGTTGAGCCTTCCGCAAATCATAATCTCTTCGCTGCCTCAGGGTTGTACCTTGATGTCTCTGACTCTCACTGATCAGGGTGGTGGTTGCCTGAGGTTGGATGGATGTGGTCATCCCTTAAAATAAGACAGTGATGGCCACCGTGTCTGTTAACTTGCCCTATCTTGTTTTCTCATCACTCATGGGCTTGCTGGAGTAGCGCTTCTAGATTCCTTCGAGAATTTTCCCTTTGCTTTGACAACACAGCTGCCCGGTGCAAGAGGCCTAGCTTTGGCCGCGTCTCACTTTGGACTGGGCTCTCTCACTGACCCTAACCATTTCTGGCTTTGGACTGAAAGCAAAGTGCACAGGACTGTTTCTTGCGCTTGAACTTAGAAGTTATGGAAAGATTAATTGGCCTAATTTTAATATTGTGTCTCAGGGAATAAGAAGGCCGAGGAGAGGGAGCGGGAGAGAGTAGAGTGATGTAGGAATAGCTGCTGGTGCGGCCACCAAAACTCATACAACATCTATCAGTTAGGTTCCGTATTTACATAAAACAGTTCCAAACACTCCACACAATTGCCATGGCAGTACCAGAGATTATATAGATCGCCATAACAAATATGAGAATGTGCTGGGTGTGGTGGTGCATGCTTGTAATCCCAGCACTCAAGAGGCTGAGGCAGGAGGATAACTACAAGTTTGAGGCCAGCCTGGGGTACATAGTGATTTGAAGGCCAACCTGAATTACATAGGGAAACCCTGTCTCAAAAAAAAAAAAAAAAAAAAAAAAGGCATAGTAATAAGAATGGTTGAAATATCACACTTTAAATTACCAACACGTGACACTGAAATGTGAAGGGGACATTTGCTGTTATAAAAATGGCACTGGCGGACTGCTTGATGAAGGGTTGTCATAAACCCTAAATTTGTAAAGTAGGAAATATCTGCAAAATGCAGAAAACCAAAACACAATGGAAGGAGACATGCCATTATTTTCTAGATGGGAATCCAGGAAGGAGAAGGAAAATACATCCACAGGTGGGCAAAACTCCAAGGAAAAGAATGAGTTAGGCATTGTGGGGAATGTGAGTCTTAACCCTAATTTGTTGCTATTTAACACACACACACACACACACACACCCTAAAAAACTAAAAACTTCCCAGCATAGGGCGCGCGCCTACTCACAGCACTCTGGGAAGTAGGGAAAGGAAGATCGGAAATTCAAGTTCAGCCAGGGCAGCTTCGTGACTCAGTGAGGCCCAATCTCCAAATTAAGACCTTGGTTCAGTCCCCAGTATAAACTAAAACAAAAACACCACTAAAATGCCCCAAAGCAATCAAATAAAAAGAAAGAAAAACAAAGAAAGAAAGAAAACGATGAGAAAAGAAACAGTAGCGCTTCCCTGATGTTAAATCAGCCCGTCTGAACACATATCCTGATTTATGAGGACGCTGTTCTGATTCCTTTTCAGGATTTCCAGGATGGCAGCCAGGATGACATAATGTAAATGAGAAAAAAGCATGGCTTTCGGTCAGTGCATTGCTAATAGTTTGTTGCTGTTGTTTTTTTTGTCTTTTTGAGACAGGGTTTTACTATGTCGTTCAGGCTGGCCTTGAACTAACAACTCATTTTGTAGCTCAGGTTAGCCTCATGCTCACAGCGACCTTATTGCCTCAGCCTCCCAAATTCTGGGATTACAGGCAGGTGCCACCACACCTAGCACAGTGCTTTGCTAATAGTAAGCTTTGTCTTGGTCCCTGTCTTGTCACTGAACAAAGCACTCAACACCTGCAGATTGAAAGGAGAGAGATTTCATGGTTTCAGCTCAGGGTGGGCTGTCTCCCAAGGCAGAAACAGCATGGCAGAGGAAAGTTCCTCTACCCATGGCAACCAGGAAGCAGAGAGAGAAGGGAGGAGCCCAGGACAAGACTTCCAGGACACCTGCCAGGTCCCCCACCCAGGCCCCACCTCCTAACAGCACAGGCAGCTGCTGAACTCATCCACCAGAGAATCCGCAGAGGAGCACAGCACCCCTGTGACCCGTTCAGCTGCCAAACGCTAGGATTTGAGGGGACAGTGTACGTAGATCATAACAGCTTTGACTTTAATTCGTTCACCTGGTTTTTATGAGACTGGTTTTGCTTAATCTGTAACAATTCTATCCCTCCCACCTTCCTGTCCAAAATAAGATGTGTTTTGTGATCCTTTTTCTTTTTCTTTTTTTTTTTGTACTGGGAATCAAACTCAGTCCCTTGCACTTGCCAGGCAGGCGCTTATGCAGCTGAGCTCTATCCTTGGCCCTAAGATGCGTTTTGGTGACAGACTTTTAATTCCTTACACCCAGTGTCTTCCTGAGCTGATGTGTCGGTCTGAAGTCATTTGGAGTAAGTGTCTCCACCTCAACACCAGTTTCCCCAGAGTGGCAAATCGTGGAGGAGCCTCATGGTTCAAAGGATCGGAAATGAAGCCAAGTTATGGTGGGGAGGAGGAGGTCGCCTAGGTGGCTCCAAGACACTGAAGACAGGGTTGGGCAGCGCCTCTCAAACTGAATGTGCCCACAAGTCTCCTGATTCTGATCAGCAGGGCTGGGCTGGGGTCCGGAGGAATCTGCATCTGTTACAAAGTGTATCTCCAGGGGTGCTCGTGGTGCTGACAGGGACACAGTTTGAGAGGACAAGCAGGGCAGAACATGCGGGTCCCGAGGCAGCTAGAGGAGAGCAGAGAGGGAGGCGTGGCCTGGCCTGAAAAGACTGGTGTGTAGCTTTCCGCATTCACACATGACACCAGTGAGGCACAAGCATAATATGTGGTCCAGAGAAACTTGGTGTGATTTGTGTCTCTTTAGGCTCTCAACTGGCCTTTTTATGAATACTAATTTTTATATACTCATATGACCTTTGGGGGAGCTTACACGTAAAAAAAACCCTTTTATTTCCTATGAAGTTTTTCCTATTTTAATTGAATTCTGGCATGTCGACTTCCTACTCTTTCCTACAGTTTGATTCTTTGATACCTACATATATAGCTATACTTTTGTGACCTGCATGAATTGCGATACAGATCCCATTTATCTGATGCTTACATGGTGTGATCAAGAAATGGTGAATGATTAAATAAAATTTTTAAAGTTTTACTCCAGTAAAAGACACATTGACAGCAACTCCCCTCAAAATGTTCCCCCTCACGGAGGAGGAAAGGAAGGGAAAAGCGAGAGAGAAAAAAAAAAGTAGGAAAAAATAGTAATGAAGCTTTTGTAAATAAGGAGGGGAAGAGGGGTTCAAGGGAGGGGAGGGGAAATGGGAAAAAAGGGAATCAAAATCTATCATGCACAGGTGCAAATTCTCTGTGATGAATGTGGTCATTATGCATACCTAAGATGTACCAATAAACCTAACTTAAAAAATACTCCCCCTCATTTCCACTCATCCCATCATTCTTGCCACCCTCTGAAGCAGGTCTGGACGTCCTCTTTGGTGAGTATCTTTAGTGACACTGTCATGGCTGCCTCAATGTCCTGATTCGATCTCAAATGTTTACCTTTCACAGTCATTCTGAGTTCTTGAGAAGAAGCCAGAACTCACATGGTACCAGATCCAGTGATAAGTTGGATAAGGACACACTGTAAGGTTTTTGTTTAACAGAAATCGCCGTAAACATTTTGAATTGATTCAGAACATTGGGACAGTTGTGACTAAAGACACTCATGAAAGAGGACTGCCAGAACTATTTCAGAAAGAGGCAAGAACAATGGGATAAGTATTTTTGAATCTAGGGGGCATATTTTGAGAGGGATCAATGGCACTGTGTCTTTTACTGTAATAGAATGTTTTTAATTTTTATTTAAGCATTCACTGTACCATTTGGTCACATTAAAAAAATAAATCTCTAGATAAGTAGCAGAATTATTCAAAATAATCATCTGATTGACCTCATCCTTAATGGGATAATCAGTGGAAATGATGGGGAAGCTGAAGGTGAAATCAACTTGCCAACCTCATTATAAATAGGATCCTCTAATTATATTGTTTACCCACTGATAGATTTTTGTTTTGCTGGTGTGAATCAGTGGCTATGTTGTGTTTGCTTTATCATTTTGTAATGTTCTCAAACATTATTTAAGGTTTGTGAAATTTAAGAAGAGATACAGCTTTATGAGTTCTAATTTAAACAGAGTTTGGAGAGGGAAGAGGGTTTTAAAAAATAAGGTTGTGACATGTTTATTGTAAACATGTGAGAATGGAGCTGGTGATTATGCTAGTGGTATACATATTATGCCTTGTCAACAAGAAAGCTTTTGCATTTGTGTGTTTAACACGATGTTTCTTTTTTTCTTTAAAAAGATTAGAACTGATGATGTCTCTTGGAAGACAAACACAGTCTGGTTTAAAATAATCCAACATAACTGTGGTTTCTCCTAAAGTTTTTTTTTTTTTTTTTAGTCCTTTGGAAATTGAGCTGGTTTTCACCAGCTACAGTCAATTATTTTTTGTTCACTAAATCTGTTCTCCAGCATCACTGGAACCTTGTAAACACACAGAGTACTGGGCTTCACCACCAGGATTTCTGACTGAGGAGTAGGGTAAAATCCAGCCTTGCATTTCTCTAGGTTCCAATCGCTGCTGCAGCTCCAGTCGCTACACTGTAGAACCTCTGCACGCCAAGTACTTGCTCAGGGTTTTCCAAAGCCAGCATCACAGTACATGACCGTACCTGGCTGGCACATTGCTAGAAGCTCATCAGAAATGCAGAATCTTAGGCTGCTGAATCAGAACCTACCTTTAATAAGATCCTCCGTGTGATTTGGTTATTTTGGTTGTTTTATGTGGTGCTGGGGATCAAACCCAGGGCCTTGTGCATGCAAGGTAAGAACTGTACCATGGAGCCACATCCGTGTGATTTGTTTGCACATTAAAGCTAAGAAAGCCTGCTTTAAGCTACTTGTGACATTATGAATGTTCTGGGGATAGCACTGAGGTTTCACAAGGCCTGCGATACAGGAAAAGAGAATCTGGAAAAAATCAGAACACATGGGTAAGCTTTCAGACCGCACCATCTCTGGCAGACTGGGGTCAATTGGCCAGGTTTGAGCTTGCTTAGATAAGTTCAGTTCTGTACCATTTAAAAAATAATTTACTTAATTCCAGAGAAAATGAAATGTGTATACATTTAAAACAACTACCTGTAAACTGAGTGTGATGGTGCACGCCTGTAATCCCAGCACTCAGGAGACTATGGCTGGGGATTTAGCTCTGTGGTTTAAGCGCCTGCCTGGCAAGCGCAAGGTCATGAGTCTGATCCCCAGTACCACAAAAAAAAAAAAAAAAAAAAAGAGAGACTATGGCAGGAAGATCACCATGAATTTGAGGCCAGCTTGAGCTACTTAGTGAATTTACAACCAGTCTGATCTACATAGTGAGACTTTTTTTGCAAAACAAACACACAATCACCCCACTATCTGTAAATCGTGATAAAATTACAAATTGCTTATCATAAAATGTCAGCCGAGATAATCTCACTCATTGCTTGCATGTCCTGCTCACAAGCTTTCTAAGGGGGGAGTGGCAGGCAAAGGATCCTGCAGACCTGGGTGGTCTGTTCTGAGGGCGAGATTCTTCCTGCCTTTTTCTGCAGCCCCAGGACTGTGTAATGAAACCTGGAGAGCATATTATAATACTGAAATGTTTTATTGTCCTGTAAAAAGGAAACAACCAAAAAGATTTTCTACAATATCTACAGTATTCAGAACCAAAAATGTTCCCTTACTGGATAACGGAGTCTGAGCATTTTTGTTTGTTCCAAATCAATTAAAATTAAAAGAGGAAAGTGACCAATATATTTTCTCCCCTAGTGTTTCAGTAATCACAAGTTAAAAAAAAAAAAAAAAAAAAAAGAGGAACAGGGAAGAAACGGTACAGAAACACCGTGTGTATAGGCATTGCAAATGTGCTTTTAGAATGCTTTTACAAAGTGGGCTCGGTGGCACATGCCTATAATCCCAGACTCAGAAGATCTCGAGAGAAGAATCGCTGTGAATTGGAGGCCAGCCTGGAATACATAGCAAAACCCTGTCTCAAAAGAAAAAAAAAAAAAAAAAATTCTTACAGTCCTCTCAGTTGCATGGCAGAAGCAAAACCACAAAAAAAATAAAAAAGCTACATCTTGTCATGACTGTTTAACTTGACAATTTAGGTGCTAAAGTGTTAAAACAGTTTGGTCATTAGAATTAAGCATTATTATACACTTAAACAAATGCAGGTCATTTATGCACTAGGAAGCAATGTATAGGATTTTAAGGACATAGCATGTGACTTAAAGAAACTTGGGATTTTGAGCCAGCAGCTCATTGGTTCTATCCCTGGACCTCTCAGGTTTATTCTTTTTATTCTTCTGGGATACTCTGATGGAAAGACACCAGACACTGGGCTCAACAGACCAAGCCTGTATAGAATTTAATAACAATAATCGAGCTTTGGTTGGTTGCGAGGGCCCTGTAACCAGTGACCTGAGCTGTAATCAATTGACTATCTGACTGTAATTAAGCTATAACCAATAAGTTGTTTTCCGTGCTTTGCTTCTGTTTCTTTATAAATGCTGTATGATCATGTTGTTAGCTGAAGTTTTCAGAGCCTGCTCTGGTTCTGGGAACTGCCTGACTCACAAGTTGTATTTTGTTTTGCTTTGCTCAAGTAAACTCTCGTAAATTTAATTGATCTAAGACATTTTCCTTTCATACCTGGAGAAGCCTCTTCACTCCCAATTGTAATCTCCTATAAGTAGGAAAGTGGCCACTAGTCTGCCTCTGTTGCTACAGATTACTTCACAGAGTAGAATTTTATACAACTAGAGTCATGTAATAGGTACTTTTTTGAGTTGGGTGGAAATATCTTCTTGTAGCATGATTATTTTAATATTCCTCCATGATTTAGCATGGGTTAACATTCCCATCGTCTTATTGCTGGGTCATATTCAACTGCATGGACATGTTACTGTTTGTCTGTTCACGTTTTGATGAACACCTGAGTTGTTTCCAGTTTACAGCTATTGCAAACAAAGCTGCTGTGAACATTTGCATACCAATTTTTACGTGAACATATGTTTCCGTTTCTTTTGGCTAAATACCTGAGTTTGGGGTGGCGAGGCCACAGAGTTAGACATATGCTTAACTTGTTCAGAAACTGCCCAAATGTTTCCCAAAGCACTTTTACCATTTCACATTCCTACCAGCTATGTCTGGTAGTCCAAGTTGCTTCACCTCCTTGTCCAAAATGGAGCAGATCAGTCTTTTTTAAAGTTTAGCCATTATAGTAATAGAATGTGTTGGTTACTTTTTTTCTCATTGCTGAAACAAAATACTCAACACCCAAAGTTAAGGAAGGAAAGGTTTATTTAGCTCACAGTTTGTAGAAATTTTAGTCCATAATCATCTGGCCCCAAGGCAGGCTGGAGTGGCAGAGAAGCAAGAGTTCTTGGTGGATGGAAGAGAACAAGAGCAACAAGAGCAAAGGGGGAAGAGAGAGAGAGAGAGAGAGAGAGAGAGAGAGAGAGAGAGAGAGAGAGAAAACCTCTTCCTCTCTCTTATATTGTATGCAGGCTACCTGCCCTGGGGCAGGTATAGCACTCACATCCATAAGCCCAGCATTGGACCATGAATCAATCACAAGCTCTAGAAACCTGTCTCCACAGCTGCATGCAGTTTTGGAGGAGATGTCTAGCCACAAACCATAACAGAGTACAGAAGTATCTGCTTGGAGACTTAACCAGCATTTCCTTAATGACTAATCTTTTAGTCATTAGTCTTTTAGTCTTAATTGAGCATCTTTTTGGATTCTTATGTGCCATTCATATCTCTTCAGTGAAGTGTCTATTCAAGCATTTTGTCTGTTACCTTGTTGGAATTGTTATTTGCTCATTACTGAGTTTTCAATATTTTAGATGTAAATTCTTTGTTAGACATAGGATATGCAAACATTTATCCCAGTTTCTAACTTATTTTTTAATCATTATCAGTGTTTTTTGAAGAGCAGACATTCTTAATTTTTAAGTTCAGTTTATCTAATTGTACTTTTATGTATTGCATTTTTGATATCTCATCTAAGAGGTATTTGTCTAGCATAGTAAGAGTGCAAAGATTTTCCCATATGTTTTCCTTTAAAAGTTTTATAGTTTTATGTTGAGATCTGTGGTCTACTTTGAATTAATCTTTATGTGTGATATAATTATTTATTGAAGTTTTTGGTTTTGTTTTTACATATTTTACATATTGATATCAAATTATGACAGAGCCCTTTGTTGAAAAAACTCCTTTCTCCACTAAATTACTTCATTCTGTTGTGTAAAATCTATTGACCAAATATATGTGAATCTATATCTGTACCCTCTATTCTGTGCCTGTGAGCTACTTTATATCTTAATGCCAATAGCATACTGTCTTGATTACTGTAGTTATAGTGAAACTTGGAGTCATTTAAATCCTTCAACTTTATTCTTTTTGAAAATTATTTGGTTTGGTCTGAGTTCTTTACAGTAACACACATATTATTAATCAGCTTTGCAACTGTTAGGAAAAAAAGTTTAATAGGATTTTGTTTGGGATTTCTTTGAATCTTTAGATGAATCTGAGGAGAAATAATGTCTTAATGATATTGTGTCTCCCAATCTATGAACATGGTATGTCTCTCTAGCTACTTAGATCTTTAATTCTCTCAGTAATGTTTGTAGCTTTATTATATAGGCTTTGCATATATTTTGCCATGTTAATCTCTCAGTGCTTTGGTTTTTGTTATTATAAATTGCATCTATTTTAATTTCTGAGTATTGCCAAGATATAGAAATGTCATTGCTTTATTTTGTCATGCTGGTGATGAAATCCAAAGTGTTATGCATACAAAATAAATGCTCTAGCCCTGAGCAAAATCCTAGTCCCCTCCCTCCACTTTTTATACGGATTTTGTGTCCTATAATCTCACCAAACTCCCTTCATCATTCTAGGATTTTATGTAGATTCTTTGAGACTTTCTATTAATAATAATGACATCATCTGCAAGTAATTGTACTTCTTCCTTTCTAGTTTTCTGATCTTGGGAGAAAAGCATTCAGTCTTTCAAAATTAAGTATGATAAATATGGGTAGTTTTTTCTTGTAGGTGCTATTCGTTGAGTTGAGGAAATTCTCTTTTACTCCTAGTTTGCTGACCCAATTACTAAGAAAATGTGTTGGATTTTGTCAAATGCTTGTTTCTATGTCTACTGTTTATTTTGTTTAGTTGTTACTAGTGTATACTATATTGATTGATCTTTCTAGTGTTAAGTCAACACTTCATTCTGGGAATAAACCCCTACTTGGTCATGTATTTTTTTTTTTTTTTACTTTTGTTATTAGATTTGATTTGGTAAATTTTCTTTAAGTACTTTTGTATGTACATTTACAAAATGCTGGTTTTTAGTTTTCTTTCTTGTATATATTTGGTTGTAATATTTGGGACGATCCTCTATTCATAGATCAAGTGGGAAGCATTCTGTCCTCTTCCATTTGTATAGAATTATTACTATTTTTTCCTTAGATATATGATAGAGTTCACTGCTGAAACTATCTGGACCTGGAATCTTCATTATGGAAAGATTTGCACCTATAAAAATGTTTTTGAAAAATGTAAATCTAGTCAAATTGCTTATTTATTTTTTATTGATCTTTGTTTGTTTGTGTCTTCATGGAATTTATCGGCTTCTTTTACATTGTCAAGTTTATTGGCATAAAGTCATTGGCTCATTATTGTATCTTTAATCATTGCAGACTGCATTGACATCACCATTTTCATTTCTGATGATTGTAATTTGTTTTTTCCTCTCTTTTTTCCCCTAATAATACTGATTAGAGATTTATCTATCTTATTGACCTTCTCAAAGAACCATCTTTTGGTTTCACTGACCTCCCTGTCTTCTTTATTTTCTTTTTAATTGATTTCCATTGTATTATTTCCTTTCTTCTGCTTGCTTTGGGTTTCATTTGCTCTCTTTCTAGTTTCCCAAGATAAAATAAAATGAAGTTATTGATTTAAGGCCTTTCTTCTTCTTGAATATAAGCACTATTTAATGTTTTAAATTTTTTGCTAAGCGCAGGTCCTGAGTTCAGTTCCCATAGTAGCAAAATAAATAAATAAATTTTTTTTGCTAAACTACTTTAGCATAAATTTTAATGTTTTTATTTTTATCCACTTGAAAAAGTATAATTTTCCTTTTACTTTGTGTTTTGACATGTAAGTTATTTAGACAGGTTTTTTTTTTGTGATTTTATCTTTTATGGTTTCAGTTATCTACAATCATCCCTGCTATGAAAATATTAAATGGAAAATTTGGAAATGAATAGTTCATAGGTTTTACATTGCTCCCTGTTTTAAATAACATGATGAAATTTCAACCCATCCAGCTATGTCTCACCTGTAACTTGGATCATCCTTTGTTCAAATGTATCCACGCTGTATATGCTATCCTCCTGCTAGTCATCCATTGGCCATACCAGTTATTGAATATACTATTGCAGTATTTCACTGCTTGTGTTCAAGTAGCCCCAAAGTATAACAGTCATAATATTGGCAATTCATATATGCCAAAGAGGAGCTATAATTAAGTACCTCTTTTAAATGAGAAGGTAAAAGTACTCAATTAGGAAGGAAAAACATAGCTGAGGTTGCTAATATCTGCAGTACAAAATGATACTCAAAAAAGCAAAAAGACATCATATTTGTATTACTTGTATTACTTTATATTGTTATAAGTATTCTACTTTATTATTATCATTAATGTCATACTGTGCCTAATTTATAGGTAAAAATAAACAAAATATATATAGGAATCAGTATTATCTAAGCTTTTAGGTATCTATTAGAAGTCCTGGAACATATCCCTGCAGATAAGGGAAGACTATTATTTTGTTTGTTTCTTTTGTGGGTGTTGTGAATGCAAGGCAAGAAATCTACCTCTGAGCAACATACCCAGTACCAAGACTATTATGTTTGGTTTTCATATATTTGGGGATTTTCCAAATATCATTCTATGACTGATTTTTAATTTAATTGCATTATGATCAGAGAGCATACTTAACTGAATTCTCCTGCCTCAGCCTCCTGAGTGCTGGAATTACATGCATGCACTACCATGCTTGGCCTTGGTACATGTTTTAAGGCTCAGAATGTTGTCTGTCTTGGTAAGTGTTCAACATGTGTGTTTTCTCTTTTTGAGTGTTGTGTTTTTGAAATTAGGTCAGTTTGGTTAATAGTGTTAAGTCTTCTGGATCCCTATCGATTTTTCTTTCTGTTCGTTCTCTCACTTATTGAGAATGGGTTGCTGAAATTTCAGACTTAATTGTACACTTCTTTATTTTTCCTCACAATTCTGTTACTTTTCTGTATGTATTCTGAAGCTCTGTTATTAAGTGTCTAAATATTTGGGGTAGTTGTGTTCTTTTGGTTATTTGGCCTTTCTGTCATGATGAAATTTTTGGCCCCTTCACTATGGTAATATTCTTTGATTTGAAATCTAGTTTGGCCCAGGCCAGGTGGCACATGCCTATAATCCCTGCACTTGGGAGTCTGAGGCAGGAGGATTGCTGTGAGTTCGTGGCAGCCTGGGCTACAGAGTGAGTTCAAGGCCAACCTTGACTACATAGCAAGACCATATCTCCAAAAAACTTTTTTCTTTAAAAAAATGAAATGAACAAGAAAAGAAATCTACCTTGATGTTTATGAAGACATTCCAGCTTTTTAAATTAGTGTTAATATGATATATATTCTTTCATCCTTTTATTTTTAATCTAGTTATCACTCTGTGTTTAGAATGAGTTTCTTTTAAGCAACATGTGATTTGGTCTTGTACTTTTATCCTATCTGGTAATCTTTCTTTCAATGAGAACATTTAGATTATGTACCTGTAGTATAATTATTGGTTTGACTTGGTTTAAACTGATTGCTTTGTTGTTGTTTTTATATCTATTCTAACTGTTCTTTGTTACTCTTTTGCTTTTCTCTGGCTCCTTTTTGATTCTTTCATCTATGTTTTAACTTAATTGCTGTATTTATTGTTCTAATAAATATACAACATAAAGTAATAAACACTGGTGGTTGCTTTGCTATTTGTTGTGAACATCTTTAATTTATCACTATCTACCTTCCAGGGAAATCATACCAACTAATAAATAGTATAAGAATTTCAAATGAGTAAATTACTATTTCTTTCCTCCTGTCCTTTGTACTATTGTTGTCATGTGTAGAAAATCTTAAAAAACAAAACAGAAATTTCATCTATTGTCTTTCCCTGTGTTCAGGTGCAGACTCCTGTCTATTTTTTCTGTTTCTGCTCCTCATCGCCTTCAGGTAGTAGCATTTGTTTTCTTCTTTGGTCGCTCTAAAATCTAAAGCTGTAGTTATCTGCAAGAATATTGGTTCTTGAGAAATCCCTTTGCTGTTACCCAGAGTGACCCCTGCCTGCCTTTGCTGTCCAAGGTGGCTCCTGGCCTTGGGTCTTGCACCCCCTTGGCTTCACTCTTATGGTATGAAGTCATCCAAGGCCCCCATTCTACCCACACCCACACCCGCACCCCTTAATCGGTCCAGGCTGACTCTAGTGTTTCCTTGAGGGATGGTGATCTTGAGTCTCTGTCCCCTTGGTGAAGCCATCCTGTTAGGACAGGCTTCTCACCCCTGACTTTCTGGCTCCAGGCTTCTGTTTTTCCAAACCATCTTCTACGCCTTTGCCCAAACTTCCTACAATACCACATTCAGGTACCGTTGAGGCAGCTGTACAGCTCTCCTTTGCCGGAGATGAGTCTCCTCTCTATGTGATGATGTCTTAGTGGCTGCCCTTACGCCCCTTTCCACAGTGCTTTCTTCAGTTTCCCAGCATCCCTGAAGGTAAGGGAGGCAGAGGAAACAGAGGCAAGTTGACCCAGGTCCCCTCTCAGAGTGTACCACAAACACCTCAGGATGTCAAGAAGTTTTTAAAAACATGGTTTTATTCAGATACTTTGGCTGCATCCTTCACATCCATGGCACCTGCAGTAAGGGTTCAGCCACCTGTCAGACCTCAGTTCTTCACATCCTGCAGGTGCCTATTTCCCCAAGCCCAGCCTGCTTCCCTTAGAGTGGGCGCCCACACTCATCACACTCCTGCAGATGGATGATGTTTGTGAAGGACCCAATCTCTCTATCCTTAAGGGCCAGTTCCAGTTCCTATTTCCCTTCCTATGTGAATCCTTCCCTGGTCTCCAGTGGTTGAAATTCACCTCCTTGTGTGCTGAGCCCTTTATTTATGTTTTTAAATTAGTTAATGTAGTATCGTGGCAAGTAACAGAGACCCTCTGGAACATGCTTAGTGTTTCTTGTCAGGGTGGAGAGGGAGAACATAATTGAAGGATGCTTGGGTGTCTAACTTCTTGTTTTCCTGTTCTTTCAAGTCTCTGTCCCCCAGAAAGATGATCTGATTGGCTGGTGCCCCTCCTGGAATCAGCCTTGCTAGGGAAGCAAGGCACATGGCAGCTTGGGGTAGAGAAGTCAAGGGATCTGGGGTTGATCAAAGAAAAAGATGTGAGCGCAAAGAGGCAGGAGTACACAGAAGCTTTGTGAGGTGACACTCTGCAGATGTGTGAGGTTTGCAGGCTTGAACACAAGTCCCTGAGGAAGGTCAAAGGGGGACTGCAAGGGAATTCCCTGGGGGCAGAGTCCACAGAGGGCACTCCTCTGTGTCTAGATCATGTCTAGGTGATATCTGTTGCTCAGCAGCATGGCAGGGTCTCTCTGGCATTTACTGCTAAGGGTCTCATACCACAAAAGCTCTATTTTATCATCAGAAGGCAGATGCTGGTTGTAGTTTTGTGGAGTTTATAAAATCACCAGACTCAAAATGGCTAAGAAGCTGCTTGCTTTGGGTGTTCAGCAAATAACTGGATATGTAAAACTTTGGCTTGGCACTAGCCAAGTTTTGAGCTAAGACTTCAGCCTTAAATATCCAAATGAATGATGTAAGGGCTAAAATCTATGGGCCATCTCTGTCTCTCTTCTACAGCACCCAGTCACCTCTTTTGATCTTACTAGAAGGGACTGGAGGTAAAAGAACAAAGCAGTTTTCAAAGAAGATAGGGATTTCAATGGTTCTTCCAGTCCTCTGAGGTCTATAGATGTGGGTGAGCAGATCATTTCCCATAAGCTTGTAGGGGTGTTTATCTCAGTACGATCCTAAAGGGTCTTTTACCTTAATTATGAAATTATGGTGGGTGGATGGATGGATGGATGGATGGGTGGATGGTTCTCTGCTCTCTGGAATGCGCTGTACCTGTCTAAAGTCTATTTCTATGAGGTCATCTCCCTACAGAGCTTTCCCTGATTCTTCATCTCTTACTACTTCTCATTCCTTTGGCACTGAGGTTATGAACAGTGACATTTGGCCAGAGCATCTTTTCCCAAGGCAGCCTGACGTGGTGCCTAGCACAGAGCATCCCACGCTTGGAGAGGTCACTATTATATTTTCCTGAGTTCTAAGTGGCATTTTACTCACAGAAGTCAGAACTCCTGTCACAGCAGAAAGACACATTACTGCACAAAGAATACTAAGTGTGTGTTCAGCCTTGAAATTTCATTGGTTTATTTACCTCTACATTTTAGAAGGGTGGAAGCTTCTATTTCCATCTGGCCTAGGTAAGGATAGAAAAGATTAAAGCAGTCAAGAGAGCAGAAAGAGGAGAAACTTTAGCCAAATCCCATTTTTCTAAAGCTCAGAGTCCCTGAAGCATTTATCAGCGCAGATAGCCATCTCGGCACCTACAGTATCAGCACACAAATCAAATGCCCCTTTGTGTATTGGCACTTCGCCAAAAATAACGCGGTGTGCTCTGCTTCCCAAGATGCACAGCTTGTGGATAAAACGAACTGATATTCTTTAACAATTCAGATGTTTAATTACTGGGTTCTTCCCCTGCCTCCTCCCGGGGGGGGGGCACTTTGAAAGCCCTACAGCCACTTCAAATGGAATGGCTTTCGACCCTGCTGGAAACGAGGAACATACCTTCTCCTGGGTCCCAGAAGCAAACTCTCTATCACAATTATGGTCCTTTAAGCACCTGAGGGGTTCCCAGGCTGCAAGAATAGTTCACACTGCAGCTCATCACCCATGACACTCATCATTTGGTTCCAAAAACTCAGCCTGCGGCTTTTCACCAAACGTGTTATCTTAACAGTTGTGTACAACTGAATACATTCCGACTGGGTGGTTTCCACCGAAGCAGTCTTAACAATATTTAAAGCACTTCTGCAAAGTTGACAATGGTGACCTTACTCTTAGTAGCTATGAATGTTAGGAAGTCTTTTTTTTCTTTTCTTTTCCTTGCCCAAGTGGATTGTAGATCAGGACCGGTGCATCAGAGAAGATGGAGTGTGCTCAGCCGGGAAAACCTGGGCCATCTCTGTGGTACGGAAAAGACATGCGGATAGCAATCAGTTTAAACCCGTGGACCTCTCCTTTCCTCTTAAGGAGAACGCAGCAGATAGACACACGGGAAACACTGAATGGAGAGAAGCTAGCAGAATGGCAAATGCACAGATGGAGTGGGGACTGTAAAATTCCTTGAAAGCACAAGCTGAATGTGTGATGAACTAAAATTAAATGCGGTTGTGCTTGGCAGTGTGAGTAGTGGAGAGAGTGTCATCCAGACAACTGGCACAAGCTCTGCTCCTAATAATGTACGTGACCTTGACCAACCTCTTTGGGCCTCAGTTTCTATACCAATAAAATCCGGTAACAGTAGATGATGTCTACTTCTAAATAAAGCTTAAGACGCAAGTCCTAAGATCCAGTGATGGGGAACATTGCTTGGCCATTTAATTGCACTTAATTGAGGTGACACTGCTGTAGTATTGGCCTGTGATTTACACAGAGTTCACTGCAAGGAGCAAGCGAGGACAGCCATCAGTTTACAATCGCAGACACTAAGGTCTCAAGTCTGATTGATGTGGAGGCCAAGGGCAAACCCATTTACAATAACTGGTTCCCATTGAGAGCTGCAGCAGAAAAGCACAATCAGGAGCAGAAGGTTGCTGCATTGTTCTGGCAAGTTCTGGCCCCATGCAGTGGGGGTTGAGTGCTTGGTGACCCAACTGCTAGGACAACTTCTCCCCCTTCCACCCTCCTCTTCCGTGCTCACCACTTCCTTTTTCTAGCATCTGCTCTGCCCTGGCTTGTCCTGCTACGATCTTGTTTCCATTGTCAGTGTCTTCACCTGGCTTTTCTAGCCGCTCTTTCATATTAGCCCTTTGCATCCTGGAAGAAACAAAGCCACATCCCCTTTTCACTACTGAAAATGCCAGCAATCTTTCTCTAAGTAGTATTGAGGGCTGGTGAGAGGGAGAACGGGAAGAAAGAAGAGAGAGAGGGAAAGAGGGAGTGAGGGGGGTAGAGAGAGAGAGAGAGAGAGAGAGAGAGAGAGACTGTTCATGGTGTTATAGTGGGCGGGCCTTTGGGATTAGGAAAACAAACTAAAAACTGGTCGCATCGGACAAAGCATGAGACGTGGAAGCCTCATTTGGGAAGTAGCTTTGGGGAAGCTGTGACAGCATAGTTTCTTCTCTGAGTTTCACTCATACTACTCTTGACCTGTAACAGTCTGCCCTAGTGTCATCCAGCAGTGCTGGCTTCTCAGGCCTGACTGGGTCAGAACATATCACCCCCAAAATATGTCATTTGGGCCTACAGATCATGTCGGGCTGAAGGCATTTGAGAGGCAGCAGGTACAGGGGGAGCTCTCTGCCTTTCCCCTTGCACATAAAGTCAGGGCACAAATTTCTCAGGAGAAAAAGTGTTCCTCTTACCAGGAAGAGGAGAGTATTTTTATCACCGGCAATGAGGATCCTTGGTTATCAAGATGAGTCTGTACAAACAGACCTCACTTACATATGCCTGTCTTTCATTTTCCCTCATATATTTTCTGGTAACTCTCATCAAAACTCATATTTTTTTTTGTTATACATCTCACAGTTTATTGCTCTTTGTTAATGTGGTATAGAAGCCCTGGGATCTAACTACTTCTTTGGGATTTTTACTTTTTACTACAAAGCCTTTGACATATGCCAAGTAAAAATATGAAACAATGTATATTCTTTTTCTTGTTACTGTCTTATCTATTAAATTCAGAGGCCCCAGGCACAGAACTTAGAGAGAGTCATTCCGTTCCCAGGCAGCCTATCACACCATCCCCTCGCTGTGGCTTCACACCCTGGCTGGCTGGATGCAAAGTTGTGTGTGCTTCATCGTAGTGCTAGATGAGCTATTCTGCAAGAAACTATGAATTATCCTTTGCCTCTGAGGGTCCACACTGTTCATCTCTGGATTGCAGAACACCACAGACCTGAGTTAATTTGGTTCTATTGCCCTTATGGGTGACCCAGGAGCCAGCCCCATATGTATGCCGAAGTGGCCACAGCAAACTGAGACGGCTGCCCATCCAGTGCAAGCCCAGGACCCAGTTGCTCTCTAAGCAGGTTTCTGGGCCAACTGGATGCTATGTGAATGTCAGTTATAGGGTAAGCCACAAGCCAACCATGTTCTCTGAGGTCCCTGACCCCAGGGATGACTTGAATGTGAGTTGAAGCTTCCTTGGAACATTCACAAACATCATCAGGCTGCTGTAGCAGGGGCACACCTTTGGTAAGGCAGAAGAAACCTTTGGGAGAGGTCAAGTGGTGGTGAACTTGGTCCCTGGTTTTAGCTTAAACCTACAGACTGTAGGCTCTGGGAAAGTCTTGTCACTCTGAATGTGCATAGGCTTATGGTCCATGTAGGAGTTGAGTGGAGCACCCCACATCTGCACTCATTGTGTGTGGGATTGGAGATGTGCATTCTGAGATGCTGTCCAAAGGTTGCTTAGAGCTTGGTTTGCTCTGGACATACAGCTATCTCAGTGCACATGCAGGGCTGACTGCTGGAAAGCCAATGTTTGGATGCCATGAGGCTGACTTTGGATCCCTGTTGTGTGCCTCGGAGTTGAAGCCATTCTCAATTCTCATTCTTTCTTCTGTCCCTAAAAAGCAACCGATCTGGGCATGGTGGCACAGGCCTGTGGTTCCACCTACCCCAGAGTCTGAGGCAGGAGGGTTGCAAGTTTGAGACCAGCCTGGGAAACTTAATAGGATCCTGTCCTTCATTCGACCTTGTCCTAAAACGGGCTGAAGACATAGCTCAGTAGTAGAGCACTGTTCTTGTCTCTGCCCTACCACCAACTGGAAGGTAGGCTGTGTAGGTCACTTCACTTCTCTGAGCCTCTGGTCCTTCACATGCACCCAGAGAAATTCCTCACCCTGCTTCCTGCTTTCCTCTGTGTGCAGGAGTGGGGAAGTTGCTCCTGCCTCTCATCTGTGTGGATCTGTCGGGGTGGGGGAAGGAGGAGGTGGAGGTGCCAGCCTGATGGTGAATGAGAACTGGAAGACTTGGGGAATACCTCTCTCCACAAAGCCCATGCTTGGATGATGGATAAAAATATCTCCTGCAATCTGTAACAATGGATCCTTTTGAAGTTTTGAAGTAGTTTCTCCAGTTTAAAAAAAAAATCATTCACATCAGCTGTAAGCAAACAATTCCTTGGAGTCCTTAAGGATGATGGGTAGCACTTTAAAATTTTTATTAGAAATTAAATTCTTTCTTCATTCAACAGATATTTAAGTGCCTATTGGGTACCATGCGCTGAGATACAGCATTGAATATGACAACAGGCTGGCCCTCTTGAGGCGGGAATGATATGGAAGTGAGGAAGTGAACAGTGAGCAAAATAAGTACTGCATAACATTTGCAAATAGTGGGAAGTGTGTTGGAGAAAGTGAAGTGGGGGTGTAGCTGATGTGAGCCGGGCACTGTAAACTACAGGGCAGGGCTGGCCCCACACGATGGAGGTGAAGGGTCCTGGCAGGTAGGTATGCTGAGGAAGAGTTCATGAAAGGACCCCATCCAGGAATAATAAGCAGCTGGGTGAGGGGGAGTGGAATAGTGTGAGTGAGGAGGAGAGAGGTAGGAGGTGAGCTCAGAACAGTATAGTTGGTGGGCCTATATATCAGGAATGTGGTGTGTTCTTTTAATGCTGCCAATCTATACTGATCATTTTATCTCTTGCTATGTGTCTTAGTTACTTTTCTTGTTGCTGAGATAGAATACCCAATGCCTAAAGTTAAGGGGGAGATGTTTATTTAGCTCACAGTTTGTAGAGGTTCCAGTCCATAATCCAGTGGCTCCAAGGCAGGGTGGTACACAACAGAGAGGTGACTATTCATGATGGCAGAAGACAGCAAAGCAAGTAAGCAAGGGGGAGACAAAACTCTTTTCATCCTTACAGTGTATCCAGTTTACCTGCCCTAGGGCAGGTATAGCACTCACACCCTTAATCCTAGCTGGACATATGCCAAACCAAACAGTGGATTGATTTACTAATCACACGCCCTTAATCCCAACATCACACACTTTATATCAGGCAAATCTGAATAGCCTATCCCCCATGGCTAGATGATACTTTGGGGATGCATCTAAACACAAGCCATAGCACCATGTGCAAAGGTTTGAAACTAAAAGGGCCCCCAGAGGCTGTGGTGCTCTGGATCTTGCTACTTGGAGTGTGGTCCAGCAGCCAGCATCATCAGCATCTGCTGAGTGCATGTCAGAGGTGCAGCATCTCTGCCCACCTTGATCCTTGCTAAAGCAGAACCTGCCTCTCCCAGAGTCAATAGGGGATGCCTGGGCATGTGAACATCTGAGAATCATTGTCCAGCCTTGTCTATGGCTTAGGGCATCAGATGCCCTGGGGCTGCTGAAAGCATGTCAACTTGTGAGCCAGGTTATCCTCACTTTCCTGGGTGCTTTACCTGCAAGGAGGCTAAAATGATGCAGATGTTCTCCACTCTGCCAGGCCCTTCTCTTTTTCTGAATGAATGCCACTTCCGATGACACCTTCCCCATCGATCAGAACAGACTCTCCTGGGGCTTGTAGATTGCAAAGGTACATCTGGAAGCACATACACTGGCCTCTGGAGAATTTCTAGGCTGGCTTTCTTTGCTGTGCTCTGAGATGTTCTTTCCTCTTGGCAGAGGATTGCAAATACACTAGGCCTGTCTCAGAGCAGGGAATGGCGCACACATGCTACTGCCCGTCCACCTGCAGCAGGCATAGGCTCTGAACTGAGCTGAAAGCCTGGTCATTTACCTGTAGACCAAGTTCCCATCACCTTTGCCAAGTCCTTTATGGGCATGGAGGTCCCAGATGCAGGAAGACTGGTTGCCTTGGAAAGTACGTGGAAATGTTGGTTATCATAAGAAACGTGGCTGTTACCTGGATAGACTGGCTCATGTTGGGAATGGACATCATACCTTCCCTCCGAGACAAAGTGCTGAGCTCTGTGGCCAGGCTGTGGTGCCTGGAGTCTAATTTTGAGCCAACTATAAGTCATTTCTGAGGGATTTAGGCAACTCACTTAACATACATGAATATCAGGCTGCTTAATGATAAAATGAAGTTATCATCATTTCTACTTCACAGGTATGTTACTGAGCCTTCATTATCTAAAAGCTTTTGAAAGCTGTGATTTCTGGGTTTAAGTTGCTATATGCTTGTGTGCCTTTTGAAAGTGAGTTTGAGTGAATCTCCCTATTTCTGTTCATTTAATGGCTGTAACATTAAGGACCAGATAGTAGCAAATGCTTATTAATCTTACCCATGGGTTACTGTGAGTTAAGAAATGCACTAGGCATTGACTTTTGCCTGCTGTTTCTGAGTTAGTCACACACTTCCCATTATTTGTGTATCAGTAGTGTGACCTAAATAAAGTTAGGGTTGATCTCTTTCAGAATATGGTTTGAATTTCTCCTTACAATAAAGTTAAGGCAAGTTGATGTATGGTTTGCAATCAAATAGAAAGGCTTTTTTAGCAAAGCACTTGTACAACGATGGAGTTATTGTTGAGAATTGGCTTCTGGATGTGGTCAAATTCTCAAATTGCCCGGGTGTTTCTTGGCCTGCTGAGGAATGTAGTAGAAAGCGGTCTTCATTTGTCACTGCCACTTTCCATTGGTGGGGCAACTTGATAGCTCCGATCGCCCCACGTCTTACCTTACTGCCTTGGAATTCCAGATTAGGTCACTGCTGGTGTAGCTGAGTATTTTTCAGATCTTCGCACTGTGCTTCAAGGGGACTTTCTGGGTTAACCTAACCGACGGCTTCATCAGCTGCTGTGCGTGCTGCACAGAGCAGATGGAGTCAGGGCCCATGTTTCAGAAGCTGTGTAATTTTAGGCAACCTCCAGACCAAAGCAAAGAACAACAAAAACTGCCTTGGTCATGCTGCATTAGGCTGCAGAGATAAGATTCAGCCAGCACAGCTCAGCCAGGCAGAAACCACAGAGGAGCTAATTCATGCATCATGCATCTTTCCTAACCCTTTGTCCTACCTTATGTTGTATTTCACCATACAGGATGGAGAGCATCCTAGGTCTCAGGGACGTGTGCAACCCCGGGGAGGGAGAAGGTGCTTCGCGACAGGCTCATGTTTGCCTCCGAAGCTTCTGGGATTGGGCCTAAGAGCTCTGGACGCCAGGCCTCCAGATGGATTGGCTGGGCTTGGGAAAGTGGTCAAATTGGCCCTGGGCTGTGGTCACTACTAGAGCAAGGTCAGTTTGCTAAGAGTGGTGAACTTATAATGTGTCATCTTATCATACCATGACAAGGACCTCTTCTAGGACCTCTTCTGACCTCCATGAAGCCATCCTCTCAGAACTGGGTCTTTGGTTCCATTCACATCTCGGCTGGGGCAGTGGGCGTGTGAGGTGGACATGGGGCATTTGTGGACACAAAAGTTTTCTCTTCATGTGGAGCTGTGCTTCTGGGTCCTGCTCTGGCCCCTTTTTAATGCCTCCTGGAAGAGCCCAAGTCAGTATAACTGAGGACAGAATTCTTGCCAGGACAGATCCACAATAATCTGTCATGTTGTTCTCCCATCTTGTCACCTATGTCACAAGTCTCTTCATCGACTCCATTTCCAGAATTCACAGGGAGCAAAAGGCTGAGAGCTATGACTCCCCTATGGTGATGGCAGCCAGCTGCAAACACATGGTGGGGTCCCTGACGTGTGGCTTGGGGACTGAGCTAGCATCGTGCCACGGATTTTGGTTTTGTATGAGTTGGTATCTCCTGCATACACGTGAGTGGATTACCAATGCGCATGGCCACTAGCTTTGTATGTTCCCTGATGGGATGACCCAGTTAGAGTCTTGGCCCAGGAATAGGATGAGCAAGGCTGGCTGTGTACTGTCAGGGAGCCTCCCAGCTGGGCCACAGGGGCCCCTCCCCTCCTGGTCAGGGTGCACACGAGGGTCAGAGCAAGGGGGAGAGCCCCGCTGTGGGACTGGCTCTGCTCATTTAAAGTGCTAACGGATAAATAAAAATAATGGGCTCCATAGGAGAGATTTGTTTCACAGCATCGCCTTCTTTTGAAAGCAGCCATTATGAGCGGTCTTTTGGCTTTTCGTCCAGTTGCCAACCAAACTTGAACATGTTAGAAACTCTTTAATGCAATAATATGCCAAATGAGGCAAGAATCATTATTCTTCCCTCACCAGTGACCAAACAGGGCTTCTGCCTAGTTTTCCAGCGATCTAGCCAGGATCACATTTGTAGCAAACCAGGGCACCCTCGGACTTCTTCCTGCTATTGTTTCTCGCGTGGGGAAGTGGCTCAGTCTATAAAACGTGTGGTTGCTATGAAATACTGTTGTTGGTAAGGAGAATTGGAAGCACTCTCATTTCTAGATTACCTTTCAAATATTCAAATGCATGCACCAGTAGCATATGGCTAGAACTTTTACTTTTTTTTTCCACTCAGATGTCTTCCAATGTGCTTCATTAAATTCCAAATCCACATCAGGTTTGAATTTTGAAAATGCCAACTGTATACTAACTGAATGTGAGAAATGAAGAAAACTCATAAATGTTTTTTAAAAAATAAATGGTGCTCTGTGTTCAGATAAAAACTAGGTTTTTGGGTTTTTTTAAAAATTTTGATTCATTTGTATCTCGATAATGTTAAGGGAACAATGATACTGGTGTATTCTTTGCAAGTTTTCTGGAAGACAGATCCATAATAGTGCATCTCCAGTATCAAAGGAAAGGGGACCATGGTAGGCTTTGTGGCCACCCTCTTGCTCTGGAAAGTGACAGCCTTGGGTGGATGGAACAACTTCTGTCATCTTCAGACAGCCCAACAGGTGTCTGCTGTGTTTGCTCAGCCTGTCTAAAATTTGGCTACAGAAATGATGAGATTCCATTTTCTTGCCCCTTGGGGTTTAGTGTATGGGTCCCCTTTATGCCTTCTTTCTTACTATATAAGAAAGATAGACAGACAGACAGACAGACAGACAGACCTCTGTTCTTTAGAACTAATAAAAGGAGGTTTTATCTAGTTAATTTTCCTTGGTTGCAAAGAAAGTAATTCTAAACGTGCATGTCCCACATAACCTCTGCTGGAGGCACCAGCACGAGATGGAAACCAGGTTGGCTGTAATACTGGCGTGGGAACCCAGTTGACCAGGTCTAAGAGCTGCCTTGGCCTTGGGATTCCCAGTTGTGAAAACCCTTCCTCTTCTTGCTCCTCCCCTCTCTGCACTGAAGTACACCACAGCGTGAGTGAAATATGACGTACATGTTTTCCTTCTTAAATTCTCCATCAACTGTAAAATATAACATTATTTCATGGACACTAAGAGAAAAAGTGCTACCCAATACAATCAGGTGGACTCATTTCAGAGAGTACTTTTGCAACGAACCACATTTTTTAAACTAGTAAAATGCATTTTGATGATGAGTTGAGTGACACAGTCAGGTAGTGAGATAATGTTAAATTTTGCTAATTTTTAAATGATCCATTTCAAACACAGAAAATATATTCCCACCATCCAATTTTGATACAGCTCAGTGCTTTGCTGTGTTTACTTCAAATATATTTTAAAAATAAAACACTGAAGATAGCATGGAAGGGCCAGGTGGGCTCTTCCCCACCATAGGATTCAGTCTCTCTGTAAGCCCCTGTGGAATTAAACCTGGGGCCTTTGCTTTGAGTTATATCCCTGGCTTTTTAATTTATTTTTTATTTTGAGACAGAGGTGACTTCCACAGGCAGGATTCAAACTTCTGCCACAGTCCTTCTGCCACAGCCTCCTAGCATGCTGGTCTCACTGGTGTGCGCCGCCACCCCAACTTGCTTCTTCCTGTGAGCAGGAAAACCCTTGCACTTCAGATACACAAATTCTGCCAGTGATAGCTGAGTGACTTAGCTTCTGGCCAAAGAAAAGACACAGAAGGGATGGACACGGCTTCTGGATTTTGTCTTAAAACAGGGAGTCAGTTAGGCTTAGGTTAGGTTAATGTTTTTAAAAGACCAGGGGTTCAGTTCACAGAAGAAAAACAAGAGGAGGATGAAAGAAAAAGGTTCTTGGTACTGCATTCTCTTTCTTCTTTCCTCTTGGCTTTGGGTGAGGACAGAGATCAGGTGGTAGCAAGCTATTATGATCATAAAAATGTAGAAAACATGCTAGAGAACAGTGAAGCAACAAGCGTTCTTGCCCCTACAAATTGTCTTAGGCAGAAATGTGAAAAGTCAAAAAGCATTTTAAATGAAGTCAGTGTTATTTGGTCTCTGTCAAAACCGTTTTCAAGCAGGGCACGGTGGTACACACCAGTAATTCTAGCACTGAAGAGGCTGAAGCAGGAGGATCACTGCTTCGAGGCCAGTTTAGGCTATGAAGTGAGTTCAAAGCCAGTCTGAACTGCATAGCAAGACTCTGTCTAAAAAGACACAAATAAATAAATAAGAAAATAAAACAGCCTTCAAAATATTCTAAGTAATGCAAAACCTTTCATTTTTTAACTAGAGGACATTACATGGAATGAAATAAGCCAGGCACAGAAAAACAAATAGTGTGTGTTCTCTCTTATTTATGGGAACTGAAAATGTCAGTCACATAGAAGCAGAGGGTGGAATAGTGGTCACTGGAGGCTGAGAAGGATGGAAGGAGGAAGGGAGAGAAAGGTCAGATAACAGGCACCAAAACACAGAGTGGTGACGTTAGTTCTCATGTTCTGTATCACAGTAGGGCGTCTATGGGTAACAGTGATATATGTACATTTCAAAAACCTACAAGAAGCTGAGCCTCCTAACAAATGCTTGTAATCCCAGCACACAGGAGGCTGGGGCAGGAGGACCATAAATTCGAGACAGCTGGGGCTATAGAGAAACTCTAAGGGCAGCTTGAAATGCAGAGGAAGACTGAATCTCAAAAAAAAAAAAAAAAAGCTACAAAAGAGGATTTTGAATTATTTTGCCACAAGTAAATGATAAATATTTGAATAGATATGTGTATCCCAACTTGAACATTATGCAATATGTACATAAATCAAAATATCACAAGACAACCCCCAAATACGTACAATTATATGACGGTTTTTTAATATCACCTTTTAACAGCTGTTAGTAACAGCTCAAAGTCATATATAATCTCAGCAAAGTATCTCAAAATGGGACTAATGAGATTAATCTTTCTAATCTATGAGAGTAAAAATATGCTTCACTCTAAAAATAGTAAATAGTAGTATTTGAAAGTGCAAAATTATGATCTTGTTTTGCAAAATTTTCTGCTGCCTTTTTTGTTGTTATTGCTGTACTATAACTAAAAGCATAAAATGTAAAAGAAAGCTTCCATTTTTTTTTTTTTTTTAAGCAGAAGGGGTTAGGATAAACATACTCACACAGTTCATCACATCTTCAGACTTGAGGCAGAATGAATATATTTAGCAACTTCCTCAATGGCTGAGAATTTGTTTCTGGTCCTTGGTGGACATCACGAACTCAAGCCCACTGATCATCCTCCATGTGAAGATACAGGTCATTCAGACACATGGAGGGCAGTTGATGGCTCTGTCCCCAAAGGAAGATATTGAGAGCAAACTTTTCAGTGGTCATCTTGGGATGAAAAGACGTTTTCATTCGCAGGAGAACTTTCTTCTCAGATTCAGACTAAGTATCCATGTGGCTGTTGTAAGAGGGAGGCCTGGTCAGTTCCTCTTCTTGGGGAGCTGGCCCCAGAGCTCCCCACACCACATGACAGGCAGCAGAAGGATTGCTTCTCACAGTGAAAACTCCTCCCTGGCTGGCCCAAGTGGCTGCGGCTTCTGGGCCAGGGCTCCGTGTTGGCTGGGATATTTGCTTTCTGTGGAGTGACCAGGTGGCACAGAGGCTCTATCTACAGGGCCAGTGTCACTGGTAGGTAGAGGGGACAACTTCCAGTTTGTTCCTGTCCCTTTACATAGCCTGAGCCTATCTGATAGGAGCATATCCAGCAGTTTGGTGTTGATCTCATAGATCTGATCTCTTCTGGTCTTAAATGATAGTCTGCTCTTTGATTTTCTCTCTTTCAGTATTGGGGATTGAACCCAGGGTTTTGAGCATATTAGACAGGGGCTCTACCTCTGGGTGACAACCCCAGCCCTTTCTTTTGATGCAGGTTCTCACTAAGTTTTCCAGGCCAGCCTTGAACGTGTCCTCCTGCCTCAGCCTCCTGAGTAGCTGGGAGTAGAGGTGTGTGCCCTCATGCCCAGGTTTTTGGTTTCTTTCTCACAGGGCCCTTGGCAGTGAGTGCTGCAAGGCACCCGGTTTCTGTGTTGAATGAGACCAGTGCCATTGCTCCCAGTCATACTGAGTGTCCCTTGACTTTGGCCCTCTTTTCTCTCCCTCCACACAGCAAGAATTGGATTTCAGGGCAGTGTTCCTCTGACCTCTGCATTCTCTACATTGCCTCAAAGCCAAAGATCGTGGGTACCTCTCCCGCCATCTGTGTCCATGATTTCAAAACACAAATGGAGGCTCCTGGATGCAGTGGGAAGGTGAGCCCAGCCTGCAAATTAAATTCATAGTGGGAAAAACAGCCAAACAATACAAAATGACTTCCCTGAGTGGGTGCCGGAACCTCAGCTGTGTGAGTCCTGTCCAGCCTTCAGACAAAAAGAAAGAAGAGACATCATTTTCACATGGAGGTCAGTTTGCGCAAACTAGAAATCTCACATTTCCTGTGACAGTTTTTGCAGCCAAAAAAATGAAAATTAGATGGAAAAGTTCCCTAAGCACGGGTGCTCAGATTGATTCACCTATTAACCAGTTCGCCAAAAATTCACCTGCATTTTGAGTGTTCTGCTTGTATTGCCAGTATCACAAATTAATTTAATTCAAAAATTGAAGATTAAGCATAAATTGAAATTTTAAAACAAGCTGGTATGCCCTTAAAAGGCTTGATTTTCAAACCTTATAATACCAAAGAGATGGAGGAAAAAATATCAAAGGACATTGCCATGGAAAAACACTCAAAAAGGTTTTAAATTATGGGCAAATTGCTCATTAGGTGGCTGGCTTTGGGCTAATTGACCTAAAGTCAATGGCATCCAAAAGTTGACACTTTTGTGCTCAGGGACACTTTCTCAGGACCGTATTCATCTTTTTTTCAGATAAAATTCTAATCAGCTCTATTATTTGGTTTCTCAGCCCCTGGCATATTAGATGTGAATCAAAACAGGAGGGAACAGTGTGAGCCAGGCCACTTTGCACAGCAAGAAGGCCAGCTGGTACCCCAACAGCTAGGGAGGGGCAAGAGAAGGCCAGGAAAAATGGAAATGTGAACATGAGGATTAAGAAATCACCTTAGCATGAGGCCACTCCTGTAGGGTGACCTCATTCTCTCCTGCCTTTCCCTTCTGTGGCTTCAGGAAGCACCTCTCTATCACATGCAAAGGCTCATAATGCCAGCCAGGTCTTGAAAAATATTTATAACATAAACCAAGAGCCAAAGACTTTGCTTAGCTCATTGTTGTCTTCTATAATTCCTGTTAGAAAGCTTTTCATCATGACCTTTAAAATTGATGACTTGCATTGGAACATCCCTGGGAAGTCAACTGGTCTAGCCCCTGTCTTCCATGAATTCACTCCCCAACATTGCTTAGATACACGCCTCACCTACTTCATGAACAGGCCAACTTAGAAACAGTTCTGGGGTCTGGAAAATTTGACTTCCAGGAGAAACACTGTCACCAAAAGTTAGCACAACCAAATCCTGCTAAATCTTAATATCCAAGGGAGGAGGTAATGAATGATCTGAATCATGATGGAAACCACTTTCCATTTTTGGGTGCCTGAAAGTGTGTGTAAGAAGCAAGCAGGTAGACAACCCACAAAATGGGAGAAAAATATTTGAAAAGTATTAGTCCGATAAGAAATTAATATTTGGAAAAATAGAGAGCTCCTAAAGCTTAAAAAAAAAAAAAACACCAATTTACCCAATTCAAAAATAGGCGTAGGTACTCAAATAGCCAATAAGTACAGGAAAAGACATTCAACATCAATAATAAATAAGGAAATGTGCATCAAAAATGTAATGAGATATAACCGCATCCTGTTAGGATGGCTACTATCAAAAACCAAAAAAAAAAAAAAAAAAAAACCCAGACAATAACAAATGTTAGTGAGGATGTAGAGAAACTGGAGTCATTATGCACTGTTGGTAGGAATTTAAAATGACACAGCTGCTGTAGAAAACAGTATAGTGATTTCTCAAAAAATTAAAAATAAAATGACCCCATGAGCAGTTCTTTTTTTTTTTTTTTTGGTATCTTTCCAGACAATTTGAAAGCAGAATCTCAAAGAGACACTTATACATTCACGTTCACAGCAGCATTATTCACAATAGCTAAAATGTGGATGCAACCAGAATGTGCACCCATAGATGAACAGATACTCACAAGGCAGTATCCATGCGAGGAATGCAATGTGACCTGGGTGACTCATGAGGACGTGATGATAAGTGAATTAGACCAGTTATGAAAAGGCAAATACTGTATGATTCCCCTTATATAGGGTGGTTGGAGCTGTCAAATTCAGAAGAGATGGAAGCCAGAATTGTGAATTGCCAGGAGGCAGGAGTAGAGATGAGAAGTTATTTTTTAATGGGTATAGAGTTTCAGTTTTACAAGTTGAAAGGCATTATAGAGATAGATGGTGGTGGTGGTTACATAACATTATTATTTAATACCACTGAAACTCTGTACCTGACATGATTAAGATGCTATTTGATTTTACATGTATTTTAGTACAATTTTTTTTAAAAAAAAAAGAGAGAAAGAGAGAGAGAGAGAGAGAGAGAGAGAGAGAGAGAGAGAGATTCTGGAATAGCTTACTTCCTTGAAGCCTGACTAGTTTATGCTGCTTCGGGTCCCCTTTTACCTCCAAAGCCCAAGGATCCCCGCCGTCTTTCTACTGCAAGGCCCTCTCTGAGGATTGGTGCTGGAACTCAGGCCTGAGACTCCTGGATTGGGTGAGGGTTCAGGACCTTATAAGCAGGCAGAGAGGGTCTGCTTGGGGACCAGTGCTCAGAGACAGGTCAGTGAGGGCGAAGAAGGGCTTACCTTAGCCACCAGCCTTAGTTACTCCCCAGTCAATCTGATACTTAGTGTCTGTCCTCTTTAAGTCTTGTTAGTATAGTTAAGTCCTTCACAACCAACTGCATGGTGGGCACCCCTAGGGGCAGCACGGTCCATGGAAAGAGCAATAGATCAGGTGACAGAAGGCAAAGCATTGACCTATAAAGTGTGATCTCAGTCCACTCACTGATTTCAGAACCTCAAAATATCTTCTCAGTGATACCTGACAAACTTATTCAGTTCACTCCTATGATAATCATGAGATAAACTCTGTGAAAATGCTTGGTAATGGTAGAGGTATGGAGAAAGCAGTGCCCAGTGAACATGGGTGAGGAATGTTTTCACTGCTAACCATTAACTCTAAACAGTTAACTCTGCTCCATACTTTGTAAGTACTTGGCAGTTGGGTAAAAGGTTCTCTCACCTGTCCTGCTAAAACCTGAAGAGCAGGCTTTGTACCAGACCCTAACATTGTCTTAAGATTGCTTTCATAAAGTGACATACTTCCTTAACCACTAAGGTGTATCTATCTATTTCCTTGGAGGTGAGTTGATTATTATTATCATGGTAAACAGCCAGGAATGATTCAATTTAGGAAAATAATAGGAAAATTTTGCTCATCTTTTATGGGATAATTTTGCCATAATCCCCACTGATAAAGTAGTGGTTTCTTTAAAACATGCTGGTTTGGGGTCATGAATCTGTGCTCTTAAAGCCTGCAATTGATTGTTTAGTGTGAAAATTGTATTCAAGTGAAGCACATCAGTATGCAAATCTAAAATGTGGCCATTTTCATCTAGATTGAATATTATTAACTAGCCCAAGGGATAGGATGTAATTAAGATTTTTGAGCAGCTTATTTTTGTCTACTGTGCTGAGAATAACCCCCATATTTAACGTGGCTTACCAGTCTGAATAATGGAAAGTTGGATCAGTGTGCCAGGAGCTACACATATGGGCTTTTAAGTGTAATAAAAGAGTTTGACTTTTCTCCATGGGTTCAACCATTGATAAGGGCACAGACTTGAAGAAAATAAGAGAATGTTCAGATTGTAGGAAAATCAGGTTTCTTTCAGAATGATGACAGATTTCCATCTCATTACCTACTCGCTTATTCTAATGCTTCTTGCATGGGTTTAGGAACAAAGACCAGAGTGGGACAGATGAAGCCCTTGTTAGGGGTTTTTGCTTTTTTGCCTAATTAAAACTATTGGACTTCCACAGCCTTCTAGTGTAGCTCAAGTTGGAAGGGAGGACACTTCCCTTGCTTGGATCCACTTCAGAAAGTTTCCAGACTCTCTCCCTACAGAGCCGAGAAAGGCACATTGCCGGCAGCCTGTTCATTCGCATACAGTTTCTCTGTCACTGTCCTTCCTAGGCGAGACGAGAGGCTCATCTGCCTTACCCACATTGTTTTAAAAGAAAGACAAAGTTCTCCCTTCCTCCCAGGAGAAGTTGGGGAAGGGATCCACTGCAGAGCTGTACCACTTTAAGCAGATACCGGCAGGGCTAGGTCAGTACCACAGCTGATTTCACCCATCCACATTGTCAGGTGTACCATATGTATTTAGTACATCATTTGATAATGCTAAAAAAAATATTAAAGCAGTGTGAGACTAAAGGAGAAAGAAGATGAATGTTAGCATTCCCCTGGGGTTCATGGGTGAAGGAATTAACACAGCGTGGCACTCTACCCTAGCTGTGTTTGTTTCCATGGCAACAGCTACGTACATGTTTCAGACTATCTACAGTGACACAGTTGCAGAAATAGTAGCTTGCAGGTTTCTGATATCGCATCAGTGGACAGGCGGCACGCACTATATTAAGTAAGTGTAAAAGAATTTAAAATACAGCTCCGGATTCAGATGTGTATTAGCTCAGCTGAGCAATGTGTCGGGGCTTGCGGCATTCCCCTTCTGCACCACAGCAAAACCTGGGCAAAGTTGAAAGTTGCAAGATTCCAGTCAAACAATTGTCCTTGCTTGGGTAAATATCTTCAAATGAAACAAATGTGAGTGAGTTGCAAAGGTAAGAGAATGGCCTTGGCAGATGACGTGGTAAAGAAGGATATTGACAGTGAAGCTTATTTTTTGGAAAGGGGTAGTGATGGGTAAGAAATGAAAGCTTTGGTTGAAAATAGCTGAGTCTTTAAGCAAATCTAATGTGCAACAGAATCTTTAACAGCTGCTGAGTTTATGGAACTAAGGTCTTTGAATGTCTCATTGTAGAAATTGCTTTTATATAAAAAATGATCAGGTGAGAAACAGTGAGGTTGATTAGGTGTGCAGTTAAAGGGAAATTGGGGCTCCATTGTCTTTTCTGAATGCTTATGTAAATATCTCTGTTCTCTACAGGATGACCCTGGTTTGTCTTTGACATTTGCTGCCCCTTTTTTGTACCATTTGCTGGTATCCGTGTTTATATTATGCGACCACATTGTAGCCTGATATGACTTCTGTGCTGGTTAGAGAGCAACCAAAGATGACAGACTTTGTAAATGTGTGACTTTGCTTCAAATTGTACAGTAATTTAGGAGGAGTGTTCAACTGGGCATTTATTTATGTGCCAGATCCCTACTTTTGAATAGCAGCCTAGGTATTAGGTTAATGGATTTCAATGTGCACGTTATGATTGCAGGAGCTTTCAAGTATGTTGTAGTTAATTTATACTGAGTTTTTAACGTCAAAATATTTTTATTTATGTCCATTATTTGGCTTAAGCCCACACTGTAGTTTATGCTGTAGTTTTATTCATGTATTAGTGAAGAGAATGTAAAATGACATAGGGATTTCATTAATCTGTTCATTTGAGGAACATTAGTTTTCTGGCCATAGGTAGACTTTGACAAAAGTGACATATTGACTCTTTTGGTTTATATGAGGCTATTTTTTAGATGCATAGAGAGTGATCTACAGAGGATGGTAGTAATTATTTGACTGGATGTTAAGAGAATGCCCTGAGGGGCTTTGAGTTTCTGAACACCTGGGCACGTGAAGGGCTGAGACAGGTTTTGAATTATATATCAGGGACTCGAACCCTGGAATGTCCAACACCCACGTGGATAGATAAGAGGCCCCTTTTTATGATCCCCCATTGAAATTAGCAGAGAAGCCTCCCTTGGGTGTCCACATGCAATCTGTCTGAGTGATCCCGAGAGGTCAAAGGGGGTTTGTGTCTTCTGAGGGGGATTTTTCATGGTGGCTCATAACAAAGGACATTCCTTTTTCAGAGGAGGACTCCTCCGCCCTCTCCCCCCTCACTTCTGCCAAACCCCAGCCTATCTTTGGTGCTGTCGGGAGAGCAGGTTGCAGGCGCCCTTGCTTGTGCTCTGGCTTGCCTGCCATGGACCCGCTGTGTTCTGGTGGGCTGCATCTCCTCGTGACAGCTGTGTGAGGCCACCTGTGCTTACCCCCCAGGCAGAGGAACCAAATGCCATTGGTATGAGAGTTCACATGACATTCTGTAATTGGGTTTGAGGGGCCCTGGAGATCTTTGGTTCATTACCCTGGGACTAAGACTGGAAATCAAACAAGTTTTCATTGAACAACTTAGGAAGACTAGTTCAACTTCTGTCTGTTTGGGAGTACTAGAGCAGACCTTTCCAGCACTCGGCATATGTATGTATTTTTCTCATCCTGCAGAAGTATTTTCCAGTGTAAAAACAAAATAAAGCATCCATCTGTGTCATTTTATTTTAACTCTTTCTCCAGAATAGAAAAACACATAAACCTAAATATAGTGCCCTAAGCTGAACTAGTCATTTGAATGTAAAATTCTGGCACTGTTTGTAGGAAACCCAATGGATTCCATGCTAGGGCCAGGAAATTTATTTGGAAAAAATAAAATAAATTTGAGGGATTCCCAAATAGTGGTCACATGGAATGAATAAGAGAAAAACGAAGGTACAGACTGATCTTATTAGCAGTCTTAACTGGCAATAAGATTGCCAGAACAAATTTCCTGAGGCATAGCTCATTCGGGCTGTTGGCTCCCCTGCCCAGTAACTCCTGAAGACTCCCAGTGACCACGGGAAAAGGCCAAGCCATTGGTTGGCATCCAGGCTTTTCCACCATTAGCCCTTTTCCAGCCTCACTCTCACTCTGTCTCCTCTTCTTTGAGCATCCTTGCTTCTGCCCCAGGGTCCTAAATACCACGTCCCAGCCACACTTGGAATGTTCGAGAACTTTGCTCTTGCTGTAGTCTCAGTCTGAATGCCTTAATGCTCACCTCTGTTTCCCAAAGCCCAGCTAAAATTTACTTCCTCCTTAGAACTTTATCAATCCCCCAACATACACCTCATTCTTATTGGGATAATTTCTCCATTCTTCATGTACCCCTGTCAGTTTCTTTGCCTTCCCTTACAGCGCATGTTTCATTATATTAAGATTGGTTGCATATTCTCTTAACAAAGATATAAGTGTATTAGAGGCAGGGCTATGACTTACATACTTTGGCAGGTTTAGCTATAACTAGAATAATATTTCAAACTGTTTGATTTAACTGAAGTCTTAAAATTTAGTAAAGATACACATTGTTGGACAATTTTCAAATGTTTGCATTCTGTGCTCAAAGACAACGTTGGATACTGAGATGTTTAAGGCTTTGTCTATGGCAGCACCAAAGCATCCGAACTTATTCAGCTTCTTTCAGATGCTTCCAAACCTCCTGCTGTTTGGCATCAGCTAAACACAGTAACCAGGTGAATAGCTGATTATTTTCATTTCCATAGAATTGTAAGATTTTAGAGCTAAAAAGGACTTTTAGGATTATATGCCTTATATTACAAAGAAGAGCATTTTGAACCAGAACTGTTAAGTGATTTTTCCAAGGCAGCAGAGGTGATTAGAGACCCAAATGTGTGGACTGCTAGATGTTCCTGTCTGCTGAGCCTCCTTAGAGCTAGCTGACTTCAGGTTCCACTTAAGGTTGTCACTAATCAACGCCGCTTTCCGGCCCAGGCTGCGATTGGCTCAAGTTCTCCATGTCAACACCTGACCACAATACCATTAACCAACTCTTTGCTAGAGAGGCTGATATCATTGGGTTACAATTAAAAACCAAAGTAGACCAAGAAGGGAGCTCGGGAAAACTGGGAGCATTAGCCCTCGCCTCACTGAGGCCACAGCAGCTGCTGAATTCACTCAAGTTCAGACCCTTAAAAAGAGTGGAAAAAAGAAAGCACATAGTTTCCAGTATCTGGGCACCATGTACCCAAGCCAACTGGGCGTAGCACTATAGCAAAAAGATCTTTTTAGTTTCAGAAATCTGAGACCCTAGCCTTGCACAAAGGAGGGGCAAGTGGCTGTAACTGTGCCTGCTGTGTGCCATTCCCTTTCTTTCTGGGCACACCTCTGCTCCTGTGCAAGAGGGTCTGAAGAAAGACCCAGCCTTCCAAGCTGACACAAGAAGCAGTCTTAGGAAAGGGTGTGTGTGTGTGTGTGTGTGTGTGTGTAAAGCATGTGTTTTCAAGAGGATCTCTTGGTTTCTATGTAAACGTGTGCTTTCTCTTGCCCAGAGTTAGCCTGTTAAGGGAATAAAGCACAATTCAGGTTTCCAAGTTGGAAGCCTGATTAATCTCTCTGCCAGTTACATATGGAAATAAATTAGTAAATGGTCCATCTGGGACTAAACTACTGCAGAGATGATAAATTATTGCCATCGTATGTGTCGGTGTTGCTGAAGACTGAGTTGTGCTCACCAGGAGCTGCCGGAAGATAACTGGATGCTCTATTGTGGTCAGAGGAATAGCATTTAAAGGGAAAAAATTACAAGTAAAAAAAAAAATTTACCTTGAAATGTTTCTGGGGAGAATGAATTGGTTGATGCCAAGTTTGTTCCTCAGAACTGCTGTATCTGCACATATTTAAAAGGAGACTCTCAAGGGCATGGGAACATTTTAGTTTTATATTTTCAAAGGCCAATACAGTAACAAGTGTTAATTAGTACCCAGTGTCCTCATGAAAAGGCTAATTCTGTACATCTGTGTAGGCTTGTGCTTTATAATTTTCATAGCACCTTCGTATCTATTTTTTATTTAAATTTCAAAGAGGGCGGGGTAGGTCGAGGCCTGTTGTTTTGTTTTGTTTTGTTGTGACAGATGGGGAACTGAGGTTGAGGCGCTCAGATGGTTAAATGGCAGAGCTGTGATGAGAAGCAGATATTGCCAGTTCTGAGTCTTCATTTCTATCAGCCTTGGTGTGACATCAAACACAATTTCAGTGACCCCTCATTCATCTACCAACTTCAGGAAATAAAGCATTCTATTGATGTCAGTTTTCTAGAAGCAAAAGCCAAACTTCTGGATCATGAAATGTATTTTTTTTCTCCAGCTGGAGATGTTGAGTATTGGTTTAACTTGTTGAGGGGGAGCTAAGACACACCATTGTCAATTTATTTTATAAAATTAAAACCACAGTGGCCCCAGGAGCTTTTAGGTATGTTAAGACTTTGTTTTGTTTGTCTCTATATCAAATGGCTGGAGGCTACTCTGATACCCAGATTCTTGTGCTGACTTTAAAATTTTCTTTTGTGTTTTTCCTCCTGGATAGACCTTTTAGCTATGAATCCTTGAAGCAGCTGAGCATCTCCTCTTTGGAAAATGCAGTGCAAAAAGTACAGAAAAATAAACTGGCTATAGAAATCTTTCAGTTGTCTTGTTTATCAGGCATATAGATTCTGAACATAAGGCCCAGGTGCAAACTGGAGTCGGGGGAAGCGAGGCTGCGGTTCCTGGGCTTTTTACCTGTCTGTATTCAGGAGTCACCTTGTGTCGCCCAGCTCTCCTTCCTGTCTCTCATGTATCAGCAGACCTGGCTGCTTCATGTCCTGTATCACCCTCATGCTTTGGCTGCTGTCTGCTCCTGCCTATCACAGGCCTGTCCCAATCTCAAGATCCATTAGTATTGATATTATTGTCATGAGATCATCTCTTACTGTCACCTTCCACCCACCGGAAATGACAGTGTCTTCTGGGACCCTCTACTTGGCAGAAGTAACACTGGCTGGGCTTTGAGTTGCTGGGTGCAAGTCCTGTCTTTCCTGGTGGATGACACACTTCTCGGGGCAGGGCCTCCATCAGCTTCCCTCTCGAACTCTTCCTGCCTCCCAGTCCTTAGCTCAGTGCTTTGTCTTTAATTGGAGCTTAAATACAAAGCATAGTAGCAGAATTTTATTTTGCAACAACAGGATAAATGTCTTTGTCTGAGTGGATAAATGAATAGTCTGTATCAGACTCACTTGCAGGGCTTGTGAAAACACGCAGATCTCTGGGTTCCCCTTCAAGATATTCTGATTCAGTATCCTGGGTTTGAGCCAAGAATTTGCTTTTCTGACAAGTTCTCAGGCAGTATTTATGTTGTTCGGGGACCATAGTTTGAGTACCACAGATTCAATGAATTTATTCCCCGGTATTCTCCCATTGATAGGTGGGGCTCATAGGATAATATCATAGACTATCTTAGGATAATACCATTCTTTTCATTAAAAGTTTATTTTTTGTCATCTTTGAAGCTTGAACTAAAAAACCAAAAATTATTGTGCAATCAATTTCATGTACCAACTTTCCTATTTTGTAATATTATTGATTAACTATGACCCAATAACTTGAAGCTCCTTCAGTATACTAGTCCCCAAGATGAGAACCAGAGCAATTTCGCTTTACAATAGAATAGAGAACCGCTGACTCTGCAGCTTGTATACTTGGTCTCTCCAGCAGATCAAGGCTGGCATAGGGTGGACTGCTGGCCTTGAATGCTTGTTAGCACACTGATGTTTTCCCTTTATAGAGACAAGTGTTTCAGAAGCAGCTATAGTAAAAGAAAATGATCTCACAGACATCTCAATGACAGTTGCAGTAAAATCACATAATCTCACGGTATCTATGGCATGTATTTTCAGATATCTGTGTCCTCTTATGCCCTGCGAGCAGTTTTAAAAACACTCTATCCTGAAAGATTCAGCCCTTCAATAACTATCCAAGAAATAAAGAGGCACTGTTGCAATTGACTCTTTCACTGAAGTGTGTCATTTTCTAGGGTCAGGCCGCAGAGAGCATCCATGGTGGTTACTTGGACTCTCTGATCCTCTACTCTAATCTCCTCTTCCTTCTGTTCCTTTCCACAGCCTCTGGAAGCATCGTTTTATGATGATGGAAGCCCCTTTGTCCATTCTGTGACTGAGGTGGAGAGATGCTGACCTTGGTTTCCTGGACCCATTCTGACTCAGGTAATCCTGCTGTACCTTCCCTTCCCCAGCCTGCCATACCTTACACAGACTATTACATTGAATAAATGAAATACTAGAGCTATATTTAAATGCAAATGTCAAATCGATTGTTTCTCCATCCATTGGCATCATCCTTTCCTCCTCCCAATCTTAACAATCAATTCATGCAGCTGATCAGACTGACAATGTGGTCAATCCAATTTAGACATTAAGATGATTGAAAACATTGAATCACATCTTTATTTAAAATTCTGGCGTGTGTCTTAGATGCACAAAGCAGCCAGAACAATGCTCAGAATTTTCCTACAGAAACTTGTGCCTTTAAATTAGCTTCTTTCCCATAATACCATATTTAATTGTATTAATCTTTCTAATGTTGTGTCTTTTAGTTGTGTTCAGTAAGTATAATTGAATATCTGTTATGTATCCTTGGGATAGATGGGGGGGGGGTCAAAAAAATAAGACTAGTGCCTATCCTCAGGGACCTCATGGTCTTGCCAAAGATTCACAACTGGAACATGGTAGACCACTGGGTCCAGATGAGGGTGGGAATGGGCACCTTAGCCTTCACTTCAGGGAGCTGTCGAGCTTCCAGATTGGGACTGGTATAGTTAGGGAAGAATTCATAGACCAAGAAGGGTCTCCAGTGACTTCATCTCCACTGATCATGTGGTCAGGTGGAGGGAGGAGGGTGGTAACATGGTGCCTCAATGGGTAGGCGGAACAAGCCCTCTGTGAGCCTGGTAGCAAGGCCCTGGCTGCCTGCATCAAAGTGTTTGGAGGACCCTGATCCTCGGTCCCAGCCAGAGTCAGAGTTTAAGGGTCCAGGTCTCTTAAGGATAATGGAGTAGAGTGCCTGGGGAGTCCCCACCTGCCCTGTTGCAAAGGGGCATGGCTGGCAGTGTCTTTCTGAGGACACTGGCCACTGTTGCAACCCTGGCTTGGCTGCTGCCTTGTGGGTCTTTCTGGCCTCTCTGGACCTGTCTATACCCTGCCTCTGCCTTTCTACCTCAATACTTACTCCTCTGATGCAGTCACTCCTGGCTGGATGAGGCCCAGGATGACCAGAAACTGAGGTCAGTACCTGATGCTCACAAGCCTTGATGGTGAGCTAGGAAGCAGAGCTGCAGGTTAGGGAGCCAATGACATGAGTTTTTTTTGTAAGTTGATGAGGAGGACCTCACTAGCAAGTTTTGAAAGCCCAAATTTGGGAGAATCTCCAGGTCAAAGTTGGGGCCACAGTCAGGGATAGGGAGCCAGGTGCTCTGATTAATTTGCACCAAATCCTGCCCATACCTGGCTCTTTTTCCTTGCTACTTTCTACCCAGCTGGTTAAAGCAGCAGCACTTAGAACAGGTCTTACAGGCATTAGAGATGCCTGCTGAGATGCTCACTTTTCCAATCAGGTACTCTGTACTCTGTCCTGGCTACTCTGTGCCTGCCTGAGCATAACTGGGCCCAAGAGTACAAGCCCTTGCTGACTGAGAGTTCCAGCCTTCTGGAATCACCAGCCAGAAGGAAGTAGAAGAACTAAAATAACAGTATTTGTGTTCCATTCCCAGAGAACCATTGCCTAATGAGAATTGTCCTACTTTTTCTAAGCCTCGGCCAGGGCTTAGCAGACCACAGGGGGCCCACTGGCTAAGGACTTCCCACTGCCCGTTGGTATGTGACAGGCAGACTAAGAAGGGTTCTGACATTTTTAAATGGTTGGAAAACTTTACAGGAAGATTTAACGTTTTGTGCTTCATAAGAATTTGATAGAATTCCAATTTCAACATCTCTAAATAAAGTTTTATTGGAACACAGCTGTGTTCATTCATTTCTGGATTATCAGTGGCGGCTTGTATACTACCGCAACAGAATTCAATAGAACAGAAACCATAAACCATTCATAAACTGGCCACATACAGAAGTTTGCTGACCCCTGGTCTGGGTAATTCTGTGTCCTAAGCATTTGCAAAATTTGAGGTGTAGGACTTTCTCCTCATTAAAGAAATAGGATTAGAATAGGACCAAGAGGAAGGGATGGATTTTCCAGGCTGAGAGTGAACTGATCACACTCTAGTTCCATTCTTCCATTTCTCTTTTTAATCCTTAATTGAATCAAGCTACATCATTAGGATTATTGCATTTCAAGAACTTAGATACAGTATTTCTCCTAAAAGGAACCATCTGGGAATCTTGGATTATCCTAAATGTTGAAACAAATCAGAACCAAATTAAAAGTGAACCTTGAATTTTGGAACTGTTTTCTTTTTTCTTGGTGCTGATGTGAGCTATTTTATTTCAAATCAAATAAATACGTTGTTTTAAATCCAATAAACATGAAGCCTTACCACGAGTAAACCATGACATTTAATCTTGATGACATGTTTCTCCCAATCTGCTAGGATTTTATGATCCTGTTGAGTGAAAACTGTGGTGAAAGTTGGAGATGTGAGTTCTAACCTTGCTAATTGAGCCAGGGATGACTGTAGACTACTTGGGTGAAAAGTAGATCCAAAATCTCAGGGCCTAGGTACAACAAAATAAATACATATTTAATTTTCTCTGGAATCAAGGAAACAATGAAGAAAAAACATTTTTTTAAGTGATACAGATTTGAGTTCATCTAAGCAAGTTCGAATCTGATCAAATTGACTGCAACCTGCCAGAAAGATTACAATGAGTACTTAAGAATCTAACTTCTTCAGGACTTCCTCTTTTCCTGGGCCTTAGACCTTGTGAAATCTCAGTGTCTATCAACAGAGCATTTATGATGTTGTGAATAGCTTAAAGCAAAACGCTCAAACTTTATTGCACAAGCCAATCACATGAGGAACCTTGCTGAAAGACAGATTCTGATTCATTAGGTCTGAACTGGAACCTAAAATTGTGCATTTCTGACCAATTCCTGGGTCATAGATCTACAGCCAGGTGTGACGCTATACACTGCTGGTTCTGAGCAGTGTTTAGCTAGTGCTTAACCTGTGGTGGTTCCAAAGTGTGTTAAGTGGACCAGTAGCATTTCCTGAAAACTATGGCTGGAGATGTACATTCTAATTTTACCAACTGGCTGAGCCAGGAAGGCTATTGTATACTAGGATAAAAAGTGTATACCAAGGCTCAAGGGCTTAACTGGGTAAAAGTTTCTTTCCCACTCATCCAAAATTGGATTAGTTGATTTCCTGCTTGGTGCAACACATAAAAAAAAACTTGGAAACTGGCACCTATTCCTAAATGTTGTACAGTGGAAAGGACTCAGGGTGCTTCCACATCCACAGCCCATTGGCCAAATTTGGGAACATGACCCCATCTCCTGCTGGGAAGTACAGAGGAAGATAAATGGGTCCATCTGCCCTGAAATACTGGGTCACTGGGGAAAAGTCTGTGCTTATTCTGTGCCTTTGTTTGCTCATCATTAAAGAATAATTAACTCAGTCTTACATTTTTCCAGAGTTTTTGAAAGGTTAAATAAAATGTCAGAAGATGCCTTCAAAAGTATGATAAGAGTGCATGCCTGTAATCCCAGCACTCTGGGAGGCTGAGGCAATAAGGTTACAAATTTGAGCCTGACCTTGGTAACTTAGTGTCTTAGTAATATCTTGTCTCAAAATAAAATAAAAAAAGGTCTGGGAATGTAGCTCAGTGTGAATGTCCTGGATTCAATCCCCAGTGCTGCCTCCTCCCCTCAAAACAAGAGTAACAACCAGGTATGGTGGCACATGCCTATAATCACACCACTCGGAAGGCCGAGGCAGGAAGATTGCTGCAAGTTCAAGGCCAGCCTGGGCTATGTAGTGAGTTCAGGGGCAACCTGAACTATATAGCAAGACCGTGTCTGAGAAAACAAAACACAAAACAAAACAAAAAGAGTAACACAGAAGCAGAAAATTTGCATTGCAAATACTCACACAGCTAGTGAGTGGTTTTGATTTGATCCCAGGCCTGTGTGACTCCATGCTTTCAAGTATTCTGTGGAACTGCTTGCTTATCCTTTCAAGAATTGCACTTCTGACCACATGGCACCCCACTTCTCTGCTACCAACCTGAAAATCTTTCCCCAGGCCACATACGGCTAGAAAGAGGCACCCCTGTGTGGTAGATTGAGCCCTTCATGACACCAATAAGAAGATGAAGTGTTAGGTCCCCGAGTAATTCTCCAGAGCCATCAAGTAGCAGGACCAGGCCAGACTCCCCATCCTGTCCCTTCCCATCACTCCCCCACCCCAACATTGACAAGTGCAGCTCCTTTTAAAAGTGGGCATTTGCCTGGGATTTAGCTTAGCAGGCAGAAGTGCCTGCCTGGCAAGCACTAGGTCATGAGTTCAATCCCTGGTACAAAAAGAGAGAGAGAGAGCGAGAGAGAGAGAGAGATAAGCTCAAAACTGGGCGCTGCATTTTATATACGGGGGAAAATGTTATTTTGTAATCAGGAGTGGAGTAAAACTCCCACCAGACTTGCTGGGTGCTGTTATGTAAAACCAGTCACCATCCCAACCCAAACAGTGAAGAGAAACAAAGTTCAGGGGGCTATTTACAAATCTATTTTCTTTTTTAATAAAGCCCAACCACAATCAAAGACCAGTTAGCTTGCAGAATAATAGCAAACAAAAAGTCATCGGCACAAAAGACTGACTGTATATTGTCATTTCCCTGGTTCTCCGCCTTCCCAATCAGTCTTCAGACCCAAACCCATGAAATCAAAGGCAGCAGTTGCTGAAAAACAGAGTCATCTAGTTCCTGGCTCACTTTGAGAAACCCCCCAGAAAATTATACATGTGGTTTCTTAATGTACAAAGAAAACTAAAAGAATTCCATTATGAAAGAAAAATTAGATGGAAATTTCTAATCCTGTCTCATAAACAATATAGGAATAACTTTAAAATATTCTGCTTTAAGCATGCATTTAATTTGTGCTCTGGGAACCAAATAATGTTGCCAAGATAAAACATTCTAATAATGATTTATGTAAATTTATTTGTACAAAGTAATGGTGTAGTTGCCTATAGCAAATTGCTTGGAATATGAAATGACATTTATGAGGTCTTTTTTCCCCCTTCTGAATGAATACAATGGAGAAAATGAGAGACTGTGGAAAGGGGGAAAAATGCAACCCCTGTTCCAGATGGAGTCTGGTGCCTCCAGAGGCAGAGATGGCTGGACGGGTGAGCTGGAGCCAGCAGTCAACAAACTCAACTCAGTGTGGCTTCCTACAGGACTGGGGTTGTAGCTCAGTGGTAGGGTGCTTGGTTCTTAGAATGCATAAAGCCCTGGGTTCGATCCCCAGTACCACCAAAAAAACAGATAATAGATAGACAGATAGATAGATAGTTTCCTGTGATGTCCTCATCATGCAAATCCTTCTTAAGGAAAGAGAGCCATAGGAGGCTGCAACTCTCTGTTAGTGATAAGAAGCTTCTGACACGCCAAAGCTCATTAGGGATAGACAGTGCCAAATCCCTTGTTCTTCCAGCACCCTTATAACATGGGGTGCAAACAAGTCATTGAAATTGGATAATTACTCTCAGTTAGTTATTACTAGAGAAAGTTATGCTGGAGTCATCACTGAGGGCCGAGTGTTACAAAACAAAACAAAAGACCCTCCCGAGAACTGATTCATAGACCTTTAGTGAGTTTTCCCATTAGCTGCCAGTTAGCACCTTTGCTGATGGCTCTCCATGTTTCCCTGAAACCCAGAAACCCCCACACATGTCACCAGGGGAGTTTCTGGGTGCACACTGTGGCTTCATAAGCACTGCTGTGATTTCTCATCCTCTCTGCTGTTTGGGAATGGTATGATGTGAGCCACTTCATTTGAGAAGGCATTTCATTTTTTCCCAAAATAGTTTTACTTTCTCACTTGGTTGTCATGTCATTTCTGTGAGGTGGATAAGAGTTTATATCCACCTAAGAAGGAAACTGAGGGAGAGAGGGTGGCCTGGGTTTTCATCAGTGCCACTAAAGTACATGGACCTTGGGGAGACCCCACAGGCACTGTGAGGTTCCAGTCCTTCTACTTCCTGAGTGGAAGACCTTGGACATCATTTTGAACCTCCATTTCTCCATCTATAAAATAGGAATAATGATACTTACCTGATATAGATGGTGAGACAATTAAAGGGGTTTATTTTGTTGGTTTGTTTGTTTTGTTTTGTTTATACAGTGCTGGAGATTGAACCCAGGGGTAAACACAGCCACTGAACCACATTTCCAGTCCTTTTAATTTTTTCTTGTATTTTGAGACAGGGTTGGCCTCAGACTTGCAATCCTCCTGTCTCAGCCTCCAGAGTAGCTGGAATTACAGGTCTGTCCAGCTTAGATAATTTCTTACAAAGCACTTGGCATGGCCTTCAGCAGATACTAAACATTCTTTGATAGCTCTTAAAATTACTCTTCTAGTTGTTGTTACCTAAGAATGTATGGTTGGGACTGATAATGGTTAAGTGAAATTAAAACATAGCTTTCGTTTAAATGAGACTTAATTTAAATGATGTCTAAATTGGTTGTTTCTGTGTACCCAAAGATAACGAGGTTAATATGTGAATTCATTCACTTGTTCATTCAACAAACAGACCTCAGTGTTTAAGGCCCTTTGTGTGCTGTTTACAAGGAATGGAGAGGCCAGAGAGCCTGTTCTTGTGGGATAAGGGAGTTTGATTATTTTATGTCTGCCTCAGAGTTTTTCCTCCCATTGTTCTCTGCAATATTATCATGACTGCCATAACAAAAATTGACTAGATGCCTATTTACACAGGGCAAGTGGGTGCTGCACAGGCTACTTCCGTATCCGTGGTCTTTGTCTTCCAGGAACTCAGAAATGAAGCTGGGCTCAAGCCTTTGTTGCTGCAAGGCCTAGTTCTGGCCTGGAGCCTGCATGTCGGTTCCCTTAGAGAGTCACCCTGGCTCACTGGAGGAGCAGAGGGTGGACAGGCTGGGTGTGGGCTGCTTCAGCTGCTTCAGGTGTGCCCATCCTTCCCAGAAGTGCCCTTGGTTATCAGCTTCGGGCCTCCAGGCTGAGAGTGTGACGCCTCCTTTCCGTAGAATCCATTTCCATTAGAAGCTTCTATGCTACCCTCTTATCAAGGGCTGAAATGAATCTTACCTAGAATGTGTTGATTTGTTCGGGGGGAGGGCTCGATTTTGTTTTTTGAGATGACTCTGTAACACTTTCAAAAAGATGTAGCACAGAAATTCTCTGAAGGAAGATAACCAGATGTAGAGCATCCTTGAGAAGAGGAAAAAATAACCACATGGGGGATCCATTGTGGCTGGGGTTGTAGCTCAGGGGTAGAGCGCTTGCCTGGCCTGTGTGAGTCCCTGGATTTGACCCCCAGCCCCACAAAAATGCACTAGAAATCCAGTCTGGCTTGTTTCAGAGGTTCCGAGCCAGCCAGGAGCTCCGGTGTGGAAGACGGGGAATTTCAAGGTCCCCTGCTCGAGCTGATGGTCTAACAGAACAGACATTAAACAAACATGTACCGATAAGTGTTCAAAGCCGAGTCATTCCCACTGTAAAGCCAAGTGAGAAAAATAAATTCAAGGTATAAGCTCAATATCTTTCCTTGGCAAAATAAAAAAACCTGCCCCCACCCCCTGCAGTCACATTCCACGTATTGCTGTTTTGGTCTATGCTGGACCATGTGTGCCATCAGCCCGTATGGAGCTGCAAAATTCCTATTACTTAGCATGTTTGCTGTACTTTTTACTGCACCTTTACTGGGCATAGATGTGCATAGACACACAGGTGCTTACCAGTGTGTTACAACTACCTGGGATATTCAGCGCCTTCACACAATGTGCAAATCCATAGGCTAGAAGCAGGCTACCCCAGAGCCTAGGTGTGTGGTTGTGGTTGTCTACACCAGCTAGGCGTGTGAAAGTAGAGTCTGTGATGTCCACAGATGGACAAAACCACCTGGTAAATATGGCCCTGTCTTAAGCGATGCATGAACCATACTTCTGAAATCATACTGCTGTGTGAAGCCAAGATGTGGCAGCTGGGCTCTCTTGCTTCTTCTTGGTGCCATGATCGCCTCCATCTTTAACCTCTATGTTGGCTCCTGCTACTCTTTTACTGAAGGTCTGAAGCTTGTGGTTTATCCTTCTTATTAAAAATAAGATTAGCAGGCATTAGAGACATACCAGTGATTAAGACTTTCTTCCTGACTTGAGAAGAGGAGAAAACATTTGCAAAGATGCAGAGGGATCTGTTCATAGCCCTCTGTGTTAGGACTACACGGTCACACGTTTACCTCCTGAGTGACATCTGGCCCACCCAACCACTGCAAAGGCAGAGGGGCCGTTCTTCCTAACTTCCACGTATAACTCGATACTGTGCCAGCTGACTGCATGTCACCTGTTTCTCTCTAAGGCATATAAGTATGTGTTGCATTAATTTTACTCATTCTGGGGTGCACAGATGACTCCCAAATGAACACTGGAGCATTAACTTGGGAAGAAGCCATCTGGGTCCAGACTCAGCTCTGCTCAGGGCTCAGAGTGCCATCAGTGGTAGTATCAGCACAGACTAAGTGAGAACGCGGAGGTTTAGGAGGACAGGGCTAGACTTAGAGGATCAGCTGGAGATCAGAACGGGGACATCCTCTGGGGAGACTGAAGAGGAAGAGCTCTTTTGAAGTTGACACCTCTTGCAAAAGAGTGATTTCAAATATGTCATAAAAGAATAAACAGGTCTTTGGGGGGGTTGGTGTGTTTTTTGTTTGTTTGTTTTGTTTTGTTTAGAGTTTTGCTATGTAACCCAAGCTGGCCTGAACTCAGGATGATCTTTCTGTCTCAGCCTCCCAAGTGCTGGGATTACAGGCATGCACCACCACACCCAGCTATGAAAGAGGCCTTTGGAGGTAGTGTATCACCCCAAAACCCAGTCCAGTGACTTCCAAATGGTTGGACCTAGTACAAAATACATGTGTTTGAAGTGCAAGTAATGTAAGCCTATTAGTCAGCTTTAGTCCTGCTGGAAGCTAAGAAAGCTTCACTGCCTTTGACTCCTCTCTACCTTGGCTACCAGAGGCTGTGATTACTTCATAGTGTTGCACAGTTTCCCAAGTGAACAAAAAGACATTGGTCATAGAAGCTACCAGAGGGTCTGAATTACTCACTGATTAGAGTTTCATCAGTTTTCCCTGTGACTAGTTTAAGCTGGTAGATGGACATGTCCTCTGCTGCATCTGTTTTGGGTCTTGGGTAAACTGGTAGAGAACTGGGCAGTACTAAATTCTGTGGGAAGTCTGTGCGATTCTTGAGTGTTCAAGTCAGAAGCCTCCAAAGTAACTGAGGAAATGGTCCACTTATTGGGCATGGTGTTTGCCTGTATCATGGGGAGCTAGGTAGTTGGTAAAGCCTTCTACACAATAATGGCTTACTATTATAGCATATATATTTATTCTCCACATGAATGAAACTGAAATATTATCCTTAGTTACAATGACTTATTGTTTTATACACATTAATCTACATAATGCATATGTACATGGAAATACACCCATATATGCTTGTGATATACATGAATAAACTATGTCATTGGATTCTGGGTCCACTTTATAGAATTTCATGTGTCCTTACAATAAGGATATATCTAAATCACCACCATTGCATCTGACTCTACTTTTGTATCATTCAGACTCCATTTGTTTCTTGGTTCTTTTACCTGGACACAAATGTAGCCTCTGGATGTCTGTGTGCTTAACTGAGCAAAAATGTCAACAAGCTGCTATTTATTTTATTAAACAGCTTGAGCAGAGATGTTTGGTCTGATTGCTGGAAATTGTTAGCTTATCACTGAACTGCCCTGATGATTCTTATTATTCAATTTGTATTGCTTATGATAATAATTATTACTGCATAAAAGAGCACGATGCTTTTATTTGTATAGTTCTTTCATTAATAATTTAATTGACTATTATATCCACATGATTCTGCTACACATACATCAAGGTTCTTGGAAACTGGCCCTGGGCACCTTGGGAAATGAGAATGTGGGTATAAACCGTAAGGCCCGGGGTGAGAGGCTTCAGAGAGAGGCAGGTCCTTCTGTCTTGACATCCAATTGGTTGTTTATACCTCCCCTCATCATATTTATTTCTGAGCATTTTATTGATTCACCACTTTTGATTCTGATCTGGTAATTTTAGCAGTGTCAGAAAGTAGATCATGGCATAGTTATTTTGGTGGCTAAAATAAATAAATTGGTACTGATTTATAAGTGAAAAAGTAATAATGGTTAAAACAATAAATCTGATCCGAAATAATGGAATCAGTGGACTTGTATAAACAGCCTCTGTCCATGGGGTGCAGTATGTAGACATGATGAAGATTTTATCGGTTGTAGCTTAGCTGATACTCCTAGATTGTATCTAGTATGTCAGTCACATTTGTTTTAATATATCTTGGTAACTTACTTCAAGGATTATTTTTTAGTGCAGGGAGTATGAGTACAAGTTTTGTCCATGCTTGTGCTGTATGTAACATGTGAAATTGATGAGTTTAGAGGCACAGGGTAATGGCATCAAACCTGACTACGGTGGGTGTCAACTCACAGTAATGTTCAGACAGCTGCATTTTGAAATGGTGGGTTAAACAATTCAAAATAAAACAAAATAAAATAAATTCCTATTTTGGCCAGCCCAGCCTGACTTCTGGGAGGATGAACATTTCTGTTGGTCAGAAGTGTCACAGAGAAAACTTGCTACATCAGACATTGGAGTTTATGAAAATGATGGCCTTTCTGTGCCCTGGTGGCCAAGCTCTTGGAGTGGGTTTTAACTGCTGGCCTCTGCCGCTGTCAACATGTTTCCTGGGCCCAAGAAAGGAATTGGGGTATATTAACCTCATAGAAGGGTTAGGGGTTATAAAGCTTTGACTCCTAATTTACCCTTTAGAAAGGAGGTTGGCTTCTCATTAAGAATCATACCCACATCTCTAAAGAACAGATGAGTACCTAGTACTGTGAACCCTACTATACAATCTATTTTAATGGAATTGAACATTTAACAGTTAATCACGAACTTGGAAGAAGGTTACTTCCTGGTGGCCAAGTCGTGTGTGTCACTCAGTCTTGGTCAGACCATGGGTAACAGACAATTCCCAAGACTCAGTGGCATAAATAAGATGCTTTAGTTCTTATTTGCTCTACCTATCTGTGGAGGATTGGCTGGGGACATTGCCCCATATCATCTTTGTTCTTACTCCTGGGTAGAGGAGGGATGAACATCTCCATCACCACTGCTGGAGGAGGGAAGACAATGGTGAAGTGTGTGCTGGTCCTTCAAGTTGCCCAGCTGTGATGGTCACTTCCACTCACATTGTTTTGGCCAGAGCCAGTCACGTGACCTCACCAAACTTCAGGTAGGTGGAGAAGGGCAATACATCTGGGTACACAAAGGAGGTGGCTGCCTTATTTATAATTAGCCCAGTGCCATAGACAGAGAGCCTAGAAACCAAGGTCAGTGGAAGCAAATGAGCAGAAAGGATGAGAGAATTCCCTCCATCCTTCTGAGGAAAATGGACTAATCTTCTCAAGAAGAGGCATTTCATCTCTTCAGTCCTGTCCTTCTAGGGGCTGAACCAAAAGGTGTTTTGGTGCTCTAGCCCACCCCAATCTCCACCTCAACACAAATAAGCCATAATGACAAGCTTTCGGTGTGCATGTCATGTGTTTACAATATCCTGCAGAGGGCCCTGCCCTTCTCCTTCCTGGCCAGCCAGATGGCCATTCCTAAGCTCTGCCAAGACACAGATTCTGAAATCTGTTTTATTGTTCCCCTTCTGAGTATTCACTGTGGACTGTCGTTCCCCTTCTGAGTATTCACTGTGGGTTTTAATTCATCTTTTATATCTTGCTTTGTCTGTCTGTCTGTCTATTTGATTTAGTGAGCTTATAAGGACAAACCCTGGTTGGTTTGGGGCATGTGTCTCTGCTGACTAATGTGAAGGGTTCCATTTACCAGTGAGGATCAAGGAAGAGTCTAATTTCATTGTCTCAGTTCTTCTAAGTGTGTGCATGTGTGTGTGTGCGTGCATGTGTACACATATGCAGGCATGTTTTGCTGGAAAGGGAAGCCAGGGACTTGCCCTGCTAAGTAGGCACTCTGCCACTGAGCTGCACCCCAGCCCTGTTCTTTGCCTGCTCTCTGCATGTTCATTTATGTGAGTCTCTACCAGGCTGCTCCAGGCCACTTGCTGAAAGTCTCCTTGATCAGAACAGAGTGCTTGGGTCTGGGCTGGGGTTGTTGGCATAACAAGTTCCACTGGGACCTTAGTTATATTCTTCAAGACCCAAAAAGGAATTTTTGTCCACACAAGAGGGCCTTACTTAGCCAGCAAGTTCAACCATCTGGAAAACAGGAATAGGAACAAAAAGGATCTCAGGACAAAATAGTTATTTCCAAATCTGTGTACTAAACTGAAGTTGATCCTGCTGGTTTTGTGTTCTTATTGCAGCCATACTCCTGAGTAACTGTTTTCTTTTTCCTTTTATTTTTTTCCCTTTACTTCTTTCTTCCTCTTCCTTCCCTCCCTCCTTTCTCTTCTCTTCTCTTCTCTTCTCTTCTCTTCTCTTCTCTTCTCTTCTCTTCTCTTCTCCCCTCCCCTTCCTTTCCCTCCCCTCCCCTTCCCTTCCCTCCCCTCCCCCCACCTCCTTTTCTATTTTTCTTTCATACCAAGGATTGAACCCAAGGCCTCACACATGCTACCACTGAATCACATCCCAGCCTCAGCTCTGTATTCTATTCCTGTTTTATAGATAAGAAAACTTAAGGACAAAGAGGTTAAATAATTTGAAGGCCAAAATCATGAGTGGTATTACAAGTTCCTGTGGGTCTAGACTCTGTGGGATAATCAGATTATAGGATGGTGGCAGTGAGATGAGGGAAAAGGCTGGATAACTTTCAGTGCTCTCCTTTACAAAGCTATGGAAAAACACATAGTGATTGTAGAATGATTCCCTTCAACAATCTGGTTTTGTGCTTAATTCTAGTATGTAATGAGAACCCACTAAGTGGAATTGCACACTCTGATTCTGCTAGATGAATGGAGAGTTGCTGGACATCTAGTTTAGCTGGCAAATAAATAGATGCTTATGAAATACTCTTTTTGTACAATCAGGATGAAACCACAACTCAGTCTGTGTCATGATGATCGATTTGGTACTGGGATACTGGGGCAGCAGGCAGATGCCTTGGGAACATCTCTAACCAGGGCAGGCCTTGCATGACCAAGGACGTGGCTCCCTAAAGCAATATTCCTGCACAGAAGCCAGTGGCAACCAGCTCGCTGATGTTCACCAAAGAGCCTCCGTTTGTGTCGCAATCTACAGTTTACAAAGCACCATCATGTGCACAGCATCTTGTGCTCAGAACAATCCTTCATGCTGGGGAAGGTGGGCGCTGCTGTGATTTGTTTATGGTGCTTTCCCACTGATGCTCATATTGAAATTTAATCGCTGTTGTAGCAGTGTTGAAGATGAGGTATTTAAGAGCAGAGCAGGTTGTTATGAGGGATGAATGCTCTTCTTTGGGGAGTTCCCACCCTCAGGGACTGGATTGTTTTCTGAGAGTGTGAGTTGCCTGCCTTTTCATGTACTCACCCTTTCACTTCCTCAATCTTATCATTCCCTCACTAAGCTCCACTACTATACCCTTGGATTTCCCAGTCTCTAGAACTATGATCCAAAGTAAACCTCTATTTTATAAATGACTCAGCCTCAAGTACTCTGTTATAGCAATGGAAAATGGAGGCAGTTGCCTTTCTATTCTGTAGGTGGAAGCAGGGAGGCTACAGCATCATCAAGTACAGAGCCAGCCTCAAAAAATGTTTTGTCTCTCACTCCATGCTGTTCCCTGAACTCCTGGCCTGCTCATGCTTTGGAGGTGATGGAGTCACCCAGAGGAAATTGAAGCAGATCTTTTTTTTCTGCTCTAAGGAGCCTTCTTTCTAAGTTTAAAAAAGAAAAAAATCTCAGTCCTCAGGGAAGAAAGGAGGAGGAATGGGAAGGGATAGTCTCCACATGAGCCTTTTGGCTCTGAGATTGAACATGCGGGTAGAGATAACAAGAACAGGAAGAGAATGTCCTTGAAGGTCAGGCAGTCTGGAGGTGAGGCTTTTTTTCCTTTCTAGGTGAGGGTAGCAACCTTGCAGTCAGGGATGCTCCTTTGTGAGCTGACTGTGACGCTGAGACCTCATTATGTCTTGGGACTGCTGGTTCCCAGGGAGGTGCTCATATTAGCCAGACAACAAAGCAGCCCACAGCCACCCCAGCAAGAGTGTGCCCTGGAGAGGGGGACAGAGGGTTGGTCAGTGGTCATCACACTCTATTCCTGGCGCTGTGGGTCTGGACAAGAGATCTCACCTTGACCTTGTCTGTGCTACTCACCAGCTCAGGGTTAGGCTTGGATACAGTTAGGGGACCCCTGCATCTCACCTGGCTTCCTGTCTCATTCATGCTGCCACCATAATGTCATTCACCATGAGATGACACAGTCAGGGAAACCCTTGCTAGAACCAATTAGTACTGGTCCAGGCCTTTAAACTTCCGGAACTGTATGCAAAACTCTTTTCTTTATAAAATGCTCAACCTCCGGTATTTCATTACTGCAATAGGGGACAGACCAAAACACACTGTGATCATCTCTTTATGTACAAGCACTGTGTTACTGTATTTGTTCCCATCCAATAAATGAGGATTCAGATTCTTCTCTTGCCTTTTGCCTTAGGTTTCCAGTAACAGAAGTTATCTGTCCCCACATTACTGAGTCACAGTGGATCATCATGGTGTCTGGAACACCAAAGACAGAAAAATTCCCCAAAGATGGAAAAAGATTCAGAGGACTGGTCAAGAGTCTTAATCAGCTGCCCCCAACCCCTTGTAATTTTCTGTCCCATGTTAAAGGGTTCGTTTTCATGAGAAAGGATTGTGTCTTGTAATCCCTCGTGGCCGTCTGCTCATGCCTCTGTCCTAGCATTTACCACACTGGACTGGAACTGCCGCTGTGGGCCGGGTCCTTCACCAGTGTGTGGGCTCCTGGTGAGAAGATTCTTGCTTCATTTATCTCATCCAGAACTGGCCCTTCATTTGGACTCTACGGACATTTCCAGCATGGGTAAGGGTTTGTTAGTCCAGTTGTCTGAGTGGTCAAAAGGCACAAAGCAGCAACAGGCACTAAAAACCAATTCCCCTGTGCTGGATGAGAGATGAGAAAGAGGAAAAATAAACAAAGCTTCGTTTTAGCTTAGCACACTTGTATTTGGCAGAAAAAATGGTGGCTCCCAGGAGAGCTGGAGGTTTGGGTTACTCACATCTCAGTTTGCTTTAAGCAGATTAACTCGTGGGCCTTCATCAGCTAAATTGTGAGTTAAGAGAGGGCAGATACTAATGGGAAAGGGATGAAAAGAAAGAAAATAAGTGGAAGCAACGAAGCAGGGGCACTCTGAAGTCGCTGGAGGCTGAGCGCTGGGAGGTCCCTGGAGGGCAGCCTGCATCGGCTTGCTGACTTCTCCCTGCCCACTTGCAAAGTTCTGTCTGCACCGTGACTCACTAGGGGGCCGCAGAACTTGTGTGTGTGAGTTTGTGTTTGTGTGGGGGGGTGCTTAATTTAATATATAAAATTAATAAGATGGGGATGGGTGTAACCTCGATATTTCACCCAGCAAATCAGCTTGTAAAAAAAATATTGTACTCATCATTCATACCTGTGTGGGAAGACGGAGGCAGGAAGATTGTAAATTTGAACCCAGCCTGGGAAACTTGGTGACTTAGTGACACCCTGTCTCAAATTTTTAAAACTGTATGTTGAAAAGGGACTGGGGACATAGCTCAGTGCACACATACTGGATTCAATCCCCAGCATTGAAAACAAAGCAAAAACAGTGTTCACTTAACCTGAAAGCTGGAATAAACATTCATTCTTATTTTATGTTGGTGGTAAATAGGATGTCGTGCTGACCTTGCTGCATCCAAGCAGCTCAGAGTTGAGATTAAAGTGGAAAATTCCAAAAGTGCCTTCGCCTGTCCTCAGTGGTAGCAACAAATCTCCATCTGCTGGAGAGGATGCAGTTTTAATACCTGACATGGTAAATAGCTCAGGTTGCAGGCATTGGATCACTCTCTACACCTTACAGTGCTTGAAGTGGTGAGGGGTGGGGAGCCCCTGCATACACCCTACCTCCTTATTCCTTTATGCTCTTGTTTCCACTCTGCTGACAAGTCCAGAGGAGACTGCGGTCTGCTCTATCTGCACTGCTCTTAGCAGGGCACAGTGGATGGGGAGACCAACACCAGAGCTGTGACCTCCTCCTCAGATGTTGGTCCACAGCTAGATACCAGGGCAGTGCCAACATGTGTGGCCCTTGGGACAGTGGTGTCATGTCATGGACCTCAGTGGCAAAGGCTCACAAGAAAAGGCACTGGGGCCAGATGCCTCTTAGAATAATGGTGTTTTGTTTTGTTTTGTTTTGTTTTGCTTTGCTTTGCTTTGGTTGTTTTTGACATATACTCTCCCAGCTCTGGAAGAATCAAAAAAGGCTATGGAAATAAACTGAACTCTGTGCGTAGAGCTAAAAGGACCTGTAAAATAGGTGAGAATAGGTTGCTCCAAGACTGCTCAGCCTGAAGGTTTCTGGAAGGAGAGGCAGAGGATTGTGTATATTTTTTTTTCAAGCCTGTACTCCTAAAATTTCTTCATAATGTGCCAGATATCTTCTCCAGTAGTACTGGCTCAGTTAGGTGGGGAACAAGACAAAAAAGAAATTATAAAGGACTTGGCCCTCATGAGGTGGCTTTGACTGCATTAGCACAGATTCCTGAACATGCAGTCTGATGTATTCTGCTTTTGATGACTTTACCCACAGCAGGGTTCCCCAAAGGAAGAGGAGGAGGAATTGACTTCTATCTGCATGATCAGAGAGATCACCAAAATGGTCCTTGCTACCATAAAAGTGATTTCCCCCAAGACAGATTCCTGATTCCTCCCTAAAGTCAACTTTTTGATAAATTTTAAATAGTCTTCTAGACTTTCTTCCAGTCAGCAAGAATTCACGGCTTCCATTCAGTGCTTCCTACTGTATAATCAGGAAACTGTTATTAATGTAAAAGTTGACCTTTGCAAATCTTGTTTTACTAGCCAGAAAGCTAGTTATGGAGAGTGAAGCCCTCTCTCTCTCTCTCTCTCTCTCTCTCTCTCTCTCACTCTCTCTCCCCTTCTCTGTGTTGGACAATTCCTTCACTACCATCACCCCAGTGTGCTACACTGCTTCTGCTCCTGGTAGGTCATGACTCTCCTAAGAATGCAGATGTCTAGGTACCACCAAGATATTTCCATGTAGACTCTCTAGATCTGGGACACCCTTTTCTCGTCTTCCTCTGGTTGCCCTCAGTTTAAGTCCTACCTCTCTTCAGTGTCTGTTGAAAGAACTGCCTGGTTGCCCTAGCTCTGAGGGTGTTGTCTTCTCAGCCATCTACTCCAGATATTATATTGTATGTTCCAAATAATTTTCCACAATCCTAACTCATGCACTGTGTTTTGCAGAGGACCTCTTTTCATTATGATGTTTTACATTAGAACCGATTTGAGAATATTTCCACCCTTAGCATTGGTGTTCTGATTTAGTTTTTGTTTCTTTATTAGTTCATTAACATATTCATTATTCATTCAAAAATATCCCTAATGTAGACTAAAGCCCATGTGGTACCAGATGGGCTCTCTTGACTCAGAGACAATTGAAAGGAGATAGAGCCAAATATTGCAAGCACATACACAGACAAGACTTTTTCTTGTTGGGGAGGAGGATTTAGATGAATCAGGAGTCAGCATTGATTAAGAGAAGGACCAAGCTGCTCTACAAATAGGGGAGAAGCAAGCTGTTAGTGATTTTCTGGAGTGTGCTAACATCTAGTAAGTTTCTACTGGCCAGGGCTATGATTCCAAAAGATGTTAGATCTTGTGCAAGATTTGGACCACTGGCTGGTCATCTTCAACTTGTCTTAGAGGCTGCTGAAGTTTTGTCCAGCTGACACCACCATCCTATGCAACAGCATCCATTCTTGTGGATCTTGGCCTTGTGATAAGACTTTCAGAAATACACAAGGGTAGCAATAGGAAAGAGACAGAAGAGAAAGAAAAAAGAAAATACATAAGAGCATCACTGGGCAGTCAGCAGGTCCATCTGCAGGACTGAATATAATCTGACCCAAGGTTAAGGTGGCAGAAGGGACAGACACAACATAAAGACCGAGATGACAAGCCTCTTTGTTCCGTTCCGGTCACCTAGGCTCAAATGAAGAGTCAGTGTTTTAACTAAAAGTGACTTTAAGGTGCCTGAGAAGTATCCCAGGCAACTGTTAGCATAATCCACACCTCAGAGGTGCTATTGACAACAAAATTAGTGGGAAGCTTATAACCCATTGTCCAGTTGCGTGACCTCCAATATTAGTGATCTTTAACTCTACTAAGTAAACGAAGCCAGGTGTGGTGGCTCACACCTGTAATCCCAGCACTCAGGAGGCGGAGGCAGGAGGATCATTGTGAGTTCCAGACCAACCTGGGCTACAAAGTGAGCTCAAGGAGAGCCTGAACTGCATAGCGAGACCCTGTCTTAAGACAAAAAAAAAAAAAGCAAACGAAGCTCGAGAGTTTAGATTTTTTTCTCTCTCAGTAATAATCCCTTCACTTTGTATAAGCATTCTGTTTTTATGATTTTATCAGGGTCTCGTGGTGGGTTTATTGACAAGGCACAAGGCTAAGGAAGTAGCATGTCCTGCTACAAAGGGGAATGGCTTACTAGAGGTCTATTTTGTTGTCCAATCTTTTGTTCCACCAGTCACTGGCTGTCCCACATGCATGTGGATCCTGCTACTGGAAATACAAGCAGCTTTTTGCCTGTTGTCTGTATCCCAATGGGCAAAGGCAGACAATAGAAAGGAGATTTGTGATTGTGGCCCATGTACCAAAGCCAGCAAGTATATTTGAGAGAAGGTATCTGGGTGCTGGTGGTCTGGATGACTTCTCAAAGCAGAGGACTGTCAGCTGAGCCCTGAGGACGGAGAAGGGCAGGCAAGACAGGGTGGAAGCCATCCCTTCCCTGGAGGCAGCTGAGTGTGGGGATGTACAGAGAGGAGCCTAAGGCTCCCTTACTTAAGTCCGCTTCTTCGACACTGTGAATATCTTCCCTTGTTTGCTTCATAATTTTTGTTTGAAAATTTTAATTTTGATCCAGAAATTATGGAGTAGTTATGAAGACCCAGATACCCTTACCCTTCCTCCAAGGTAACAGTTTACATGACTGTAGCCCATTATCAAAGCCTGGGGACCAACCTTGGAAAATGCCATTGAGTAGACTGCGGGCCCATTCAGGACGTCATGGGATTTATGCGCATGCATGGCAGGTGTCAAGAGTGTGACTAGTGCACTGTCCATGTGTGTAGCTTCCTCTCTTTTAAACTTATTCTGCTCAGTGCTTTAGGAACATCTGACTTATTTATTTGACAGTTGAACATCTACTGTGTAGTAATTTTGCCTTGTATACTGAAGACACAGGACAATAGTGATACAGGCAGAGGGTGTTGAGGGAGCTCAGAGACAGAAGTCAGCCAACCCAGGCTACCAGGATCTACATGCCTGTGAGACAGCCAGGGGCCATCAGGTTGGTCAGAGTGGGGCTGGTGGGAAGGTCTGACAGTGAGAAAAGGTGGCCTGCTCTGGAGATGCCAGAAGCAAGAGAGGAATGAGGTCATCCGGGATGGGTAGGCAGATCTACAAGGGGCTAGGGGGAGGAGGCTGGGGCTTAATGTCTCTGTATGGATTCCTTAATGCCCAGCCAAGTAGGAGCTCATAGAATAACAGGTTAATTGGTAACTGTACCTAATTCATTTTTTCCATATCCCATCTTTTTGAGCAATAAAGACAATAGCTACCTGGGGTTGACTCCTGGTCGCATCCTGTGCTCCTCCTTCGAGGCAGAGTGAGAACAGTGTGCTAACCGTAGGAACAGAAGTCTTCCAAGAAGCAAGAATACTGAAGCCTGCTCGCCATGCACTCTGACAAGCCAACGTTTTGCAGCAGTGTCTGTGTTTGCATATCATTGGCATTTGTTAGACACAAAAAACTAGGTGTGGGATGCTATTTAGATGTTTCCTTCAGGTTTTCTGAAGAAAGAGCAGGGTTCCTATTGGTTACTTGAGCCCACACAGATTCAGCAGCATCCATCCACTGAAAGAGGAATGTTCGCTTTTAATCGAAGCTCTTAGTATTCGGCTCTGACCTTTGCAGAATGTCATCTGAGGGCAGTATCCTGTTAGACACACCTGCAAAGCTTCGCTGAATGCCCCAGAAAAAGGTGTAACTAAGATGTCCCTGTCTTTTAGAACAAAATGCAAGAAAAAGAAGCTCCCCTCGCCCCTCCCCCCCCATAGAAAAGTAGCCTGGCTTTCTAAAGAGGAACGGTAGAGGGTGGAGTCTAGCCAAGTGTTTCAGATAGATAGACAGACTGGCAGGGTGGATAAGTAGTCAGTTTCCAGAATTCCAGGGCAGACTTGGCCCCAGGGTTTTCCTTAGCAACTGTTGTAGTCAGGGGTTGTATGGAGAACAATTAGAATTGGACATAGAATTTATAATATTATTTTATGATGGTTATCCAGAGTTAACACAAGAGAATGCAGGAAATCTATCCACAACACTAAAGACATAGGATATTCAGCCAAGGGCCTGAATCCCACAACAATGTCCTACATGAGTCTAGATGAAAATCTAGAACCCATGACAGTGCCTCCCATGACTCTAACAGAAGGTCTAGAGCCCAAGAGAAGGACTCACACCAGTCTGTTTTATGGATCTGTGCTGGGAAGGCCCAAAGGTCAGTGGTGGAAGCCAGAAAGTCCATGCCAGCAGGGTGAAGAAGCTGTGCTTGTTGAGGTTGAGGATTCTACACTGGAGCCAAGAAGTCACGCTCACAATAAAGAACCAGGCCTGCCCTGAAAAGCACCACAGCCATCCTCAGCGACACAGAGGTCCTGAGCTCCTCTGATGATAAACACAGTCAAGTACATGCCAGGAAGCCAGTGTGACGAGTTTCTCCTGGACATTAAACTGCATACATCTTCCCTTCCAGAGCCAGTAAGTGATGCTCAATGTAAGGACCAGGGCTCCCCCAAAGAGAACCGCGGCCACTCTCACCAACAAGATCCGGAGCTCCTCTAATGACAATGGTCAAACTCACACTGGGGAAGCTGGTCGTGATGAGCTCCTCCAGGAGAACCAACAGCTCAAAACAGCAACACTTAGAGAAACCCACAACGCCTCCCTTTTCCTTCTCCACACCTCTATTTATGCTGGCAACTTTCTTCAGGTGGAGCATCTATGCTGAGCAGCATGCTGATTTAATTTAGCTGGCATTAAGTTGACCACCAGTTTTTAATCCATAACAGCAGCTATCAGGCAAAGTTTACTTTTGTCTTCCTCTCCTGCTTTTGGGCTGGCCACCATGGGAGTCACTGTGGAGATGTGCAAAGATGTGTGTGTCTCACAGTCCCCTTCGGGCTGTTCGTCTGGCCACGGGCAGGTATCGTTTTGGTGCAGTCCTCCAAAAGGGGCTCTGTACTGAGCAGGCAGTTACCTGCTAGCAAAGTGTTCTGCTTTCCCAGTGCACACGGCCGACCTGCCTTGTAAATCCAATGAGCACCCGTGAGACAGACAGGAGGGGCAGTGAACACGGTGGCCCATGGGGGCGAGGTGGCAGCTTCCATCACTGTCTACACCCTCCTTGTTGTACTGGATGGACAGGAAGTGACTGCCATTAGCAAAAGTACTCACTTTCCCTGGCTGCAAAACAGGGCTGTGTGCTGTCACCTGGGCCTCAGCCTGCTGCGCATTCCAGATCAAGCTCGTTCCTCTTGCTGGTCCTCATTTTCCCCATCTCACCCTGGGCGAGATGATCCTGAGTCCTTCACTGCCGGTGTGCTGCTATGCTATGCACGGGCTGATGGTTTGGTTGACCATCTAAATTCACTGTGATTCAAACAAAGAGGTCTTGTTCTGACCCAGAGGTTGGTCAGGAGGTAGCATGGCCTCTAGAATTCTTCTTTCTGAGGTTTCCCAAGTGTGATCATTGTGAAGTAGGAACGGTGTCATCATATTGTCATTTTAAGTCATTATAAGATGATTTAGCATGGCTTCATTTCTTTTTTAAGGGACACTTCTTGTACAGCTCTGTTGAACACCCTCTTCAGGGAGCCAGTGATAGTTTGTGATTCCAGGATGTGATTGTCTCAAAGTAGCCGCACATCAGCTTAGCCTTTTTGTGGGAGCAAGGGAGGGAGCAGCAGGGATTTCCTTTTCCTAGGCTGTCTGGAGAACTTGCAAACAAATTTGTTTCCTTTTGTCCTTTCTATTCTGCAAATATCGGCTTTGACTCTTGGCTGTGAACTGAGCTGAGCTGGATGGAGCGTGGCTAATCTTTAAGGGCTTTATCTTCTCTGGGGCTAGCTCAGGCATAACTTGTTGCTTCAGTCCTTGCTTGGGACTCAGAGGGAGTCTGGATTGCTCTGTGGACTGACGCTCCATAGAATTAGCAGAAAGGCTTTGCCTCTAAGACAGAGTACCTGGCAGAGCCGCAAGGGCTGTTGGGTAACTTCTGGGTAATCATTTGTTTTCAGGCATGCCAAGACTGCCTTTGAAATTCAGGTTGTTGACAAGCAAATTAGCCGAGCTCCCAGTTAACATTACATCTACCTGTTGAGGACAGAAGGAAAGGGCCACTTTCCCATGAAAACACTGTAAAACATGGTAAAAGGGCAGTTGGCATGCGTGATTTCTCTGCATGCTGAGTTTGGTGGACAGCAGTGTACTAATCCTAGGAAAAGAAGTCCTTCAGCAGAGCCCAAGACATACAGGGAAGAAGGGCTGCTCGGACTGTGGACCTGGTGTATTTTTAAAATGGGAATGAGGTGTGACAGAGGCAGACAGACAGACAGACAGACAGACAGACAGAGAGACCAAAAGAGAAAGAAAAAGGAGAAGGGAAAAGAAGAGAAGGAAAGGAAAAGGAAAGAGAGAAACAGAGAGAAGGAGCCATCATGCTAGGGCAAAGGGAAGCAGTTCTGGTGACAAGAGGTGTAGAAAATGACAGATCTTTCTTAAAGGGCTTGGAAGGCCTGGGTTCTAGAACCAACAGGAACCATATTCTTCGCTTCCATCTGACATTTGACTACAAATATCCTCCAAATCTCATCTGAATTTTGACAGCAAGAGTGATGTTGAGGCCATACAAATGTCCTGATTTAGCTCCATGGCCCTCTACAAACCCACCCACACCCACTCATTATTTCCAAAATGATTCTATGGTTGATTAAAAAAAAATAGAAAAGTATAGAAAGGTGATCTCCACAGAAAGGATTCTTCCTGGTAGAGTTTCTGCAGAGGAGCTGATTTATTTCTATGACTGCCTCTAAAACAAGAGAAATATAATTGTCTACTTATTTTCGCCTTCCCCATTTTCCAGGTGAGCACACTGAGGTTTAACGTGGTTAAATAACTTGGCCAAAGTCACATAGTAAGAATGGTGGAGCAAGGTCTTGAGGCAAAGCATTTGGCTGAAGGTTCCATGCCTGTGGCCACCTCTCCATGTCGGATTTTGCTAAGTAGACGGGCCCAGGTGCCAGACGGCTGAATCTGAGCCAGACCTCAACAGTTTGGGTGAGAGTTGACCCTGAACTTCTCACAAACTACTGGGTCACCTGGGCTGGTCTACGTGTCCTCCTGCCACACACATCTCTCAGAAACAGTGGACCAGCTGATAGTGTTCTCCGTAAATCTGTTTGGAAGGAGAAACTTGAGACTCATCAGAGAAGGGCTGATGAAATGTTCCTTATTAACTAGTAGTTACCAAAGGGTGAGTTGTAGATCTGAACTAGACAACTTCACTTGATGCCTGTGATTGTAGATATGCGTGGACCACAGTGTGAATTTTGGTTATTAATAAGGCTGACACCGATTTAGTTCCCATTCCCAAGAACCTGCCATGAACTGGCAGCTCATTCTTACTGGCTGTTTCCCGCCAATTACTCCTCCATTTCCCAAAGCCCTGGAAGATGGCTGTTGTTTCTGCTTCACACATGAAGAGCCGAGGCTCAAAGAGATTTATAGTTAACCAGCTCTGACTCTTTTGTGGTTAGGAGTTAATCAGGCTTGACACTACAGACATTTGGATCCGGTAAAGAAGTTTATTTATTGGTAATTAGAGGGAGTTTGTCAGTGTTAAAGGGAAAGTACGATTGTGGCAGAATATCCAAAATGGGTCAGTAGGGGTGTGGCAATTTGAGGTTTCAAGACTTAGGCTTCCTGGTCATGGTGGTGCACACCTGTAATTCTAGCACTCCCGGAGGCTGAGGCAGGAGGATTACAGGTTTGAGTCCAGCCTGGACAACTTAGTGACTTAGTAAGACCTTGTCAGTCATTCAATCAATGGGCTGGGGATGTAGCTCAGTGCAAAGGCCCTGGGTTCAATATTCAGTATCCACCAAAATAAAAATTCTTTTTAAAATATTTTCATTATTAATGTCTACTTGTGTTACATTGAAAGAGAGAGACAGAGACAGAGAGAGGTAGAGAAAGAGAGACACTTGGGCTAATTTGGAACAGACTGCAGAGGCTGGGCCGCCTCCCCTGTGTCCTGGTGGCCTGGCTGCCCTGCCCAGCCCCAACCCCCGGAAGCTGGTCCAGCAAAGAGACAGCACTCACAGGTCCGACTCACACATCACTCCAGGGCTGGGACTCACGACAGAAGATACTTTAATATCTCTAACTCCGCACATGAGAGAGTTGAGACTTCTCTCCCTGCATGGTCACAACCCAACCCTGAGTGACAAACTTGTAGCTCTGCGGTTTACAGCCTCTGCAGGAGGACACTACTCAGTCACCATCCTGCACTGTGTCCCTTATTGGCCACTCCCCAAGCATGAAGTATCTTTGGTGTGGGGGTATTTGAAGAATTGGGATTTTGAGCTACTTATCAAATGGGATTCCTGGAATTATGTACCCAGGCCGAAGCACTGTGCTCCAGAACGCATGCGGAGCATGCAGGATTAGAGGAGGGCCAGGAATGACCTCGGGCCAGGCACCAAGCAGTGTGCAAGTGGAGGAGTTCACTTGGTCTCCTCTAATTACAAGTTATCGTTTAATGTTAAAAAAAAATAGTAACAGGAAAATCCCAGCAAAGGTAGAAGCGCTCATGATACAAAGTTTAATTTCCTAATGATCTGCAGAGCCTGGACTTTTTGGGGCATCATATTAACATACATGAGTTTGCGAAAAGCCAGACACAGGTCTGTAGTTGTATGATGTGATTTTCTGTGGGCCTCTTTCCCCAAAGCCCCTCAGGCTGCTGTGTTTTTGTGGTTTTTCATTTGTTTGTTTGTTTGTTTGGGGGCAGGTGATTATACCATTGAGCCAAATCCCTGGCCCCCTGCCGTGTTGTTTGAATTCCTTTCAGTTTGCTGCAATTGCAAATAATACAAAGTAATAATAATAGGGAAATCCAGACTGAGGAGTTCAGAAAACAGTTGTTTATTTATTGCAGTTCTGGGCGCTGGACATTCCCAGCTCAAGACTCTGGCCAGTTGCCTTTTTGATGAGGATTCTCTTCTGGGTTGAAGGAGACCTGGAGTCGCTTTCTTTTTCGTGATATTGAGAATCACAGCCAGGGTTGTTCTGTCACTCAACTACTTCCTCAGCCCTTCTTAAACTGCACTTTGAGACAAGGACTTGCTGAGTTGCTGGCCTGGCCTGGGACGTGCACTCCTCTTGCCTCAGCTCCTGATGGCTGAGATTACAGGTGTGTGTCACCTTTTTGATTATAGCCCTTTTTTCCGTGTCCTCACATGGTGGAAAGTCAGCTCTGATTGTTCACTTTTTTTTTTTTTTTTTTTTATGAGGATGCTATGCTATATCAGGTCCCATCCCTTCACCCAAACGTAACTGTCTCCCAAAGGCACCACCTCCAAATGTCATCACATAGGGGCTTCGGACTCCTAAATGCGTTTTTTAGTGAATCCAAATATTTAGTCCTTAATAATGTATTGCTATATAATGAACATCCATAAGAGGAATTGTGTGGCTCAAAACCAATGTACGAGCCAGGCATAGTAGTGCACATCTGTAATCCCAGCACTTGGGAGGCTGAGGCAGGAGAATCATCACCAGCTCAAGGCCAGCCTGGGTTTCAAGGTCACTATTATTAAGCATCATTATTAAATGATATCCTGTCTCCAAAAAAAGGTGACTTTTAAATTTTTATAAATATTTGCAAATATCATCTCTCCAAAAATGTTGGGGCCCACTGAACACTCCCATCAATACTTTCTTCACATCTTCACCCACACTGGGTTTTACCCATTTGTAAAAATTTTGCAGTTAAAGGTTTTTACCGACAGAGTTACTTGGTACAATTTTAGTTCCCTTTGAAATGTCTATAGCTGGTACGGCAGCCCATACTTGTAATCCCCAGCACCCTGGGAGGTGCAGGCAGGAGGATTAGAAACAGCCTCAGTGACTTAGTAAGACCATGTCTCTAAATAAATAAATAGATAAATAGGGGTGGGAACACAGTTGGTAGTATTGAAAAAAAAAAAACAAGAGAGGGAGAGAGAGAATGAATGAAAGAATGAATGAGTGGGGAGCTGGATTCCAAGGCCCCCTGTCTCGGTGAGGGCCAGGGTTGAAGACACTTCGTAGGCTGCTGACTTTTGGCTGAACAGGCTGATGAGCTCACAGTTCCGGCCCATTTGCCTGCCCCTCCCACACCCGCACCAGTGTCGCTCCTGTGCCCATGTCATTCCTCCCCAGGTACCGGGACAGGGAGGTAAACCTGGCCAGGGGGCCCTTTGTTCTGCTGAGCTCCACTCAGGCCCACATCAAGCCCAAGTGGATAAGTCACCTTTCTCTGAGTGACCTCTGTCAGCAGATGTCCCTCGTCTCTGAATCAAATTGGGGAGAAGCAAGATTATCTCGAGGGAAGATAGCACCGTGGCCTCCGTGTTCTGGAAGCCTGGCCCTGGTCCTTCTACTTGCCTCCCTTTCCGCCTCCCTTTGTACACCCCTATGGCACATCTTTGCATCTTGGGGTGCAGAGATACAGAGGTCCCTGCTTTTCCTCCAGCTTGGTCTGTGGATGACGCTGGTATCAGTCATATACACACTAGTGTGAATGTAAAATAGGGGTTTTTAGACACTGGAAAATAGGGGGCGGAAACTGAGCTTTTCATGGGGTGTTTTTCTTCACCCCATGAATCCAGGGCCTCATTCATGCTAGGAGAACAGTGCTGCTGAGCTACGTGGCCAGCCTTGGGTAAGAATTTTACAGCTCTGGATACAGCTCCCTCTCTGCAGCCACCACATGGATCCAATCATCTTCTGGTGTAGCGTGAACTTGGAGCTGAGATGTTGGGATAAGACAGGCGTGTGATCCTCTGGAATCCAGATCATTCTGGAAATTCCAGAGTGCCAAACACATTTGTGTCTTTTAAAAGCTCTTTTTTACTTTGAAAAGTATAAGAGACATACAAGCCAGGTGCAGTGATGTATGCCTGAAATCCCAGCACTTGGGAGGCTGAGGCAGGAGTTGCTGTGAGTCTGAGGTTTTCAGCAACTCTTTGGATTGATGTGTTTTCAGCTCTCCATGTTACCTGTCAGTAACGTGTCACCTTGCAGATGTCAGCCTGCGAACCAGCCAGGATGAATGGGAGGCTGCCAGGGCTCCATGTTCATTCTGCAGAACTGCTGTAGCTTAAGGGTGACAGACCTTTGAACTACGTAGTAAGTTCAAAGCCACTACATAGTGAGACTGTTCCCAAAAACCAAAAGCCAAAAACAACATACACACAGCAGCCTTCAAAAATTTCCAAATAGGTAGTGAGTGGATGCAGTCAAAGATAAGAAAGTGAATCTGAAGTGTTAGGACAGGCAGGCTGGGTGATGAAGATTTAACTTGCGGGTCTGTCACCCTTAAGCTACAGCAGTTCTGCAGAATGAACATGGAGCCCTGGCAGCCTCCCATTCATCCTGGCTGGTTCGCGGGCTGACATCTGCAAGGTGACACGTTACTGACAGGTAACACGGAGAGCTGAAAACACATCAATCCAAAAGCCGCCCAGGGAAAACCTGGTTAAACGATAACACGGTCCACACGCTCCAGCCGCAGAATTGTTGACCAAGGGGCACTGCGCCCATGGCCAGCGGGAATTACATCTCCTGACAGTCAGGCAGGAAATGTAGAGCATTGTATTACCGGAGCATCTTCCCCTCACATGCTGGTGACTTGTCACCATCGGGTGCCATCCAGGGTTGGGTCGATGGTAGAGAACTGGCTGGCTTCTATGCCCATGTCCTTGTCTTGATAGCAAAATGAGAGACAGCTAGACAACAAGCCCCTGGTATCACTGATATACTGGGGTGAAGGTAAAATACTGGTTTTTAGACCTGTGTGTGTCTAACTTGAAGTGTTCAACCCACACTGGCTTCTCTTTTCTTATTCTCCTCCTCTTCCTTCTCCTCCTCCTCCTCCTCTTCCACCTCCTCTTCCTTCTTCTTCTTGGTTGTATCAGGGATCAGTCCAGCCCAAGAGTGCTTTACCACTAAGCTTCATACTCAGACCTTTTATAACATTTCTTATTCGGAGACAGGGTCTGGCTAAGTTACCCAAACTGACCTTGAACCTGTGATCCTCCTGCCTCAGCCTCCCAAACACCTATGATTACAGGTATATGCCACTGTATTCCGTGACACTGATTTTTTTCCCTCCTCTTCCTCTTCCTCCTCCTAGCTTTTGCTGGTTAGTCTAAGATTTCTACTTGCAGAATCCTGTGTTCTTTACTCTGAAAGAGGTCTGAGGTCATCCAGACTGTCTCACAGATTGCAGATGGGGACACTGAGACTGTCATTCTTGAAAGGGATGCTGCCCGCAGGCCATGAGTTGTCCATGGACACCTGAGAAATGAAGGCAAGCCTTGGGAGATTTCCCTGGGCTGGCCCAAGTTCCAGATGAGCTTAACAGAAAAACTTGGAAAATTATTTCTGTCTAATGCACAGGGTACAAAGTTTAAGAAGGTGAAGTAGAGAATATTCTTTTCTGAGCTGGAAGGAACTTTGGAGAAAGCTGTGCCTCCACTTCCCTGGCCAGTGAAGACACTGGGCTCTCTCACAGCTTGCGCCAGGGCTCAGGGCTCTAAGGCGACTTCTGGCCGGTTGGCTCAGGCTCTGGGGGGGTGTTGAAGGTTCTGCAAAGGGTGCTGGCCAAAAACACAGGAAAGGGCTAGCGGTGCAAATCTACTGGGAAACAGCAGTGTGTGGGAGCCGAGGCCGGCAGCTGTCTCAGCACAACGGTCCCTTTGCCGCCAGTGCACTGGCTCTGCAATGCCAGAGGAGAGAGTGTCTAGAGCTGCCTGGTGACTGTGGCTCAGCCCAGGTCCAGCCTGGCTGCCCCTGGAGAGTGGGCTGAGAGTCAACCCCAGAGCAATCTCACTGCCTGGGGTGCACTGTCAGAGCTTAGGAACAAGGAGCACGGCCACTGTGGTGAGCATCACAGGGGTGTCCCCTGTGTTCTTCCTCGTGTGCCCCACAGCCTCCCTCCCTGTGCCCCCACACCCAGGCCCTTAGCGATCTGACTTTTAAGCAAACTGGGTTGCTTTAATCTGACCGTCAGGCCCACTAGATTTGCTGCTCTCCCCATGAGCTTGTGTCCCCAAGGAGCTCCTGACAGGAAACTCCACGTCAGTCACAAAGGAACCACAAGTCCACGGGCAGGGCTGTCAGCCCCCGTGGCGACCTGTGCATGTGGTGCTGTGGACCTGGCAACCTCCCCAGCTGCCTCTCCAAAGGGGAATGCAAAATGTCCTAGAAGTTGGCCTCCTACCCCAACAAATGTGGCAATTCCAAATGTCACCTTGGCATTTTCTTCTCAAATAAAGTCTGTCTTGTTCATATCACAAGGAAACTAGAAACATGGACTTTAGAATCTGCGTTTATTTCCCAACCTTCTGATTGATTTGGTGGTGACATGATGAACTATTAAATTCCTTTCATGGGTAAATGTGAACGTGGACTTTGAGTTTTTTATCTGTTGAGGACTGGAGAATTTGGTGTTCATTCTGAGTCTAGGAAAAGAGCTGGGACTTTTGTATTTTGAGAAGTGTGTCTATGCGCATACAGGAAAAAGGCTGTAAGGAAAAGAGTAGCTCATATGACTTGCTTTGAAAGAGCCATATGGATTTTTAAAAAATCATAGATGACACAGCGTCTGCTTGTCAAGCATGAGGTCCTGAGTTTGATTCCCTGTTACCCTCCTCCAAATCATAGATGATCCAAAAGGTTAGGGAAAGATTCTGATACCGCTGCTATCACAGGCTAAGATGCAGGGAGATTTGGATGGCAGAGCTGTGTCTGATAATAGAGCAGGGGAGCTGATGTCCTAATGAAGGAGCAGGTTGGATTCAGATAGGGACTGGGCCACTCCAACCATAAGAAAGACTGTTAGGTCCCGGTTCCTGTTCAGTTCTTGTGGAACACAAGAGAGAGGCAGAAGTTGCCCCATTTTGAAGATTGAGAAATGAAGATACCGAGAAAACCGTGACCCAGTAATTTGGGGACAGAAGTTGTTTTGAACCCAAGGTTTGTTATGTAGAGAATATAAATTATTTTTCACCTTTTGCTGTCTAACAAGGGTGTGAAAGAAGAGAGGCTGGTGATTCCTCTGAGCGATCACCTCTTACTCTAGTGGGAGAAAAAGAGGGAGAAGGACAGAAAGGGGTAAATGCTGTGTCATATTGTGCCGTGTGTGTCTTAGGGTACAGTCTGGTTGGTGCAGGAGACAGAGTGTGTAGGGCTGTTGCTGCAAATGCTGCTGGTCCCCACTGGCCGGGCAGCGGGTATAGACATGGAGTTTTCAGGACCTGCATCTACAGAACTCCTTTTGCATTTTCCTTGACTGACGGGGGAAACCAATTAGAACTTTCTGGTAGGTATTCATTTGGAATTTATTTTGCTGATTTGTTATTAGGAAGAACAACAGTCTTTTTAAGAAACCAATATGAGAAGTGTGTTTTTGAAGTGAACAGCGTATCTTGCATGTGTGCGTGGATGAAAAAAAAAAGACATCTAGAAACCGCTATGGACGTTTACTTTTAACTGCAGATATTTATAGACAAGTCAGGCAAAACAGACTTGGTGCCAGGGAGACACAGATTGGTGTGGGCCACTGTTTATACAGAAAGATCGGATTTTCTGTGCTGAGCCGGAGGGAACCTGCTTAGGCTCCTGGGGCGTGGGGTGTGTTTCCTAGGAGACTGTATATTTGGATGGTAGGGAGTTGGTAATTCTCCTTGTGGCAATATTAGATACCATGCCGTATTCTTCAACAAGAGGGTGTCAGAAGAAGGGAAGGGAAAGTTCAGAGAGCTGCTTTCTGCTGCCTGGCATTGTTAGATATCAGGATGAAGTTCAAGTCCAACCTTCGGTTCTTCATTAAAGCACCTACCCAAAGATTCTTTGACTTGTTTCCTTAGCTCACATGCTCATCTCTACAGAGAGAATGCTAGACTTTTCCCTCTTGTATATCGTTAGTGAAGGCGATAAGGATTAACTTTTAGGAGAGCAATTTGGCATCAGATACCCAAAGCCTTACAATATGAATACTCGTTGACCTGGAAACTTCTTTATTAGGCATTTGTTATCAGGAAATAAAGATCTGTACAAGAGGAAGAGATGACACACCCCTTTTTATGATTTACATCTAGATGTGCCAACAAAGTCCCATGCACTCACTCCTAGGTGGGGCTTTGGGGAGGTGATTGGGTCATGGGTCTATGCTACTCATTAGTGGATCAGTCCCCTGATGAGTACATAGCAAAATGTGATTTGGGAGGTAAAGCCTGTTGGGAGGAGATGGGTCCCTGAAGGAGTGACCTGGGACAGTCTATCTCCTTCCTCCTCCCTTGATCTCCCTCTGCTTCCTGCCTGCCATGCCATGAGCTGTTTCGCCTCTGCCATGTCATCTTGCCTTGGAAATAGCTGATTATGGACTGAAACCTCTACAAACTATGAGCCAAAATAAATGTTTCCTCCTGTAAGTTATAGGTGCCAAGTATTGTGACCCAGTGACAGGAAAGTAACTAGACCCCCCTGTATTCTCAGCCCTCTGGGAGAGTCAGAGAAGAAGATTCTAAATTTGAGCCCTGCCTGGATAATGTAGCAATTTTGGAAAATAAAAATAAATTTAAAAGGGCTGAGCATTTAGCTCAGGGCAAAGGCCCTGGGGTCAACCTCCAGTACCACCACCACCACCATCACCACCCCAAAAAAAGAAAGAAAGAAAGAAAGAAAGAAAGAAAGAAAGAAAGAGAAAAACCTATCTAAAATATAGGACTGTGGCCGTTCATCTGCCATAGCTCATGGAGCAGAAAAAGAAAATAACCTAAATACCCACAAAAAGATGAGTAACTGATTACCTGTAGCCCATGATACCATGTGATTGTTCATTTACTCTGCAATTACTTACTGAGTGCCTGCTCTTTGGTGCAAGTATAAACATAGCAATCCTGAAGGCTGTTATTGGTCTCAGCCCACCCAGAACTCAGGATTTCATTGTAGAAACAGATCCCCTTCAGTGTGAAGTGGAAAAAGCAGGACACAAAACATCCACGCAACTTAACACTATGAGACTGTTGTGTTACTTGCCCAGAAAGCCCTGATGTTTGAGTTATTAGCAGAGATGTAGAAGCTTGGAGGAAATGAATATGGTTCCTCCACCTTTCTACTTTTCTGCAGTTTCTAAGTTTTCCACAGTGACCATTATGATTTTTGTGACTTTTTCTTAAAAAGTGACTTTCAGGGCCGGGTGTGGTGGCACACACCTGTAATCCCTGCATTCCGGAGGCAGAGGCAGGAGGATCACTGTGAGTTGGAGGCCAGCCTGGGCTTATAGTGAGTCTAGGCCAGTCTGGACACTGCAAGACCCTGTCTCCAAAATAAATAAGTAAATAAATAGATATAAGAAATGACTTTTGAGAAAGAGATGAAGCAGTCATGCAACCCAGATGTTAGACCCAACTTGCAAGGGTCTCTTGAGTGGGCCAGTTCAACCCTCACCCAGTCTGAGCAAGGTGGGGAGCCCTTTGGGCACCAGCTCAGGGCCCTGAGACCTCAAGCTCTTGCCTTGGGGCCTGCATAGCCGGGCTACCCTGCCAATGTCCCAGCTGGGGCACGTTTGATCTCCAGGGCCCTGATCCTTCAGGAGTCTGGTGATATACTCAGTGGAGAGACGAGTTTCTGTATTAGGATTTGATCATTAAATTAAAGAAGCACCTCTTATCCAGCAAGTAAAAACCAGCTGAGATTGGTTTCCTTGAACCCACCAAACCTTACTGCACCCCAAGTAGACAGAATGGTGGTGGCACCATCCCTTGAGCCTAATGCATGGCACTTGCTGTAGAAAGCATTCTGCAGGCGTTTTCCTGATTATGGCCCATGACATCCCTCAAAGTAGGGGCTCAGGGGTCAGGTAACCTGTGGCAAGCACGTGGCAAGAGAGGATGGGATTTAAACTCCACTCTCTTTACACCAAAGCAGCACTTTTAACTGCCACTCTATGCTGCCTCTCACTCCAAGAAGTGACTCTTTTTTGTGACCACAAAACCAGATGGGTAAGGCCAGAGGAGCGGCATGTGAGGAGTGTGGAACCCATCAAATGGCAGGGAGCCAGGCCCCTGAGGAATGCAGAGACTTCTGGTAGGTCCCATCTTACTTCCAGTGAAACCTGGTCATTCAGAGAGAAACTGGTCCAGTCTGGCTGCCCTGCTGGGAGGTCGCAAGGGAGGAACTGGATTCTGAGAGTGGGAGAAAGACAGACATGGGAGGAACAACAACCACCCTCATGGAACAACCTTTTTATCCTGCTGGTGATTTGAAATCAAAGGCCAACTCTTACACTTTGTATACTTTTGTCTCCCAAAAGAGTGACGACTTACCTAAAGGCCTGACCTTTCTTGTCTTTTTTCCTGAAATATTTTTCTTGTGGGGCTCTAGTTTTCTTATGTGTCAGATCATAACACATAGTTAAGACACATGAGATAAACAGGAAAATTTAAGTTAAGATAGAGATAAAGATCGTTTCTTTTCCTCATCAAAAGAATGTCTTGATATGACAGATACTATTTCCTGTGTTTCGAGATCAATTCCTCCGCATTTCAGTTTCTTTAGATTCTTCTTATGTAGTGTGGCCAAACTAATCTTTCTAAAATACGTTTCACGTTGTCATCACCTACTTCCCCTAGAATATTCCATGGCTGCCTGGTGTCTAAGACAAAATCCAAACTTGTGGGTTTGAACTTCAGATTCCTGCAATGTTACCTTTCCAGCCATTTGCTCTGTTATTCCATGGAGAAACCTTTTGCTTGGATAAATCAGTCTATTGCACAGTTCTCTGACTATGCTTGACCTTCTTCACCCTAAGAATTTGTGTTAGCTTCTTCTAATAGGGAACCAAGTAGTATATTCTCTCATCCTTGTCCCTTTTTTAAAAGTTCTACCTGTCCTTCCGAGCAGTTTCATATTGTCACCGCTCCTTCCTTTTTTTTCTTTACTTCTCTGGGTGCTAAAGATAGAACCCAGGGTCCCATATATATTAGGCAAGAACTTTACCACTGAGCTATACCCCTGGCCTTCTTTCCCTTTTTAAAAGTAAGCAATCAAGCAAGCAAACAAAACACCCAAAACATTCCTTGAATGTGGAGGATTGAGGTGATGGTCTTATTTTGTCTGTCACACACTGTCTTCTGGCGGTGTCCCATGTCTTGCGGATCTGTGACCAGCTAAGTGTGTGCATGTTTCAGGAGCTCAGGAAGCACCTACTGAAAACAATATGCACAGGGCAGCTGGTAAAAAGCAGCACTTCCTGTTCCAGTGGTAGAATACTGCTCTACTGAGAGAGGACCTCTCATCCTTCAGAAAACACAATAACCACTTCTTCCTGTCGCATGTTCTGGGGTATTAGCTAATTATGTGTCATGCAGATGCCACCCATAACTAACCCTATGTTGTGAATGAAGTGGCAGCAGAGATGGAGATACTCGCACGACCTCATGAAGCTGAGCCCTTGGTAAACAGCGCTGGGCCCCTACTGTTCTTCTGCTACTATCTTTTCTCCTTCAGCGCAGGGATAGGCAAAACCTTTCTTTATAAACTCTCTGACCTTTTAAAGGGCCAGCTAGTAGGTATTTTAGGACATGTGGTTTGTACAGTCCGTGCTGTGAATATTCACCTCCGTCACTGTGGTTCAAAAGCAGCTCTGGATAGTATGGAAGTGAATGGGTTTGGCTGTGTTCCAGCAAAGCTTTATTGACACATACAGGAAATGAAGATGGGTTTGGTGACCTCTTGCTTTAGAGGACTCCCTCTTCTCTGCTCCTGATGTTGGGTTGGCCATAAGGAAAGAAGGCTTAAGAAAGTCATTTTCAGTTTGGACACGGGGCAGGGCAGGCAGTTGGGTGCAGGCAGTTGGGTGTAGGCAGTTGGGTGTGAGTTGTGTCCACGGCTGGGAAAGACTGGCTGCTTAGGGTACAACTGAGAAGCTGTGGCTCTTTAAGCAAGAGACTGTAGGCCAAACAAGCACCAGAATAGCCAGGCACCCCATGAATGTGGGTCTGGTCACAAGATAGGGGAGGCATGCTGGGGAGACTCAGAGGAGAATTCAGGGCAAATAAACTCCTGACCTAACCAGCTCAGCTGAGTTCCCTTGCATAGCCAGAACGTTCCATCATGTCCCAAGTCCAGACCTCCAACCTGCAGGTTCTCCCACTTCTCATGTCTGAATGTGGACCACAAGAAAAAATCATAATTATGACCATCGGGTTACCACGACCTCCCTGGTCACCCCTCATTCACAGCAATGAGATAAGCAGTTTTCATTGGGCTGGGAGTGATGTGACCTCTGTGCCCCAGGTGACCAGGGATGGCAGACACTGATCCTTGAGAGGAGGAGGTGGGTTGACAATAAGTATCAAACTAACTGCCATTGTGTTCTGCTCAGTCCAGTGATGGTCACGAGGCAGACGCTGTCTCCAAGTGTCCTACACAGCAGGCTGGAATTTGCAACTTTCCTTGTTAAGGTCTTGCAAGTTTATTCCAGTTCTGTTATGAGAGTGTTGTTTGTCTTTTCTTTGAGGGGCCCAGGGCCAAGAACAGAAAAGTTTTTCAGTGGTCATTAGGGAGTTCAGGAAATTCTGGTTAATTCCAGGGAAAAATGTCTTGGTTTCTTCAGAGGTTAAATTATAAAGAAAGCAAAGAAGAAAGAGTTTAATCATTCCTGGAAAATGAAGTTTTAAGTGAATGTGTTAGGACAAGAGGCAGAGGCATAAAAAATGAGTGAAATAATTTTTTTTTCAGTCCTGGAGATTGAACCTAGGGAATGCGGATTCCTATCCCCAGCCCTTTTTTATTTTATTTCTTATTTCTCATTAAAATTGCCCAGACTGACCTGGAACTAATAATCCTCCTCCCTCCCTGTACAGTGGATTACAGGTGTGTTCCGGGAAAGCCAGTGTGAATGATTCTTTATCAACTTTTTCTTCCCTTTTTTGTGGTGCCCATGGTCAGACCAGGGCCTCTTTCACACTAAGCAAGTGCTCTGAAACTGAACTGCACCCTCAGCCTCCTTTGTCAGCCCTTAACTCTTGTTCTAATTCCTTTCAGTCTTGACCTAATAGTAGTAATCATTGCTACAGCATTTACCTGGGGAGTCCATCCCTCGAGGTCTAGGAACTTGAAGTGCACAGACATGTTTAACCCTCCCGACTGTACTATTTGGTGGATAGCACTGTATCCCCATTTAACACCCAGGCCTAGAGAAACAGATGACTTTCCCATCCCTGGTAAGGGCTGCACAACCTGTGTGCTCACCCACCCTACCATGTCTGCCTTGGGTCACTAGTGTAGGCCCAGTGGTGGTAAGGTGGGAGTGTGTGCCTTCTGATGAAGTCACTGCTTCCCAGAGCAGAATGGTCAGCCTTCATTCAGCTCAGACTTGGCAAGGTAGCTCAAGGATTCTTTATTTCCTTAGATATGGTAACATTACCCATACGGTGGCTTCCCAAAGGGGCTCTCTCTGTCTCTGCCTTAGTCTCTATCTCTGTCTGTCTGTCTGTCTCTCTATCTCTGGAATTTTGCATATCTATACCCTACCTGGTCCTTGCCAGGGCTGACCCTGTACAAGGGTGGCCCTTCCAGCCAAGCAGGTGCAGTGTCTTCAGCTAAGCCAGGACCTGAATGTGAGTCAGAGCACCTGTCATCACCAGGGATGCTAACTGAACCCTCCGCTTCACAGTGAGTTCAAAACAGCTCTCTGCTCTAGGGCTTGAGATTTCTCTTCAAACCCCTCTTTTTGGGGGGGAACCCTGGGCCTCCTGCCTGCTAGGTGAGTGCTCTACTACTGACCCACACCCCTGCCCCTCCCAAGCCCTTTGAGTGCTATAAGGAGGTCAGCAAAGGGGCGGCCCTTTCCTTTTTCGCCTTCGGGGTGGGCAGGCAGAAAAACAGAACCGGTGTGGCAGGATCACAGAGCCAGACTGTTGGGCTTGGCCCCAGCTCTGCTCGACAGAGGCCTGGGTCCCTCCTTTGTGAGCTGTCCCTGCCTCACAGAGCTGTTGGCACACAGGGATGGATGCAGGCTTTGGGTGGCCTGCTGCCTGTTCAGTTTGGGGAGATATTCTTCAAAGAAATAATATAAAATTATAAATATAAAAGCAAGAGAAGGCCAGAAGTGTGACTCAGTGGGAGAGCATTTGCCCAGCACATGTGAGGCCCTAGGTTCCATTCTCAGCGCTGAAAACAAAACAAAACAACCCCTCAGTCTTCAATCTCAAAATAACCTCCAACAAAAAATGAATGTAAAGGTGAGCATTTAAACTGGACATGGCGAAACTAGGCATGGTGGCACATGGCACCATGAGACTGAGGCAGGAAGATTGAAAATTTTAAACCCAGCCTGGGAAATTTAGAATCTTTGGGAGACCCTGTCTCAAAAAAGAAAAAAACAAAACAAAGCAACCCAAAACAATAGCAACAGAAATGAGCATTTATTCACTTATTTCAAATGATGAAAGAAAACACACACACAAAAATTGTATTTTAAAAACTGACAATCAAAACATCACAAATTCAGAGTAACATAATAGATTCACTAATTAGCCATTTGATGTGTCTGTACATTATTTTCCTCCTGCATTTTTTGCGCTGTGTGCACTTTGATCATTTCCTCAGATGATAACAATTTTAAGATGCCATTTTCTATAGTGAGAATAGTGAGATAATTTTGTTCAGTGCTTTAGCATGATTGGCTGAGATTTGTTTTTTCCTATAGGAAGAAACGTTAGGCTTCGCAACTGGTTATTGCTAATGCCACACAAATTTTTAATTTTGTTGTCAAATTTTGGAAAATTTCTCTTACGTTTCATTCACATATAAACTATAAGATTGTGTGACATCTTAAATCTTCCTGTATAGAGGTTTATTTTAAATATAGAAGATGTACATTCAACCCAGAAGAGGTCATAGAGGTTTTGAGCCTGAAACTTCAGTTTCATGTTAAATCTTCCTGTGGATATTTAGGGAATATAAATTAGATTACATTTTACAATTATATTTATGGAAAATCATCCTTATAATAGTAGAGTAAGTTTATAAAAGAATATGTTCTTATGCACACTAAATGTGGTTGTAGTTATATTCATGCAACAGTCATTCAAAGTCTTAACTACTTTGATCAACCTAACTCATACTGACTACTGCATTCTGTGACATAAAGCAGGTAACATTCAGCTGTCTGCCATACAATACCTATTCGATAATGTTGTCATTATGCTTATGATAATTTCTTCATGAGCACCTGATTTTGGCCTGGGCACTTGGGGATATACGGTTGAGATAGTCTCCTTGACTGTCCATAGAAGTGGGCCCAGCTTTGAGATAAACTCTAAGACCTCAGTGAGAGTCATGTGTTGCTTCGGGTACTAACACAGAGCCGACCTCTCCGTTAACTGTGAATTCCTGACAGTTAATCCCCATTCATGAATTTTCCATTTATCACAAAGACTCTGTTAACATGGCCAATCTTTATACATTAAGCCATCTTTTAAACATGCTCTGTGATGGCATAATTTGGTACAGTATTTTCTCCTAAATCTTTTTACTCTTCTCAAGCCCAGCCACTAAACTTGTCAAAATATGTTTTTTCCCCTCCCCTGTATTTTGTAATATTAAAGTCTTGCTTGGAGATGGTGGCACATGCCTATAATCCCAGCACTCAGGAGCCGAAGCAGTAGAACTGCCCAAAGTTTGAAACCAGTTTGGGCTATGTAGAGAGTTCAAGATCAGCCAGAACTATATAATAAGATGCTGTCTCCAAAATACCAGGAAAAGAAAAACAAAATGGTGTGTGTGTGTGTGTGTGTGTGTGTGTGGCGGTGGTGCTTCATTGTACTAGACACTTCCAGGGGGAAGTCAAGAAATTGGATCCATCTCTAACTCTCCATAGGTGTCTATCAGGATGTTTTTGGTCCCAAGATACAGAAAAGCCAACTCAGCCTTGTGAACAACACGGGAGGTGTGTTGGCTCCTACACTGAGTCCTCTCCAGAGCTGACCTCTCTTCACTAATTCAGTCTCCTTGGAGAGATGATGGGCCCATCGCACCAACCCATGTGGCTGGGAAATTTGGAGTGCTATTGGGCAGGAGGACAGGAAGAGACACTGGAGAGCAAAGTACAAATGTGCAGTTTCACATGTGCCCCCGAGTCACTTTTCTGGCTTCAGTTGCTTCATTAAATTAGGGGCTTGTATGACACCATTAGTCAAGTTATTCCTAAGGCCAGCCTTGTAGATTTTATTTTCTTCTTACATTAATTGGTTTTTGTAATGAATAAACCTTTTCTGGCCAGTGCTACCAGGCTAAGACTGTAATTAGGAAGTAAATAGCTCTGTTTAGATTAAAGGATAACCCAGAGAAGCTCATAATTAGTAACTTTCTTCCTACCTATGAGTTGGAGCAATGGAAGATGTAAGCACGAGGCCGTGGAAATGGTGGATAACTAACTCCTGCTTTGAATTAGTAAGCGCCTCTTCTGTGTAGGAAATGTAGTTCATTCCATGATGATCTAGGAAGTTCTGAGCAGAGCTCAACCATCAACATTTGTGGCATTGCTGTAATGTTGGTATCACAGGAAAGCAACGAGAATGGCCAGGCATGGTGGTGCACACTTGTAATCCCAGCACACCAGAGGCTGAGGCAGGAGGATCGCTATGAAGTTGAGGCCAACCTGGGCTACACAGTGAGTTCCAGGACACATAGCAGACAATGTCAAGAAAGAAAGAAAGAAAGAAAGAAAGAAAGAAAGAAAGAAAGAAAGAAAGAAAGAAAGAAAGAAAGAAGAGAGAGAATGCAAGCAAGAAAGCAAGCCGTGAGAGGCTTCATATGGAGTTAGAGAGAGCTAGCATTGGTGGTAGAAGCCAAAGTTACTCTGAATAGCAGTGAAATCAGTTCCCCATGGAGAGCTCAAGAATGAAACCACAGGCCTCAACTTTCTATGTCATCCACTTTTTATGGAGCTTTAGCTAATCTTGTGATGAGATTTCAGCCATGGCACCAGGAAAGCTTTCAAAGAAGCTTTGTGGGTGATTTGTGAGAAATGAACTCTTTGCCTCTGAGCTTGAAGATGGCATGGATGCAGGAGATGGTCCTGCGATGAGAGAGCACATTTCCTCTCAGTCTCCAGGACATGGAGCTGTGTGAAGACTCCTGAGTACCTGGGGGGACGCCCAGCAGCGTCATAATAGAGTTTTACCTTTATGCCCATGATACACAGGGAGAATGTTATGCCCATAAAACACAGAGAGAATGTTAATCTGACTGGTAGTAGGCTCAGTATCTTCATTGTGGCTGGCTGCTCTGCAAAGGCTTACAGAATTGGCATAGGTTGATCTGTATCTTGATCTAATTCTTTGTTATTTAGCTTTTGGAAAATAGTTCCAGTGTGGTAGTCTCTGGTGTTTCTAAACTGGTAGACAACACCCACCCAATTCTGAGTGCAAAGAACAAGGGAAATTATTCAAACAGGGTTTCTAGTCACACATGTGTGCTTTAGAAGCATTAATTTGAAGTGAAACCATCAACTCTTCGTCCCTGTGGTCATGTGATGTTGAAAAAAGATTTATGTGGTGAACTGGCAGTGTGTGCAATATGTGTGTGTCATGGGGCGATTAGCTTTAAAATCGGCAGAGAGTGGATTGTTCTATGAGTTGCCAAATGGACACCATCACAGCTGCTTGTTTGTTCAGAAGGTTCGGACCTCTTATCAGCTTTTGTGAACTTTTCTAAAAGCCATTGTATGTGTATACATAAGTCTGTGCATCTATCTGTCTCTCTGGTGGCACCTAGGGCCTAGCTGCTAGGCAAGCACTGTATGACTGAGCTATACCCCAGTCTCCAAATCTTTGTGTTTTAAGACTCAAATAAAAGCACAGTATTCGTATATGATCTATGCCACAGATGCATTGATATTTTGTAAGCATGCTTGTCCATTTAGTAAATGATGGGCTTTTCTATGTGAGCATCAGAGCTAACTGAGTGAAGGGAAAGGGTGTATTTGTGTAGTGACCCGTTTGAAAAATGCTATGCAAAACCCCAACCAAACACAGAAATCTGTGATGATGAAGCCTCAGAAGTAGATCACCAGCAGCAGGTTACATTCTGAAATCTTGAGAGGCAGACCTTGGAGCACATCAACAGGTAGGAGAGTGTAGTGAAGAAAAAGGTGTGCTCTGGGGTATGTATTAGTCGGCTTTTTATGACCATAACAAAATACCCAAGGTGGACTTCTCATGAAGAAAAGATCTGTCTTTAGCTCACAACGTTGGAGCCTGAGAGTCCAAACAGCATGGCGAAGCCTCTGACAAGGTTAACCTCCTTTGTCTGAGTCACATCATGACAGGCAGTGTGTGAAAGCAACTGATTACACCTGGGTGGGGCCAGGTTCAGGCTTTCATAAAGACCCCCTCTCAAGGACTCCCAGGGGTAGTCAGAGATTAACTACAGTCTTCCCAGTGATTTAAGGACCTTCCACTATTCCACATCATAAAGGGCCTATCAGCTCCCGGCTCACCACACTGCGGCCAAGGTCCCAACACATGGACCCTTGGGGAAGGAACCACATCCAAGCCAAACCCACCCCTCCAAGCACCACTTGCTGTCCACTGGCCAGTGACATAACTTCTTTGAGCCTCAGTCCCATAAGGATGACAGCACCTACCTGGATTGGTAGCAGAGGATGAAATAAATAATGCAGGTAGAGCTCTTGGCATGGTGCCTGGCTGGTAGGAAACACTGGAGAGCTTTTGTTGTGTGTGTTTTATAATTCCTTGGATCGCCTACTTGGGTACTTGCTGTTCATTGTGTTGACTGCTGTTGTTCAAGTACCTTGAATGTCCTCAGGCAAAACTGACATCACCTTGGGTCCTCCCCAGGGAAATCAGCAGCGGCAGTGTGGTGTGAAGACAGCCTTGGCCATGCCAGGTTTCTCACCAATCAAGGGAGAGGTGAACTCTGCCTGTGAGACTCGGTGCCAGGAAGGAGGAAGGATGCGTGGCTCAGTTTCAAAGCAGGATTTTGGCCATGGCCTTCCACAGAGCCGGAACAGGAATTCAGACCTACCGGCTGCTGCTGAAGACGTTTGCATTTCTTTAGCTAAAAATAGGTTTTTACATCACTTGTTTGATGAAAACAAAACAAAAACACAACAAAAACAATACAAAACAAAACACCACCGTGCATGCGTCAATGGGGACAAAGAAATTTCACTCAATTTCTCTGTGACTAAAATGTGCTCAAAAAAAAAGTCTATTAAAACTCAAGCATATCCAAAACAACTGCAAGAAAAGAGAGTCTTCTTACAAGATTCAGAAATATGAGTAAAAAAAAAATTAATGTTAAATACTTGGAGGCCAATCAGATTGCTGTTGGTAGGTGGCAAAGTACTTTGCTGTGAGTATTTCAGGACTCTTCTTTCTCTACTTTAAAAAAATTTTGCTTGCATCTCAGACAACAGAAATGACTGGACAATCCATTAGTTCATGTGCGATAAACTGAAAACACAAACGAAACAAACAAAAAACATGGAAGATTTTCCTTAGGAACAGTTTGGCAAGGGCGCAGGCTGAAGTTGAGACTGGTCTTAATTTGCTTGCAGTGCAGTATTTCTCTTGCCTTTGAGAAGCTTCCAGGCCTTAATACCATTCATCCCCCTACCCCCTGTCATTTTGAGGTGTAGGCAGGGCACAATTCAGCTTCAGATTTTTCTGCTTTCACTTTTGATTGGTTCGAACTTCCATCTGCTGCTATTTGACTATGAGTGTTTTCTGTGGCTTTTCTGTGGCTCCTTTTCAAAGTATTCAAAGCAGTTTAAAAATACATAATGTTCAGCCATCTGACTAACAGCTAATGTAAGTACTTATTTGGGGACTTTTTTTTTTTTAAGTCTATGAAACAGATTTGAAACTTTTAACTTTTATGATGTCTTGAAAATACAGTGGTAAGTGAGAGAGGGGAAAAAATAAAAAGGTTTGAAATAATGGGAAGATTCAGCCACAGTCATAATACTTTTAATAGCAACAGTAGTAGCAAATAGCCCAGATTATAAAAACAGAAGAGCTAAAGTTCTTTATTTAATATTACACAGGAAACTGAAAGTAATGTGCAGCGATGTGGTGAGTTTTTAACAAACCTGCTGCTCTGTTGATCTGTGCCGAAAAAAGCTTACATGAGACATTTCTTTTTATTCACTTAAGATTGTATGATTAATGAAAATCTTAACTGAAGCATGGCCATTAGTAGCAGGTTCTATATTGTAAAGTTTTGAAGCAACTTGTTACCACTGGATCCAAAGGAAATTTGGAAGCAAATTGAAAACCTCTCAAAGAGCAGAAAATGCTTTGCACTTTTGTTTTGCCTTTGTGTGTGGCTGTCACTCAGCCAACATGTGCGTATGAATATTCTTTCTGAAGACCTGGGCTTCATTTTAAGGTCAGCCTTCAATTTCTAGAGAATATAATTTGCTGCTATATTTAGGGCATCATGATTGCTTGTAATAACTAATGGAAAAAAACTCAACGGAGAAATAAACGTGTAACAGCTGTGTCTGCTTAAACTTGATTAAAGGCAGTAAAAAAAAAAGTAAACAGAAGAATAATGTGACAATAGATGAAGGGAAGACAAGTATCCTTCTTATTGTGAGAAGTTTTAACCCACATAACTTGCTGCACTTTGGAAGGCCAGCAGCTCCTGTGTTTAAAGTTTACTTTTCTGTTTGTCTTGAGTGGGATCAGTGTTGTAGTGAATAATTTATAGCCAGCATGAATGAGCTCATTAGTCACCTTTTCAGACTTTAAATGAGTTTTGTGGTTGTCATTACTCGAGCCTTCTGTTCAGCCATGGAGCGAAATGACAGTTTGGCAGTTGGCTGCCTTGTTGTGGGGGCCGCCTGTTCCCCTTCAGATCTGTGTTGGTTTTTGTATTTCATTGAAACCCTTCCTTTCTTCTCTTGTGCGGGTCCTGGAACTCTCACATTTCAGATGCCTTTTGCACCCCAAGCTTAAATGAGAAGTTTCAGGGGGATTTAAAAAAAAAAAATCTTTTGGTTGTGTTTGCCAGAGAGAATGAAGTAGATGTAATGAGCTTTTTTCCCCCCAGCAACTACTGTGTATTTTTTATTCCCTTTGTGCTTGGTTTGATAGTCAAGTTATTCAAAAGCAAAAAGCGAGCTGGGGAGTTGACACACAGTAGCTGAGCCAGGCTCTCCTGTGTGCTAGGCGTTGAGGCAGGGGATATCACTGGACTTGGGAGGGAGAAGGGTGTTTGGAGGAGGTCACATTATCTCAATTTTGAACATCGAGCTTAGCTGGATGAAGAAACTATAGCAAAGCTGCTAGGCCGGATTTCCAGGGCAAGAGGAAACCACATTGTTTTTACAACAGGACCAACAAGATGTTTATTTTGTTTGTTTTGTTTTTGTTTATTGAGACAGGGCCTCACTGTGTAGTTCAGGGTGGCCTAGAACTCACTGTGTAGCCCAAACTGGCCTTGAACTTGTGGTGATCCTCCTGGCTCAGACTGTCTAGTGCTGGGGTTACAGGTATGCACCACCACACTTGTCAAGACCTTTCAAGGTCTGGGCCAAAGTGGAGGTCCACAATCACTGGAGATGGCCACTACATCCCATCTCTACATCCCCCAGGACAAATCATTGTGTAAAAGCAACCCACTGTAGCTGCCCCTTGGAAACCCTCCTGGGAGGCTGGCATGTGCCAGTAGTAGGTGAGATTTCTTTGAAACAGATGTCCAGAGGTCCATCCCCTTTTGAACTACTTGAGGCAGCCTCTGGAAAGGTCTGATCTTTACTCCTTGGGACTGGACTTCATGTGGGATGCTAATCTTGATGCTTGGGTAACCTCTGCTGGCACTTTGGGTGCATAGGTGCTTCTTCAGGGTGTCTCTGCCAAGTTCCTGGACCCATGCTCTGCCTTCCTGCTGACATGTGCTAAGAGCAACAGGCACCAGTGGCTGCTGTACCAATGTGGGCAGCACCCCCTTCAGAGACCCATATTGTTAGACAGCTGGCTCAGCACTGTGTGATGCTTGCAGGAAAAATGCTCAGGCTTCCTCTTTGGAAGAAATGCCAACTTAAAAAGGATGCTTGTTTGTTTGGGGGCCAGATCTTTGAAACCAGTCAGAGTCATGTTGTTTCTGGTTCAGAGAAATCAGGTGCTGTTGGATGCACCCACAGACAGTGTCCATTTGCCTACTTTTCCAGCCCCCACCCTTAGGAGAATGAGCACTCACATGCAATCATGGCTCACAATTTATGGACACATTTGGCTCACACCTGAACTGCAATATTAAAGGCACAGTGTGGTCTGGAGAAGTAGCTCTGTCTAGCATGTGTGAGGCTTTGAGTTCAATCCTCAGCACTGCAGAAAAGAAAGAAGAAAAGCAGAAGAGATCCTATTTCAAGAAACAGTAGGGGTTTCAAAACAGAAAGCTTCAGTGAACTTTGCCACCCAACAGAAAAGGAACTTCAGGTTTGGTTTTTGTAATAAGTTGAGTAAGTTGCTAATCTTCAGAAAGGAATTCACATACTTCAGGGGAAGTATGTGAATAATATTTTAATCTGTAGACAGTTTCCCAGAGTGTTCATTCATTTTAGAGTTTTGTTTGCTTTTTAAAAGTCTATCCTGGAAAGAATTATTACCTTCCATATCCTTCTGAAAGAGTAAAATAAGATAGGTCACTTGTGGGAAAAGGTGAACTTGAAGGGACTCAGTCACTGAAACCCAGAGACTGAGGTATGTGGTGAGAGGAAAACAATAAAAGCACCTACATATGCCACAGGAAGAAAGGGTTGTGCGGCTACTTGTCTTTGAGTGATCTACCAAGTTGGTAAATTCCTGCTTGAGAGAGTGTTACAGAGGAGCCTATTTTGGGAGGAAGAAATGATCAATATTTTTGACAGCTATGCAACAGGCCGTGAGCAAAAGAGAAACATAAGGGAGGGTCCCTGTTTCTCAAGGCACCTACAGTCTATTTGACATTTGGTGTCCAGTTGATTTATTTTTCATGACAAAGATATACCATCTTGTATTGATTATGACATAGAAGCAGAACTTTAGAGCTTTTATTTGTTTATTTATTTGTTTTGTAGAACTAGTATATCCAGCTCAGGGTCTTTGCATTGAGCTACATCTCTAACCCTTTTATAATCTTTTTTTTTTTTTTTGACAAGGGGTTGCTAAATTGCCCAGGCTGGGCTTGAATCTGTAGTCCTCCTGCATCAGCCTCCCAGAGGGCTGGGATTATGGGTGTGTGGCAACATTCCAATTTACATTCTTCCTCCTTTATAGCTTACAGATCATGTTCCCTTGTTTGAGCCTTGCTCTTCATCTCTCATGCCTTTAACTCACAAGAAGACCTCCAACAGGAAGGCAAATTCTCTGAATAAATCTAAATTATCTCTTGGTTTTTCCCTGGAACCTGGCTCTCATGTGGCCCTGTAGGTTCCCAGGCTCATCACTTACTTACTCATTGTGTGATTATACACTAGTGGTCAAACCCCTCTGGGCTTCAGGTCCCTCATTTATAAATGAGATATTAATATGTCCCTCACCTGATTAATGTGAGGCTGAAATGAATATTTTTTTGCAAAGTCTTAGAATGCTAACTGGTACTGCCTATATGCTGCATAAGTACTTGAATACAGTCAATTGTTATTGGCAGGTTTCCCATTTTTTTTTTTTTTTTTGTCTTTTCTGAGACAGGGCCTTACTATGTAGTTAAGGCTGGCCTTGAACTCACTTTGTAGCCCACGCTGGCTGCCTCAGTGTCCTGAGTGCTGGGAGTGCAGGCATGTATCACCTTTCTTCTGCTTTTGTACTGCGAACAAGCATACCTTTTGGTGGTCTATATAGTACCACATTTTTTGCATTTTTGTTGATTTTGCTATTTAAAATGGCACCAAGGTGGGGCTGAAGTGCTGTCTAGGGTTTAGAAGTAAAAGATGGTTTTGAGAGAAAAAGACATATGTTGGAAAACCTTCTTGCAGGCATGAGTCATAGAGCTGTTAGCAGTGAGTTCAGTGTTAATGAATCAAAATTGTATCTATCTATCTATCTATCTATCTATCCATCCTGGGTTTAAGCTTGCGGTTCTCCTGCCTCAGTCTCCCAGAATGCTATTACAAGTATACACCATCACACCTAGATCTGTAGAATTTCTTGTAATTGAGACACATTTAAAGTAGCATTATATATTGATCAGCTGATGAAAATACTGTGACCAGGGGCTGAGAGGAACCTAACTCTGGATTTCTCCTAGGAGCACACATAGAGTCTATAAGAATGTGAAAATGATTCACAAATGGAAAACTTGGTTTAGGACCACTGGAAAATGCAAATTCAAGGGAACAAAGGGAACAGGGCTGCTGTGGCCCATATAATGTAATAATATACCTCAAGCCAGTTATTCTTGTCATTTTCAAGTTTTCATGTTTATTAACAGGATCCCCCCAAAACTCCCTACCAAATGCACTGTCACACCCTTCAGTTCATTTATTCAATGTGTTTGTATTGTCTTCCATGCTTGTCAGGCACTGGTATAAATGCTAGGTGAATGAAACTAAATAAAATAAGCACAAATCCTGCTTTCCTGGTGCTATGGCCACATGGGGTAGGCGCTGGCCAGGGAGGTCAACTGTCCTGTTATGGTATTTGGTCTAGGATAAATTCCTAGAAATTGGAAATTTTGTATAGTTGTACCTAGCCACCTTCCCACCAACAATGACACCCATGGTGGCATGGTTGTTCCTTGTAAATTGGGGCCAGTCTGATAGGTGAAATGAGATATCACAATTGCTCTGGTTTTACATTCTTTTATTTTTACTGAGGTTGAGAATCTTTTCCTGGGGCTGTTCCTGTTTTTATGACTCTTTTCAGGAACTTGCTTCTCTCTTTATATCTTAGTTATGTTTTTTTATTGCTAAGACAGCACACCTGACACCCAAAGTTAAAAGAAGAAAGGTTTATTTAGCCCACAGTTGGTAGAGGTTTTAGTCCCATAATCAGTTGCCTCTGAGGCAGGTGGCATGACAGACAGGCATTGCAGAGGAGAACAGTTCATGGTGGGCAGAAGGTAACAAAGCAGCAAGGGACCTGCAACCCTTTTTGTAGGTATCCAGGTTACTCAGGACTGGTAGCACTCACATCCTTAATCCAGAGTGCCCTGAAGCCTAGTATTGCACCATGAGTAGATTTCAGCATCACACACTCTAGGTCCAGGTAACTCTGGAAAAGCACTGTCTAGGATTGCCTGACACTTTGTGTGGGACATCTAGACACAAGCAATAATACCTTATTAGAGTCACAAAAAATTTTTTTTTCTTATAGAGTTGTAAAAGTTATAAATGGAAAATAAAACTCATTTTCTTTCTTTCCTTCTCCTCTTCCTCTTCTTTTTCTTCTTCTTGGCAGTACTGGCAATTGAATCCAGGGCCTTTGATTTGAACTATATCTCCAGTCCTTTTTATTATTATTATTATTATTATTATTATTTTAAATTTTGAGATAGAATCTCACTGAGTCCTTAAATTTCCTAGGCTGGACTCCAACTTACAATTTTTGTGCCTCCAAAGCACTGGGATTATAGGCACAGATCAACACACCCAGTTAACCCATTTTTATATGGAGAAAACATTTACATGTTTTTTGTCTTTTACTTTAATTTCTGCCCCAATACTACATACAAATTCTAAACTGCTATGCAAATATATCAATATTTTCCTTCTGATTTATTTACTTAACCCAAACAGTGCAAGAAAAACAAAACAAAACAAAAAGCACTAAGGACCAAAGTACCATTACATGTTCCTTACAAAATGCACTTAATTTAATCTTCATCGGAACTCTGTGAAATGCTGCTAAGGTTTGGATGTGGTAGAGGGAGCTGTAGAATGTAAGAGGCAGGGCCCAGTGGGAGGTCTTAGGCCATGAGGGTGAGCCTGGAAGGGAGTGTGGGCCCTGTCCCTTTCTGCTTTCTCTTCTGCTTCCTGGCCATGAGGTAATTGATTTTGTTCTGCCACAAGCTCCCAGGGTGATGCCACAGGTCCAGAGTATCAGAGTAGAATGATCATGGATTGAGACCTCCATAACTGTGGGCCAAAAATAAATCTTTTCTCTTCATAAGTTAGTCACCTTGGACATTTTGTTACAGTGATGAAAAGCTGACCAACAAAGGTGTATATTGCTATAGCCCTCTCCTCATTTTCCTTCCTTCTTTACTTCCTTCCTTCCTCCTTTCTGTCCTTCCTTAATTTAATTTAATTTAATTTAATTTTTTTTTTTTTGTCTTTTTGAGACAGGGTCTCTCTATGCAGTTCGGGCAGGCCTTGAGCTCACTTTGTAGCCCAGGCTGGTCTCAAACTCACAATGATCCTCCTGCCTCAGTCTCCTGAGTGCTGGGATTACAGGTGTGAGCCACCACACCTGGCAATTTAATTTAATTTGATTTGACTGTAGAGACAGTGTGTTACTAATGTAGATCTCCAGCAGGGTTTCACTAATGCCTCCAACTCAGTGATCCTCATGCCTCAGCTCCCTAGTGCTGGGATTGCAAGTGGGTACCACCACATCTGGCTTCCCCTCCTTTTTTAAGGAAGCTAGATGGGGAGAATGAAGTACCTTGACAAAGGTTATCAAAGTAGTAAGTAATAAAGTCCAAGTATGACTGTAGCGTGTGTCTAGCTAATAGGCTAAACCACGTCTGGTCTCAGCATTAGGAGTGGTGTGTTTATTCCCAGTTCCTTTGTAAATGCTCACCAAATCTCCTATTTTTTCCTATCCTTAATGCCTCATCTTTGACTTTTCCTGGGTCTTTATAAGACTCTTTTATTTAGTTCTTGGCATAGAGTTGGTAGATGCTTAGTAAATACTTGTTGAGTTAATGCATTCACTAAATCTGAAATCTAGATCATCAGCTCATATTTGTGTTTGGGCCCAAAGAGAAGTTTGGACAGGTTTTATATTTCTATTTTGCCTCTCACAGGAGACCTGACAAACTCAGATTTGGCTGGGGCACCTGAACTAATGAACTTCACTCCACCAGTACAGCTCTATTTGCTGTACTGTCCCTGTGCTTCTTCCTTCTCAGGGGAACCTCCTGCCTCTATTCTCTACCGGAGCAAATTTTTTTTTTTTTTTTTTACTGGGAATCCAACTCACGACCTTGCTCTTACCAGGCAGGCACTTGTGCCCCTGAGCTAAAAAATCCCCAGCACTGGACTCAAATTCTTGGTGATCCTCTTTGCCTTAGCCTCCTGAGAGCTGGGTTTACAGGTGTGCTCCATCATGCCGAGCACTGAAGCAATTCTATGAAGCCTTGCCTCGGGCTCCACCCTTCAGAATTAGTCATGTAAACACTAAGAATATGCAAAAAGAACCCCCCAGAGAGGATGCCCCAGAAAGCCCAAATGTTGACCACTTCCAGCTCACTAAGAGGTTCTAGATCTTGCAACTGAGGGTCTCTCTCTCTTCCACAAAAGGGAAATTAAAAGCTTTTTTAACCATGACGAATACTGTTAAGACTTAGGTTAACTTAAAGAAACTCAACCCATAATTAAAAAGTGATCTTTGGGCTGGGGATTTAGCGTAGCGGTGTAAGCACCTGCCTGGCAAAGTGCCAGTGCATGAGTTAGGTCCCAGTACCAAACCAAACCAAACCAAACCAAACCAAACCAAACCAAACCAAACCAAACAGAAGTGATCTTTGACTATCATCTTCCTTCTTGTTCTATATCCAATCATTTGACAAGTCCTCTTGGTTCTTCTCTTAAAAACTCGGAAATTCAGTTTTTCCAATCTTGCTGATTCTTTCTGAATGAGTAGATCTGAGTGTGGTTCTCAGTAGCAGTAGCAGTATCACTTGAGAGCTTTTCAGAGGAGCCTAGACCTCCCAAACCTGAAATTCTGGAGGTGAAAGCCCACTAGCTGCATTCAAGCAAAGCTTCTAGGTAATTTCTGATGCACAAAATCCGGAGGAATGAGACACTGCTGTGACAGCCCCCTTGCCATTAGGACATTGTAAGTATATTAAATGTTCGTTGCAGAAAATTTGGAAAATAAAAGGAAGTATGAAAGAAGCCAGCAAAAAAGTGAAACAAAATAAACCCCTATAACTAACACTCAGAGGAAACCACTTATTTAGCATTTTCTGTATAGTTTTCCCCCTCCTCGGGGCTGGGGATCCAACCCAGGGACATGCTAGGCAAGCATTTTGCCACTGAATTACACCCCTGTCCTCTCCTAGTTTTTAAAAATACAATTTAAATAAAGACTCCATTCTCTTTGTTTTTGTTGTTGGGTTATCAAACCCAGGGCCTTCACTCCCTTTTGTGTGGGTAAGTGTAGTAATTTCTGAGTTGTTTGATCACGTTTTGTTCTTCCATTTTTCTCCTTTCCCTAAATTCATCTCAGATCTACTGTCTTTCACCTTTTGAATCCTATCGCTAAGAGTACAATTTCTGGACTCAGAACTACTGTTCCAAGTAGCCTTCCAGGGGTTTGGGGATATGATGCTTGCACTTTTAGCACTAATATGCGTGCTTCATGGGGACAAAGACTTTGTAACTTGATCTGTACATGGCAGCACATGCCTGTGGGAGGCTGAGGCAGGAGGATTGCAAGTTTGAGCCCAGCCTAGGCAACTTGGTAAGACTGTCTCAGAAAGAAAATTTTAAAAGGGCCAGGGGATATTGCTGTGTGTGAAGTTCCTAGGTTCAATCTCTATTACTGGCAAAATTATAAAGAACCCCTCAATCCCCACAAAAACAACATCAACAAATAAAACAATGAATACAAAACAAAACACCTTATATCTCTGGCATCGAACACAAGGCCAGGTACTTGCTAGGAACTCAGGAAATAAATACTTGTTCCGAGGATGACCATATCTTCTAACACAATCAAATCACATTTGATACATCTATTTGTGCCTTTCATCTCTCCTACCTGCAACAGCATTCTGAAAGCAGAATCATTTCATGGTACTTTTTTAGAGGGGGCATGCCTCGGCCCATCCTAGATTTGGCCTCATGAGGTATGGCTTCCTGGATGGTTTTGATGGGCAGCTCTGGTTGAGAAACTCAAGTCTAGCACATCGTTTCCCCATTTCCACAAGTCATACACTAAGCCATCTATTAGCTATCATTCTTCCAAAGTCATCTTCCCTGTCTTCCCCAAGTGTGCTCTATTCCCTGTGACCTTGTCTCAGCTCTTTGGAGGCAGGAGAGAGAAGGCATCACCTGACTCAGCCTGGGCCAATCGGGTCACTTCCCTGAGACTGAACTATACAGTAGAAGTCAAGATCATGTGCAGGTGGTGGGTGCTACAAGTCAGAAGACCTCAAGACTTGGCTCTGGCAGCATGTGTGTCATAAACAGACAGGAAACCCGCCCATGGGGAGGGGAGCAGATATGCAGAGGGCAATAGGGGAAATGTAGGATCTCAGAGGGAAGGAAATGGAGAGAAAAATTTGCCTGATGACTCCGAGGTCCACAGAGCCTGATGGTGGTGTTTACCCTGGGCTTCCTAGTCCCCTGTGCTGGAGTCTGCTTGAAAGAACCCTGACTGGAAGCCCACCTTTCTTGACCTGCAAGATTCTCCCTCCTTTTGAAAGTCTTTCAGGTCTCCCAATCTGCAGTGAGCACTCACTGCTTATTTACTCAGCTGTCACTGTCTGGAGGGGACCGTCAGCTTCACACTCAGTGAAGCGTCATGGGTGAGGAACTGCAGCCCCACAGCGTTGGGAGCTAACTGCACTGGGAATCAGTGGCTCCCAGATACTCTGGCTCCCAGATACTCTGTATCCTCCTGTCCAGGCCTAAATGGAGTTGTTGAATGGTTCCGTCAAATCCTCAGGCAGGATACAGGTGTTTTCTAAAATGAGCTCCAGGGCACATATAGGAGTCTGCTGTCAAATGTAAAACCATAGGTTAAGTGATTTGATTTGTTTATGTGAGACTTCTTGGGGTCTGGGACACAAGGATACTATTGAAAGTTCAAGGAGAGAATTAACAATGGGGCGTGTTCCTACATCAATGTGGCCTCTGCACCCTCTTGTCAGGGAGCATGTCCCAAAGTCAGGGTGCTGTGGAGTGACAAGGTGGAAGAACCCACACTACATCCTGTTTGATTCCCACTGCAAATCAGGACCTCCATTTCAGCCAGCCAGCCAGGCAGGCAGGCAGGCAGGCAGACATGTACGCCTTGTATAGCAGGTAGGGCTGGCCCCCCACTTTCTCTTTGGAGTGATAGATTCTTACACCTGTTGCCACACCTGTAATGGGAGAGGGAAATTTAAAAACATCTACAAAAGCAACAAACCAAAATCTGGCAGAAGGAAAGAAAAGCAAGCTAATTAAAGGCAGCTTACCTCACTGCACCACACTTGCTACTTATGGCTTCTCAAGGCCCAAGCTTGCTAGATTTGTACATTTTTTGCTCACCAGGGATGACTGATTTAGACCTTGGATGCTTGCAGATTTTTAAGAATGACAGTTTCCTGGGCTGGGTGGTACCTGCCTATAGTCCAGTATTCCAGGAGGCTGAGGCAGGTGGATCCCAAATTTGAGGCCAGTTTGGGAAACTCAGTGATTTAGAGATTGTCACAGAATTTAGAAAAAAGGGCTGAGAATGTAGCTCAGTGCAGAAGCTCTTGGTTTCATCTCCAGTGTAAAATAAATAAAAACAAACAAACAAACAAAAAAAGAAAAAAATGGCATTTTCTAACTGGGTGTGATGACACACACCTATAATCCTAGCACTCTGGGAGCCTGAGGGAGGAGGATCACAAATTCCAGCCCAATCTTGCCAATTTGATGATTTAGCAAGACCCTGACTCAAAATAAATAAAAAACAAAGGGTTAAGGATATAGCTCAGTGCAAGGGTTCAATCTCCAGTTCCAGAAAAGAAAAAAAGAAAAGAATGAAGCTGGGTGTGGTAGCATACCTCTCCTATCCCAGCACTCCGGATACTGAGGCAGGAGGATTATCATGAGTCAAAGGTCAGCCAGGGCTATGTGAAGAGTTCAAGGCCAACCTAGACTACACAGAGAGACCCTGTCTAAAAAAAAAAGTGACATATTTGGTGCACAATATTCCATGCACAGGTATTTTGGGCTCACACAACTCAGAAGCATTGGGGTGAAGATAATATGCCATCATTACTCAATGCAGAGATTTGTTGCTATGGTGTGAGGTTGGGGGAATGGGGCCGGAGCTGGTGATGGAAGCCAACAATTTATTACCTTCAAGTCCAGGAAGGGGCTTGGAGGAAAGTCTGTTTGCCACAGAGGGTTAGACAAAGTTGCCTAATTTCTGTTCAGTTTTGGTTTCGCCGCTGGAGATGAAGCTGTTAACAAGGAGGTGCTGATGGAGGGCTGGGCCGCACTAGCTGAGTCATGGGAGAATAAGTTTATCTTATTCTGATTTTGGTTACCAGTTTTGACTCTCAGAATCTCTGGGGTGAGATTTCGAAGATGATCTAATTTGTCTGCCACTTGATACCTTTTACTTCCCTTTTTTCTTGTAATACTGGGGATCGAACCCAGGGTTTCACAATGAGCTACATCCCCAGTCCCTTTATGTTATTTTGCGATGAGATCTAGCTAAATTGCCAAGTTACTCAGGCTGGGCTTAAACTTGCAATCCTCTTGCCTCAGGCTCCTAGAATGCTAGGATTACAGGCGCGCACCACAATGGCTGGGTCGCTTCACTTTTGCTGAGTGACTCTGCATGGGTCACATCATGTGCTCTGTAGTAAAGGGGGCGGGGCTTCTGACCTCACACCACCCCTGGGCTTCCCCCTCCAAAGAGTCCCTCCTGAGTGCTGGGAAGTAGTGAGGTGTGGGTGAGTCTGAAAGGTGCTGGTTTCTGAAGATTTGTGAAGGGTCTGACTCTCGAAAGTGTTGGGGTTTCCTTGCTTTTGAAACAGAAAACTTATCAGGCGGCGTTTCCCTCCACTCTGTGGCTCTGTTCAAGGCACTGCATGCTGGAGTCCCTGGCCTGCGGCTCACCATAATGTGTCCGGGCTCAGGTGGGCTCAGCCAGTGGGGTGGGGACAGAGCGCCCCGCTTCTCCTCCGTGGAGGATTCAGCCCTGGGAGTGGTGTACAGCCGTCTTTTTATTTCTTTCACCACCAGAGTGTCCTGGTGGACTCTGTGCTTTCATCCTCTGTGAGGAGGCAGCCGGTTGGTGTGGCCATAACAGTGGGTGGTCGTTCTCTGGAGGAGCCTGCAGACTGGAGAAGTGGCTGCCACGTTTGCTGGGTGGCTCGCAAATCGTCAGCCTAGCTCCTCGGCTCAGATGGGAAGGAGCTAAGTAAGACTCGTCCTCACTGCAGGCCCGGAAGCCCTTTGGAGCGCTGGGCACAGCCCCCTGGAGAGGCCCCTGCGGCGTGGCTTTCAGGGCCTCCTCCTCTGTAATGGCCACCCTCTCTTGTCCCTTCCTCGGCTGTCGCTCGGCCACCTGGCCTGGAGGCGGCGGTGCCTTTCCTCGGGCGAGAGGCGGGCGCTGGAGGAGGGCGCGGAGGGCTCGGGAGTGCTGCCAGGACGCTGTAGTTGGGGAGAAGCGGGATCTCCTATTTTCACCCTCACCAGCCTCGCTCGCCTCCTAATTCTTTTTATTTTTACTTTCAAGCCATGTAAGGCGTGCAGATGGGACAGGAGGTTTCTAGCGACCCGCTGCCAGCAGCGAAGCGCTGGTTCGCTCGAGCAGCCAGAGCCCGAGGAGGGAACCGGCCACGCGCCGCCCGTCCCACCTGCCTGCTGCCGGCAGTGGCAGGCAACCTGGGTTCCCCAGGCCCACGCCGGCCACCTCGGGCCCGCGGTGCGCAGGGGATGAGCCGACCTCGGCCTCGCCGCACTCCGGAGCGCAGCGGCGCAGGGCCGGGCGGGCGCCGGGCGCGGGCAGGGGCGGCCCCGCAGGTCTGCGCCCGGAGCCCCAGGCCGCCGGCGGCCCGGCCCACGTTTTCCCTCTCTCCGGCTCCCTCCGCCCCCTCGGCTCCGTCCCTCCCCTCTGCTCTCCTCCCTCCCCGCGCTTCCCCTCCTCCTGCCTGGTCATGTGTCGCCTTTTTTTGTTTGCAGTGGAAACAATTTCTCGCCGCTCGGCGCGCCCCGGCCCGACGCGCCGCGGCGGAGGCGAGCGGGAGGCGGGACGGGGCGGGGAGAACGGCGGGGCCGGCGGGAGGACGCGCGGCGCGCCCGGCGGACGCCGCAGGTCCCATGCCGCGCCGCGACCCCCGCGCCCCTGCCGCCCGCACCCGCGGCCGCCCCCCGCCGCCCGCCGCCCCGGACTCCCTGCGCCGCGCCCGCGCGTCCTGAGCCGGGCCACCGAGCGATGCCCGCTGGGCACCTGCGAAAGTTTGTCGGCTCCGCTGAAGGGCAGCGGCGCCCCCGCCTCCCCGCGCCCCGCTCCGGCCAGGTGAGTGTGCGCTCCGCTCCCGCCGGCGCCCGAGCCGGCTTGGGGACTCGCCTGGGGGCGCGTCCGAGGCGGCCCTGGGGAAGAAGACCGCGCCGCTCAGAAAGGCGAGCGATCCCGCGGCGTCGGGGTGAGGGCCGGGGCGGGGGCCGGGCCAGGCGGGCTCTCGGAGCCCCCACGCGGGGAAGTTGCCCGGGCCGAAGAGTTTCCTGCCCCGACGTGCAGGCTGTTTCCCTGTGTGTGCCTCGGTTTCCGAAAAGACGCCCGGGCCGTTCAGAGTTGGTATTGTCTGCAGGGAATGGGCTCTCCGCCTTTCCGGGTCGGAGAGGGGGTGCCGATCAAGTAGAGACCCCGAGATGAGAAACAGGCTCCTAACAAAGATTCACGCCCCTCCCTCCAAACTGTGCAAGCTTGGCACCAGCTGGAAAGGTCTCCGGAGACCCCCGAGGCCCAACCTCTCCTCGCCCAATCTCTTCGAAACCTTTCTTGGGCTCCGGATAAGTTGGGGGACGGCGGCTTTTATTGATTTGTTTTTAAGGCTCGCCGCGGTGCGGCCAATAAAAGGTTTATGACATCTGACCGGCAGTGAAGGTATGCGAGCTCCCAATTGCCCTGTATACGCGGAGAAAAGCAGTTTCCCCGTTTCCTAGCGACACAGCTGACTGACGCGGGAAGCAGCCAATCGCCGCTCCCTTTGGTCCCCTTGAAAAATTTTTGACAAGTACAGTAGACTGGAATGGAGCGCGTGCGTGCTTGCGCGTGCATGGGGGGGTGGTGTTCCCCGGTCCTCCAAACTCCTAGACTGCCGGGTTCGATTTAGAGAGGATTTGTCAACTTTTAAAAAGTTCAACTTAAACATCTGCGGAGAACTGGGCCAAAACGTCTTTGTCAGTTATTTGGAAACATTCTGATACTAGGCAAGAAACTTAAGATTTTCTACTGCATTTTCTCCGGGGGCGGAGGGGGGGAGAGGAGGTGACGACAGACAGCAAGTCATTAAAAACACACACAACGAAAAGAGGGTGTGTGTATGAAGGGAATGTAACTAATAACAAACGTAAAAGTTGTAAGGAGCTATTCACTAGTGAATAGCTATTTGCAAATCTGGTGGAACAACCTATTGGCAGCAGGTTAAAAATGTTTTGCTTAACTGCGGGTTCACATGATCCAGAATCTCCTTCTTCTTTCTTCTTTCTTCCTGCCTCTAAAATAGGAAGAAAAAGTGGTTTGGGGAATTATGTAGAGTACAATAATGGAAAACTCCTCAGCTGTGGTTTCTGGGAACTGTTTTTTTTTTTTTTCCTTTCTACTTTTGCACAACATGGAACTATAGTGATCTGCAGCCGTCCTTACTGTTACTATAAGATAGGGAATTTTCTGAGAAGCAGTCAACAATAGGGGGTGGGGATCAGACACAAGGCAGACAGATGATCCTAGGGTACTGCCCCCCCAAACCTTCTTTTCTTCCCAAAGCTATTTTTCTAATATAACCACATTGCTGGCAGTGTTTGCTTAAAACAAAAGAAAACATGGAGAATAGCATGTTAGTTCCTTTGGGAAGCTACTGACAAATAAGCAAATTAAAAAGAAAGAGAGCAGCATGTTGTCATAGCAACAGTGCAATTAAATTACTTTACTGTCAGCCATGATATAATTTTCCTGTTTGGAAGCTCAGGAGACATAAAACTTTCATTTGGAGCTAAACTTGACTCCAGTAGCTGGGTAGTTCTCTTTTGTGTTCTCCTGTGTGGATATACTGGTAATCAGAACACTTTCTGGTGAGATTTGAGAAAACTTGTAGGAGAGACAAGACCAGCTCTGATTCGTTGATAAAGAAGTTAAAAGTGATAGCAAATTGGACTGTCATATTCCCAAACCTAGAGATACCATTTTATTTTTCTTTTTAGTGTGTGCAATGAACTATTCCTTATTTTAACAGAAAGGAATAGTCTCGGTGGATGAACCCCTGAGGCTTCTGCACTGCCCTACTTGGGTTGGGGTGCACTTTGAAATAGGCAGGTTGCACAGTTCCAGGGAGCAGACTGTGTGCCTACCTCGGGGGGTGAGGGAAAGTGCTGTAGCTTTCTAGCTCCCATGGCTAAGTGGTTTGTGCCTCACGTCCCACTTTCTGGAATCCCATTCTAGAGCTTCCTTTGCTAAAGGAGCAGGTAGCTTCGAAGTGGTCTTAATGGACATTGAGAGGCTCAGAACGATCATGTCTCTGCTTTTGATGTGTTCATTCCTGTTGTTAGGCAGATTGCTTGATCTTATTGGAGAGGGAAAAATTGAAACCGACTTGCTCATGATAGCCACTGTGCTTTCTGTCCTATATCTAATGCAGGAGGGTCAAACTTGCTTGGTATCTGCAGATGTCGTGCTATTCGTGGACTTGCCACTTCCTTGTTTTTCCTTTGTCATCAGTTATTATTTTACTCCCTGTTCTAGGTCATTGATAAAAGTGGGAGTGGCAGAGTAGAATTGGGTAACAATTTTTGTTGAATTTGCCATTTAATCTCCTAACTTTTTTCTCCCTACTTTTGTTGTTGTTGTTGTTGTTGTTGTCACTGAGGATTGAGTTTAGAGCCTTCACAGTGAGCTAAATCTCAGGCCAGTAAGTTATTTTATTTTATTTTGTTAATTTGCTGAGTTGTCCTGGCTGATCTTGGACTTCTAATTCTCCTGTCTTAGCCTCCCAGAGTACTGGGATTCTGGGCATATAGAATGCTTGGGTTCATTTTTCATTCCCATTTGTTTGTAGTACCTGAATTTACTAGCTTTATCGTTCTGGGTGTATTTTCCTAGTAAAATTTGATGGATTTTTCCTTAAGTTCAAATCCACAGAATTCCTTATCCTCTTTAGAATCACCAAATATAATTAAAGGAGGAGTTTTGGGCCATGCCTTTACTGAGGGACCTTAAGTTCAAATCCACAGAATTCCTTATCCTCTTTAGAATTACCAAATATAATTAAAGGAGGAGTTTTGGGCCATGCCTTTACTGAGGGAAACAGTAATTACAGGAACCAAATCAGTGGCCTCTATACCCACAGTTTTATTTCTAAGGACCTTGTGATGGTCTCTGTATGGAATTGCTGAACTTAATCTGAAATACTGGCCTTAAGTTTTATAGGTGTTCCCCCCCTCCTTGGTACCAGGAATTGAACTCAGGACTTTGTGTTTGCCATTCAGGCACTTATGCCACTGAACTATATCCCCAGCTCTGGTTTTTTGTCCTTCCCCCCTGAGGGCAGACAAGTAGTGCGAAGCTCCAGGAGTTATGTGTAACACTCATTTTGCAGTGTTTATCGTGAAGCTTGAAAGAATTTTATACATAATGTAGTCTTGTACTGTGTTGTAGAGCACCAAAGCACCCAGAAATAATTGATTTTCACTTGGTCATGCTGAAAGACTTCATACATCTAAGGAGGAAGCATTTTCAACTTTCTCATTCTTTTTATGACATTTGCACATTAAAGGTGCTATCAGTGGGTTTTCAGTCTTGTTTTAGTTAAGGGACATCAGGCCACTATGGTGGGCTGATAGTTCTTGCTTGTATGTCTTTGTGCGGTTGGCCTGTGGGTTTCAAAGAGAATGATGAGGTGATGTTTCTATGTAGCTGGAATCCATGGAGGAGGCACAGAACAGCAAGAGAATTAGGCCCAAGCTACCTTTGTGATTTGAGTCTTCCCGAGCTCATTGTTTCTCTGCACCCTTTCCAGGAGCCTTCACGTAAATGGGTCCAGTCATGCCTGCCAGTAAGAAGCCAGAAAGCTCAGGAATTAGTGTGTCCAGTGGACTGAGTCAGTGTTACCCGGGCAGCGCTTTCTCCAAGGCCCTTCAGGAAGACGATGACCTCGACTTTTCCCTGCCTGACATCAGATTAGAAGAGGGGACCATGGAAGATGAGGAGCTGACCAACCTGAACTGGCTACATGAGAGCAAGAACTTGCTGAAGAGTTTCGGGGAGTCAGTCCTCAGGAGTGTCAGCCCCGTCCAGGACCTGGATGACGACACTCCTCCATCCCCTGCCCACTCTGATATGCCCTACGATGCCAGGCAGAACCCCAACTGCAAGCCCCCCTACTCCTTTAGCTGCCTCATATTTATGGCCATCGAGGACTCTCCAACCAAGCGCCTGCCAGTGAAGGATATCTACAACTGGATCTTGGAACATTTTCCGTATTTTGCGAATGCACCTACTGGGTGGAAAAACTCAGTGAGACATAATTTGTCATTGAATAAGTGTTTTAAGAAAGTGGACAAAGAGAGGAGTCAGGTAAGCCTCATGTCTGGAACCGAAAAAGTTTTTTAATTTTAAATTTTTTAATTAAAACATTTCTCCATTAAAATTGAATTTGTATCTACTGCACTGAAAGTGTAGCTCATGAATGGTTTTTACTTTATTGAATTCATTTAGATAGCTGTGAAGACTTTCCTTTTCCTAAAGCATTTTGGTTTTGTGTTGATGCCTTCTTGTGGGGTACTCACTGAGAAGGATTTCCATATCACACCACAATGGTTTGCAGATCTGATTGGTTCTTAGTATCATCCTTCCATGTGGATGGCTTGAGAGTTCAAAAAAAAGATTTGTATTCCAAGGGCAACCATTAACCATGAAGTGCCTACATATGACAAAAACTGCTACTGAGAGCTAGAGAAAAATGGCATTTGTTTTCTGTCTGATTATTAACTTGTAGGAAGGTGACCTCTCCAGGGCTCTGGAATAAATGGACAGTGATAGACTTTGGGAGGATACTGGATGGTGTGTACCTCCATACTCCAACATCAATCTAAGATATGAATTGCCAGGAATCTTCTGTGAAATCTGATACATATCTAAGTGTTTGGGAACTTTAAAATTCCCTGACTATGAAAATTGGCTCAGGCTAAGGTTCCCATTAGAGACTGACTATAAAGTCTTAGCTTGTGCTTCATGCTCAGCTAAAAGAAGATGGTTTTAACTCTTTTAAGGAGCATCATAGGTGAGATATGATAACTGGAGGTAGTGTTGATGGGGAGAAAACAAAACTGGGAACTAACTTGAACTTCTGGAAAGCAATGCAACTACAGTTAAAAGAAATTGTCAGAGAATTTCCTTGCATGTCGCTGTGTCTCCAGCTTTGTTTTTCATGGTGCTCTTGCCGCTGTGGACAGCTGGTGCCCTGCTTTTCATGCTTGTTGGAGTTTGGGTTGAGGTGTTAGGACACCTTTGTGTGGGGCAAGCAGCAGCACCAGTCTGGGGTCTTAAATTTTTTTCTCTCCAGAAATATGTTTTTGTTTTGAGTCGAATCTTGAGCTTGAGACTATTCTACTTGCCTTTGTTGTAGAGGAATATAAACAATAAAGTGATCACCTCGGCTTTATGTTGGAGATGGTGGGGGTGAAGTGGGGTTTGGGTGTGGCATGGCCTGGTCTGTGAAGAGCAAAGACGTGGCCTCCAAGGAGCTTTGATCACTGGTTCCCATGTTCCATGGATGGGATGTACAGATGTGAATATTTATAAGTGTTCTGAGCTCCTTCTTCCCAAGGTCCTTATTTTCATATAGTGGTAGCAATCAACATGTGCCACTTTTAATGAAGAAGGACAAGTTTAGAGCCAGTGCAGCTTTTTGTTACCTCCAGGTATCCAATTCCCTCTCTCCTTCCCTTCATTTCTCATGCTGGATATTTGGAGACCAGACCTTGGAGATGGCTCTGTTAATGCTTTAAGATCTTTCTGGGAACCTAGAAGAGGTTCATCATTCCCTTATAAAGATCCAGGCTGTGGTATTCAAAGCTTCTGTAGTGGGGTAGGGAAGGATCTGTGTGACCAGAAAGGGAAAGTCTGAGGGACAATTCCAGACTTAAAAGGTAGACAAAAAAGTTTGGATCAGAAGCCCCCCGTACTCTCATGTCACTGCTAAAGCAATGAAAAAAGCTTTTAGTTTGGTATAAATGATTCTGCAAGTTACAGCTTGCCTGTGTCTCTGTGTTTGTTATAATGCTGGTGCACATAAAAGAAATTTAGCAAATGCACACTCTGAAATGTTAAACAAAACCAAGTATATAGTGAGAGTTGCAAGGGTTATTCATCATCAGCCCTGGGAGTGTGGCAAGCTGGTGTCAGGTGATGTGGTAAAGCTTACCTGGAAGAGCTCCCATGTACTCCCCTCTCTCCTGGGCCCCGCATTGGATTCTGGGAGTCATCTTTTTCGAAAGTGATGGTTGTCAGTCTGGATAAACAAAGATATCATCTGTTGAAAGGGAGTGGTTTGAAGGATTTGAGATGATTCATCTTGCAAAATGTTGTCCTGGCTTCCTAGATGTGCTGACCTGTATTGACACGTTTCTGATCAAATGCCAGTCGGTTTTGTGGTTCGGAGTTTGTTCCAAGTGTTTTCAGGGCTGTGAGAACAAAGCTAGAGTTGTGAGTTTTTTCTCTTTTCCCTGCTTTCCTTGGGTGACTCTGGGGCCAGCTGATGGCTGTTCTGAGAAGGACAGCTGCCAGGTATGCTGAGGTTCTCTGGTGTGCTCAGTATAACCAGGTGGCTCTGGCCCTGGCCTATTTGGTTGGGGTTTTCTGGGGTCACTGAGTAAAAGAGAGAAAGCATCTCCCTGATGCTTTTCCCAGTGAAAGCCCCTTCAGTTGGGCAGGTATGCTTAGTTTTTTTTTTTTCCCCCAGGGAATTTTACTTGGTAGGAGCTTCCATTCCAGATTCAATTTCAACACAAGTGACTAAGTAGATCCAAATGTCAGTAAGAAATGCATTAGATGAAGATGGAGGCCTTGCAAATTACATACACAAAGGTGGATATTTCACTTTTTATAATGTGGAGTAATCAGTTATGGCTGGCATCAGTGAGAGCATGGAATCCTGTGTGATTGTTGTCTCCAAAGGCTTGGGTGGAACACACCGTTGGACAACTGCTTGGCTGGGCCGGCTGGGTGTGAAGGTACAAGGTTGCGTCAGAAGCCCCTGTGGCGCTTCAGAACAATTACCATTTCTCCAGGACCCCTCCCGGGAGAGCTGGATTCTAGCTGAGTTGGGAAAAATCAGATAAGCTTCATAGGTGTTTCTGATGCACGGCCAGGTTTGCGAATCTTCGGAGTAGTCTCCTGAGTTCTTTCTGATCTCTGAGATGACATCAAGCACATTGACTCATGAGTGAGCCAGTCAGAAGGAAATAGTTTTGCTTCATTTATCTCCTAAAGGACTTCAGAAGCTAGAGTTTTATTTTCTGATCATGAACATTTTCAAACATACACCAAACTAGACGTAAATCTGTACACGCCTATGACCCACACCCAGATTCAGCAGTTAATGAGACTTTGCCTTCATTGTTTGCTGTTGCTACTGCTGAAGTATCTTGAAGCAAATTCTAGACCTTAATGTCATTTTAACATACTTTAATATTTATGAGAATAATTGATAATTTTTTATATAACCACATTGCCAGCAGTCCCCTAATAAAATAAACAATTTATTAGTATCACCTAATTATAGGTCTAATTCAGATATTCCTGTTTGTTTACAATATATTTGTTTGAATTAGTATCCAAACCTGGTTTGTGCCTTGCATGTGACAAGGTTGTACTGTTTTCCTTACATTCTTTGTCATCTACAATACTCCTGTCCCTTTTTTATTCATGCCCTCCCTTGTGAAAGAGAACCATCACTCAGCCTGTAGAACGCCCCAACTTTGGCTTGATTCCTTGTGATTTCATTTAACTTGTTTTTCCATCCCCTTGAATGGAAGTAGGCACTGATGTCTAGGTCACATGTTATCCCCAAGACTGTCAGAGGCAGTGTCCTGTATGCATCCTGAAGCTTGGATGACCCACTCCTATAGGTTGAGCCATGGGTTCACATGGGGTCAGCCGTTCCCAACTCTGTAAAGTTGCACATCTGCCTTTGATTTTACAGTTTCATTTTTGGATGATTTTTGGCCAAATTAATTGAAGTTGAGTTTTAAATCTGGCTTTATATTTTTACCTCTTAAGTACAAGTCTTAACTAGGAGTATTAGATCCCCATGTCCCAATCTCTCTGAGTACTTGTGTGTGAGAAGGTACATTTATTTTTAATAGATCAGATTATAATGGCTCAGGTTTGTGTTTGTGTTTCTGTGCTTTTTTTTTCTTTACTTCCCCTCTTGCCATTTTAGCAAAAGCATTGTTAGCATCAGAAGGTTTACTAAGGAAACACTGTACAAAAGTATATTTATTATTTCCAGGGCTGAGTGCTTGAATACTGTTTTAGGTGATGAAGAAGGACAACTTGGCTGAAAGTAGACTGGAATGGAAGGCGGGGACTCCTGCTTGCAGTTTGGATGCCAGAGCACCTGGCTGTGTGAGGACCATTTTTTCTATAAGGAAGTAGGAGCTGGCTTTGGCTCAGAGTTTTTTGATCTATGAGTCTTTGGGTGTCAGAGGCTCTGATGAGTGACTGCTTAAAACTACTGGCAGCTTGTCTTAGGTCAATAAATTCTTATTTTCTGGAAAGAGGAGTCTTAAGATTTTGTTTGCTTACTAGTTTTTATGGGTGTATGTGTGTGTGTATAAGTGTGTGTGTAATATAGGGATTGAACCCAGGGCATCTGCACTGACTTACATCCTTATTTTTATTTTTTATTTCAAGACACAGACTCACTAAGTCACTAAGGTTCCCAGTCTGGGCTCAAGTTTGCAATCCTTCTGTCTGTGCCTCCAAGTTGCTGGGTCACAGGAGTGTGCCACCATGTCTGGCCGGTTTTTAGGAATGCACACTTAGGAGGAAGAGGAGCCACTGGTTGTCTGAACAACAGTGATCATGTATAGAATGTCTGCCTCATGCTTGTTGTGTGCAGTGTCCCATTTCTTCCTCAACATAACTGCTAGCTGAAGAGTTAAACTCTGTTTAATTAAGTGATCTGCCAGAGGTCACACAGTGGTGGACTAGGAGTTTACTCTAATTCCTGCCAATTCTAAAGGGCGTATGCTTGACCATGTGTGGTACTTGATTATACCCCGGTCTGGTGGTCACTGTGGATGACCTGTATGTGCCTCCTCTAAGTGTTCTGTGAATCTGGGTTGTTGGAGATTAAAATAACCCAAATGAACCTAAGATCAACTCTGGGTTGTGGGATAGAGAAAGGAAGAAATAGTATGGAGAATAAATATAAGATACATTTAGGGAATATTCTTGGCTCTGTCAAGGTGGGTCCAAATTTGTCTTTTTCAGTAAACAAAAGAACCTTGCGTTTGCAGAAGGCCAGTTGTTGCCCTCTTGGCTTTTGATTTTCAGGTTCTGTCCTAGATCCCTCTTTACAGGACCCTTCTGCTAGGTTCTCAGCAGACTTTGTCCCTACAAAGATGTCCTCTTTTGTGTCTTACATTGCACCATTGTGGCCTCCTTGATGTCCTGAATTGATTCAAAACATTTACCTTTTGTGATCATGTTGATTTTGGGGAAGAGCTAGATGTTGCATGGTGTGAGATCTGGTGAATAATGTGGATGAGGACAACTGTGATGGTTTTACAAGCCTGCCTTTGATATCAGATGATACTTGGCTACAGCTGTCACTGTATTTTTGATCATGCCTCCTGAAGATACTTGTGCAACAAGACTTACAGAATTGCTCCAGAGAGTGACAAGAACAATGGGATAAATGTGTTTGAATTAAGTGGGGTGTGTCTTGAGGAAGATTAATGGTAATGTGTCTTTTACTGTAGTAAATTTTTAAAGCTCAAACTTCCACCATATATTTTGGAAACCTTTTCATATAAAGTCTCCAGTGCCTGGACCCTTTCCCTATTGTCTGCTTGGCTTTCCTGGTGGATGAGATTCTTTGTCAAAGGCAGTTTTGAAAACGATGTAGCATCTGTGACAGTACCACCACATGCACAGTGGCCTCTGATTCCCTACTCTTGGAATCGAGAGCATTTCTGCTTCCTGTGACATTGGTCAGTATACCTGTTTAACTGGCAGTGGTTTGAGAAGGAAGATCATTTGTAATTTTGGATAAGTGGTGCCTTTTAAAGCACAGCATCGTCTGATCCAATGATGTCCGTTCCTAAGAATCAAGGTAATGTCAAGTGGAGTAAAAATATGATGTGGTGTCAAAGGCACTTTATGGTCCTGGCTCAGAGATGGCTCACCTTGCACAGCATTGCAAGCTACTGTGCTAGAGGTGAGCCTCTTTTTCACCAGTGTCTGGTGTAGAGCGAGTGGGCTGCTTTCTGCTTTCTGAGCTACAGACTTTTGCCTCAGAAGGTTGAGTCTCTACGGGGGTCTCTGTGGTCACGGAAATAGACTTCTGTGTCACAGGTTCCAGAATAGGACCCTTTTCATGCCAGCTTCCTCTGTGATCCCAGGAAATGACTACACTGCCCTTGTCTGTGTTCCCTGGCCCGTCCTTTCATTTGCTCCTTCCTGATTTCATTGGGCATCGATTGCCATGCTTCCTTCTATTGTCTTCATCTTGCCAACTTTTTGTTTGCTCATTCAACAAACTTTTGGAAGTCTCTATTATACTAAGTACTAAAAGAATGCAAACCTGGCTGTATTATGACCACTACTTGTAAGGAGGCCTCTTCTCCCCGTGGGCTCCACTACCTGTAAGGAGGCCTCTTCTGCCCGTGGGCTCTACTCATGGACTCTCTTCTAGCTCACAGACCTTTTCCAGCAGAAGCTATACCTTACTGCTGTTTCCCTTTTCTTGTCTGTTCCCTATTTTCTCACATCATTGTTTTTCTGACCCCTTTGTAGATTTGGTGTTCCTCTTGTCCCTGTAATGATTTCCTGGGAAGATGCTGGTGACCTGGGAAACTTGGTTCTCCTGGACCTGAGGACCCCATCAGTATAGCTGTTAGTAGCTCAGCTCTAAACTGTTGAAAGCTGTTGCTTCCTGTTCCACAGGGCCTTGTAGTACCTAAGTAGGTCTACCAGATGCCTCAGTATTACATACTGCCTGGAGAATCAACTAATACAGTGTTTTCCCAACTTCCCTTTGAGCTGAAGAAGCCTCGGGATTTCCTTTTGAAATTACTTTAGTTGCAGGAGAATTCTCAGTAGTAAATATTATACGAAGCTCACACACTAACCTCCTGTTTAAAAGTCATGGATTTTGGTTCTTTCACCAAAGTGATGGATTTGGGTTGGATTCTTTTCTCTTGTCTTGTCTTTTCCTTCTTTCCTCCCCTTCTTCCTTCCTGTGCTGGGGTTTGAACCCAGGGCTTCACACATGGTACTCAAGTACTCTACCACTGAGCCACAGCCCAACTCTTAATCTATACTTTTTCTTGGAGCCCTGGGACATTTTAATTCTCTTAGGCTTTGGTAAAATGGTGAGAACTTTTTGGTTTGAATTCACTGCCTTCTCAATAGACTATTTTGTTTGTACTTGAACAGAAGATGAATACATGTAGTAGTACTTGAGATTGAACCAGGGCTTTTGTACCAAACTATATCCTCCATCTTTCTATTTTTGAGACAAGGGCTTGCTGACAGCTAACTTGCACAGGCTGGGCTCCATCTCTACCTCAGCATCTTGCATACTGGGATTATAGACATGTGTCACTATACCTGTCTAGAAATACATATTTAAAAGGCTAACATAATGTTTGATGGTTACACTAGTTATTGGGCAGGTCTTTTGTTTTGGTTTTGTCACTTTTAACTGATTTGTTCCTTCTCTCAGTGAATAATATTTGTTGACCCTGTAAGGATTTATTCCTCAGCCATATTTGCTTCTACACGGGCCTGAAGTTTTCAGACGGTAGTCATTTATTTAGGTTGTTTCTGTAGTTCCTTTGTGTTAGCAGGTCATCAGTATCCGTTTGCTGTCATTTTGGGGACTTTAGGTCCTCTGCTTATTAGCTTCTTCAGCAGAATTATTTAGTAATGTTGAAATGAGATTTGATTATTGCCTTAGGAGCTTACATTCCAAGGAAACAGAAACATAACACAGAATTACAAAAAAAAAAAAGCCACTGTAAGTACTGGGAATGTCGTTAATCAGTGAGTGTGGTATCATCTAAAGGCAGGCAGGGAGATGATTCCTTCCCACATGGAGGCATTTAGAGCTGAGACAGAACATAATGACAGGAAGTTCTGAATATTCTTTATAGAGGGAAACATTGGAATAAATTATTAGCAAAACATTCTATGGGTGTGAGAATGAGCATGAGATCTTCAAGGATGGGTAAGATGAGTCAGGCACACACCTGTAATCCCAGCATTTAGGAGGATGAGGCAGAAGAATTGCCTTGAATTGAGACCAACGTAGTGAGTTTAAGGCCATTCTGAACTACATAGTGAGACCTAGTCTCAAAAAACCAAAAGTTAAAAAAAAAGTGAGTGAGTTGGGATGAAGATTGGTTGTTTACCATAGAAAATCCAAACTAGAGCAATTTAAACAAGCTGAACGTGTATTTCTCCATTGTGTGAATAAGTCTTGAGGAATTGGACAGAGAACCACATATATCTATTTACTCTGCTGTGTTTAATGCATTTCTGGTTTCCATCTTTGTGGCCTAGGGTGACATCAGGCAACATATTCTCATTTTAGGAAACAGGAAGGGGTATGTGGGGGAAATACAAAGCAAAGAGGAGTCCTGCCCAGTTAAAATTTTTAAGAGTCTTTTGCAAAAACCTAGCACTATACTCTGTTTTCATTTCATTGGCAAGGAACTGGTCATATAATCTCTTTTAGGTGCTAGGAAGACTGGGAAATGTAGTCTTTTAGGTGGGCCTGCTGCAACCCTAATTAAAATGATTGGTTGTTATTAAGTATGAACTTTGGTGCTTATGAAACCAGTGTGGCTGGATCCAAAGAATGCATTGAAACAGTGTCAGAGCAAAGGAGGGGACAGAGGTAGTGACTGGTTACCTAAATTGAATGGGAACTTTTTGGAAGAATGAGGATGCTAAGTGGAAAACTTTAAATTGCTCTAGTAACTTAAGTAAAGCAGAGACACTGACTAATTTTTTTTTTTTTTAACATTTCAGTTAACCAGCATTTTGCCTCTAGATATGCTGGTTAAATTGCATTTAGTATCTTCAAAAGTAATAGTTTGATAGAGGTAAAGATGTAGTCTGTGCCATGTATGATAAGAAGAAAAGCAAGGAAATATATGGTTGAAGATAGAGTAATGTCTACAGTCACTTTCTAATAATAACTTGATGGCTTGCTATGTAAGATTGCAGACAGTTCTGAGAACAGAATGAAGTCTTTGATTTTTGAATGTGTGTGCTCCTGCTTGAGTACCTTTGCATATGAACTCAGCAGGAGGCCATAAATACAGGCAGAGAGGGATGGCTGCTTCACAGGGGGAAAGGCGCTCCAGTAGTCCTTCCTTCTCTGCTTTTCCTGCTCACTGGGTATGTGGTGTGGGGTCCCCTTGGGCCCATGGGATCAAGTTCTGTGCTTCCTTCCATTTATTGGAGCTCCATGCAGTGCCTCCTAGAAGGCTGTGCTAGTCCTTCTCTAGCGACAGAACTGATAAATGACTTAACTAATATCATTAGAAAACACCCAGCTAGCAGAACATTTGCATATGCTATTTTTTTTTTCCTCTAAAGAAGGAAAGGCCAAGTCACATGAGTGCTGCCTGAGTTTGTGGGTATAGTGGATGGAAAAACAATCGAGAATCTCTGGGAGTCAGAGTCCAGGCAGCCTGGCACAGAACTGGGGCACAGAGTCACCTTACGCGCTCCCTGAAGCCTTCATCAAATGCCAAGTTCCTCCAGGTCTTCCTTAGATGCAGTCATTTAATGAAGAACTAGTGTTTACAGCTGAGCCTCTGAGGCCTTGCACAATAGTTTGCAGAGTAAAAATATCAACTCTGCACTTGCAAAAGCAGTAGCTTTAGTCATTCTAACAGTGATCCATTGGTGCTCCGTATGCATTTGTGGAGTGCCAGGTGCTGTTCTGGGTGTTTACAGTGCTAACTTGTGACAGGGGTCCGTCCACAGGATGGGGGTGGGGTGGGAGGAGGAGGCACATGTTAAGCAATAGGTCCATGCATGGACAGGACCAGCAGCGTACCAGATAATAATACCTGCCATGAAGAAAATTAAGGGGAATAACATAGTAGTGGGTGGGAAGGAATGTGGGCAGCTGCTCAGAGGGTCTGACTGGGCATTGCCTTGCATGACAAGAGGGACACAGGTATACAAAGAGCTGGACACAGGGGACTGCCAGCGCCATGGCTTTGAGGGCACAGCAGCTCAGAATACCAAGGAATAGAAAGAAAGCCTGGCCCTTGTCTGTTAGAACTCAAGAAGATGTTCAAAGGGCCTGGAGGGAGAAATGTCTTCTTTTTGAGACTTGCTCTAGTGGTGCAGGGAAGAGGTAAAGGAAATTCTGCTGGCCTCTTTCAGGATCAGGGGTCAGGTGAAGGTGTGTGGGCACATTTGGGTTATGAGGAAGAATGAGGGTTACAGCAAGAATTCTCTTTTAACCATGTTAAATTTGAGGTAGTTTTTTGAACATTAAAGTGGAGCCATCAGGTAGAGAGTTGGATAGATGAGTTTTTAGCTCAATAGGAAGTTGGGTTAGAAGTATAAATCTGGGACACATTAGCACATAGGTGGTGGAAACTGAAGAGGATTTCTGGATTACCTCTCAGTCAAAAAGGAGGTGAAGTCAATTCTTTATTTTGTTTCTTTGATTTAAAAAAAAATTTTGTCATGAGGATGCAATTTCTAAATGTGTTCTGGGCCGTTGCATGGCTGAAAGGATAAGAGAAATCCACCCTAGTAAACATCCCATTTAATAAAGCCCCCTACCCCAAGACTTCTGTGAGTTCCCTGCCATCTGGTCCCTGGCTGGAGAGAGGAATTTTTCTTGTATATGTGTCTCCATAGCAACGAGTTTGCAGTTGATATGGAAAGTAAGCAGTTGCCTTAGCAACGGAGTTACTGATGTGGTAGCTTCTTTGCTTTCAGGGAATGGATAAGCTGACCAAACTAGACTAGATGCATCGGGTAGGGCTGCACATGCTGGCCCTGCTGGTGTAAAATCAGCCCAGTTTTGAAAGAGATCACAGCCCCTCCCCTTGCAGAGGCTGGGCTTCTAAGTGGTCATAAATCAGACCAAAGTAGTTGCTGTCAGTTGAAATAGATTATAAGAAGGATCTCCTGGAGGAATGTTTTTAGTTTAGTTTAATGGAGAGAGCTGTGGTCAGAGCACATTTGGTTGCAAGGAAAAGAAAACCACCCCAGTTGCTTTAAGTAAAAGAACACTTGTCACAGAGACATAGTAATCATCCAGCAGACCAGGGACAAAGAACAGTAAACCATAATCTTAGGTCAGAGGCGAGTGGAACTGCTGCTCCCTCTGCCCCTCTGTGGCCAGATGGATGCTCATCCCTGCCTTGTCTGGGGACCACTCCGGTTTCCTCTTTGTACCTAGCTTTCTCTGTGTGGCTCTTGATTTCTGCCTCCTCTCACCAATGACTTGCTGAGCTACAATGTCATTGCCAGTTCCTGTGAGAATGTTACCCTCACCCCATCCCCAGTGTCCAGCGATGTCCACACCATCATCTCTACACAGTGCGCTTGGCACCATTCCAGACACACAGACTTGGTCTCTTCCCGGGTGAGGTGTTCAACTGTGGGTGAAACAGGGGCTGCCCACCTCCCCCCATTGAGATAGCTGCTTTCAGCATCCCTTTATCAGGGTAGAGCTGAGCCTGGTTTGAAACATACCATAATACAATACTCCTATGGAGTCTTTGATCTTTTGAAATGGTTTTACTACTGAAAATAAAAACAATCAGGAACTTTTGAGGACTTTCTTTTTCCCTGTGTACACCCTTAGACTATCTCTCACAGGTATGGGGATTAGTGTGGGCAGGGAACTCTTGGACTGCTCTCAGCCTTTCTGCGCTTGTTTAGCATTCCACAATGACTTCGTCTCTCCTTCATTCATTCCCTTAGATCTGGGATGGCAGTTCCCAAACAAGTAAACCCTTTCTTTGGTGGCTGCTTGTTCCTGTCAGCTGCCCTCAAATTGCTTTTAATCATAGTGTTGAGGGATTACCAGAAATTATGAACTGTAGCCCCCTGATCCAGACAGGAATAAATGTCAGCTGTCCAACGTACGTTGTCCTACTTTTCAAAATCAGGAGGTTGGGTAATGGTTCTTGCTAACTGTTGCATATGAACCCATGTCATATTGATATTTTCAAAATGGGAAAAAAAAATGCCTGTGCTGGAGACTGGGAATACAAAGAGATCACAGAACTCTGGTGAAGGAGACCAGGTAAAAATTAAAATAGACGAGGAAGGCTATAAAGTAGCATTTACCAAGGGGTTGGCCAGTGGTCAGAATTACATGGGACTCCAGAAGAGAGAGTCATCTCTAAAGGAATAGCAGTGCTACAGGAGAAATCAAGGAGAGAAGACAGAATTTTGCTAGTTTGGTCCTTAATGATAGCCTGGGTTGGGGTTGGTGACAGGGAAAGAGGAAGTTCTTCAGGTCATCAGAGTTGGCTTGGACCCAGAGTGGTGGTGCATAGGAGAGAATACTGAGTGTGAAAAATGTGAACAGCAGACATTTTCACAGGGCCTGCTGCTGCAGGCTGCTGGAATTGTGCAAGACATTTGTATCCATGGTTTTAAATCTTTCCAATAGCTGTGAAGTAGATAATCATGTGCTTTTTTTTTTTTTTTGTTACTGGGGATCGAACTCACTACCTTGTGCTTACCAGGGAAGCGCTTAAGCCATTGAGCTAAATCCCCAGCCCAATCATGTGCTTTTTGCAAAAGGGGAAACTGAAGCTCAGAGATGATCACTGACTTGCTGAGATGATGTAACCAGATGTTGAGCCAAGTTCTGAAACTTCTTCATATTTCCTTCTCCTCAAACCATGGGTTCCTGTGGTCTAGAGAGGGAAATAGATTTGTGAAAGTAGGTGGAGTTGGAGTGTGAGGTCTTTCTTGTGATGTCAAGGAGCCTGGACTTTGTTCCAAAGGTAGCGAGAGTGCTTAGACTTTTAGGGTGCGAGGCAGTGGAACTGTATGTGAGCACGTGGCCAGGTGGGTCCCCTTAAACCACCTGCACATCTGGCCAGATGTCTTACAGCAGGAGCATCCGTGGTGGGCTAGTGGTTTTTCCTTCGTCTCTGTACATGTCTCTTAAGGATGCTGTGCCCTTTATCACGAAGCTTTACTACGTTCCCCATGAAGTCTGGGCTGGCAGTTCTTGTGATTTTCCTTTTCTTTCCTCCTCTAGTCCCTGCCTTACACAGCTGTATCCCTGAGCTCTCTCTCCTCCACATTTGCCTCTCTGTCACTGTCACTGTCTCTTTTCTGCCTCGTTCTGGACAAGCACAAGGTCTCTGCAGGTGTGGTTTATTACCAGATGGCAATGTTGTTAGCAATGGTTGAGTTTGATGAAATGCAATCCTGGCTGCTCTTTTTACCCGCTGTGTAAAATGGTCACCTTCCTTATTTTGTGCAGTTTGTTGATCTGGTGCTGAGGTGTGGTGGTTTGTTGGGGGAGCTCCATTCATGACCTGTGGCAGATTGAGGGCAACACTCGCCCTCACATTCTGGGAACAGTCATGAAGGTTCACAAATAATCTGTCCAGAAATGGCAGCTTAGTCACCCGATCTCATTGTTGGATTTTTCATGGTGCCCTGTATTTATCTGCCTACGCAAGACTTATGGGCTGAACTGAGTCCCTCAGAAAGATACATTGACATTCTAATCTCTGGTACCAGGGAGTGTGACCTTATTGGGAAGTAGGGTCTTTGAAGAAGCAATCAAGTTTAGAATGATGTCATACTGGTTTAGGATGGTCTCTAATCTAATAAAATTGGGGTCCTTATAGAGAAGAAATACAGACACAGAGTTTGGTGGGGAGAATATCACGTAAAGATGGGAGTAGACGCCTGGATTTTAAACTTCAGGCCCCAAGTCTGTAAGGGAATAAATTTCAGTTCTTTTCAACTGCCCAGTTTGTGTGGTGTTCTGTGTTATAGCAGCCCTGGGAAACAGATGTAGCAACCAAAGAAGCAGCAGTGAATTTCTCCCACCAATAAGAGACTTAAGACTGAAGAGGAGAAAGGTACTAAGGTGTGAGGCTGTGGGACAGTGTCCTCTCACAGAGGACGAGGATGGCTGCAGCTGCGAGGGTATTTGCAGCCACCCACGGGGAGCTGGTGATAGATTGGCTTCCACAACCCATGCCTGTCTCCTGTGCTCTCAGGTTGTCTCACTAACACTGTCTGTGTTGAGTACATTTGAAACCTTACTGTATTTGCATTAAAGAAAAAGAAGGTACCTGAGTGCTATGTGGACACCTCTAATCCCAGCGCTCTGGGAGGCTGGGGCAGGAGAGTTTGAGCTCAGCCTCTGCAGTTTTGTGACTTAATAAGACCTTGTCTCCCAAAGGCAAAACAAAACAAAGCAAAGCGCCATACCTGGGGATGGAGTTCAGTGCAAAGGCCCTGGGTTCAATCCCCTGTCCTGCATAAAACAGAGAAACTTATCTCACTCACATCAGTCTTACGTGTTCTTTGGCAGGTACCCTTCACATCCTAGACTTTCTCAGCCACCACTTTCTGCTTTCTCTTTGGGGAGCTTACAGGCCTAGCCTGGTCCTTCTGTCAGCCTTTTAGCACTAGTTTCTCTACTTTCAGGACTGTCTTCTTGCCTGGCCCCCTATTTCTGGCCTACGCCTTGCTTGCTCACAGAAAGAGCTCCCTGCCCCAGCCTTGGAAGGTGATTCTTGCTACTTGGACGTCAGCTCGACTCGCTACAACCTGGTGCAGTAACGTCCAGCATCTTTTACTCAGGGCCTCTCCCAGCCTTGATCTGAGGTGGGGTGACTCTTCTCTGGGGTAGCATGTTCTTCGGACAATCCTTTTGGTTGGAACATGAAATCATGAGACCAATTCACAGAGCTGTGAATGCCCAAGTCAGATGAGTTCTTGGTACAGAAGCAGAGGAACTGCATGGATCCCTTAGGAGAATTATTCATGTGTTGGCTGCTTTGTTCACAATGACTCAATGTTTGTATGACCTCAGTTTTACTAAGCATCTGAAGGCACTTTTGTTGAGTGTCTTTCATTTGCCAGTGTAATAACATGTTGTTTCTGAGAGGCAGTTGTGTCCTTTATCCCAAGCTGCTTTTCAAGAAGAGAAACTTTCTTTCTGCTCTTAAGAGCCAAGGTTGGTTGGGGCTGGTAATGGGCTTTGGGTTCAAGGTGATCCTCTGTCCCTAAGTTTTACCTCTACAATTGGCCCCAGGAGACTGAACATGAATAGGTAAATACAGCCAGGTGCAGTGGTGCACGCCTGTAATCCCAGCACTTGGGAGGTTGAGGCAGGAGGATCGCCGTGAGTTTGAGGTCAGCCTGAGCTATATAGTGAGCTCAAGGCCAGCCTGAATTATATAGTCCAACCTTGCCTCAATTAAAAAAAAAAAAATAAGTAAATGTAGCTGCCTATCCACCAGCCTTCTAGATCTACTGGGAACCCCAGAGGCTGGAGAGGGACTATTACCTACTTACACTGTCTTCAGCTTATCCACTCTGGGACTTGGAGTTACTTTCGTCAGTGATTTTTGTAAGTGGTGAATACTGGAGCTGCTGAGAGGAACTGTACTAAATCTGTCCTTGGCGTTTGGGAGGTGTCTGCACCTCTACACTGTGTGTCCTGGGGGCTCATGGTTGTGAGGAGTTACAGTGAGGCTGCTCAGGGCCTCGGCAGGGGAGGCTGAGGACTCACTGGGTTCCTGGAGATTTTGGTCATACAAGTAGATTCAATTACTTTGGTGCTTCCTTGGGCCATTTTGATTTTCTTTAATACCTGATATTTTATTTTGCTAGGCTTTTCCCCCTCTAGAATAAAGGCACATTCAATAATAAGAATTCTCTAGTATCCAATACAAAATGATCCTGCTTGTCAGTTTGAAGAAAAAGCAAATTGTCTGTTCTGTGTGTTGGGATTTTCCTTTTTTTTTTTTTTTTTAAGAAAAAAAGCAGCTTAGAGAAAATCCCTGAACATAGTCTCCTGATTGAAAAATATATTAGTGGATTTTGCTGCTTTATCATTTTCTTAAAGTAACAGTTTTCTTAAGAAAACATCTATCTATCTGTCTATCTCACTATTGAAACATATGGCTGGCTAAAAATACTCCTAGTGCAGGGTTTCTTTTTTTTTTTTTTTTTTTTAGGGTTTGCAAAACTGAAGGCTTTATGTAATAAAATTATGTATTTAGGAAGAACTTTAGTGTTTCTTGAGCCCACCCCTCCACTCGGAACCCAAGGGTAGATGTCCATGGCCAACTTGCATCATTTCTGTGAGACCTTCAAGATGAGTTTGCTAAGGTGACCTGCCGGTATCTCTAGACCTCGCCCTTCAAAGGGCAGAGATGACCCCATGCATATAATCAACAAATAGTTTAGCCATTCTGCCATGGCCCATCAGCCAATAGATCATTTTCAGCACCCTTCTCGTCTGTGTATGGTTTATTTGTGCAATCATTGGAATTGTTTATGTTCCTTGCCTGTTTTAGCAAAATGAAAATGACAATTTAAAAGGCTAAGAGTAAGAGTTACTATAAAGAGCAGCAGTCTGCTAAGCACATCAGTTGGGAAGGGGTGGAAATCGTTTGGTGGGAGTCTTCCTTCTTGGTTGGGTGCTTGTGGAAGTCCTTTGGTTTGAAGGGAAAGCACAGAATGAGAGAGCACGTGAGACTTGCTGGGGACGTATTGTGGATGCTTGAGGTCAAAAGGCTGGGATGTTTGGAGATGTTATAATCTTCCTTTTGTGTGGTTGCTGTTGAGGTTTGAAGCTCTTTAAAACAGGACCATTCCTTTGTACACAGTTTCTGATGTTTGTATGTTTTACTTTAACACCCATTTTCAGGATGGCATCACGGATGAAGGGAAAGGGGTGTCTTAAAATCCCAAACAGACATTCTGTAAATTTCTCCCTGGGCTGCCATTCTGCCTGTTGGAATCGCTCTGGTTAAGCGTTTCCTTTTCAGAAAAGCAAACCATTGGCTCTTCAATGTCAGCTCTTCCAAGATCATATTGTTTCTTCCCCAAGAGCCTCCCATGTCCCAGTTTCTTATAATTTTCTGTCTGGATTTCATGACTTTGGCCCTCCCATTTCTCTGGGTTCCATTGGTGGGCACAGCTTGGTGGCTCAGCACTGTCTGGGGCCAGTACTCTGCAAGCACTGGACAGCTGCCGTTGACAGCTGTGTATCCTGCACTGTGTCTGGGTTCCATCCTGTGTCATCATGTCTCCCCTGTCTAAGGTTTCACTATTGGTCCTTTAGGCATTTCATTCTGCCTACCTGCACCCCCAGTCCAGGGACTTGAACCTGGGGCTTTTGCACTGAGCTGTATCCCCAGCTCTTTTTTGTTTTCTTTCTTTTTTTCTTTCTTTCTTTTTTTCTTTCTTTCTTTCTTTCTTTCTTTCTTTCTTTCTTTCTTTCTTTCTTTCTTTCTTTCTTCCTTCCTTCCTTCCTTCCTTCCTTCCTTCCTTCCTTCCTTCCTTTCTTTCTTTCTTTCATTTTGAGGCAGAGTCTCACTAAATCACTGAGTCACTTTTGCTAGGCTGGAACTTGTTATCCTTCTGCCTCAGCCTCCAGAGTGCTGGGATTATAGAAATGTGCCACCACTCCAGCCTTCCCACTGCACTCCAAAGGGGCTTTTCCCCAGCTGTGTTTGTGCCTTTGCTTGTTGCCATCTATGTGCTCTAAATGCAGGATTCCTAGTGATTCTATCCCAGAGCAGAGGACAGTGCCTTGCACTGGAAAGGGGCTCCCGAAGTTCTGTCTGGAAAGTGTGTGGTACCCTCGTTCTCCTGGCCTTCAGGATGTGAACCTGAAACTCCACCAATGTGGAACCCCAGCTTCTAACCCCGCACATCACTTATGGCTGCCCCATCCCTCCATCCCTGAGTGACCAAGGTAGCCTTCCCTGCCCTCGGGCTTTATCCTCTGATCGCTGGACACTATCTTGGCTGTACCTTCTGCTAAGTGCCCTAAGTGGTCACTGCCAACCATAGAAGTGGGGTCCTGGCTCCTCCTTCACTTTTCAGCCTCTTCAGAGCCTGCTGTTATCATTAGCTGCATTGTTTTGCACTACTGCTCCACAGGTGCCTGCTCCTACATGCAAGTGGGTCCTGCCCTGTGCTACCAAGGCCACCATGCATGGTCCCCTCTTCCTGCTGCCTTTACCTGGGCCCTGCTCTGTAAGCCCTGAGCCTGCTTGCTCCTAAGGGCTCCATTTAGAGCCCATCTCCTTAATCTGATCTGCTCCTGATTTTATTAATCTCTCTCCAGCCCTTGGCATTTATAGTCTGTCATGCAGTTTATAATACACTTTACCATACTGCCTGCCACTAATGGAATAAGGAGCAGTGCAGATGATTTTTAGGAATTTGAGGCTGGAGTCACAGCCCTAGGTCTGAAATTTCATGTCACCACTTGCTAGCTATGTGTCTGTCCTTCAGCAAGATAATAGCTGTTAAAGAGCTCTGTGTCCTCCTCTGTGATATGAGACTACTAATAACTCACCTGGTTGTTTAAGGCTTAAATGAGATAGTGTAATTCCTGGATGGTAGTACCCTCAGGAGATGTCATACTGATGTCGTTTCCTTCACCTTGGCGTTGTGGGCTGAATTGTGTCTGTCTCAGATTTGCTCCCTGAGGCCCTCACTTCCAATGTGACTGCAGCTGAAGATGGGGTGTTCAGAATGAAGTTTATGTGGGTCTATGGGATGGGACCCTAATCAGATTGGGTTGGTGGTCTTAGAAGAGGTAGATCATTTTCCTTTTAAAAGGTGGAAGAGAGAGGATTCTCTCCTCCCTGCACACCCCCCTGAAGAAGGCCACATGAGCGCACAGCCAGAAGGTCTCTGTCTTTATGCCAGGACGAGTCCTCATCAGGAGCCGAATCTGTCAGCACCTTGATCTTGGGCTTTGTAGACTCTTTGGGAGAAAAAAGTGTCCCTCGTGTAAGCTCCCTGATCTCTGACATTTTGTTATGGTGGCCTGCGCCGACTAATACAGTGCGTTTTACTTTTGCCGTAATTAGTAACAGTTTGTCGAGCTGATGTGGACTGGCCACTTGCTATGCATCGGACAGTATTTCATCTAACCTTACATGTGTGAGCTTTCCGCTCTCATAACCACTTCAGGAGGTTGTTTCAGTAAAGTGCTGAGGTCCCTGGAGTCTAGTGGGCCAGGACTAGCGGCGTAACTTCCCATCGTGGCGTTGAGAAGCAATACTTCTGCAATGGGGGAGGTCAGTCCTGTGGGGTAGGAGGCCATGTGTATTGTCCAGGAGTAGATAATGTACCTCTTGATGTCACAGGAGATATCTTAGCTTATATTTTATCTCCAGTGGCATTTAGCAAGCATTAAATTCACCAGAAACACTTAGAATACAATTCGTGGTTATTTCCCTCCAGACACTTAAATCTCCTAAGAATGGGTCAAGCATGAAAGCTTTCACCCATGCTTCTGTGGATGCCAGGGGTAAGGTCTTTTGAACTGGAGCCTATCAGGGAACCTGATGAGCTGAGGACAGAAAAAGAGGCTCTGATTTTCAGTCTCAGGATGTTAAAACTTCTGAGAGTCTCAGCCTTTCCTTACCTTCCTCTCTCAGTGAGTAAAGTTGGATTGTTCCTGAATAAGCATTCTACTCTTGTTGGCTTTCTCCTATGCTTTCTTCTCCCTCTTAGAGCTGAATTTAAGAGACCAGGAAAAATGTTACTCCCCCATACCCCCACCCCAGCTTTGTCTTCCAGAGAGAAATTTCTTCCCTGTCTTGGGACTCAGTTTTACTAGTAATTAATTAGCCCCCCCCATTTTTTTTTTCTCAGAAGTCAATAGATTTGAGCTTTTGAAAATAAGCCATGAGCAATCTAACTGAAGTTTAGGGTGATACAGTTAAAGCTTTTAGAGTGCCAGGGCCCTGTACGTAGACAATGGCCAATATTCCTGATGAGTGTGCTTGTAATGTGTAATACACCCGTCTCCTTTTAGGAAGGCTTATCACAAGACTTATATATTGCAATCAGACTGTAAAAGTACAAATTGAAAGTAGGTAAAACCTGTATAGAGAAGGGAAAGCAAATATTTCAACTTCTTAAACTAATCTATTTTTTTGAAATTGAGTACTCTGACAGCCAAGGCAAAAATGGAAACTCAGCAGATTATATAATTCTTCTTCCCTGGTAAAATCCCAGCTCAGGAGAGAGGACATCGTCAGGTACCAGTTTCTAAAAGGAATTCATTGCAGGGTTGTTTCCCCATGGAACCTGAAGCTGTGTGTGTGTGTGTGTGTGTGTGTGTGTGTGTATGTGTATTACAACTGGTGTGTTACCTTGGCTGTAATTCAGGAAATGATAGTCATGACCTTATTCTTCTCTGTTTCTTTAAACATTGACAGCAGTGATTTCTTCCCAGAAGTTTTTCGTTACACTCCCACCCAGGTTGGGCTAGTTCCTTTTCAGTGGATCCATAGCCTGGGTTTATCTTTGTCTCTGTTCCTACGTGATTCTTCCTGTTGTCTCTTGCAGCTAGACTAGGTGTTACTAGGGCTCGCGTCTGGTATGATGGTAGGGATGGAGCTAGTGGTTTTCCAGTTGGTGAAACCAAGTCGTGTGTGTGAAAGACCTCACCTGTTTTGTAGTGTCTGCCCTTAGTCAGCAGCAGGGCAGGAAATTAAGCATCTTGTGTCTGTGGCAGAGCTGGGTGTCAGGTTTGGACTAGGAGACCAGAAGTCCAGTCCTGAGTCTTTCCCCTAGCTAGAGATACAGCTTGAACATTACTTGGGTGTTTCCTCTTCTTCCTGGTGAGTTTGCTGAAGTGCAGAGGTAGAATTCATCCCAAGTCCATGTTCCATGTCCCTCACCGCCATTGCTGGTAGTTCTTGGTATCAGAGAAGACACATATTTAATAACTGTGCAGAAGACCACCTTTGAGGCTCTTGTGGATCTAATGATTTTAGAAATTTCTCTGATTTTCTTCAGTCATCACTATATTCACCTGAAGAACCTTCCCACTCCCCAGTTCGTATCCCACTGGAGGCTTAGAATGCACCCTTGTTTCCGAGTAGGGTCTTTGCAGATATCAGTAGTTTACATGAAGTAATGTGACATTGAACAGGGCCCTGAATCCAGTGACTGGAGCAGAAACAGACACAGACCCAGGCAGAAAGCCACATGCCTGTGGAGGCAGGGATGTGAGTGAAAGCCTCAACTGAGGCATGCCACGGATTGTGGGGAGCTGCAAGGAGCTGGAAAGAGGTGTGAGAGCCTGTCGGCTCCTTGATTTCAGCCTGAGAGAGGGAAAACTCTTTGTAGCTACCTGTTATGGAAGCCCTAGAAAATTAGCACACTCATGGCAGATTTTTATTTAAAAACCACCCATTGTATTTACTCTCCAGTGTGTTGCTCCTCGTGGCTGTTTGGAGAAGCCTGATGTGTTGGGAGACACCATTGCCATGTCACATGTCATGGAAAGAACCTGACATTTCTGTGTTCTTAAAAATGCAGACTTTGATGAAAAGCCTCTTTTTCCAGTTAGTGGGTGAAAGCATATGAATGACTTTCTGTTTTTGTGGGACATATGTTTAGTTCAGGATCCCTGAGGTCTAACTCAAATTATTGAGAGCCTGGCCTCTGCAGTGTAACTCACAGATGGTACTGACTGTAGCCAAAAAAAGAAAAAAAAAATACAAAACTATTCCAAGCAATAGGGTTTTGGGGCAAGGGTGTTGGACAGGGGCTGCTAGACAGTGTGCCCCCTGCTTCCCATACTCTGGGCTCAATGGGGCACCCTCCCTTCTGGCCATGAGTCTCCCCACTCTCCCTTACTGGTTCTTGATCAAGGTGACCTCTAAGAGTCTTCCCATGTTTTCTTGGCCTTAAACCCCAGCCCTTCCGTTAGGTGTTTCTCATGGATTTTACTGCTCTGAATACTCTTCAAAATGGGTGATTACTGGTTCCCTTTTATATGTGAGGAAATGGATGCTCAGAGAGAGGGAGTGAGGTCGCATGTCCTGGTCAGTGCCAGGAAGCAGCAGAGCAGAATCTGAACCAAAATCCTTGACAAGCAAAGTCCACTTGTCTCCTGGTCCACCCTGAAGGACATTTGTGTCATGATAGTGGCTTGAGAAGATCCTGATAGACCCAGATGGCAGAGACCTAGTTTGGAGAGGAACCTGGTGGAATGTAGAACCTGGAGAGCTGGGGAAGAGGCTGGCATGAGATAAGGTCAGAAAGATGGGAAGTTGCTTTGTAGTGAAGGCCTAAGAGTTAGGAGCTGTCTGTAGTGCAGACCTGTCGAAGGCTTGGATCATGGCAAGGAGTGGAAGGTGGTAGGAGTGATGATTGGGGCGTCAGGAAGCAGAGGTGGGTGATGAGTTAGAGTCCTACTGCTGATTGGACTGGCAGCATTAGGAAGGGGCAGGTAACATCAGACCTCCTGTCACAGAGATGGATGTCATAGGCTCTCATGGTTGTTGGGATGTGGGAGGGAGGAAGAGGAGTGGAGTCTGTCTAGAGGAGAGGGGAGTGGGAGCACATGTATGGTAGGGAGCAGGAGGGTAGAATGGTGGGGAGCAAAAGCGATTTGCCTGTGGGGTCTGCTGGGAAGGTGATGAGTGGTGATCTGACTATGGTGAACTCAAGCTAAGGGTCACCTAGAGAGAATGACCAATAGTCAAGGGGTGTGTGGGCTGCAGAGGGAGCAGGCAGGACTTTGTGGAGAGTTGAGAGAACAGCACAGGGCTGGTCAGTGCTGGCATTGCATTCACTCATGCATACTTCTCAAGGCCTTTCCTGAACTCAAGAGCTGGGCTGCTGAACTTGGCCACATGCTTCCCTGGCATGGGCAGTGGTGGAGATGGCTGTAATGGTCATGTCCCCCGATGTTGTTGGAAACACTTAGTAAAATTAAAAGCAAATCTATGGTCTATGCAATTGTAGTCTTCGGAAGGTGTAGGCATAATCTTTCCATGAATCACCTCAGGAATCCTAGGAGCATATAGTCCACAGTAGAGAATGATTATTGTTATTCATCAGTAGTATTTGATAGTGGCAGATCAGTTAGCATTGACCATCTTTGAAGGAGGCTTTCTTATCTTGGCATTGAGTTTGATTGTAGTTTGGCATGTAGAGCCTTGGCCATATCAGGGCTAGTTTTACTCTGAGTTCACATGGGTGAGCATTGCAGTGTCCACTCTGAATGTGACCAGGGCACTGGCTATGGTCCATGAGATTGATGATGCCATCAACACCACTTTTTATAGGGAGTGGTGACACCCTGGTGTGTAGTTTTAGCACACCTGGTGTGGAGCAGGTGATTACCTGTTCATGGGGTAGGACTCATGTTTGTTTGACCACAGCATGGAGGACAAACTTGTGAGTCCACTGGTGGGCACTGTCACCACAGAGCTCCACCTAAATTTTGTCCTTAGGGAAGCTGGAAAATTGGCTGCTTTTTGACTTTAACATGGTAAAGAGTTGAGTCTTATGAGTAAATTTTCCATCACTGTAAGAAAACAAAACCTGAGTGAATCACCCTACAAAGAGGAAAAGTTCATCTTGGCTCACAGTTTTGGAGCATTCAGTCCATGGTCAGTTAGCTCTGTTGCTTTTGGGCTGTGGCGAGGCAGCACATCATGGCTGGAGCACCTGGCAGATCCAGATACTTTACCTTACGTCCAGAAAGTGAAATTGGGAGAGAGGAAGGGGGCAGGACCCCTCAACCCCCTTCTAGGGTCCCATGTTCCCAATGATCTGAAGACCACCCCCAACCTTGAAAGGATTCTACTCTGGGGACCAAGTCTTTGACACATGCGCTTTGGGGAACATTTAAGATCCAAACCATCACAAGTTTGATGTGCCAGGAAAATAGGACCATAACAGGGATGAGACTGCAAAGAAAGGCCTTTGTCATCTGCAAAGGATGAAGTCAGTGATGTGGCAAAAAGTTTCTTCTGTGTTTGAATTACTCTTGTTTGTGGGGATTCCCCTTTTTTACTAAAACTCAGTATTTTGCCGTGTGGTTTATCACACTCCGGAGCAGTCCTTCTTTGCTATTGAGTCAAACCATCAGCCACGTGCTCTTGGGTAAGCTCCTTCCAGCTAAGGTTGGTTCCCTTGAAGGTCAAGTGAGTAAAACCAACTGGGAGCTCTCGAGACCCTTCCCAGCACCCACATTCTGAGACTGTGGAACTGACTCACTGTTCCCATAACAGGATGTGATTCAAGTAATATGAGGAGATCTCACTTTCTTTGCCTTTCTTACCAGTTTTATTTGCATTTTTTTCATGCTGAAAAAGTAAAAAAAGTATTAAAGACATATTTAAAGTGTCCCCTCTCATGATGGTAAGCATGAACATATTTCTTTTATTTCAAGGAGAAATGACTTTAATATATTTGCAACCTTTCAGCTCAGCTATAAAAAATCCAAAGTCTGATCATATGCAGCAGACAGATTTGTGTGTTTTAAGTGTCTCTCCCAGGATACTGCCAAGACTGCAAGGGATGTCCCCAGACATGCTGCCTCTGAGAGTCAGTCCTGTGGGTGCATGAGAGAGAAAACCTGCAATTCCAGCAAGTCTGGGTATTCCCAGCTGATGCTGCAAACGGGGAGGTCATTCCGGGTAGCTTGCTCAGCTCCCACACCCTGCACGCATGCGCGATATCCTGGCACTCTTGATTTTCCTTATCAATGAATGGATAATGTGCACAAGGGAGCAGCGGCTATTCCTTCATTTGTGTTTGGGGACAACTCTTCCTCTTCCTCCTGGAAATCATTTCAGTTATATTAGTTGGCTGGGACCACCATAGCAGTGTACCACAGGCCGGTGATTTCAACAACAGAATTTACTTATACACAATACGGAAGGCTGGAAGTCTGAAATCAAGGTGTCCGAAAGGCTGGTTTCTTCCAGACCTCTCTGCTTGACTATGGTTTCACAGTGTCTGCACACGATCTTCCCTCTGTGTCCAAATGACCTCTTCTTAGAAGGGCAAGATTGTATTGGATCAGGATTTCACCATTGCTCTTGTTTTAACTTAATTACCTCTGTAAGACTTTATTTCTAAGTAAATTACTGCGGTCATGTTCTGAAATCCTGGAGGCTAGGACTTCAGCAAATGGGATGGAATAGTGGTGTGGTGAGGACAATCCATTCTGTCACACCTGCGAGGATACATGGAGTAACAGATAGGGTGCTGGTTCTGTATAGGATAAAGCTTTACAGAGAGTAGTTTTGTATTCCTGTTTGTTTTCCTTTCTCATTTTTTTTTATTATGGAAAAAGTCATACATACAGAAAAGTTATAAAAATGAAACTTTACCCTTAAAAATTCAGCATAAATCTCAGCAATAAAGACATTGTTCTGCATGACCATGATACTACTCTTACAACCAAGAAAAGTTGAAATAATTCCATAATGCATCTATGTAGCCTATGTTCAGATTTCTACAGATATTCCTCAAGGTCTTTAATAAATTTTGATTTTAAAACTAAGATCCAAAGAGGGTAAGACACTGTAAATATTGTTTTTTTATTCCTCTTCATTCTTTTTAGTCTGGTATACTCTTCCCGTTCCTCTTATTAATTAGGAAAAAAAAATTTTTTTTTTTCCTGAAGCTGAGTATGGTAGAGCATACCTGTAATCCCAGCACTCTGGGAGGCTGAGACAGAATAATCACAAGTCTGAGCCCAGCCCGAGCAATTTAGCAACTTAAGTGAGACCCTGCCTCAAAATGAAAAAATAATAAAGGGCCAGGAATATAGATTCCTAGCAAGAAGGCCCTGGGTTCAGTACCCAGTACGGCCGATTGATATATACATGGCATCCATAATGTAGGGTTTCCCTACATCCTGAATTTGGGTGATTATTTTCTTGTGGTATTGTTGAGCTTGTCCCTGTGTCTTCAGAAAGTCAGATCCAAATACTTGTTCAGGGTCAAGCTTCTTTCAGTAGTTGCCAGGCAATTCTGGGTGCTGGTAAACTCCACTGCCCGCCAGTATGTCCCCAGTTACTGATCATTGGCCTGAGGTGGTAATGTGAGGTCTCCCCACCGGAAGGTGTGCTTTTCCTTTTGCACTGAGCAGTCATGGGGTGATTCTCATACCATGTTTGTGTCTCCTGGTGATTCTTGCCTGAATTGTTTCAGGGGGGATTGTAAATGGTGACTTTTCTCTTACTAGCCGATAGTTCCTAAAAAGTAATTGTAATGAGAAGTTTTTATAGAAAAAGATTAGCGCGGTGATTACCCCTAGTGGAGGGCAACAGATCCCTCTTTGTGACTATACTGTGGACTTACAGGGTTTTATTTAGTCAGTGTTTCAGGATTATTATTCTGTGTCATTATTCTGATGTCTAAATCATCCCACATTTGATCCTTTTAGGCTTTTATGCCCTTTGAACATGTTCCTTCAGCCTTTAAATATGTGCAAATGCTGTATAAAAGAATTCACTTCAGGTAATGTTACCACTTTACATCCCTAGTTAGGGTATGTGCTTTTAAAAATTTTTAAATTTATGTGTTTTCGTAAAATCAACTTTATGGAGACATAATTTATACATCATTAAGTATACTCATAGAACATATTTTGATGATTGTGTTCGTTCTTGTAAAAATACTGTAGTCACAAAAAGTTTCCTGGAGCCCGTATTTAACAGTTCTTCTTAGTCTCTACCTAAGCCCTCAGGCAACTACAAATGTAACTTGTTTGTAGATTGATTTTATCTATCTAGAATTTCATATTAGCAAAATCATAGAATAAGATACTTTTGTGTCTAGGTTTGCTTTCTCAGCATATTGTTTTTGAGAAGCAAAAATGTTACTGGAGGGAAGGCATTGAGACAAGATTTCATGTAGTTCAGACTGGCCTTCAGCTAACTGTGTAGTTTAGGCTGGCCTTGAATTTTCAGGGATCCTCCTGCCTCCCCTCCCAGTGCTGGGATTATAGCTGTATGTGACCATGCCCACAAAAAATGTTACTTCCTTTTATTGCTGAGTAGTATTCTACTTTATGGACATACCACAGTGGGTTTATTATCCAGGAACCTGATGGGCTATGGATTCTTTCCAGTTTTTGGATGTTATGATGAAGTCAGTTGGAATATTCTTGTATGAGGCTGTGTATGACTTCATTTTTTCTTGAGGAAATTTTTGGGAGTGGGATTGGCAGGTTGCATAATAAATGTATGTTTAATTTTATAAGAGTAAACTGCCAAACTGTTTTCCAAAATTGTTGTACTAGTTTACATTTTTACCAACAATTCATAAGTGTTCATTGCTTTACCATTTAACCAACACTTGGTATTGTCACTGATTTTAATTTTAGCCATTCCAGTGAGCATATCTTGCATGTAATCATATCTTTCTTTTTTAATCTGTATTTCTTAATCTTTGAATTAATTTGTTGTTGGAATTGTGAGACAATAAGAAGTTCCAAAGTCAAAACTTTATAAAAGGTAGATGTAGTGAAATATTAGGCTTTCATTTTTTCCCCCTCAGTCCTGTGGAAAGTGTAGTTTAAGTGATTTACAAATCTCTTAAGAATCCACTCCTCGGTAGGGCACTGGGCACACCAGCTGTGGACCATTAGCAAAAACAAAAACAGCTTCCACTTTCACAGTGCTTACGTGTTGGCTAAGGAGAAAGATACAAACTGAATGGCCACACAAACAAGTGTGGAATCCACCTTTGCAGTGTGCTGCAGAGGAAGGCTCTAGCTAGAGAGGGCTGGAGCTGTCTATTCAGATCTGGTTTCCCAAGAGAAAGAGGTTCTTGCCTATGTGCTCTCTCCCTTAACACCTGTTGCAAAATACTTCCTCTGAAATGTGGTAACTCCAGGACCTGTACCAACAGGCTGGACTCTGGGAAATTAATCACCTCTTTACCACAGAAACCTGAGTTTCACTGGAAGGCTGGGATAAGCCTGAACTTGATCATTTGGGGGCAGAGAACGTACCGCAGCCTTGTTACAGAGCCCTGATTGAAGCACACTTTCAGTGTTGTAAAACAAAAACAAAACAAAAAATATATATGCAAACATGACTCATAATTAATTTGTTAAAAGCCTTTTTAAAATTTCATTTGTAACATGGTAATATTGACACTGGATTTGAATAGTTTCTTTAGTGACTAAAGAATATCAATTTGTGTTACCCCCCCCTTCCCCCGTAACCTGTAGAGTCCTTGGAGATTTTTTTTTAATCCCATGAGACTGTTTATAGTATTTAAATTAGAAACTTTAACCTTCTTTTTTTTTTTTCTTTTTAGAATTTTCTATGGGTTACCCTGACCTAGCACAAAACACCAGTGATCTTCAGGTTGAGATCAATTGGTTAAATTCTTACAAAGTTTGAATGGTATTCCTCTTAGAATAGGTGAATTCATACCATCCAGTCAATGCCAGCCCTATACAGTGTTTCAGATAAGATGTAGTTTCAATCAGTCTTTGTCAAGTTGGAAACCTTTCCTCCACTGCTGTCTTATTTGTAGTTTTTATATGTGGTTAGAGTGATTCGGAAACATAGTAATCACTGATGATGCACTCAGAAAGGAATTCTAAGAAGTATTTTTAGTAACAACATACTTCTCTAATTCTGTAATCGAGTTTTCATGTTTCAAAGCTTACTTCACTTTTAAGAAGATAAATGCTGTTCCTTCAAGGTATTGCAATAGTATAGTAAATTATTATGGAAGTATTGATGGCCGATATATTTTTTTATTCTGCCTATGACTTGGGGAAATTGTAAAGGAATTATAATGTGTGTATTGTTAATGTAGATTCTAAGTAACATTCTAGGGTAATCAGTTCTGTTTTTAAATTCGTCAGTCACGGTTCTAGCAAGAGACAGATGGCACATCAAAGGGAAGTGACTGGGGAGAACTTGATAAGGGACTAGTTCGCAGCAGTGGGCACAGGTGATGGCACTCTTGCCCTGGGAGAAGATATTACTGACAGCATCAGGGAACTTTTATCTCCCTGGGTGTGACAAGGTAAAGGAGCAGGTCCTGGAATCTGGAGGGAAGGTGGCTCAGCTTCTGGGTGTTCCGTAAGGCCCATGGCTTTGGGTACCAAATGCATCCAACATCCCGGAAAGAGGAAGCCAGGGGCATAAAGCCTCTCCCTTCCTCCTCCCCTCTTTCGTATTGGTTACACTGCTATGGCTGCCTTTATGTCCTGAATCGATTCAAAATGTTTACCTTTCACAGTGAGTTTGACTTTGGGGAAGAACCAGAAGTCACATGATGTCAGGTCTGGTGGGGGAAAAAAAAGGCGGATGAAGATATAACATAGTGTTTTGTGCCCACATTTCTATTGAATGACTCTTGGCAACAGCAGTCACCACATTTTTGACCATACCTCTTAAAGACTCAAAAATGGCAAGAATGACGGGATAGCTGTGTTTGATCTGAAAGGGATCAGTGACAAGGTGTCTGTTACTGTTACAAGGTGATAATTTAAAAAAATTTTTAAACATTGACTATATTTTGACCCTGTTGCATCCGTTTCTTTCTGCTGTCTCAGGTAAGGCTGATAACAGTGCCTCACCTAGGCTCTGATAGGTACTGATTTTATACCTGTGAGGACTGGACTTATCGGAAGTGTCAGTCCTCTCATCTCTGTGGTATGTGGGGTCCCACAGGCCATGGAGACCGTCTCAAGGGTTGAATGTGATTTAGGGCTGTCATTTTTGTCCAATCAATCCAGTGCAGATAATTCCAAAAGAACACTGGGCTCGAGCGTTCTGTCACTCATTTTAGAACACATCTAAGTTCTTTTCCTGCTTATCCCCTTTAAAAATTTCTTGACAATAACACACAAACAATTTAAGAACTTTCTTTCTGGCAAATGAGTTCTGAATCTGTGGACCCCATCTGTGGGGGAGGAGAATGTTAGTATTGGCACAGATGTATACCAGCTGTCCGCCATTTGGGATTTGGTTTATCTTAGCCTAGTCCTGGATTCAGGTATGGGAACATCAGCACCCAGCCCTGGAAAGATCTTCTAGGTCATGTACTTCTACCACTATGCACAGCTTGGGAGATATTTCTGGCAGGCTGGCTTTTCCCATGTTGGCAGTTCAGGAGACCCAGGTTTGAATTCTGGCTCTTGATGATTGTGATCACTAGAGCGAGCCCTTATCTTTTCAGTGTTTTTGTGGCTATAAATGACCTTGGTCGTCTCAGACTCCTTTATCAACTTGTGGAGGACACCCTGAGATATTTGATCCTCCTTAGAAATTTGCTATACAAACAGGAAGGTGATAGTGTATCTGAATGGTCACAGGACAGTGACACAAATGGAACTGTTGTTATCATAACAATAACAACAACATTTGACTTCAGTTTTTATCTGAAATGATTAAAGAAAATGCTGGTGTACACAGACCAGGACCCATTTGTGTGGCAGTCTCATTTAAGGTGTACGTTACATCACCCAGTGTGGCGGGTTATCCGCAATGTCTTTATGCTTTAACTTTGAGGTACGTGATACAGTTTTATTACAGCTTGCTGCAAGTCTAACAGTGGTGTCCTCTTGGATGCCTTTTGATGTTGAGGGTACAGGTTTTTGTGTCACATTGCTTGCATTAACCTTAGATAAGCTAGAAAACCTGTCTGAGCCATAATTTTCTTATCTGTAAGGTCATAGTACTCCCTACCTTCTTGTTTCCTGGGAGAATTAAGTGAAATAATGCATGTCACATGCTAATCAGGGTGCTTGGTCGCTTTTTGGTGTTAATGGAATCACTGCTGGTGCTTGATACTACTTTTATCACTCTTCCTAAAAATGTTTGCATAGACCCTGAAGTAAGCTGAGCTGCTTAGGTGGGGTTACTCAGCAGTGTCCTGAGAGAGCATCTCCCACCTCCACCTCTGTTCCTTGCAGCACTGGGGACTGAACTCAGGTCTTTGTGCTCATCTAGTGCTCTAAAATGAAGCTACCCTTTCCCCAGCCTTGAACGTGTCTTGCATAAACTCTCCATAGATAATGAACAACTGGCTGTTTGGGAGAAACTGTAGTAACTATAGCATGGTCTGAGACATGGCTGGTAGATGTCTTTGTGTGTTCCTGGAAACGGTCCTTGACTTCCCTGTTCCTCTTTTCTGTAGGAAGCTAGGCCTGTGACCCCTGGGAGACCTTCCCAAGGTGCAGTTCAGGAGGAATGGAATGGTGGGGAAAATCTGCCGAGTGTGCGCAAAGCCAGGGAGTCGGCCAGCTGTTACCCTTGGTGGAGTTTCTCACTGACAGCCTCCCGTTGGTGGCCATCGTGCCAGCCTGTGAGGTTGTCCGCGGGATGAACCTGAGCTGAGGCTGTGATACTCTGTCCCGTGGGTTCTGTACTTGGATTGCTGAGAAGGGCCCAGAAACGGGTGAGCCACCTGCTGTGCCTGGAGCCCGGTGAATCCTCCTAGCTTCCCACTCAGTTCTCACTCCCAGTCTCAGTGCTCATCTAGGCAAGGGCTGGGGTGGGCACTGCGCTCTGTGACCTCACGGGAACAAGAGGTGATGGTGGGGCTGAGGATTGAGGCCATTTGGCTCTTAAATGCTCTGAAATAGGCCTCCGGGAGATTAAGCTGGACCACAGAGGGCAGGTTTGGGAAGCAGCAGCCTGGGGCTGTGAGCCTCTGGACAGCTGCTGGCTCGGGAAGGTCGCGCCTTTGCCACCTTGTTCATGCGCTGGCTGTGGTGGCCCAGAGGCCCAGTCAGACTGTGCTTTTGGGTAAACTCTGCTCCCTTCATTTTTTTTTTTTTCCTCAGCCCCCTTACCCGTGAATCACAGGATTTATTTGTTCTCTGCTTCTAACCTTTTCTCTCTCTCCCCACTCCTGTGGACCTGGCCCTACATAAATCCTGTGTTTCCTTAGAGCCCTGGATTACAATTTGCCTTGGGGAACCCCCGTCCTTCCTCCTCTTACTTCCCTACCCCTTCTCCGGCATGCTTGGGCACAGCTGTCTGAGCCCTGATGTACTTTGCCCACGTCTTAACCAGCACTTACCAGAATGTAAGGTGTCACTTGCAGGCAGGTACACACTTGTTACCCCAGCACTCTGGGAAGCTGAGGCAGGAGGGTCCCACATTCCAGCCTAGCCCAGGCAAATTAGTGACTTAGTGAGACCCTGCCTAAAAAAAACCAAAAAAACTCCCAAAACAAACAATAAAAAGAGCTGGGGATGTAGCTCAGCCTGAAGGCCCTGGGTTCCTCTACTTGGGGCTGGGTGTTTGTAGCCCTGTCTTTGTAGCACAGTGCCATAGTGTGGTGGCATACATCTGTGTGCAAACACCGTTTGTTGAAGAGTGTCCTTTACTGTTGGAACACTTGTGCTGGAATTTAAAGGCATTAGAAAAGCAATTTCTTCCTAAAAATTGGATCAGGAAATTTCCCAATGCTGTAGTTAAGAGCAGGATCCAAAACTCAAGACCTTGAGAAGGGCCCTAGGACCAAGACATTCTAGGTTTTCTACAGCCAGTGGCTGCTCCTTAAAAAGCAGGTGACTCAGTGTCCAAGCTGGGGGTGTTGCTTAGTGATAAAGTGCTTGTCAATCATGCATAAGACCCTGATTTCAATCTCTGATGCAAAACAACACAACAAAACAGCACAGCACCCTCAATTTCCTTGTTATACTGAGAAAGCCCAGGTCATATGATTTTGGTTTCTTTCTTTCTTTTTTTTTTTTTTAAACAAAAGACTAACTGTAGCACTGTCCTGCCTGTGTACATATTCTGTAACTGTAGCTTTCACCTGGCCGGGTATGTTAGCAACATTTAGTTATGGAAATAAGGCGATCAAATTGTATGTGTCAATTAGATAAGATCATATTGGAACATTTAAAAATAGATGAGTAACTGGACAACCAGAAGATAAAGTGGCACTAGGTGGCTGGTTGTAACCTAAGCAAGGGTGTTTGTGTCTGTCAGACCTGATGTGCCTTCATGACCCGCCTTAAAGCATCATTGCCCTTGTCATTGTCTGCAGCATTTGAATCACCTGAAAGAAGGTGGAGCCGGTTCAGGCTGGAGCCAGCGCTGGCCGCCAACTCCTCCTACTCTACTTTGTGTATTTATAAAGTTCTCTGTTGGCTCTTGAATTTTTAAATAAACAGTTTTCATTTAGATGAGGATAGTGAATGGTGAATTTTTCTTCCCATTATATGAACTAGCTTCAAGTCCACTTGCCTTTTAAACTTTTTTAAAAAGGCATAAAAAGGGCAGGCTAGGATGCATCCTTGATTCTACCATTTGATCTCCTTGTAATTTGCTCATGCAATTTTAAGATTGTGAGTGCCTACCAGGAACTGTTAGTTAAAGAATGAGGAATGTATGCATATTCCAGAGAGCTTCGTCACACCATTGTATGTTTCTGTGCATGGCAGGTGACAAATAAAACCTTTTAAATGTGGTGTCCTAGCTTCTGTAATGAAGTTCTTAGCAGGTGTATGGCTATGGTGAATTTATTTATCCATCCATAGAGCCTGAATGTGTATATGTGAGTACAAGTTTTGCTACTACAGAGGATCTTGAACTCATTCAGGCTGTTGTCTGGTTTTTTGAAGTTGGCGTAGCCAGGCTGGTATTAGAAGTGTGTAAGATGACAAGCTTATTGTACTTCCCGTGTGTTTTGTGAACATTTGAATTGTTTTCCTTTTTTCTTCCCTAAAATACAGATCTTTGCAAGCTACCAATAGATACCACCTTTAACAAAATTTTCAGCAAGAAAGATACCAAAAGGTGTAACATCAAAAATTCAGAAATAAGACAGAGATGCACACATGTGGCTCTACGCACTATTCAACATTTTTCTGGAAGTTCTGTCATTGGAATAAAATAAGAAAAAGAAACAATAGGGTAAAACACTGAAAAGAAAGGAAAATATTTAAAACTTTTGTGTTCATGGTTTTTGTCTGCCTAGTCACATTCTGTGTTTCTGGTTTGCAGAGAGAAACACCTCCCAGCCCTAATTTTTTTTTGACTAAAGGGTTCCCTGGGAAAGAATAGTGAAACTGCTTTGGGAGAATACTATGATTTAGTTGGATAAAAACAATCATTTTAAAGAAGCCAGTTCTTTGGCCTTCTGAGTTGGAGTGTGTGTGCATGTGTGTGCGTGTGTGTACATGTGTTCCTTTTTCTTTATTAGAACTTGCCAGGGTAGCATTTGACAGTATTTATGAGTAAATATGTTTTGGCTGTTTCGGGATCATTTTATTATTGATTGTTGTTAGTGCTCAAGCTCTGAACTATTCTTGGCAGTAGAGAGAGAACAGTCTAGAGAGTTCAAAAGTAACTCTTTCCAACCCAAACACACACTCATCTGTCAGCCTTGGTGAGATGAGCTTGCTGTGCCTGACTCTGCGAAAGTGTCACTGATGGCTGGGGGAGCAGGGGTAGAAACAGCTGGATTCTAGAGGAGAGGGGCAGAGGCCCCTGCCAGACCAGCACTCAGGATGGTTCTGATCAGCTGGTCCTTGTGACGATTCCCACCATAACATGACTCCCCCACAACAGATTTCTCCTAGGGATTAATTTGGTTTTAGCCAAATCGCGGGATTATTTTGGTTTTATTTAGGTGTTAATGCAAGAAGATTATTGAGTCTTCCTGCATAGATTAAAATACACACACACACACACACACACACACAGCTCAACTTCTCTACTATAAACGAAGCATTTCCAGTCCTTATTCTTTGTGCTTAAAACAGTGCCCTATGCCTTGCGTGCACATCTACAGCAGTGTCTTCCGAGGAGTCTGGGCCCTGAAAGAGCACGGAGGCATCCACCTTGTCACAGAGCTCTGTATCTGAATATCACACGAGTGACTTGGTCATTGTGATTTCCAGATTTATAGCATGTAGAACATGACTGTAAATTAACAGCAAGATTGCAGCTGGAGTGGGGCCATCCCTGTATCTGATATTTAGGGAACACGCCGTGAAGGAGTTTGGAATGTTCCCTGGCTGGGATTATCAGGGATTAGATATCCAGCCCTGATACAGAGCAGGAGGCCTCCAGCTAGAGATTATAATCTCTCTGTTCCATCTTTCCTTCTGCTTTTGGGGAAACAGACATGCAGACAGCAAGTTTAGATATTGAAAACATTGGAAACTTGGTAGAGAATTTGTTTTTAAACTTTCATCTCTGGAATAATTGCCTATTACAGGAATGAACTGTGAAGCAGCTAACAAAAATCAGTTTTACTTTTTCTTTTTTTTTGACTTCTTCTTCCCTGTACTGGGCTAGTTCCTTTTAATACTCTCAAAATTTAAAAATTTCCTCTGTTTTTTTTTTTTTTTTTTTTTTACAGTATAAAATACAGAGAGTTAGGGCCAGGGTTGCAGAGTACTTCCTCTGAAATGCTGTGGTGCTCTGCTGCTGACCCACAGCCCTGAAGCCAGACTATGTCCCCTTCAGAGCGCTTACTGTCTGTCTTCCTCCAGAACCGGCTGGGATTATCAGGGTTGGGGTTAGGGTTAAGGTTGGACAGAATTTTAGATAGAAACTAAGTGCCTTTACGAATCCCCAACTTGTGAACATTTTGTGCTGATTTTCCCTCATGTATCTGGAAGCCAATGCTGAGACATGGGAGTCATTTGTTAGAATAACCTTTCTCGGTGCCCTTACTCCATATCACCTAACTGCTGTGCCTCTCTGGCAAAGGGGAAAGCATCATTAAATGCATTAACTGCCCCTTACATGCTGGCTGTGGAATTAGGTTCATTGGACATAGTCTCTCTTCCCAAGAAGCCCAAGATGACTCTTGGGAGAAGAGAGCATCTTCTGTAAGAAACAAGTGTAGAAGCTGGGTGTGGTGGTGTACACCTGTGATTCCAGTGCTCTAAGGAGGCTGAGACAGGAGGATCACTGTGAGTTCAAGGCCAGCCTGGTCTACAAAGTTAAGTTCTAGACCAGTCTGCATAGTGAAATCCTGTCTCAAACCAAAGCAAACTAAACCTAACCTAACCTAATCTAACCTGGTTTAGACACTGAAATCCAAGAGAGTTCCCCCCAGTAACATAGCAGTTTAGCAGTATAGACAAGAATTGCACGGGTTGAACCCCCTGTTGGGAGCCACACACAGGAATATTTTCTCCCATATTCTCCAGCAAAGCATTGGCAGTGTTCTTGGTCCCTCTCAGGGGGCAGGAGTTGGTCTGTGGTGTTTAGCTTTCCCCATCTCAGAAGATAGAAAGTGTGACCCTAAGGAGGGGACTTCATGCAGGTGACTGGTGGACAGAAGAGGAGAACCCAGTCTCCCAGAGACTGGTGGGTCCTGGGGAGGCGGCCCAGGTGGAAATAAAAGGGCTGCCTTGAATAGGGGCCATAGGAGCCAGCAGGTCCCCTGGAGGCTGGTCTAAGACTCCGTATATACATGCTTGTGTGTGCGTGTGCATGTGTGCGTGCGTGTGTGTGTGTGTGTGTGTGTACCACCTGTGTGTGCGTTAACAACTTCCCTCTCAGACCTCATCTTTTCTCTGCTCTGTTATCCTACAACCTTGCACCAGTATGTCTCCTTCAGAGCACTTATTGTCTGTTTTCCTATAGAACCTCTGTATCCTATCCACTCTTTCCACGGGTGTTAAGTGACCTGCTGCAGAAGGAGGTGCAGGAGGCATCCTTTCCTTAGGGCCACGACTATTTGAGCAGGTCTTTTGGTCCAGTGACGTGTGGATTGTGGTCCGGTGGTGCTGGGTCCTGAGCATGAGTGTGGCAGGAACAGGAGAGTCTGCAGCTGTGAGGGTATCACCCCTACTGCTCCCTGCCCTCCTCCTTTTCCCTTCCTCAGCACTGAGTCTTCCTTCCTTCCTTCCTTCCTTCCTTCCTTCCTTCCTTCCTTCCTTCCTTCCCTCTTTCCATTAAGGCCAGCTTGACCTTGAGGAGCTCAGCAGGAGTTGAGTCAGAGAAGAGGAGGAGCTAGCAGTGGGGAAAGGAGAGAACACTCCTGGTGGGGTACAGAAGGCTGCACCAGGGAGCCCCAGGAGTGAGCTAAGTATCCACAGTGAAAGTAACCCAGAGCTACACCCTGATTCCCGCATCCTGGGGAAATTTGTGTCTGCTACACAGAAGGGCACTGTGATGAGAATGCTGGCTCTGGGTCCTCTCTCCAAGTGTCATTTGGTGACAAATGAGTGGATCTTATCAGAATGCCTATGGGCACAAGGGCATTGCAGCATAGCTATCCCAGCTAGGAGACCCTTCCCTCCTCTGAGGCTGGTTCCTCCTCCTATTTGCCCACCCAGCTTTCTCCTCTAAATCAGGTCTTGCCTCTCCCTGCCCAGAGCAGCCTGGAGGACAGGACCTTTTGACTCAGGGAAAGAGGGACCTCTGTTAGGAGGCACCCGGGGTGCTGTGACATGGGAAAAAGATGTGACTCAGAGCCAGTGGCTTCCTCAAGGCCCCATATCCCTCTTGACTTCAGTTCTCTGCTTTGTTCTATTTTGATCCTTCCATTTCCACTCCACTTCCACCTTCGTGTGCCTGATGCAGAATACTTCCTTTGGGCCAAGGAAAGCAGTGTCAGACAATGGAAAACAAGCGGCAGTGTATGGTTTTGTTTCTTTTTTTTTTTTTTTAGATGAAATTTGCATCATCTTATCATTTGCCAAGTACCTGATTCATCAAGGCAGGGGTCTTGTGGTTTGGAGCTGGCTATCTAATATTTTAGTTATCTTTCTAACAATGAGAATTAATTAGTGTGTGCCCAGTACAGTATCAATCTCATTTAATCCTTACCAAAGTCCCATGAAGCAAGTATTAGTATATCACTCACATTTTATAGATGAGGAAACCAGAGCTCAGAGCAGTTAAGTACCTTGCTTAAGGTCCCACAGTTGGGAAGTTGAAAGTATAATAACGTGCTTCTTGCTGACTCTATGCATGTGAGGTCCTAGCCCCCAAATGAGTGTTGATGAAGGGTCGTGTGTAGTGCATTCTCAAAGCATGGAATGACTGGCCTTTGGGATGATCTGTTCATCACATGATTGATAGAGGAGGAAATAGACCCAGGGAAGGACAGTAGACCACACAGACACATTACTTGCACTGGGCAGTGATGGCGAGCACAGGCCAATGCATGTTCTTAATGCTGAGGGGCTTAACTAACTTATCCCAGTCTCTGTCTCCCAAAGTAGCTTTCTTTCCTTGCAGCCCTTGATTTAGACTTTTACCGGTGCTCTTTTCTTTGCAATTGCACAGGACCCAGCTCAAATCTCTTATCTAAAAGGTCCTTTACCTGGTTCTTTAGTTCTCAGAACCTAAGAGCTTTAAATCTGAGGCCTGAGTGCAAGTATTGAGCTGTGGGCCAGAGGGCAGCAAACTGTGGACTTTGTTTTTGTAAATAGTCTTATTGCCAGGCAGCCACATTATGTGTTTACATGTCTGATTGTTTTTGTGTTGGAATGGCAGAGGTGAGTTGTCACAACAGAAACCAGGTGACCTACGAAGATGAAAATAATCCCTCTGGCCCTTTAAAGATAATTTGACCAACCCTTGCTATAGAGGAACCAGTTGCTGTTAAACCCTGAAAGCCAGACCACCTCCGTTCTTCCTTTCATGCTTCTGAGCTTTCGCTTTTGTAAAGGCGGGGGTCGTGAGGGTAAAGCAGAGGCACGACAGGTGGCTGTGTCCAGTAAGTTCTTTCCAATGCCTTAATCAGTAGATCTTAATAGACAGGCAGTCTCAAAGGGGATGTGCTCAATAGCGTGATGGATTTTCCCCATCTCCCAGTTTTCGACCCAGTGAGTTAGTCAGACCAAACCTTTAGTTTTCTTTTTTCTTTCTTCACTATTTCTAATCCGTTGCCAGACCCACCAGGTTATACATGCTACAGTTTGAACTTGTCCTTCCCTACCTCCACTGCCCTCACCCGAGCCAGCGCCCCATGGTCATCTTGGGCCTCTAGGCTGTAGCAGATCCAAACACATCTCTGCAGGACCTCTTGCCACTTCCAACCCATTCATTGTCCACCCAGCAGCAGCTCCCTCTCTTTGAACTCATCAGTTTCTATTTCCTTCCCTGCAGGTAGTACCGTCTGTCATGATTTTGTTATTTATTTCCTTTTCTACTCACTGTGGTCTTTCCCCTCTGGAATCCACACTTCGTGAGGGCAGTTACCATTTTGTGTTGTTTTTATTCCTTACTGTGTCCTCCTGTCCTCTGTGGTACCTGGCAGGTAATGGTGCCATGTGAATGAAGGAATGGACAGACGAGTCAGTGAGAGGGTGGGGAGTGTTGGAGACATCCTCCGAAAACCATAGAAAAGTACCATTTCAATTCCTGAATACTTACCAGCTCCCTGCTGCATTTGGATATGGGTCCCACCTGTCAGTTTTCCCCAAGCACAGCTTCTGAGCATCACATGGAATATGTGCTCCATGACTGGAACCAGAAGGATTTATTTCCAGAAATGCTGTAAGGAAAAGAACCGTGGGAACCATTCCTACACAATATTAACCCAGCTTCCCAGGAGAAGTGCTTAATACTTTGTGATCAGAATTACATGTATATACACATACAGATTTCACAATACATTGCTAGAGAGTTTTCTGTTCTATTCTTTTTAGACTCTGTTCCATTAAAATAGTACTGATTGTGACGTCACATTAGTATCATGATGAATCATGGCTCACACTTTGACGAACAATGTTCAAAGTGTGGAACTTTTCTTAGGGAATTCTCAACCTAATAAAGGACCCAGACTTGAAGGTCGATGTCAGATGGACTGATACGTGCTACAGGACAGGTCTGCAGTTCTGGGAGATATAGCACTGATGAATCAGCCTGCAGAGATGGTCCCTGGGTTGAGACCTCTCCAGAGACCAAGGGGGAAAAAAATGTCATGTTTAGACGTTAGATCTAATTTAGTTGTTGTTATTTTTTCAAAAAACACTTTCCATTTATCACTTCTGTCTACAGTATAGGTTCTTCTTGTTTTGTTTTTACTCTTGTGTATTGATTTTTAAAAGAAATATTAACAGAGCTGTCTGTTATTCTTTAGAGACCTTGTAATTAAAGAGACATTAAAACTTGGCCTCATCCTTGTCCTCTTAGTCATTTTTTTCTGCATCCTGTTTTTCTCTGGGGTGTAAAATACATACACACATTAGAAAAAATGTACATATGAAGTTTTTTTCCGTTATTATTTTGAGTTCCTTAACACTTAATGGTGCATGGCCTTCTGTTATTTCCATTTTTTAAAAGGGCTGCATATTCTTGTCTTAGATGAGATGCAGATATTTCTGTAAAGGCTCTGCCTCTCAAACTTATTACTCAACTCTAATCAAATTTCATGCTTCTCTTCCCTGTGAGGGGTATTCAGTATCATTTTTCCTGGCCTTAGAAACTTAAGCATTCTGTCCTCTATACATTTCCATTTTAGAGTTTTCAAGTAAACCTTTGTATAAATTGGACTTGTCACTTGAAGCCAAGGAGAAAGCTTGAAAATGAGGTACCCCACTGCCAGCCTGTGGCGTACAAGCTCAACTTGACTCTTGGCCCTGGAAGATGATCAGAGGCTTTAACAGGATCCTCATGGGTGTGTCCTCACCAAGCATTTTGTTTGTTTTCTCTTTTTGGAATGCTAGCAATTCTAAGTATGAGAGATATTGAGATGTGAGTCTGGTTTATTTAAAAAAAAAAAAAAAAAAGCAAACTTCTCACTATAAAAGGCAGAAGGGGTCAAGATAGGAACTTTTTCCAAAGTTTGAGAATACATTTGGCCACACATACTGACAAATTTGGAATTGTCCAATCATGTTTTGTTTGTTTTTTTGTCAAAGAGATCTTTATGACAATACCTGCCTTTCCCTGAGTTCCTGTAGGTAAGACCATTTTGCTAGGTATATTATGTCACATCTTTGGGCCTCATACTTGACCCTTACCAGTGAGGGAGCCAAGACTTTGCGGTACCATGAGTTGTAGCCAAGAGATGGCCGGGTAGCTCCAAACCACCCATTCTTCTCTGGTTACTTCATGATTGCTCTACATAAATCTGTGGGGTTATTCTATATAGTTTCTGAGTAGTACAATGGTATAGTACATGAGATACTTAGGTCAGGATTAGGAGAAACCACGTTCTTGGCTTCTACTTAGTTACCTGTAGGCCCAGTTGCTTTTAATTGCTTTGTCTTAAGGTCTTTTTGGTGTAAGATGAATTTGACACTCTCTGAAAGGCACCTTGTTGAAAACAAAAGCCTTTAGTTTCTGAGAGCTGAGGTGAGTTCACTGTAGGAAGGCTGGCATACCAGCCGAGGCCCTCCACGAGGCTTAGGCCGTGCCTGTGTGCATGGGAGGGGAAGGCCTGGCCACTGGCTCAGGGCTCTGTGGGAGCCCTTGATGTTGGGCGCAGGCCCCCCTCGGATGATGGAGGTGCTGAAGGTTTTGGTGGCTTGTGTTGTTTGCCTTAGCCAAACTTGGTCATTGTTGGTCTTCTCTCTCCTCCCCTGTTTCTTCACTCCTTACCTTTTTGACTTTTTTTCCAAAGCGTGCTGCAGAGCTTTTTCCACAGGAAAAGAAGGAAGAACCGGGACAATGATTGCCTCTTTCACTTGGGAAGTCTCGTCAGATCCTGTGAACCATTCTGGACTTGAAAATATATGTAAAAAGAAAGGCATAGAGGAACGTAACATTTTGTAAAGCTGGCATCTTTCAGGTCTTTAAACATTCAGAGGATTAAACTGGGAGCCTCGGTGTCAGCATAGACAGATCCACTGTGTAGTGTTAGGCCTGTGCCTGGGGTTGGGTGACTGGCATGGTCCCTTGTGCCAGTCTCCAACTGAGACTTTGTGCAATTCCTCTATTCCCAGTGCACCCCAGACAGTGAATTCTACCTGTGCTGCTGTGTGCTGCTGCTATTGATAACATTTTAATGGGCACTGTGAATGAATAAAGTTGGCAAGAAAAAGACTTGTACTGATGGCTGAAATACAAACATTTTAAACATATTTTAACTATTTTAGGAATAACTAATGTTTAGTGTTCCTTTCATGGGATCGACTTGGACACCCCATTTCCCATACTCCAGCCCATGTTAGTGGAATGGTTGTCTTGTTTGCTGTCTAAATGTGGGACGACAACATCAGTCTTCCTGTTGTACAGTAGTTGTGAAATAAGGGAGTCTGTGACTGAAAGCCTGGGGGTAGGCGTGGGTTTGGGTGGTTTAACCTCTTTTCTTTACAAATCAGTAAATATTTACAAATGACTTTATCAAACAGTTTGGGTCCATTTGGTCTCTTGAAAGCACACAGTTGGAGAGTGACCCCCCACCTCCATCAGCCTGTTGCCAAATAGTTCCAGTGGGCACCTCAGAGGCAGCTAGGATTTTTTGAATATGCTGATCAAACTAGATGCCTCCAACCAGCTGGCAAGTGAGTCTCTGAGGAAGCATCCCTCAACGGAACAGTTCTGGAAAATTTGCATTTTAATGCAAATTTTGACTACTAAAGATTAAATTCTTATAGGCTGGAGTATGTGAACTGAGGAATCAAACAAATAAATATTAGATCCTGGCTTAAGTTTCCCATTGTTGCTGGAGATCTTTTGTTCCTTGGGGAAGATAATTACAGAATTCCTTTCCAAGCATAAATGTTGTTCTTTTGTGAGCCACTGGAATAAAACAAGTGGGTTATTTTCCATTTTTGTAAAATGGTACCAACATAAGGTTGTTTAAAAACATAACTCTAATTTGTAGAGCTGAGATGGAGTTTTGTGAGTATATTAGCCCACTTTTTTCTTTAATATTTGAAATGTGACAAAATTAAAGCTTTTTAGAAAAGAATACATGTACTCTTCACTGAGTGGACACTGAAAGATAAAGGATTCTCATGGTTTTGGATAGGTTTGATGGAAAGATTGTATTATTGTATCAACATAATCTAAAAGAACATGGTCTGTCAAATTTAATACAAGGAAGATCAAAGAGTATTTTATGGTGTTCTATTATCAGCACTACATTTAAGTCAACAAATAAGTGAAAAGCTTTTAAAAACTATGGTAATACTGTACATCTACTTCTGTATTAATGCTTTCATATTTCAATTTCCTTTGCAGAGTATTGGGAAAGGGTCATTGTGGTGCATAGACCCAGAGTATAGACAAAATCTAATTCAGGCTTTGAAAAAGACACCTTACCACCCACCTCCCACTCCTCAGGCATATCAAAGGTAAGCAATTCAGACTTTCTGACTTTTTTGGGGGGGGATATACCAAAATTGCATTATTTTAGCAGATACAGGCACTGAAACCAATTTAAAAGGCTGTATGAGATTTTAAAAATAACTGCAGCTAAAGGAGAAAGAAATTAAGTGTTATTAGGAGGCATATCCTTTGTTGTATTTCCGGCAAATCTTACCGCTTCTGCTGCTTCGAAGGAGTGTGTTTCCAGAAGGCTCCATCGTAGGTAAAATAATGTCTTCCTGGGTAGAAACATTTAAAAAGACAAGTTGACAGCTCTCATATCTCTGTGTGTTACATTTTTTTTTTTTTTTGGCATGAACGTACTGGAATGGATCAAACAAATAATCCCATCTTCCTATACCCTGGCCAGTCTCCACGGATGTTGAGAGAAGGCTCCTTCAGTTGTTGTCACTCCCGGTCTCCATGTAGACAGAGCTCCTGAGCGATGGTTTTGTTGTGGTTACTTGGTATTTGCTTCTTCAAGAGTAGCAGAGACTAATGGAGACTTTTTCCCTCCTCACATGCCCATTTGTTGTGAGGCTGTGAGGTCATGAGTACTGTTTTTACAAATATATCATTGGAGGGTTAAGCAGCTTGTCACTTTTTTAGAAAAGCATATTAATGTTAGATTATAAGAAAGAGCCATAGAACACAGAAACAAATTTAACAGTGGATTTTATCTATATACTGTGCTTGGGTTTGGGTACATCTCTGACACAAAACAGTTTTTTAAAGATGCTTAAAAATGTTTCTGTTGCAACTACATAGTGAAGACACATTATTTTTGGACCACAAGTTCATATTAATTGGGAATGGCATGGTGTCAGAGATCTCAGGAGTTCTGTAGTCTACTTCTTGCAGATTTTTTCCCAAGTCTGTTGTTTATGCTGCAGGAAAGCGCACAGAGCAATTCTCTGAAATGGCATTAATGAAGTTCTTGTGCTTCTCAGTTGAGAAGCATTCCATCACAGACCCTAGACAATCAGTCTTCAGCTAGAGACGGGGAGGAACAGCTGGGCTCTCTGAGTAGACTGCTGTATGTCTGCCTTTGCTAGGCGATTAGCGTGATGGTAGCCATAGCAACCAGAGCATCTCCATAGTAACGCGTAGCCGAGACAGGTGCAGTTGCATCACAAGGCTGTTTGTTGCCTGGCAAAAGGACAGGCCATTAGTACTAAGATATACGCTGTTGCCTTAGAAACAAATAACCCTACATAGCAACTACAGTTGGTTTTCAAGGCTTGAAAAAAAAAAAAAGGTTGTAGCAGCTTTTGTCTGTGTTCATAAAAATCACTGAAAGCGTACTTTATTTGAAATGACAACTTGAAGTCATATAGCTGTAGGAGATAAAATGGGATTTTTCCAAAGCAGCCCAACTGACATTGTAGAAATGTCCAGAAGGACAGAGCCATATGCTTAGTTTTCTCCTTGTGGCTGTAGCCACTCCCCACATGGAAAAGAACTAGGATTGGAGTAGAGAATTGCTGATATAAGGGGTTGGTAGGGGACATGACACTGATTATTGAACAATTTCCCAGATTCTCGTGTTCCATTGTCACTCTCTTCCCCTGATTATCCAAACCTCATGGAATATAGTTGCCTTTCTGGTATGTCCCTTGGAAGTATTTCACATCTCTTTGCTTCCAGTAAGTTAAGAACATAAGTGTTATGCACTGAGTCATATCATTGGTTCATTTAGGCCACTAGTTGGTTGCCAAATGTGACCCCAAGGGAAACACAGTGATTATTTAATAATTTGAAGAATTATAGGCGAGCTCTGGGGTTTGCAGTAAGATTGCATAGTCAGGCATGAGGCACTATAAGCCATTCTTAGCCTAATGACTTCCTTTGAGTTTTTAATATAGCATAAAAATGTAGATGAACCAGAGCTTTAATAGTGAAAATCATTGCCAGTGAATCCTTCAGATCCTATCTGTCACTTGCAGTTCCTTTTCTCCCAGTAAATGGGGGTTGGTTGAGGGGAGTTTCTACCACTTAATTTAGGCAAGTGCTTAGATTTCTCCTGCATCAAGGTCACTGGCTGTGGAGTGACAGGGAAGGTCAGATTTTATCTCACCTTTTCCATGCCTTAGTGCTACAAGAACACCTTTCTTTGCTGGAGACTGTCATGCTTTTCATCCAAAAGCCTCGCATTTGCTCTGGGATCTTCCCGTGTGTGAAATTATTATACTAAAGCTATGTGATTATATGAGCGATTATATGGTATTTCTGTGGCTTACAATGATACGATGTTCAGCTCAATTCTAAGCTACTGTCCCACTTGTTGATTGACTCTGGGAAGATGAAAGTAGAACAAAGCAAGTCATTAAATGGGGGCAGGGGAGGACCAAAAAGTGCTGAGTTGACACGATCTGGCCAGGTCCATTGTGATGCAGGGAATCATCTGTTAGCCTTTGTGGGGTTGCTGTGAAGGGCACCTGGGAGGTAAGTGCTTGACTTTCATGGAGCTGGTGCTTAGTGTGGTAAAGAAGGTGGTGATTACACTAGGTGGGCAGCTAGGGTACTTGCAGGTGTGCTTGGCAAGTAGCACTGAACCAAGTTGCAGGTGGTTATAAACTGCAGGGAAAAAAGGCATCTGGAAACACTACCCCGCACTATGTTCACATCCAGTATAGTGCTACATTCTGAGGTGGGTTGACTTGTCCCCCTCCCCTACCTTTCAACTTGCTCTTTCAGAAGTTTGTTAGGATGTTCCTCTACCCCTGCCTTGTATTATAATACCAGATCTGTGAATTGTTCTTAACTGAAATGCAGCTTGCTCAGTCACCTTAGCCCTTGTGTTAGTTTCCTTGTGCTGCTGTAACAAAGTATGACAAATAAATGACTCAACAGGAATTTATTACCCCTTGGTTCTAGAGGCTGGAAGGTGCAGATCAGTGTGTCAGCAGGGCTGGTTTCTTCTGACACTGCCGGGAGAATCTGGTTCTGCCAATCCCTTGGCTTCTGGTGGCTTGTTGGCAATCTTTGGTGCTCTTGGTTTGTAGAAGCACCACCCACACCTCAGCTTTTACCTTCCTTCGATGTTTGCCCTCTGTGCTGTCTGTCTCTGAACTTTGTCCTTCTAGAAGGACGTGGTTGTAGTGGATGAGGGACCTACCTCATTCTAGCATGACCTCATTGGCATGGGGGGGGGGTTAACTGGGGATTGAACTCACGATCTTGCACTTTGCCATGCAGGCATTTATGCCCCTGAGCTAAATCTCCAGCAGCATGACCTCATTTTAACTTCTCCAATGACACAATTCTCAAATAAGGTCAGTTGTGAGATACTGGCAGATAGTACTTTATCATACAAATTTTAAGGGGACATAATTCAACACTTATTTCCCCTCCCCTTTAAAGAGAGACATTTTGTGGTAAAAATATGGAAAATAAGAAAAAAAATGTTTAAACCACACAATGACTGGGTACGTCAGAGGGACAAGGAATGACCTGAAAGTGTTGCCATTAGCCAAGCTAGGTCAGCTGGGGCAATGAAGTAAATACTTACTGCATTATAATCCAGAGTATCAGTGTGAGCCCATAGTAATGTAAATAAAGAGAGAGACAAAGAGAGAGTTTTCCCAGAGAGAAATCTGAGTAATTTATGTGGCTATTCCTACATTTAGGGTTGAACGTAGCTCCCCACTTTCTGAGGGGCTGCACCTAGTGACTTGCTTGCTAAGCGTGGAATATGGGAAGATAAGCTGGTCATTGAATAAGCTGGCAAACACCAGCTACCTATGCAAACTAACATTGGTGGGGAGTGGACAGCAATACCTTTAACACCATGTCAGGAACTTGGCTCATCATTTCTGTGGTTATGTTAGCTTCCTGTCACCTTGACAAAGACCTGAGATAAATCAACTCTTAAGGAGGAAATGTTTATTTTGGTTCATGGTTTCAGCCCGTGGTCACCTGTTCTGTCATTTTGGGCCTATGACAATAGACTGTGTCACGAGAGGAGTATGTGGCGGAGAAGGGTGCTCACCTCATTGTGGATGGAAAGCAAAGAGTGAAGGAGCTGGGGGCTCTCGGTGTCCCTTTCCGGACATGTCCCCCACTGACCCGACTTCCTTCCACGGGTTCCATTTCCTAAAGGTTCCACCACCTCCCATAATGCCCTAGGCTAGCAACTAAACCTGTGGCACAGTGGTGGTGAACCTGTGGCACACATGCTGCATGGGGCTGTTAGTTATCACTGAAAGCTCGGAAAGGTTCACCATCATATATGGTTCTTTGGGGGACATTTAAGAGCCAAATCATAACACTAGTCATCCTCTCCCAAACTTGTAACCTTAGTTTAATGCATGGGTGAAATATCAGACATCAATTTTGTCTTCTAGGGGGAACATTGTATGAAATACATACCTGATTAGCACTCTTCAAAGCTGTCAAGGTTATTACAAAGAAGGGACATCTGAGAAACAGTAACAGACCAGAGGACCCTCAAGGAGGCTCTGCCATCCTAATGTGACCTTGGATGGCATCCTGGAATAGAAAAGGACACTAGGGAAAAAGCAGTGAAATATGAATAAATTGTGCAGTTGAGTTCAAAGTAATGAACCAGGGTTGGTTCCTTATTTACGACAAATGGCCTAAAGCAGTGTAAGGTGTTAGCATTATGGGGGCTGAAGGAGGGGTATCTGGGAGCTCTCTGTGCTACTTTGGTAACTTTTCTGGCTGAAACAACAGAGGTGCAGTTGTTAAAACACAGAATATTTGAGTTTATCAGTTATATCAGTTTTAAATATCCAAATTATTTTCACTGTAAGAAAAGTGAAAAATGTGCTTCCCTGAGCAGTTGCCTTACTACTTTCCCGTCTCTCATGGTTTCCATACATTTCAAGAGCTGATTGTGGGGGCCTCTTGCTTGGACTCATTGTCTGTGGGATCTGCTTAGCTACGAGGGGTATCATGGTGATTTGGGTACCACAGTTCTTGGATTTTTGTTTTTGCAAAAGGGCACTCCCCTGGCTTTGTAGAGTCCTCACCACTAACCTCGGTGAAATAAGACCAAATCAAGGCCAAATCAGCCAATGTGAGGACTCTTAAGCTTTTGCCAGCATCAGGCATGTGGGCTTTACGATCTAGCTGGGAAAAGAGGAGGGAAGAGATGTTGTTTTGGGTGCCTTGTGTATACTCCTTCAGCAAAGTCCAGTTAGCTGCTCTAATACATATGCCCTGCCTTCCTGAATATGGTGTTTCTCACCAGTGGTTATACGTATTTTAATATTGAGATATTGCCAAGTTGCCTATTGATTCTACACTTTGAATCCAAACTTAACTCCCACCAGCTTTTTAAAGGAAATACCCATTTTGTAACTCTTGTTAATGTCTAATAGTTAACATAAAGATGGTTTTCCCGTGGGTGACCTCAACTTTTGTGATTTTGATACATCGTAAGGGGGCATTTAAACATCACATACCAAGACAGGAGGAGTCTAGCTCAACGGTAGAACATTTGCCTAGTGCGTATGACATCTTGGATTCAGGTGTCAGCACTGCAAACAAAAAAAAGCTACCATGGTAGATTAATGCCCTGTAAATTATTGATACTGTCATAGCATTGTTTATGAAGACAGACCGTTATAAAAGTGGTATACATGTGGATCTTATGTGATAGTTTTACTAGTATATGGGTGGTAGCACAACATCACTTTACAGAAAAACATTTGAATTCTCTTTAATCATGGGTTAAGGGTTTTGTGACTCATCAGTGTGATTTATAGAGTTGCCTGAATGATGAGGTTTTAGAGCATGGAAATTCTAATTTGGAAGCCAAAGCCCTTATAGTTTTTGTTGTTGATGTTTTTGGTAGATACAAAGAAATCTCAGCATCTTGTATATGTTTGTTCTGTATGGTGCAGGAGCCACACAGGCTCTCAATGGACAGAAACTGATTAATGGATTGTCTTTGTTCCTTACTGTGCCTTCCATTTTTTGTAAAATGCAAAAACAAAAACAAAAAAAACTTTGCTCTAAAAATAAGGATGTCTTTTTAAAAATTTTATTTTAATTTGCCTTCATATGTATGAAGTTAGGAAAACTTGTAAGGATTTTGATGATGTAGGGATTTATTTTTTTTTTTTTGGATGACTTTTCTAAAGTTTGCAAAATATTTCAAGAAAGTTTCCTTTGCTGTCACTTTTTTTTAAAGAAGTAAAAAGGCATTTGCATCTATCATTTCACTCTTTATGCGTCTCTTTAGTTCTTTGGAGCAATTTAATGAGCCACAAAAAAGGCATTAATGGATTCTCCAAAGGTTTTAGCCTTTTCAGTATTGAAGTTCTTAATGAAGATGGTTGATTTTTTAATGTTGACTCAGCAAAAGGCTTTATTTTGTCCTGCCTGTAACCCTATTTATGTGGATTGTCTTTATAATTCTTTTAATGCCTACACAAAGTATTAATACTAAGGGTGCACAAGTTGTACAGAGTGGTCATTACATATTGCAATGAACTTGGTCATTCATCTCTTTTCCCTCTTTTTAATGCCGGAGATTGAACCCAGAACCTCCAGCATGTTTATAATCCAGGTAAATAATCTGTGGCTGAAAGAAAGAGGCTGGTAATGGATGATTAGGAAACTTCATGAGTAGACAGTAGGGAAGAGAAGGCAGGTATTGGGGAACTCGTTCTTTTAGACAGTTGCAAATTTAGTAAATCCTCAAAATGTTAAGCTTGTTAGCATAGCAGTGTTAATTCCTCCACTCAAAATGCTGAATTTGTACACGGCCAAGAATGGCTTATTCATTGCTTGGATAGGATCCCATAATTTTTAAGTTTATAAGACATCTTTCATTCTATTACTCAAAGTGTTGTGCTTTTAATAGTTGGCAGAAGAACTGCAGAGACACAATAAAATCAGTTTAACTGCATCAAAAGAGTTTAATTGTGAGATCATAATGTCATTGTAAGTTTTAATTCAGTGAAGCATAAAGAAAGAATGAAAGGATTTGACAGGCTGCATCATTATTACATTTATATTTACTTGTAAGCAACATGTCTGATGGAAACCCTAAGTAGTTTTTTGACTACCCCTCTTATTCAATACACTTACATGTGTAAGTTTAATTTAAAAGGCTAAGGTGTTACATATTTAAAAGATTATACTTAAACTGTAACTTCATGCTTAGAGTAATTTTTAAAAGAGTATTAAATTTTAAAAATCAATATGAAGCTTCATTGTGCTAGATTTATAGACTAGTGCGCTAAATTAACGTGGTAAAATAGATATGGGATTGAATGACAAGGTTTTTCTAATAATAGTACCTCCAAATATACATTTTGTCAGAAAAAATTGGAAGGGATATATAATAGAAAAGACTTCAATTATAGGGGCATGTTCTTATTTTTTAAAAATACAATAATGCCCATTTATGGTATGAACTTTAAAAATCCATTAGTTGGCTGTAATTTTATTTTCATATCAAATCATATTATCTATTGACTTCTATTGTGTTTCCTGAGTTGGTCTCATAGAATATTTTTGATCTCAGCATTTTACCTCCCATTGCTGGCCATTGTACATTTAATTCTCTTTCAGTCCTACATTATTTTATATAAATGGAAAACAGCCCCTGTTATCTTTGATCACTTATGTACTAGGCGTTTCTCATGAATATTGTGCTCGTTCATCCACTTTCATTCCTTTTTCACACTCACTCTGAAAGTCGAATGCTGAAGGCTGATTATACATCTGTGTTACCCAGGAATGAGTGAAACTCATGGTCTTGAGAGCCCAGCTCTCCTCTCCTGCTTTCTCAGGGTGCCATTACTCCCTGGTTTGTATTTTTATTACCAGAAGTGTTAAGCTCTCTTCAAGTCTACTGCTGATATATTTCTGTTGATCTAACTCCTGGTATGGTGGATAACCAAGAAGTTCCATGTTTTTTGTGTCTTACATGAAGCAAGTTGAGGTGTTGATGGACTCAGTAGGGTTCTGGAGCCTTTGCAGATTTTCTTAGTGTTTATTTGCCTCTCCAGACAGCCAGTTGAGGGCCTGGTAGATTCCTAGTCAGAGTATCTTAGGCTTTTCTAGGAAATGGAAAATATCTGCAAGGCCAGGCTGTTGTGCATTCTGCAGTTGTCAAACCTTCACCTTCCCAGAGGAGGAAAACCCCATCTGTGTGTTAGAAATATGAAAGGACTGTAAATAAAAAGATGCATGAAGTCACAATGGAAAAATATAGGCAGCGTATTCATTTTGCAGCAGTGTGAAAATGACAGATGTTTTATCACAGTAGAAAATATAAACCCTCCACTGTCATCTCTTAAGAGTCTTCTTCCTCCAAGTTCTGATGACATAAAGTTTGTGGGACTTTAAAGATTAAGAAGCAAGGGAGCCAGGTGTGGGTGGCACAAGCCTATAATCAATCCGAGCATTCAGAGAGGCTGAGGCAAGAGGATGGCAAGCTCCTGTCCAACCCGAGCAACTTGGCAACTTAGTGAGACCCTATGTCACAATGAAGAAAAAGGGGCCAGGAGATGGAGCTCAGAGGTCTGAGAGAGGTTTGATTCCCAGTCCCCTCCCCCATAAATAAATAAATAAGAGATATTAAGTAGTACAGATGTGGAGATATAATTAGGTGGCATGGTGAAACCTATCACTCCTAAGAGGTTTGAGGAATGGGCTTGTTGTCCATCTACAGTAGGTTATGTTGGTCCAAATGGAACTGTAAATAGTAGGAGATGCTGTTAATGAAGGTAAATGTGTGATGTGGTGACCACTTTCAGTATGGACCAGAGGAAAGAGCCTGACTGCCTGGCAAGGGGATCTTGCTTTACTGTGGAAGAGCGGAGACTCTAACCTGGAGGAGAGCACCTTAAGATAAACCTACCAGCCACCTTCATCAGTCAGAGGGGTTAGGATCCTGTGGGGTAGAGTTACAGAAAGATTTGGGTTCATTTTAAAAGGACTTTAACAGGTCAGCACCTAAACCTGTGCCAGACACTTAGCAGAAGCTGGGTGAATGCTTGGGTTGAAGGGTGGATGAACTGACAAAAAGGATAAAAGCAGAATCGGCTACTAGGGGCGGCGGTGGGGAGGCTAGTCCAGGCTTCACCACCAGCTGCCGGGGCTGTCCAGAGCATTTTCCTTCCAGCGATCGGAGCGTTCTGTTTTAAACTCTGTCGAGCTTCCACAAGAACTGGGTGAGTATCTCTACCTTATATCTGCAGTCTCAACCTTCAGTGGAATATGGGAAGAAAACCGAGGAGCTGTGTCTGTGACTTCATTACTTAGAAGTTAAGAGGTCAGGCTCTTCTCTGGAAATGAAGTCCAAATAAGAAGCCCGTGATGGGGCTAATTTAGTTACTCTTCTTTCTGTGTCATCTAGCTCTTTGATTCATGCCCTGCAATTACCTCTCTTGTTTTAGTGACACTTCTTTGCATTTCCTTCCATGTGAATAAAATTATCACTGCAGTGTTTTGCCAAGCAGAAGATCATTTCCAAAAGCTGCCCATCAAATCATTCAGGCCTCCCCTTATTGTTTATCCACTGAATGATGAGAACAGGGCCCTCTAGTTGTATAAACTTTCTACGAAGAGCCAAACTGGGGTCCTTGTTCTGAGGTATCCTGTGTGTTTGGCCAGAGTCTCTGATCACATTCTTCACCTTATGTTTTTTTGCACCTCAGGTACGTGAGGCGTTGTTTGTCAAACCATCTCTGATGCTCTGCCACGTATGTGAAAGGTGCAGAAAGGGCGTGAGAAACTCTGTATGAAAAGTTCCCCATCCATTGCTAACTTTGACTGATGTTGAAGTCATCTGGAGAAAACATCCATCAATCACAAGACATTAAAAAAAAACCTTATCTTTAGCGATCAAGTTGCTTGATCACAATGGTCCAAGTAGAGACACGTACACTGCGTGCCTAATTTCAGGCGGAAAGTTTGGCTCGAAGTCTGCTGGCTGCTGATTTCCACCTGTGTCTCAGGCACCCCACCCCACAGCACGCAGCGTGCTGGGCCAGGGAAGAGATGGAAAATGACTGGGGAAGAACAGGAGCAGAGGAGACACGCCAGACACATGTTGACTTCTTCTGCCTCCTCCTCTTCCTGTTCCTTTTCCCTCCTCCTCCCTCTGCTTTCTTTCTCCTCTTTTGCTTCTTCCCTTCTCCTTCCTCTTACTTCTTCCTCCTTCTCTGTTCCTTCTTCTCTCTCCAATTACAGCGCTTCTGAGAGAAAGGATTTTTTTTTTTTTTTTTTTTTTACTATAAGGAGAGCAGTTTCTTTTCTTAGTTTTTCTTCTGAGCCAGAAATTGTCCACCACCTTCCTTTTCTACTTTTAGGGAAATTGAGGCACAGAGATTTATCCTTTCTTCGGACTTCCCAGCGGAGTCCCCCACTGGAGCGGCTGGCTGGCTGGTCCCTGCCCAATGAGCTCCTCCAGCCCACAGCCCCCTGCCCGGCCTTGTGCCTGCTGTGGGGCTGGCCCGAGTGGGTCCTGCAGATGGACCCAGCAGCTGTGACATCCTCGGGAGGAAGAGGCCAGTTGGGGAATCGCAGGGAAGCAGGAAAAGGAAAGCGATCTAAAGGTGTTAGGCTGAGAGACACATCAGAGCCTGGCTCTGCCCTTCCCCCATCCTGCTCCTTGTGGACCAGGGGTCAGAAACGTGGCCCTCTCCAGTGAGAGTCACACCCCTGGTAGCTCCTTCGGCCTCCCTGGCCTGTAGTGGGGCAGGACCTGAGACCTGCACACCATCCTGCTTGGGACTGATGGTTTCCAGGGTCCTTCCCAGCTGCTTCACACCGGGGCCAGCGCAGGTCCCAGAAATGAGACTCAGCCCATAACCTTGCCTGGCCCCTCCCTAGCTCTGCAGCCCAGGCCGAGGTGCCTGAACCCTGCATCTATCTTGCCATTCCTGATGTGTCATAAGAACAGATGGGTGGATGAGGGGAGGGAGGAGGAAGCAAAAAGAATTAAGATGTGTTAGTGCATGTACCAGCTCTCCATGACGAGCGTGATCACTATGTCTGCAAACTTGTACTACTAAAAAAAAAAAAAAGAAGAATACCGCAGTAAGAGATTAAATGAAGTATAATGATCTATTAAGTGCTTAGCACTTGTGCCGGTCCTGTGGAAAAATCAATAAATTTGATTCCTGTTTCCGTATCGTCACCAGGCTCTTGATAATGGCACAGTCTGGTTTTGGCCTGTGCTGCACACCGTGGTGGCCCTTGTACATATGGTTCGGTGTTGTAAAGCATCTTTTTGTACTTTATTCTCTGTAGTCTCTATACAGATCTATTTAATATCTCCGAGAACCCAGCCCCTTCATAGGCTCCCTGTGTCTGCCCCCCTGGACTTGAAGCAAAATTTTGCACACAGGGGACCTTCTTCAGGGGACCTTGAGGAATTCTCTCTCTGAGAAGGCTTGGCACAGTTTGTAAGAATCATGGTGAATATATTCCTCCCGTTGGTTGCTGGCGAATGCCAGGAGGAGCTAGTGACCCCTCTCTTCCCAGCCACAGCTCCAAGGGCATTTAGAAGGGAGGGAGAAACGTGAGCCCCATCACTTTCCCTGGAAGATCATGTGGCCATTCGGCAAGTTTGGTATTTCTGGCTTCCTTCTACCCCATCTTGTCTGCCCACACCCTGGTGTGTCCCCAGGTGTGCAGGAATCCTGACTGTTTGAACCAGGTCATTGTTGAAGTCTGAGAGACCCATCAGGCTGCCCGAGTCTGGGAAGGTTATAAATTCCAGGCTGTTGAGTCCATGCATCAAATATTTTCAGAGGACTAAGCGATTTGGAGGCAAATGTGCTTGAGGGGACGAAGGCCAGGAGTGACCTAGCTTTGTCTCCCTCTTTATTCCTTTGCAAAGAAGCTGCCTCTGCTATCTGTGGCTGTGGACCAGGCCCTTGAAAGGGAACGGTTAGTCGGGGAAGGGAAAAGTTTTCACCGCAGTTCTGGTCTAACAGTCCATTGTGCGCGTGCTCCACCAGATACATAATTGGAGCTTAAATCTTTTGGCAGTAACTCATTAGTTTTTTTTTTTTCCCCCTTCATTTTTTTCTTCTTTGATGAGAACAAAGGCAGCTCCTCCCTGCTCCCAGTCTTACTTTGCTCTCCTAGGGAATCTTGCTGTTGTACTTTCATCCTTTGGAAGAAAGTCCCCCAAATGTTATGCCTCCCTACCTGCTAGCAGAAGAAGAGCACTGAGTCTTTGTACTTTCAAATCTGTGTTCAGAAGGCACCTGTGTGGTGCCAGGGCCCCGGATTCTGCTGCAAGTGTTCTGGCCACACGTCCTGTCCTGGCTACCAACGGACCCCTGGCTTGAACAGCAACCCCCCAGCTCGTTAATGGAGTGTTCTGAGAAAGGAAGGATTGGACATATGGTAACACTGGTGGAATTTCATTCTTGTGAAGGCTCTTTGAAGTTCCCTCTCTCTGATACCACCCCTTTTTGCCCTCATCTCTCAGATGTGGCATGTTCTGTCATCAGGGTTGTTGAAGCCAAAGTTATAGGAAAACCAACTGAATTTCTCTAATATGACTCTTTGATGTCGAGTAAGACAAAAATCTATTTCTGCCTGATCTTCTAGACTTCTAAGAAATGAACTATGAAAGTAAGCTCTTTAGCACTGCAGGATTGTTAAGAGTTTTAGATTTATTTCATCCTCTCTGCGTTGGATCCTAAACCATTTTTGGTTTTGAGGTGAAAAGTAGACAACAAAGCACTTATTGAACACTTACTATGTGCCACGCTTGGTGTAACAGATACCACAGGTGCAGTTTTGCATAATTCTTCTAAAAATCTGATGAGACAGATTTTATTGTCATTTCTTATTTGAGAGAACTTGGACCTAGAGAGGTAGTCACTTGCTTGCCAGCCGCTGAGCGGTGGCCTGGGTCCGCCTCCTCTCCTTACTGTCCCCCAGAACCTGACACTTCCCCACACTCCTTTGTCACCTTGCCTCTACCGTCTTTTATGGAGCTGTACTCTGGATCTGAGAGTTGAGGTGCTGAGCTTTTGGAAGGCGGAATGGTGGGGCACTTCTAAAAAAGGCAGTCTAGGTTTTGTAGCCCAAGGAGGGTAGAGAGGAGGGGGAGTGAGAGATCCAGCCGTTGGAGAGGAAGATCTGAAGCTGGAGATGGAGGCAATGGGACTGTGACACTGGAGAGAGAGCCTTGGGGGTGGGGTGGGGAGAGGGAGGGAGGAAACTGAGATTGGTTTGCAGGGGTGAATAAGAGCTGTAAAGGGCAGTGAAACAGGGAGGGGAGTAACTAAGGACTTCTGTGTGGTGTGTGTGGGTGTGTGTGGGTGTGTGTGTGTAAAAGGATTGCTTCTACTTTATTCATTCATTTATTTATTTTTGAACTTTTTGAGACAGGGAGTCGCTATGCACTTTAAACTGGCCTTGAGCTCACTTTGTAGCCTAGGCTGGTTTCCAATTTGCAAGGATCCTCCTGCCTCAGCCTCCCCAGTGCTGGGATGATAGGCATGTGTCACCATACCCAACCCAGTTGCTATTTTAGACAAAACAAAAACAAACAAACATCTGGGAGAATCACTCAGAATTTTCTCAAACTGGTGATTTAAGTTTTATGACTTGGGGAATTATTTATGCTGACTGTACAAGGAAGGAAAAAGAAAGTCAAAGCAGTGTAAACACACTTCTTTGCCTGTGAATTCCAGTGTTGGGAGTTTTGTTTTCTTTTTTCCTCTTAACTGTTCAGTTATCCTTGGGAATAAATCTTCATACTTCAACTGTCTAATGATATATAAAAAATATGTCTATAGGAACGGTGGGCAAGACTAAACCATGTTTTGAGTTTGTTTTCTTTTAAATCCTTGTGGTTAAATAGATACATTTTGGTAACATTCTTTAAATAAAACACATAACATTGAGCTGAATCTCCAGTATTGTACAAACTCAGTAAACATTTGTGAAATAAAAGTGAATTAATAAGCCCAGTGTGGTGGCCCACACCTGTAATCCCAGTACTTGGGAGGCTGAGGCAGGAGGAACGTTGCAAATTCAACATCAGCCTGGGCTACAAAGTGAGCTTGAGATCAGTCTGAACTGCATTGAAATTTTTTTTAAAAAATGGGTTAAACGCAGAGAATTAATTTTGCTTTATTAAGGAGTAAGCAGTGAAGATCCTTCCACAACTACCTGTATGATTTTGGTTGATGCTGAGTATAAAAATTAAGTTTTAACTAGCTATCATTATTGCTATTGAATTGTGTATTTGCTAGGGCAGGACTGAGGTAGGAAATGATAAGTTCTGCTGGCCATCTTCATTTTGTGTGTGCTAAACTGAATCAGTCACTTGGATGACAAAATACAACACATGAGTAAGTTTTCAATATTCTAAACAGGAGTAGGAATGATATCAAACTTGTGAGAATCAACTGAAGTTAATGTGCTAGACCATTGGACTGTTTAGCAGTTTTCTTAGAAATAAATTTGTTCGCCTTCTCACCTTTCCAGCTTTATTGAAGTACAATTGACTAAATTGTATATTCTGAAGGTGTCCAACATGACATCTTGCCACAGTCTAGCTAATTAACATATTCATGAGCTTACATTGTCACTTTTTTGTGCGTGTGTGTAAATTTATGCCTGGACCCAAATGGGAATACTCAAGAGCTAATTTCTTAGCAAATTTCAATAAATACACTGTTATTAGCTACAATAACTTGGCTGTGTTATGTCTCTAAAACTTAATTCATCTGATAACTACAAGTTTGTGCCCTTTGACTGATTCTCTCACCTTTCAACCCCTTGTAACCTCTGATCTACTCTTTTTTGTCTATGAGTTCAGTGTTATTAGATTCCATATATAAATGATGTCATGCAGTTGTTTCTTATTGTTTGAGACAGGGTCTCCCTATGTAGCTGAGGCTGGCCTGGAATTCATTCTGTAGCCAGGTTGACTTTGAACTTGCAGTGATTCGGTCCTCTTCCCTCAGCCTCCCGAGTGCTAAGGTACCAAGAAGAATTTGTCTCTGTGTGCGTTAACTAATTTCATTTAGCGTAGGTCCTCCAGGTCCATCTCTTTGCAAATGATAGGACTTCCTTCCTTATTGGAGGCTGAATGATATCTTAGGCATAAGCCCCACATTTTCTGTGTCCATTCATCTGTGATGGGCACAGATCTTGGCTACTGTGAATATTATGTGGTCAGCGCTGCACTGACTGCTGGTGTGTGGCTACGTCTTCAAGGCAGGCATGTGTGCTTATAAGCAGGATCATACAGCTTTTCTGTTTTAAAGGAATGTCCATAAAGACTTTATATTCTTGAAAACACTTGTTAACTAAGTTTTTGTTTGTTCATTGATTTTCTTTTCTTTTAATATGATACTGGAGATTGAACCCAGGGCCTCACATAGGGAGACATCCCCAAATCTTTTTTATTTTTTATTTTGAGACAGGTCTCACTAAGTTGCCCAGTCTCTGTTTGAGCTTGTACTTTTCTTGCCTCAGCCTCCCAGAGTGTTGGGATTACAGAGGCGTGAACCACCATGCCTGGTGCAGACTTTTTGATAAGCATGAAGTTTTCCATGATCAGTAAGTTTTAGAAATGCAGTTCTTTATAACTTCTTTTTGTAGTAAGCTAATGCAAGTGTTTCTTACTCTTTATTAAGTAGATTTTTTTTTAACTTGTGGCCCAGTTACTGCATATTGAGAAAATGTAATCTAAAATAATAACGTCTAAAAGTATGGCTTGCCATTCACTAATGGATGGTGAAATCAATTTAAGGATTGCAACCATCCTTTTTTTAAAATGAAAAATAATAGAGTAGAGCAGAAAATACAAGTGACTGCAAATAGGAGAACAAGTGTTCTAGTTGTGTACTTGGGTGAAGTCAGTCATAATGAAACATTTATTTCTTACTACAGATGATGGCTAAAAACCTTTTTTTGAGAACACTGATCTAATTCACTTCCTCTTTGCAAGGGAAAACAGTGAGACTTGTGTGGGATGTAGGATCACATGGGGTATTAGTGACAGAATCTGAATTTGTTCCAAATCTTCCTTTCCCTGCCCCAGACTTCTGTTATATACACAAGCCACTCTGTTGCAAAACAATACTCAGAGAAACTCAGACAGCCACCCACAGATGAATGGATAAACAACATGTGGGGAGAGGAATAGTATTCAGCCTTAAAAAGGAATGAAGTTGTGATGTGTGCTACCAAGTGGACGAACCTTGAGGACAGTATGCTGAGTAAAATAAGCCAGTCACCAGTGGACAGTGATTGCACGATTCCGCTTATATGAAGTTCCTTCAACAGCCACATTCATACAGTCAGAAAGTAAATCAGAGGATACTAAGGGCTGGGGATACATGAGACTAAGGACTTAGTATTAATGCACAGGGAGTTTCTGTTCTTAATGAAATAGTTCTGGAGATATAGTGGTGATCTTTGCACAACCATAGGATAGAACTAAATGACTCTGCACTGTGCATTCAAAAACATAGTTAAAATGACAACTTTACGTTCAGTTTTGTCACACACCCCAAGAAAAATCAAGATACAGACGAAGAATAATAGGAAAAGAAACAACACAGCATTTCTTCTGGACAGAGCTGACTTTACATTCAGTACTTCTGTTCATACTCTGGGCATGAGGGTTTGGAGGCAGATGAGACAGGCCTGTGGTTCTAGGACTCCCTAGGGTGGGTGTGGCCAAGTCTGGTTTTGATTGCAGATTCCTGGGCAGTGGGCGCAGCTAGCTTTTCAAAAGGTGATGGGTTTTCTAGCAGTGAGTCAAGCTAGCAAATGACCTTCCACATGGTAATAGCTCTGATTTCCAATGGCGTTTTTAGGGCAAATAAACACTTTGCTTTAGGAAGGCCAAGCAAAACATATTTCATGGTTTTCCTCTTGGTTTTATCCCTTTCCTCAGCTGGTTTTAAACCCTAATCTGTAGACAAGTGGCCTTTTTTCTCTTTTTTTTCTCTTCATCTTTCTTCAGAGATCCGCAAGGTCTCTGCAGATAGCAACGTAAGTGACCGTTGTAATGATCCATGCTTGTCTCTGTTCCCTGTTCTTGCTTCATGGGTTTGAGTGTGAGAATCAGAAGAACTAGGGGGAGCCAGAAATGATGATGGCAAAGGTGGCTGGATAGTGGACTTGGATATGTGTTTCTTCCTTGGAGCTGACTGAGATCTTCAGACTCCCAATGCAAGGCAGTTTCTGCCTGTACAAGTTGCAGCAGATGGGAGCTGCCCATTGGCTTTGTGAAGACTCTGGAAAGTTCACACTGCCAAGCAGGCACCCTTGTGCTTCTGGATGCTCCACTGATACTGACACACAGGTCTCAGTTTCAGCCACCAAGTCAGTATCTCTGTGGGCTCGAAGTTGGCATCCACAATAAAAGAAATACACTTCTAATCCAACCAGTGAAAATATTTAACTGAGTTTATTGGCAGCTTAGGATGTGCTTCAGAAATAGTTCATCTTTATGTCACTTTGACATTTGCCTCATGTAAAGGAAGCAAGGATGTCTGGTAGAATCTTCCTGAATTGGGTCTACACATCATGCTATTGACCCTGAAATTCTTAGCATAACTCAGTGAGTTTTGGGGTTTTCCCGCCTTGGTACCTTTGACATTTGGAGCCAGAGAATTCTTTGTTGTGGAAGACTGTCCTGTACGTTGTCGGACATTGAGAAACATCTCCACCCACCAGATGCCACTTGTACCTTCCAAGCTGTAATGATCAAAATGTCTGCACACAATGTCAGGTGTTCCCTGGCTGAGGACCGTGTAAACCACACATTCCTTCTGTTGTGTTCTAAGTTACATGTGTTGAGGATTTTGTTTGAGGTTATAGTGGAAGTGATAGTGGAAGAAGATTTTTTTTTTGTTCCTGCTTTATTAGCACACAACTCAGATCTTTAAAGGACATATAAAGTGTTGTACATAGGGAGACCCTGATGCCTTGCATTGGTATTGGAATGAATCCATTACCCCTGTGTAGGTTTGCTCCAGGGTGGATGTTTAATCATGTCTTAGGCAACACGATTTCTGCTGGAGTCTGTCTACTAGAGAATTATTTTGGAGAGGGTCTGTACCCTCTTGTTTGGTGTGTGTTGCTGCTTCTCCTACATGGCATGGTGAGCTTTGTATGATTATAAGCAGGGCAGGAACAGATAAGTGGGTAGAGGTGAAGCAGTAGCAGTAAATAGTGCCTGTTCTTTTTGGCTTGTGCGAATCATTTGGTTGCGTGATGTGGGCATGATATTTAATTCCTCTCTTTGTGTCTCTCTTTCCCTTCTCTAAATGTAGATGGTACCCTGCCCTCCATCTTATTAAATGGGCTTAATGTGGCCAGTGTCATCCATGGTGCCCATCTCATGCCAAGGTGTATGGTGTTGGTTGATGGGATTACAAAATTCTTTCTGGTTGATTTACTTATTCCAGAGCTTCTGATACTTCTCCAGTGCCAATCCTCCACAAAACAAAATGTCCTCTTCCTTCTCTGGTGGGACTAGCTGTAGCATCTGTTTGTTCATTCATTCAGTAGTCCTGGCGTTGTGGTGAGCCACGCTTTATGCACCTTACTTGGCATACCTGGATGACTAAGCCATCAAAGTGCATCCTCCAGTTAGAAAGGCGGACTTAGAGATAAACCTAAGGTAACAGAAGACCCATTTTCTATCACTTAGACAAGTGGTTTAACTTCCCTGTTTTGAAGCTTTTCCTGGAGGGTAGGGTTGACATTTTGGAAGGCTTTGGTGTGTGGTGTGGAACACTATGCTGGGAATCAGAAAGCTGAGTCTTTTGTGCTGTCACCATCCCTAATCAACTGTGTACTACCCTGAGTAAACCCAAGTCACTTCATCTTAGTGGATCGTACTTTGTTGGTGTCTTGATTACTTTTCTCGTTGCTGAGACAAAATACCTGACACCTAAAGTTAAAGGAGGAAAGGTTTATTTTGTCTTACAGTTTGTAGAGGTTTTGGTGTGTAGTCAGCCAGCTCCAAGACAGGGTGGTCTGGCAGAGGAGAAAGTGTTCATGACAGGCAGAAAGCAGCAAAAGAATGAAGAAGTAGCAAGCAACAGTAGCAGCCTTCTTTTGATCCCTTATATTCTCTCCTGACTGCATGACCTTAGGGCAGGTAGCACTCACACCAATTATCTACAACCACAACTATGCCACACCACTCAGTGGACTGGTTTAGGGATCACACACCCTTGATCTCAGCATCACACACTTAATCCCAGTATCACACACTTAATCCCAGTATCACATACTCTAGTCCAGCTATTTTGAACAGCCCCACCTGTGATCACATGAGGCTTTGGGGGACATCTAGAGATATCTCATATCACTTGGCTAAGAAAATGATCCAGTTGGACTAGATCATTTCTAAGGTCTTTTCTGGACATCTAGGCTTATAATTTTTGAGGCCTGGCAACCTCATTGTTTGTCAGTCTTCGTAAGGAGGGTTTATGGTAAATTTGAAAGATGACTTCCCTATTACTTACACCCTTGAGGAAACTTAGTAGAGTTGGCCAGAAAGATTGGAAGACTGGCGGCACTTGGAGACCCACCTGAGGGATAAACCTCTTGTCTGAAGGATGGGAACCACTCTTGCCTTGAAGCCCCACAGGAAGATATTATTCATAACGGCCCTGTCAATTTCAGAGGGCTTCTTACCTCATGGTTTTTTTGGGACAGAGACCCTGTATCCCATTATCTTTCTACCTGTGGAATTGTAAAAATTCTTCAGGTCAAAGTTCTGCATTCTTTTTGCTCCAAACTGTTTAGTGTAGTGTTCAGTGCTCGACTCTGTACCTATCATGTCTAGGTCCGTCCTCAGCTTTCCGGAACTCATAACTCCAAAGACAGCTCATAGCATGGGGCATCCAGTCAGGGATAAGATCTGTGGTCATTAAGTGTGTCCTGTAGTACTGCACTGGGAAAGAAATATTCAGAGCATTTGTTTCTCTTCAAGCTAATGACAGTGGCAGGGCAGTGTACTTAGTAATATTTCAGTTGTCTTTGAGGTGAATTACACCTTCTTCGGGAATCCCATTATAAGAGCTCTTGCTGCATAAACTTCCTGGACCGTCTGGATGCTGCTTGGCTGATAAGGCCTTACATTGTGGTTGTGCGTGTGTCCATGCTCTTCGTCCTACAAGATTGTAATCATTTTCTAGAGCTGGTGATTGTACTGAGCCACTTGGAAAGATGCTGTGGACTGGGCCAGCCTACACGTGTGCATGTGTGAGTGTGATCATTTGTGTGTATTTAGAAACCCAGTAATGGTGCAATGAATGGATGGATCGCAGTGTCGGGCACAGAGAAGCACTCAACAAATAGTTGTTGAGTTGAACCAAATTATAAGTGGTTAAATATTTCATGGTTCTCTAGTCTTTCTCCTTCATGCCATTTGCTGTGGGTTAGAAAACAAACTGAAGTCATATTTGCACTAAAGAGTGATAAGTGTTTGCTGGTTATCTGCGGAGCCATAGAACCTTTAGCTGTTTTACAGCTCTGGTTCTTTTTTTTAAAAAACTATGTTTACTGTTTCTTGACATTATGTACACTGATATAAAAATTTAATTAGACTCTTTCTTTTCAATTAATTATTACAGCCCTGTTTGTTTACTCTCTTGACAGAGCTTGCATTAGGAGAACAAGAGAGATCAATTTTCTATCACAAAATTAATTACTTTTGACCAAAGTCCAGTGTGCCTGTGAGTGTACACCCCATTCTTTGTGACTTCATGGGCAGCTGAAGGATTGTGGGTTGTGACTTGTATGAATATTCAGATTGCCTCAGTGAAAGGATACTGTGATTCGATCCATAAGGTGTAATGATCACTGCCCTTCTCAGAGCCGCACATGTGGCAAAATTAAAATTTAGAGATTAAAAATATACTTATGTCTTCTGCATTGCTCATGGCTTAATTTTTTGTTTTTGTTTTTGTTTTTAAATATCCAGAGAGTTGAAATTGGGGACAGGTAAAGGCATCTGCCTTCAGGAAGTTGTTTTCTTTGACAATGCCTATGAAAGAAGAAAGATGTGCACTCCAGGACGTCAGGGAGCTTTATTTCCCCCCAGGTCCTCCATAGTGCTTGGCACATAGTAGCTGTTCAGTCAATATTTGATGAATCAGAATGCATAAGATAAAAGTGCTTTCTGGATTAAGGGTTCCCAGTGTCCACGGTTCTTTACTCCGTGATTCATGTCTTAGATGTGGCCGTTTTCAGTGTGGGAGCGTGGATCACACCCCTGTGTCAGAGGTGCTGTGGTCCACACAACCAAGGCTGCTGGGACTATTTCCCCCATCTCCCTTTCTCATGCAAGTATATTCAGAAATAGTTCAGTACAGAGAGGATACAGAACAACTGCAAAGCTAGTGACAGTGGCAGGGCAGAGTCTGGGCCTGGTCCCCAAGAGCAGGTCACAAACATTGGGAGCCACATTCATCTAGAGCAAAGCCATCTGCTGTTGTTACTGGCTTTGTGATGTTGGGACATGCAGCATCCCTCTCTTGTTTTCTGGCATTGATCTGTACTACTGGCCTGATAATCCCTGCCACACAATAAGATGATAAGTGATGCGTCCTATACTGAGATAGTTCAATTAAGTGTCCGTTTATAATTCCCTTACCTTCTAGTGACATGCCCCCTTAATAATGAGAGTGGTTCTACATCTTCTCTGCACAGAACTAATTATGAGTGTGCTTTCTTGAAATGGGAACATGGGAGAAAAAGTCCCGGCAGCCTGGTACCTGGGGTCCTTAGAAAATCTTTAATACAATGCAGAATTAGAGGGCTAAAGCCTAAGTGCAGGAAGGACCCCTCCTGAGAGCAGATGGTGGTGCGATGTGGTGTATGAGTTTGTGTGTGATGGGGTGGACATGTGAGAGGAGCAGAAGCTCCACAAATCGCACAGTACAGTAGGACTCTGCATTGGTGGAAACCATCTTTAGCTGCACTGTCTGTTGCATAACTATAGTCACATGTAGCTCTTGAGATGTGGCCGGTGCTTCTGAGGAACCAGACCTTGAATTCATCTAGTTTTAATGTAATCACTTGAAGCCAGTGGCCACTGCACAGGACAGACAGATTGGTGTAAACTCTTTGCTGTGACACAAAAGTTTGCCACCTTTCCTTTTCCTGGGAGCTTGGGAGAAACACTGTAACACCACTCAGGCCTCTCCTCAGACCTCCTGGCTCTGAACCTGCCTTTTCCTAAGACCCTTTGGTGGTTCCTAAGCATGTTTGAATTGACAAACCACTGGCTCATGTTCAGGTTGTTGGGTTTTCTTCAGAGGCTGCGCTGTAGTTGCAGTGCTGGACAGAATGGAGGGATCTTGTCATCTTCTTTGTCTTCTCAGCCAATCTCACAAACGCTTTGGTTCCTGGGGATCCATGTGTGTAGACCTCTGTGTGTCCCTGAGGTTAGGAGATCAAAAGTAAAAGTTTTAAGTGTAGCTTTCATCTCAGGATTAAGCATGCTTGTATATTCCTTTCCAAAAACCTCCTTAGCGTCCACACTTCCATGTTTTCCCTCCAGAAATTTGCTCTGCCCTTAACTCTTCACTCATCTCACTACAGCCATGTGTTTTGTTTGCTCCACTTTTGTCTTAAACTAGGAGCGCTATGGGCGTGTAGACACACACACACACACACACACACACACACACAACTTTTGAGATGTTTCCAACTAATCCAGTATGTTCACATTGTGGTTCTCCTAATGCTTCCAAGCACTCTAGCTAGTGATGAATATTTTAAAAGCACGCATAGTGTTTTCTCTTGAAGTGACATTAGAGAAATGTTCTCCCACCTTTCTGAAAGTATTAATAATTTCTGTCTTATAATGGGGCTAATTTAACCTGTTGAAATCAACCGCAGAAAAGTTTGTAGATTCCTTTGAGACTCGCCTCCTAACTTTTTTTGGCTAACATGGATGTTGCCTCGATATTGATGTTAACCAAAACTGGGAATTTGGCCCTGCGTCTAATCATGTTGATGGAGACTCTTCCTATGTGAACGGCTCAGAGACATCATGCAGAGAAGACTTAGCTTCAGACGTTGTCTCGGGCACCAGGAGGAAAGGGAGGCACAGAGACACCGTTGTAGCATCGTAGGCTCCTGCAGGAGTCTCTGAAGCAGACGCAGGGTCACAGCGTTCACACGGAGCCAGAACCTGAGCGCTGGGCAGCTTGGCTCAGGGATGCTCACTCCGTTCACTTCGCCCTCTTTGCTCTGTTTCTGATGCCCACAGTGCTGGCCATTCCACCGTCATTCTGTACTTCCATTGCCTTTTATTTATTTATTTATTTATTTAAAGCAAAACAAAAAAATGATACAGAATTTCAAGAAAGGAAAAAAAAAGTAGAGAATTAACCCTAGTTAATATATTGCACATTGTTATCTCAGAACTAGTTGTTCAGGGTATCAAATCTAGATACATAAGTGATCAAACAATGACAGCACAGACTGTTCTTTTTGATGAGATTAGTAGCATAGTTACCTACCTAGCACACATCTACACACATAAACTTATATGTTTACCAACCTACATAGGATCTTTTCCTTTCTTCCTTCTTTCCTTTCCCCTATCCCAGTAGTTCTGTCCTTCTGAGCACTTTCTTCCCCTTTCTTTATTACAATAGCTATTGTACCAAATGTTGCTCCTTAGCTTATTTTGCCACTCGCATGTGAGATGTTTATTTTATATAAATCTCTTAAAGCCTAGGACTTTGTTTTGTTCCCGGTTGTAGCCTGCCTTCCCTTTTCCCTGTCATTGTTCTATCTGGGGTGTAGAACTGGGCCCAGCCCATCACCCCACTGGGGATTTATTTCCAAAGGTGTGAATGAATGACTGCACTCTAGTGTTCCTCTGGGAGGACTCAGCAGGATGAGCAAGCCCTCTGAGGCATCTGCCTGGCCCTGACCACTCTTTGCAGGAGTTTCTTGATCTTATTGTTGCCTAGCTAACTACCTTGCCACTCCCTTCTTGTTAGCCATCCCAAGTGTCCTTTGTTTGAGAGTTCTCCATCCCTCCTTTCGCATTCCTTCCCTCTGCCACCCCCTCCAGTCCAGAGCACTGTGCCTGCGTGTGCCTGAGCTTAGGCTGCCCTGGCTCTTACCGTTCATAGCCAGCCCCTTCTCAGCAGACTTCAAGTTGAGTGAGGGCAGGAACCACATCGCTGTTCCTCCCTCACACCCGCACTGCAGGCTCACTCCCAGCACAGAGTCTACACTTAGAAGCTCCTTCCCGATGGATGAACAAAGCTCCCCACCACTGTGGGTAGATCCACACACACAGAATGTGTTGAAGGCAAGTCTCACTTCTCTAGAATTAAGTGTTTCTCTGGCACCACAAGATCTTACTATTCAAGCTGTGAGATTTAAAGGCAAAATGCTTCCTGCTAATTATTAACGTTTGCCCTGAAAGAACAGAGCCATTATGGGGCCCTGAACCCTGGCACGCTGCCCCCCTCCTAGCAGTGAACAACACCAGGGAGCGGGAGAGAAAGCAAAGGCCACCATGGCCCTGGCACCCTCCAGACCTCAACTACCCAAAGAGGATTTCAGCATCCGGGCCAAAAGAGTTGGGAGTGGGTAAAAGGATTTGAAATGAGATTATAGGATGCAAAGGATCCTAGTTTTTGTTCAGAAAAGAATTTACTGATTTTCTTCAAGATAGTGAGACAATACAGTTGAAGGTCCGGAGTGTAGATCAATGTCCTGGGGCTCTTCAAATACTTAAAAATACATTAACTTGTAGTTGTACTTTCTGGGCTTCTTATCTTTAAATAAATAAATAAGTAAATAAATAAATGACAGGAACAGAAGGAAATAAAGAAGCTCATGAAGCACTCTAAAACAAATCAAATTGTAACTAACACCTATTAAGAGAATGCAAAGACAGCATCAGATTTGGTCTGTGTTTTCAGGCCAAGATCTAGAAAGTCAATGGGTAGTTGACCAGGAACAGTTTAACTTGAGCCCCGAGAGAGGTCCTTTCCCCTGGCTCCACACATCAAAGACCATCCATAAAGACCCCACGCATTCGGCCGAGTCAAGGTTAGAGCCAAGCTGTGTGCCATCTCTGTTGGTTTTTATGGCCATCATGACAATTCTCCTAATGCACCAAAGTCTTTTTCCCTTTTGTTGCTTCCTAGAAGTGTATTTTGCTTGGCTCTCCTAACCCTAAATCTCCGTTAGCATCTCCTTGCTCACCTCATTAGTGTCCCTGCTTTATCTGAGGTCTGTATTGATAGGAAGTGGCTTTTTGCCTAAATTAGAGCAAGAATTCACCTCCCCCAAATATGATGAGGAGACCCATGAGGGATTTGTCTTGCTGCTGATAATACTTGGGTTGGATTCTTTCTTGCGTGCTGGTTGAGGATTAGGTGACTCACAGAGGTACACAAGAGAACACCGAGTTACGTGAAATGCAACCCAGTGAATACCAGGTTAATTCCATGTTTAGCAAGGGGACTGCTTGGTGGATAATTCTGAAGAAAACCTGTGACAGATCTTTGTATCGTAGAACCTCGAGTTAGCAAAAGTTTGGGGAACAGGGATTTATAAAACTTACCACTAAACCTTTTGTTTGAACTTCTGTTAGCAAAAATTCCTTGTGAATCTGTGGGTCTGTTTCTGACAGTAGGGTGAACGTGCAGAGTGAATATTTGAGGTGTTGGAAGACACTGTGTCTCACCATTCAGTGTCCACTTTGTAAATGTTGGTATAAAATGGGTATCCATGCTCAGAAGACTGCGGGGAGTGATTATTTTGGAAGTAGCCCAGATCCAAACTTCTTACCTATTTCTTTAAAAAAATAAAGTAACCTCTCTCCTCTCTTTTGGTGTTTTTTTTCGTCGTTGTTGTTGTTTTTGTTTTCTGCATCTGGGATCAAACTCACGACCACACGTTTACCAGGGTGGGCCTTTAGCCAACTGAGCTAAACCCTGGAGCTCTCTCCTCTCTTTTTTTTATTTACCACCCCAAACTTTTTAAAATTAAAAAAAAATTTTTTTTTATTTGAAGACAATAAGTAGCCGAATTTCAGTTAATTAAAATTTTAATTGTGTTTGATTCTGCAGCAGATCTGATGTTGACTTATCTTAATAATGACGTGCAAAGTGTCAACTTCAGGCTTTCGGTCCTCCTGTACATGAAGGGATTCGGCAGCAGCCTCAAAGCCTGCTGACTTTGCCTGGTTCTTTGTATTTGCTGTTCATTTTTGGTGTTCTATTCAGGTAGGAAAGGCATGATCTCTTATCCAAGACCTGATATTGTGTGTACAGTGTGAGCACTTGTGTGTTGGACATAAGACATCACCTGTATGAAATTTAACTAAGTCTTGCCAATCTTTGAAAAAAGAGCAAAGCAGCTTGAGACCACTTTATTATTAGTGTTCTTGCCTGCAAGATTGGTCTTTGTCTGGTATCTGCAAACCTGGATTTTAGGCGGGTTCCCCCCATATCTTGAACTGTGCAGAATGGTTCACTCTGCTTTCATCATTTGTATAAACAGTGTGGTTGGTGGTAGCAGCCTGGAATCTTGGTGTGTTCTGGCAGAAGGTGCCCACACAAGTAAAAACGGGGCATGGAGTCTCTGACTTGCTTTCCTGGGAGGCAGCATTGCACAGGTATTATGGGGACTCCTTCCTGGAATCTTCCTTATCAGGATTTGTTCTTTAAGCCCTTCCTGTGTGACCCCAGGCGTGGACTCCTGGAAGCTTGTGTCCTGATGGGCTCTGGAATTCATCCCCTGAGCCTTTCCTCTTCACTGATTGTGCTTTGTATCCTTTTGCTGAGATAAATCGCAGCTGTGAGCATGACAGAGAAGGTGCTTAATAATTGTTAACTGAGATTATGTTTTACTGTTCCATGTTAGCACCTCCCCTCTGAATTCCCAGCTGCTCTTTGCAGTGTACCTGAATGAGGAGGGGAAGTGGGAAGTTGATGGAACTTGGCTCATATGCTCAAGATACTTACTGTGATAGGGCAGATGAGCTTAACAAAAGGTAGATATTGGGAAGTCGGAAGAATACGTTCAAGTGGGAAGAGTAACAAGGGAGCGGGGAGGAAAGCAAGGAAGAAGGAAAAGAGAGAATGAAAGTAAAAATGGAAATAAAACTTGTGTGAATGAGGAGGGGAAGAAGGGAGGAGGGAGTGTGGAAAAGAGAAGAACTGAGATGTGTTATGTACTGGTACAATTATATTCCTTACGATGAGTGTGATCAATATGTATGATAATACATACTAATAAAAAGAATAAAGTTCAAAAAAATACTTACTGGTTAGTGGAAAGATATAAGATGCCTGAATAGATTAACCATCCCAGAGGTGTCTGGGTCAACTAGTGATGACGCTATCTAAAGAACCCAGGGAAGGAAGGAGTCTGGGTGAGGTGGGAGGCAAGCAGATTGCCACAGCCAAGTCCCCAAACTCAAACCCGTCACCCTCTCAGATCTGAGAGAGAGAGAGAGAGAGAGAGAGAGAGAGAGAGAGAGAGAATGAGAGAGAATATGAATCAGGAGTTGGTGTGCTGCAAAGAAACAACCATGAACATGAATTCTGCCTGTGGGACCCTTCTACTCTACCCTTGCCTTTCTCCCAGGTGACACTGAGAACTACTTGATTCACAGTGGGCACATCCAAGAGAGCAATCACAGTATAATGATTTCGGAACAACCTCTCTGAGATGTCTAGGTTTCCTCTTGGTGCACTGAGGTAGAAGAAACTTGTGGAGAGAGGAAAGTACGTCCGCTTTAGCACGACTTCCAGGCCTTATGCCTCCTAAGCACACGAGCATGTCTGAGGAAGCCAGGGTTTTGTTACCAACAGTGGCATCACTTAGTCAGTGGGAGGACTGACCTGAGAAACCTGCTGTTGAAAGATGGTAACTGGGCCATTTGCCACATGCAGACATTTCAGCTAAGGACCTTCCTTAGTACCTCCTAAAGGCCATATTGCATATCTTAATGAGATGGCTTTTACTGTTTATTTTAATCTGAGGTAGCTATTGAAGTCACCATATAAAGCTATATTATAAAGCCACATTGCAGCCTTGGGGTCATGGTTTTTTGTATCATTTAGTTTCTGCTATGTAACAAATACCTCAAACCAAACAGCCTAAAAGAATAATCATTAATTTGCTCATTATCCCATGTGTTGACAACTTGAGCCACATCGGACCAGATTCAACTTGAATGGTACACTGCTTACCTTGTGGTGTTAGCTGGGCACCCTTGGGTATATGGGCTTCCACTGGGATGACTGAGCCTGCTGGAGTCTCTCTCCTTGGGGGTCTTACATTCTTCAGGAAGCTATTCCAAATTTAGTCACATGGTGGCAGGACTCCTTGTAACAAGATGAGCAAGCCCCAGGGGGCACAAACTTTCCCAGTTTCTACAAATGTCATATTTGCTATTGTACCATAGGCCACAGCAAATCTTGAGTCATGGTGTTGGTGGGAGACACAGCAGGGTGTGGATACAGGAATACATGATTTTTGTGGCCCACCGCTACAGTAGTTTACAATAAGGAGTTTATCTAGGGCAGTGATACAGAACCTTTTAGAGACTGAGTGCCCAAACTGCAATCCAAAACCCACGTATTTATTGCAAAGTGTCTACACTGCAATTAAACCTGAATGCTGAGGTTTTAGTTGGGACTTGGCTTAGTTTAACTTGGTTTTAGTGTGGACCTGGTGGCTTGGTTTGCATGCCAACAGAGAGGGCTCTGCATGCCTGCTGCAGCATGCATGCCGTAGGTTTGCCATCACGGATCTAGAGTCTTGCTAAAAACTCAAGCAGGATGTCACTGTGGGCCCTCTTTGGTTTTCTTATGATCAGCTGTCTATGTGAGTTGGCTCATAGCTTGATGGTACCCTTAGTCCCAAAGGGCTACTGAGAGAGTAGGGCTGGCTCAGCCCAAAACTGATGTTAATGACAAGGGAGGAATTCTGAGCTGATACCACCTGTAGTCCATGTGAAGAGCTGTGACATAATGACTTCTCAGATCCCTGCAGTTTTCTCAGCCTACCTTGAGCCTTGGCTACATCTTCTCTTCATTTTTGAGTCTCTCTCAGGCAACATCTGCAGTTCTGGAATGGAAACATTTTGAGGTCAGTGGAGCAGTAGAAGAGAGCAGAGAGAAATGGGAGACACAGAAACATGTCCTGGAGACTGGATGATGCCCAGATTCTTTAGCTGTTTTTGCTGCCAGTTGACTTTGATCTCATGGGCAAATATAAGGGTAGAGTGGATACACTGGATAATACCTGTTTCAACGAAGTTGTAGTAATCTTATTTTAAGTGTGTACCCTTTCAAGGTTTTTGCTGATGTTAAAGATTATATTTAGCATATAATTATGCTGTCTTACCAAAATATTGCCTTGGAATGCACTAAGAGACCAGAGTTGAAGGAATGATTTTGAGATCAGAGAGGTGTTTTGACTATAGAGTCAAGAATGAGTAATCAGAAGGGTAGATAGATGATGGTCTTTGGGCCCTAGGATGAGCCTGGGCCTGACATTAAAGGATGTATTTGTCTCTGCCTACCCCCTGCCCACCCCAGGGTTGGCTAAGCCAAGTGTTGGGGCTGAGGCTGTTGGGTATCAAAGATTCCATCAAATGAACTTAGGAAATAGTTCATTGAGATGAGGAGGCTTCTAGAAGGATGAGTATGAGGGAGGTAACTTCTGATGCAAGTAGAGAAGATTCAGTTTGAGCAAAAGTGAAATTTTCATTCTTTCTGAGACTATGCCATCAGCTCAGTTGAGTGCATTCCATTGTCTTGAGGTCCAGAAGTAGAAGTCCCTTGCTGTTGTGGGACTACTGAAGGCTCTAGGTTGGTTGGTAGCATCACCAAGTGTGAAAAATGGCTCCATAACTGCATATCTGAGTGCATGTGTGTGTACATGTGACCATATGAAACCTTGTGAGAAGCACAGGCTGAGCCCCCTCCATCTGTATCGAGTCTGAACAGTGATAGTCTCAGTCCTGGGAGCCAAGAACCAAGCTCATCTTGGCCACCATTGTGTTCCCAAGATTGTGTGCTTCCCGGCATCTGTTAAGCAGTGAAGAAGTATCTGTTGAATACATTAAGAAAATCTAGACTTTTTTTTTTTTACCGAAGTATCTTTGCTTAGTAATTTTTATGGAATTAACCTAGACATTTTAATTGGTCACAGAAGAATGAGTGTTGATGTCTTTTAAATTCTTTTTGATGGTGCTGGGAAGAAAAATACAAGGACGCTGACAAGACAATTGACCAAACTTAAATTCATCCATTATTCAAAACAAATACAGACTAACTGCACAAAAACACAGAGTCTTAAATTGTTTAGGTTAACCAGCATGTGATGGTGGAGTATCTATCTTTTTGTCATGTATTTATGTTTTTCTAGAATTAAAATACTGTTATTTTCTGATTGCTAAGTTAATATATAGTCTTGTAAAATGGTCATACAATAAGGCAGCATAAAAAACTGAATAAAACGAATTCACTGTGGAATATACATAACATAAAATTTATTATTTTGCTCATTTTTTTAAATGTACAATTCAATAGTGTTAAGTGTATTCACTGTGTTGTGCAATCGGATCTGATGCACTGGTACCCTTGTTTCTAGCCTCTGGCAGTACTTTCCTGCTTTCTATGAATTTGGCCATCCTCGGTACTTGATATTTTAAGTGGAATCATGTATTATTGCCCTTTCATGACTGGCATATTTGTTTGCTTTCCCTAAGGTTCACCCATGTTGTAACAGGTGTCAGAATTTCCTTCCCTTTTATAGCTAATATCCTTTGTTTGTATGCACGAGATTCTGTTTATCCTTCCATCTGTTGAGGGACATTGGCGTTACTTCTATCTCTTGCGTACTATGAATAATGCTCCTAAGGACGCAAGTGTTGTCTTTTTAAAATGTTACTTTGCCCACACATATTTTGCTTACATGTAAGGTCACACTGTATGTGCTGCTTTGTCTGGTTTTTTGAGTCAGGGTCTCCCTATGTAGTTCAGGCTGGCCCTGAGCTCACAGTGATTCTCCTGCCTCAGACTCCTAAGTGCTGGGATTACAGGCATGTGTCACCATGCTCTGCTTGTGTGCTGCTTTGTAATCTGCATTTATACACTACACTAAACCAGGTACATCTTCTCTTATCAGGACTGATATGCAGTACTCTCTTCTCACTATGTGTAGGATGCCCCCAATGTGGTTTTTCCCACACTTTTCCCATTTCTTAATATAACCATGCCTTAGTAAGTATGCTGAGACTTTGACTTCTTTTTAAGTTTTTTTTCATTAGTGTGTAGTGTGTATTGAACCCAGGGCATTGCACAAGCTAGACACTGAACAAGTGCTGCACCACGGCTGCAGATGGGGTTAAAAGGTTCAGGCTAGACTTGTACTTGTGATCCTCCTGGGTCAGCCTCCTGAGTAGCTGGGATTACAATCCCACCTGGCAAGAGTTAGACTCTCCCATCCTTGCCTAGTAATAAAAAATGATTTCTGTTAGGCCTTAGGCTGGATTCAGTACAAGTTAGAGACTCAGAAGAATTTGGTATGAGTGATTTGCTGAGGAGTGTTTGCAGGAGAGAGTGGGGAAGGTAGGCAGCAGCAGGAGGAAAGGACAAGCAAAGAAGCCCTGAAGTCCAGCCATTACCACACTGGCAGAATTGTCTTCTTGGGACAAGGGCCACCCAGCATTTATCTTGGAACTCCTAGGCCTCTTGGGATTTTCAGCTTACAGCATTTTGGTAGGAGCTGTTACGAGCTGCTAGCCCAGCCTGAAGGGCAGCTTGGGGGTAGGTGCAGCCCTGGTACAGAGAACATGATGGGGGGCATGGGTACAGGTGCTAGTGACATCTGGGTTCCTGTCTTTAAGCCTGATGCTCAGCTGAGTGCACAGATGCAGTTTTACCAGCCTTGTGTCCTATGTGCAGAAGGCAAAGTATGTTTCCCCGCATCCCTCAGTAATAAGGAAGGCGTGGAGTGATTGTGAGGTAGATTCTGGGCTAATTCTAGAACCTGAGCTCATTTTTGGCTGACCATGGAATATAAAGCTTATTTCCAAGAAGCTGAATTGGTGGATTAGAGAGATATACTGTGTGTGCATGTGTGTAAAACTAGCCGTCCCTTGTCTCGTCAGTCTAAAATATGTGCTAATATAATGGATGGAGACTTTGGGCTTTATTTTCCTTTCTTGTGCTACTGCTGAGATTAACACTCTTTGTAATATTTATTGACCAACAATATTTTTTTCTTCATGCCCAGTGTTTGGTGAGAGGCTTTTCTCACTTTGTGATGGTTTTCTTGGGCTTGAGTTTAGATGATCTAAATCTCCCCTGCTGGTTTGAATGCTGAAGTTATAGTACACTTGGTTTCCACCAGTGCTTCTTTCTATTTCTAGACTTTCATGGAATTCTCTGTCTACTCCAAAGTTAAGACCATGCTTTTTTAATGACCACATATTTACTACCCCTACCTCCCTCTTGTTTTTTTTTTTTTTTTTTGCAATGCTAGGCATCAAACCCAGGGCCTGCCAGTCCAGCACTGTACCACTGAACTACATACTTTAGATTTCCAAAGGTACGAATTTGTAGGATTTCTCATGTCAGCTAAATACTTTCTAAAGGTTTTCCAGGTAAAGGATATTTATAGGCAATCTAGTCCCAAGTGAAAAGTGGTAAAAGTTTTATTAGCACTTAATAAATGGTGAACGTGGTGTTCAGTGGGGGCACTGTTTCTCTCTTCAGCCTCACTACTATTACCTCCACCAGCATGGCGGTTTCTTTTCTTAAAGGAAGTGGAAAAGATAACCATTTGAGTTACCAGTGGATCTGTTAGTAGTTGTCTTTGCAGTAGAGAAAATCTGACAATGCATGGCTTGTGAGCCAGTGAAAATCTGTGGGTTTCATCTTAACTGGAAAGTCCAGGAAGACGTCCAATGTTGGGGAGGCCATGGCCTCCTGGTTCAAAGTCCTTTGGACCCAGTTTCTCTGCTTTTCGTCGTTCCTTGTGTGGTTTGCCCCTCTTCTCCTGCAAGCTTTTGCCTAATGGAGCAGGATGGCTGCCTAATCCCGTGTGAATCCTTGCATGCTCAAGCCCAATAAAAAGGGAGAGTCCCCTGCCTGAGAGTTTGGAGATTGTGGGGAGTTTGGGGGGTTTGGTCTGACTACAAGTGGCCTATGATGGATCTAAATTGTTAACTGTAGCAGAAGACAGGGAACGTTTTTGGCTCATGCCAGTTAAGATACCACCATGCATTGGGGAAGTCCTGGAACCCAGGAGAATTGAGGGAGCCTTTACTGAAGGAGAGAGAATGGATGCTAGTTGCCAGAACCATAGTAAATGCCACTGTACTCACACTGGTGGGGTGAGGCTTACTGTGGTTTTATTTTCACATTGAGAAGAATTCATACTGTCAGGATTCGATAGGGAACTGTTTTAGAGAGCTGGGCTCACCCGGATTCTAGCGACTGGAGGAGTCAGCGTGCCCCCGTCAGGTAAGCCTGACTATGCACCATCTGGAGATCCCAGGGAAACCAGGGCCATCTGTAACGCTCGGCCAAGCTTGGCTGGGTTCTCATTGCTAAGTGAGGTTCTTCCTAACAAGGGAGGTGAGGTTCAGCCTGCTGTTTCCGTATTAAACCAAAAAGTGTTCCTCAGCAGCACCGTGGGCGTGATTGGCTGTGAAGAGCTGGGCTTGCACTCCCAGCTGGCTGGAAGCCAGCCACAGATCTCCGGGCTAAAGCACGTTGCCATCCCAGCCTCTGGAATGGTTTAGCTGAGACTGGAATGATGAGCTCTGCCTAGTTAATGGAGGTTTTACTTTGCTTCTTTACTGCTGTTCTGTGCAATCCCACTCTCACTCCTTTCTCTTTATCGATAAATTTGCAATTCTAATAGCAGAAGCAACCTGTTTAATAGAAACAACAGTGACCCTATGTCCACCTCACTGACCTGGTGTCCATGTCTGCTGTACTCCTGCCCAGCGTACAGTCTCTGTGCTTCCATCTGTAAGGTGAAATGGGGGCGCTTGAAGATTCCTGGAGTCATAGAGGCCTTGGATATTAATCCAAAGCAGCTGCAGACCACATGAAGCCCAATCCACATACCCAACAGATAGAAAGAGCTGTAAGGGAAGACTGAGAGGAAGACTCTTGAACCTGGTACAGATGTTGGGATTCTTGAATATAGGGGCACTGGAACCACTGCATGAAAAATTAGTGTCACTGTTGGCCACAGGGCAACCCACACACACGCACAGGGACCACAGTGCAGCACGGTTTCGAGGACGCTGGTGCCTGGTATGAGAAATCCCCTGCCTTCTGGATTCTGAGTGGCTCTTGCTTTTGATCCAGGCCAAGTAGATGCTGGGTGCTGGCATCTCCTGTGACTGCTCTTGGGTCAGGTTTTCTCCCATTCCAATCAGCTGCGGCCATCGATTTGGATAAATGCGGCACAAAGTATGTTCTGTGCTTTGGCAGACTGTGGAGCAACATTTTCCTGAGGACAGAAGACTAGAGTGTTCACCTGGTATCCTGGGCCACAAAATAGTGCTCTCCCCGTTTCCAATTTGGAAATACAATGACTGTTTTCAGAGAAAGAAGTCTCTGGACCTGGAGTCTGCCAGAACAGACTGTTCACCTGCAGAAAATGTCATGGGACGTTCCAAGCTAATTCAGATGATGCAAGCTCATTTTAGGAGAGCCGATTGTGTACTACAAGATTGGAGGATAAATACAGCTTCCTTTCCTCCTTCTTTCCATCCATCCATTCATACTAGACATTGAACCTAGGGCCTCATGCATTCTAAGCAAGTTTTCTACCACTGAGTTTCATTTCCAACCCTTTAATTAATTTTGAGAAAAAGGTTCTGTAATTTGCCCAGGTTAAGCTCAAACTTGATCCTTCTGCCTCAGCCTACCAGTAGTGGGTAGTTGTTGCACTATGCCCACCTAGTTTTCATTTTTATGTTATTCTCGCAGTCTTCCTCCAAAAGGGCTACAGTCTTAAAAGTTTTGATAGAATTTGAAGATCTTCTCTTTCTTACATTGGTGTCAGTGTCCAGAAGTGATATCTGTCTGACACTCAGATTTTGGTCAATAGAGATTGCAGTAGGATTTATTTATAAGTGATCCTGAAAGTTTTGAAAAGTGACACTAATTTGAAGCTTTGGTTGACAGTGGGATTGGGAAAGAGGGAGGGAGGGAGGGAGAGAGAGAGAGAGAGGAAGAGAGGAGAGGGAGAGAGGGAGGGGGGGAGAGGTGACAAGGTCCCTTACCATGGCCATGCAAAAATTACAGGGTGGATGGAATATGACACAAAAATGCCTCTCCAGAGAATAAGCAGAGTACAAGCTGCCAGTTAGCTTGTGTGAGCCCTTGGGCTCCCCTCTCATATGACCTTAGGGCTAACTGCTTGTTCAGGACTTTGCCAGGAGCCTTATGGCCCTCGTGACAGGCAGACCCACCCCAGGAACTCTGCAAGAACTCTGCACTCACTTTCTACACAGAGAATCCTGAGCGAGTCTCAAAGCAGAGGGAATTGAAAATGCAAGTAAAAGAAAAATCTTGAGAGTGAATGCTGCAGTCTCACATCCACCCATCAGCTCTGTAAGAGTTGTGAAATTGGTGAGTGTCCTCAGAATTTCTTTAGAAATATGGAGTCAGCCCTCTGTACCCACAGATTCTAAATCCTCAGATTCAGCCAACCACAGATCCAAAGGCATTTGGAAAGGCATAAATCATGTCTGCACAAACACGTGCAGGCTTCTTTTTCTTGCCATATACAAAATTATTTACATAGCATTTACATGGTGTTGGGTATTACTAGTAATCTAGAGATGATGTAAATATACAAGAGGGTGTGCATATGTTAGGTGCCAGTACTGTGGTATTTTACATAAGAGACCTCAGCATCCATGGGGTTTGGTGTGCTTGAGCCGTCCTAGTAACAGTCCCTCAGCTGATACCTGGGGCGACTGTGTACTTTAAAAAGCTTAGGCTTTCAGGTGCCTCTCGTCATCCTCATTCTTGAAGGAGTAAGCAAAAAGACATGCTTCCACAAAATGCAAACGCTTGACTTCGTTTAGTGTAATATTTAAGGAAATTTGTTAAAAGCTGCAGATGCAGCTAGGCTTCTTGAATCGTACTACATGACCGGTGACCATGAATCAAAGTCAGGTATACCTTGTATTTAGTTAAGTTCTGTTTAATAGGAATCATTCTTATCAATGCCCCCCACAAAACCCTCCATGACCATAAAGCTTTTAAATATTTGTCCCATTTTGTAATTAGTATAGATTTGTCAGTGGCTCTTCCTGATTTGGGAGGAAGTATGCTTGGCTGTTGCCAGGCAACAGCCCATCCCGCTGTTAGCTGCCAGCAGGCTGTTGACAGTAACTGTAAATTCTTTTGTCTTGTTAACAAAAAATGAGTGTTAAAGATACAGCAGTCTATAAAGTCCTCTCTGTTGTTCAAATATCTATAGCTTAGGTAATAAATTCCTCCACTTAATATAACCTTGATGTGCTGCTGAAATTCATAGCGTGCTTAGAGAAAACCTGCACACTCATGTACTTGAGTTACATGTTTTCAGCTGGCGGCACTAAAGCTCATAAGGAGAGACAGTGATGTAATGAAGGTGCTGTTTTCTCAAGGTCTCTTACAAAGGATCTGAGGTTTTTGTTAAATTACAGGTTGTGATGTGGTTATGAACCTCCAGCATAAATGTCTCAAGTGGGAGCTATATTCATAAGCAGGCGCCACCCATTGACCTTCCCTGACCCCTGTCCCCTCGTGACCCTGAGTAAACAGAACACAGCACCCCAGCAGTGGGAGAGTCCTGCTTAAGGCCAGACCCTTTGTCCCCTCCCTCTCCAGCTCAGCCAGATGCAGTGTGAGTTTTCTAGGAGAAACTTCTTAGAGCACATTCTTATTTCATAAGCAAATACCAGATGAGTCATCCTTTGGACTCATAGATGTAGAAGAAGGAAAATCACTGTTTACTTGGGTTTTTTATTTAAAGTAACTGCATTGTATACCAGACTTGTCCCCAGATGCCTGTGTCTAAAGGACACATCTATTGGGGGTCCTGTACGGTGTCAGGCACGTGGTAAGTGTTTTGTCACTTGGCCTCCCAACTCTGTGCTGAAGGTCAGGAAACCCTGATGCTCAGATTGTGTCTTAGAAACGAAGAGTGGAGTTGAAAATGTGATTTCCTCTGACTTCCAAGCCCCTACTTTTTGGGGGCCAGTTTTCAGAAGACATCCAGAGCGGTCCAGTTGTCCATTGAACCAGTATAAAGCCTTAAAAGAGTGGCCAAGAAGTATATTTCATTCTTTGTTTCCGTGATTTCTAAGAACAGCTCTTGGAAGTTTTCAGCAGCATAGATAGCTTTTAAAGGGTACCTTACATTTGCGTGTGTTTTCTTTGCCATCTCTGCTCCTACTTCAAACATAGTTGGAATTCTCAGATAGCATCTCTCTCACATCTTTACTGCAACTGTCATTGCAATCGGTTTTCCCATAAAGCTGGACATTTTTGCATCATCTCTGCTCTCTCAGGGCTCCAGCTCAGCAGATAGCCCTATTGGCAACAGCGGCTGCAATCCCAGCTCTGTCCTTTTCAGGGGCATTTTTTGCTACAAGCCACTGTGGAACTACTTCAGCATCATGTAAACATGCCAGAGTATGTTAACAGCTGCTGGTGTTTTAAAGTTGAACCAGCTCAGAACTAAAAGGAGATCTGCTTTCAGGTTCTGCTCAAGTTTGCATGTGACAGTATCAAAGCTATTTTTAGTGGAGTGATCACCGGCAAGAAGCTGAAAACGGCTGCATTCAACTATAAACAGTGGAGAGAAAGGATCATTTATGCACTGCTGCAGTTCTTGAGTCCATTTATACGGGAGACAAAGGGGCATGTAAATCTGTTCTTCAAAGTTATGAAGTTTTCAGAAGGTTTGGACCCGCAGCACCTTTGCAGAGCCAGTAGTTAATTTAGTGCTTGGCTGCCTGGGCTCTGAGTTAAACTAGATGTATTGATATGAGTGAATCTTTGGACTTTTTAATGTCCATTCTGAAAGCAAGGTGGTGTATAGATGTGCAAAATATCTGACAAACTTTTTAAGTGTTTGTATCATTTCCTCAATTTTTCTTTTATTTTTTGTAGGTGACAAAAGTCAAGAGACAGCAGGAGAAGGGAACTGGGCTTATAAGCGTACTGTGCATGAGCCACATGATCCATAAGCAATTTGCTTTTCCAGGTATACTTAGCTGCAAAATGAGGATCCTGGTACCAGCTCTGTATACTTTATAGGGCTTGTTTCTTTTCAGGTGATGTTTGTCAAACACCTTCTCTACACCAGCCACTGAGAACTTTCATGGGACAGTCACTCTTGGAATGTGTGTAGTGTAGATTCATAAATACTGCCACATGGTACATGTAAAGACAGGATGTGCTCTGGGCATGGAGTGGAGAAGGTGAAGGCAGGAGAAGGATTTTCAGAATCCCTATGGGCTTGCAAAGTGGGCAGGGAAGCAAGGAAAATTCTAAACAATGACAGCTAAGTGAGCAAAGACAAAGGCACGTGGCATTCTGGTGTCTCCGGGGACTATGAACAACTTGGTTTTTTTAGAGCAAAGAATCTAAACCAAAGCACACAAAAAAACAAGATGAGGGACAACAGAAGATGAAATTACAGTGCTTGATGTAGTGGTTTGGAACTAAAGACCTTGGAAGCAGTATAGGCCACAGGAAGCCAGGAATGCTTTAAAAAGCATTTGTATAATCCATGCAGTTGCCTGGATTATGCACAAATGAAAGTGAACCATTGCTCACAAAAGTCCATATATTTGTCTACATGAAGTAGTAATAGTTTAAAAACAGGTAAAGAATGCCCTGAACATAAAGTGTCTTCTCTGGAAAAGCTAAGATAGGATATTAGTTAATATTTGCTAGAGAAACAGATTATAATACAAAATATACAAACATAACAATTGACAGGTTGGTTTATGAGAGCCATGTACAAAGTTAGGTGTGGAAGAGTACAGAAGGTCCCTCTGCACGTTGGGGATCCCAAGGGTCCAGTCAAAGGCTTGGAGGTCCGTGTGGTGTCCCCTGCGAGTCTGTATCAAGAGGCTAAAGGATCTGTGCTGAAGCCTGAAGAGTCTATGCTGGAAGTCAGATGACGTCCAATGTGAAAAGCCTGTCATCCAAAGGGAAAAGCGAAGACTGGAGCTCCTCCAAAGAAGACAGAAGCAATCCTTTCTACTTCTTTAGCCTTCTGGTGCTATAATCCTTCCTAGGGTGGATTTCCCACAGCCAGAACTATCCTGAGCCAATTTAGTTGGGGGCTGTTTATTCAGCACAATCAATCAACCATCACAGGCAGGAATCCTGATAGTGCTTGGATGTTGCATGTGAAGAGGGCAGAGGTGGACAGAGAAAGGAGAGTAGAAGATACAAAGTAGTACACTGTGGATACCTTTTTGGACCTGATCTGGTACTGGGCTCTCCAAGTGGTTTTGGAGGATGACTCAGTCTTTAGAAGCTCTCAGACCAAGTAGCATTGATGAGCCGAGGATGAACCCTGGAAGTGAAGTGTGTCTCTGTGTGGTCGATGAACACGTGTAGGTGGGCATAGTGACCCAGCACCAGGAAACAGTCTGGGCAGATCAGACTTCCCCAAAGGTTTCAGGAAGCTAAGGTTCCCTGAATATGTTGAAATCTTCACTTATGTGGTCTTTCTTGTATGCCGTAGAAATTCAAAGCAAGGAACAGGTGCACTGGATAGGAGAAATAGCTTCTAATGTTCTACAGCCCCACAGGGTGACTGTGACTGACAGTTGTATGTTTTTCAAAGAAGCCAGTAGGGAGGATTTTGAATGTTCTTATCACAAAAAAAGTGATAACTATGTGAGGTTATGGATATGCTAATTAATGTGATGTAATTATTACATGTGGTGTACATCTATTAAAACATCACACTGTACCAAATTATTATGTCAATTAAAAAGTACAAACAGTGAACAACAAAAATAAAAGTAGAATAAAACAAAGCAAAAGAACAATAACAAAAACCCCATGCATGACTATATTTACTGTTTCTATCCAGAAAGAAATGTGGAAAGTCACCATATCCTAATACATCTTGCAAAGCCCAATCTACCTCACACACTCCCATATCTATATAAATGTGGCCAAAGGTAACGTTACTTCTCCAAAGCTATTTTCTCTTTGGGTTTAATACCATTGTGGAAGTTTAGCAGCACTGTTTGCTTCATTTTACCTTGTGAGAGAAGTGATGCTCCTGTAGGCCTTGCAGAAGCATCAAATGGGGTTGGGCACTAGGTGCATAAGGGTCACCAGGTTGCTGTAGCTTTTTAGCCCATGTGATTCTGGAGGGGAACCAAGGCCCTGGGCTTCTCAGCTGTCTCCGTGTTTGCTTTCATAAGCTGCACTGTGTGCGGTGGGACTGAGAAAGGATACATGGGGCAGTGTGAGAATAGGAGAGAGTCACAGGCAAGTGACGACTGTGGAGGAGATGGCAGCAGTCACCTAGATAGCAGAAGGAGGAGAGGGAGTCCCTTTGAGGGGTAGGACAGCTCTTTGTTCTCAGTTAGAAGTATCCAGACAGAGACGTAACTAGGATGCTGATGCCAATCCCAGTTATTGCCTTGGCAGACAAGAAATTAATTTTTTGGAAATAATTTTTTTTTTTTTTTATTACTTTTCAGGTAGAAGACAAGGGCTGGGGCAAAACCTGTCCAAAAAGTGGGTGTAATCTGTCAAGGTCATGGGGACCCAGGGCACATGCACAGAACATAGAATCCGAAATGACTGTAGTTCCTGAGCATACTGCAGAACCACACAGAAAAGTGCTCGTTTTAATTCTTCACTTATACGTGGCACAAAACCGAGTCTTCACCTGGTGCCTGGCCAAGTGAGTTTCTGATAGGACTCAATGTCCCACGTGCCTTTTTTGCATGAGAAAGAGAAAGTCTAGGAATTCCAGGTAGAAGAGACCCCTTTCCTTTATCCCAGTGATCACTGTGAGTCTGTTCACTGCCCACTCTCGCTCAGCAGAGTGTACTTTACTTGCTTTTTTACCTTCAATAAATGTGCCTTCCCACTACCTTTCCTGTTCCTTTTATCTGCTTCTTTGTTCACGACACCAAAAACCTGGAAAGAATTCCCAGTAACGTCATTGCAGGAACCATCATTCCAGTAACATTTTGAAGCCACGGGGGAAAAAAATGTTCCATCAAAAACAAACTTGTGTCTGGGTCCTCCAGCTTCAGGGTTGGGTGCCTAGGTTGCGTCCTCTGGATAGAACATTTAGACTGAGATCTTCTGCCTGCCTCTGCCATGAGCTTTCTAAGATCAGCACTTTGTCTCTTGTCTTTGGGGTGGGGCATGGGATGGCACAGGCTTTCAAAGGTAGAAAACGAGTAATTAAGATAAATCACAATTTTCCCACAAATAGGTTATTTTCTTGTCTGTGACTGATTTTCAGCATTTTAGGAAATAATAGGATTCAGACTGTCATAAACATGGATTAAATATTTATAGCTCTTGATCTCTAAAAGCCTGAAAAATGAGTAGGTGGTAGTGACTTTGTCTCTATTATTAAGACACTTTCTCTGAAAATTGTGTTAGTTCAAGAGCATAATGAGGGCTGACGTTATTAGCATTGTCACTGCCTCAAACCAACGTTGTCACCAAGGGACAGAAGATACAAGTGAGGCCTTTCTTGCTTCGTAGGAACAGAGATGGTCCAGGAATGCATAGAACCTGCAATCGAGTTCAAGGAAAAAGTCTTTTTACTTAACACACTGCTGTGGTGGTGTTGTTGTTGTTGTTGTTGTTGTTGTTGTTGTTGTTCTTCTTCTTCTTCTTCTTCTTCTTCTTTCTTCTTTCTTCTTTCTTCTTTCTTCTTCTTTCTTCTTCTTTCTTCTTTCTGTGCTGACTCCAAGCCCTTTTTGTAATTTGTACTCTGAGGGAGGGTCTTGCTATAAACTACCTGGGCTGGTCTTAAACTTACAATCCTCCTGCTACCAAGGTTTGGGATGTGGAGTCACTAGAGTGGCTTCTAGGTTCTTTCTGTCCCAAGCAAAGAATTGGTCAAGTCGAGTGCAAACAGTAGCACAGTTTTATTAAAGGTAGGAAAAGAAGCAGGCTTCGCAGAGGAAAACAAGTACACCCCACAGACTGAGAGTAGACCCATGCAAGAGACCACACAAGGGCAAAAACTCAATGTGGATGTCCTCCTCAGGCTGACATCAGGTCTAGGCTCGCCTATCAAAAACCTGCTGGAGTGCTTAGGAGAAGTCTACATGCAGGGCATTCCGAACTGTTCTGTGCATGTGCCCTGTCCTGGGATTTGCCGTTAACAGGTCACACCTACTTCCCCAGTCTCCTTTGCCATGTCCTACTCTCCTGTCTCACTCCTGCCCCAGCCTTCCAGGGTGCTGGACTTACAGGTCTGCACCATTATGTCTGGCCAGAACTTTCTCTGTCTCTGTCTCTCTGTTACTTTCCCTCTCTCTTCCTCCCCTCCCTCTCTCCCTCTCTCTGTCTCTCTCTCCCCCCTCCCTCTCTCCCCTTCCCTCTGAGACAGTCTAGCTGTGTAGTCCTGGCTGGTTTTTAACTCACCATATTGCCCAGGCTGACCTCAGACTCACAGTGGTCTTCATGCCTCAGCCTCTGCAGTATGGTGATTACAGATGTGCACTCCCACCCCTGGCCAAAGTTTTCTCCTAAAGGAGTGAGTTTAGATAAAGCCATTGTGTGCTATTCCAGCCACACTGACAATATCTGAAATGCTCAGCAGACTCTACCTATTGAATTATAGCCCTTTGCACCATTGTCAAGACTTCTGCAAAATCATTGCCAAGAGGAAGAGGGGCTTTGCTTCCATCCCCAGAATTTTTTCAACCTGCATAACTGAAATTCTATACTCATTAAACAGCCACTTTCCACTCCCTGCTCCACCTAGCCTGGAGCAGCTACCATTTTACTTTCTGTCTCTGTGAATTTGACAACTCTCAGCACCTCAAATATGTGGGATCATAAAGTATTTGTCATTTTGTGACTGGCTCATTGCACTTAGCGTGATGTTCTTGGGGTTCTTCTGTGTTATAGAATATGTCAGGAGTTCCTTCCATTTTAAGGCTGAGGAATATTCCCTTATTTGTGTACGCAGCATTTTGTTCATCCATTCACTCATCAGTGAGCATTTCATTTGCTTCCACTTCTTGACTCTTGTGAAAAGGCGCCGGTGAACATGGTATGCAAAGATTTCTTCGAGTCCTTGCTTTCATTCCTTCTGAGTATATATCTAAAAGTGGAACTACTGGTTCACAGGGTATTTATTCCTGTTTAATTTTTTTTGAGGAGCCGCCATGTTGTCTTCCATTATGGCTGCACCATTCTAAGGAGACATCTCTGGAGCTGTCTGGTAGCGTTAATTATGTTACTGTCCTAAGCCTGACATAATCTTTTTCATATGCTGCTCTCACCTGTCCTCACTGTGTTATCGATTGTACTCCTCCCCACTGGATTGTCACCACTGATACCATACTTAACACTTTTGGTTCTCACAGAGCTGTTTCTCCTCTCTTTTGGCCCCTTTGGAAAAGTTACATCAATCCCCTGGGCAGATGTCTTTGGGGGAAATCCCAGGCTTCTCCAGAGACTAAACTAGAACCAAACTGGCCTTAGACTTGGAGCTATAGAAACAGCTGCTCATCTTTCCTCAGCTCCGCCATTTTAATTGTGATTAGTGGGTTCATTTGCATCTAAAAGGAGCAGTTTTCTTATCAGCACCATTGAGTTGGGAACCAGTGTACTCCATTTATATAGAGTGGCCCATTTAAAGGGGGCCCATTAAGCAGTAAAAATAAGTGTGGGTGTTTTACAAATGCAAATACATCATGCAAATAATGTACTTTATGCTGAATGATGCCTTGGTTTTCATATGTAAAATTAGAAACTGTGTAGCACAAAGATAATGATAGACACCTTTGCATCTGTTCGTAAGATATATCCTTAGCTGTATGCATCTCAAATTGTGGCCATATTTTTAAGCAGAATTTCTTCAGTAAACCCTGACACACATTCCATATTATCAAAAATATACATGTACTTACCTATTTATGTATTCCTAAGTAATCAAGAAATCACAGAAAAGAGTAATCCAAATTACCAACCCCTATTACTTACCATCAATGATGACATTTGTAATTTTGTCTCCATTTTTAATGATTTTTGAGTGTTTATTTGGGGAGATGATAGTGGAGAAAGACAGGGTTGCCATATAGGCTCAATCCTTTGTTAGCAATTTCTGTATGACCTGGAGGTTTTTGTTTGTTTTTTTAAACATCCTTAGTGTTTGTAATAATTCTGTTCAGGAGATGCAGATAGCATTCCTGCTGTCTTTCAAAATCACTTACTAAAACTGTGACAGCCATCCTCTGTGTGGTGAAGTTGACCTAGTTCTAGAAGGAGAGTCACCCATGGTCTCTGTCTGCATGGGCTTTGTGCTCTCAGGATAAGACACAGGTACTCCTGTGGAAAATGAATTAAAGAGATAGGTATCAGAGTAAGAAAACACTTCTACGTAATGGGGGGAAATGCTAGTGATAGAGGGGAATGAAACTCCCGACCTACTGTATGTCCGGAACGAGTTCATGTTCTCTTAAATTGAAGAATGAATTTTAGGAACAACCAAGGTTAAGAGCAGAAATATTTATTGAGAGAAAGAAGCTTCTGTCAGAGAGAGAGACAGAGGGGTCCCAAGTGGGTTGCCAAGGACTCTGTCTTTTCCAGGGACTTGTATAGAGCAAAATCATGAGATTTGATGGCTCAAAGGTGGGGAAAAATGGGAAATTGCAAAATAGGCATAAGGTTGGACAGAACTGTGGTCAACCAATAAGATTAATTGCTCAGGTAAAATTGACCAAATCAGGGATAAATGGGGAAGCGAGTCACTTAGCAATCCAGCATTCTTTAAGGATCAGTGACTCTCCCTGTAAAGGATTGGGATGGTGACTCCTGGCTTCTCAAGGTGATGCAGGTTTAATCCCTAAGGATGATACTTAAGAGATTGCATTGGTTTTGCCTCCTGTCCTGAGATGAGGCCCACAGCAAGGGTGTGTCTCTTCCAAGGTCATCAGACATCTGGTCCTCTGTGCTGGCTTCCTCAAGGGCCTAGCTGTCTGACTGCCTACAATATTTCTAACTAGCTCAGCTGCCTGTAACACTAGGAGTCAAATATGCCAAGTCCCTCCCCACCAGTCAAAGAATGAATTTTAAGGAACAACAGGAGTTAAGAGTAGGAAAATTTATTGGAGAACAGGAATGGGGGAATGGGGACTAGGAATACCCCTGAGAGACAAGAGAGGTCCCAAATGGGTTGCCAACAAGCCCACTTCTCAAAGAAGGTTTTATAGAGCAAAATCATGAGGTGGGCACAATGTGGGTCAAAATTATGATCAACTGATAAGATTACATGTATCATGACATACTGATCTAATGGTATCGAGGGTACATATGTGACGTTGTTAACCTTGGTTGATGATTTATAGTCTTAGTCTTGTCTTTAGTCTTAGTAGTCTTAGTCTTACTCTTAGTTTTAGTGATTTTAGTGTTCGTGGGTGGGAGAGGATGGCCTACTCTTCATGAGATAATGGAAAAATCTCAAAAGGGGTGACACCAATAATCCCAAACCTCCATTCACCCTGTAGGAAAAGTATGTAAAACTAGCCACTGTGATTTTAATCTTAAAATGCACCGCCAGCCACAGTCCTGATGGATTCTCATCTTCCACACTGACTCTCTTAAGGACCCAGTCCTGTCTGACTGCCTACTATATTTTTACTAATTTAGCTGTCCATAATACAAGTATGATTAATTTCAAAATGAACTGTATTGGTGGTAATTCCCGAAAGAATTCAGAGGAGGGAAAGAGGTGGTAGGGTAGGAATGACCAGAAAATATTTCCCTGGGATCTGGAATTTGACCTGTGCCTAAAGATAGATAGAATATAAGCATGGAAGGACACAAAACAGGAGAGATGAGACAGAAAGAAAGGGGGCTGGGATGGGCCCTAGAAACATTGCTACCAGATTCTGAGGTGCTGGGTACTTCTACTCTTCTCTCTAGATTCCTTTGTCCATCTTTTTGTATTGCCCTCCCCTCAGGCTGTCCCCTCAGGTCTAGGCCATTTTATCAGAGATCTGCTTGAGTTGTCAGGAGAAGAACTGAAGATAATATTTTCTGATTGTTTCCAGCTGCAGGACTTGGTGCTTGTCTCCTGGATCTCTGTGATTGACAGGTCACACCCACTTGCTCAACCGGTTTGCCTGCCCTCATCTTCTGCCTCAAGATGGTGGGGAATGTTCTGGAGGCCTGTGCTGGGGAAATACTGAGGAGCAGGAAGAATGTATTGGGAAAGAATAGCAGGGTGTTGGAGGGGCACAGAGCTGATTGTATCTAACCCCTTACCTACATCTTCACTCCTCTGTACATAGCACACTCTTCAAGTGAAAAATTACTTGGAGGCTCAATATACAGGGCCTATGAAAAATGAAGTGCTCCCTTGTGACTAGGGCAAGAGCCCTGGTGATACCGCTCCACCTTTGGCACTATCTCTGGCCCCACCTCTTGGAGAACAATTTCCACACCCAAGGAGGCCCCCCTGAGCATCCTTGGCTTGTCAAAGCCTGTGGAGGTTAGGGTTAGGCAGGCTGGATTGCCATGAAGGAGGGATCAGAGTTGGGAGGAGAATTGGGATATTAGTGGGAACATCTCATGCAAGTTGATCTAGGACTTGGCAGTAGGAATACAAATCGAGGGGAAGTACAGGAGACTTCAGAAAGAAAAGATTGGCAGCAATGGGTGACAGAAGACAGGGAGTAGGTGAGGACCTTGTTAAAGACCCCAGAATTTTGACACTAAGCTTGTTAGAAGTGATCACCAAAGGCAAAGTCAGTTTTTTCATCCCTTTTGTTTTATGAGGAATGCTAAGTTCAAGTGTAAATGTTTATTCTCTCAAACATTTGATAGATACCAGCCAGGTTCCCAGCTCTGCGCTAGGTGCCAGGGATGCAAGAGAAGAGACACCAGCATGTTGGCATCTCAAGGAGTAAATGTACCGTTGGAAGGGAGGCACTGAAAAATACTGTTTTGGGTTGAATTGTGCCACCATCACTCTGCCCAAATTCATACTTGATTTTCTATCTCTGTTACCTCAGAATATGACCTTATTTGGAAATAAAGTCCTTGCAGATATAATTAGTTAGAATGAGGTCATCTTGGAGGAGGGCAAACTCCCTAATTCAATATGACTAGTGCCCTTTGATAAAAAGCAAATGTGGACCCAGATAGCACGGTGAGGGTTGGTTATGTGAACATGAAGGCAGAGATCAGGCTGATGCGTCTACAAGCCAAGGGGCACCACAGATTGCCAGCAAAGCCACTAGAAGTTAGAGGAAAAACAGGTTTTTCCTCAGAGCCCCAGAAGGAATGAGCCCTGCCGTCACCACGATCTTGGATTCCTCACCTCTACATCTGTGAGGCAATAAGGTTATGTTGCTTATGCCATGCAGTCTGTGGGACTTTATTATGGGAAGGAAACAAACACAAACAATAATGATAACTCGAGGGTTGTGTGGAAAGTGCCGGGGAGGCTGGCACCACGGCAGAAGTGAGAAGCTGCTCGCTGGTTTGAGCAGGCTGGGGGGCAGCTGAACGCCGTGGCAGGATCCAGGTGCAGGAATGTCTCAAAGTCTGGAGATGTGATGAGCAAACGAAGGAGAATTAGAAAAACCAGATTTTCTAGGAATCCATGAACCCACCTAGGGAAAGACACTGGGTAGAAGAGAGGAGAGGGCCAAAATGAAGAGTGTCCACCCTAGCGGGCCTCACACTGGGCCAGCGAGGTAGCATAATGTAGACTGAAGACTGGGAGAAGCAGACCAGGCAAGCAGGGGGTTTGGGTTAAAGGGGAAAGGATTTTAGAGATAATGTCAGTGTAATGGAGGTTTTATGTATCAGGCCAAAAAGGGTCCCTTGTGAGGAAGTGGGGAGGGGAGAGAAGCTGGAGTTCTGTCAAAGCAGATCCATTTGTATTGCAATAGCAAAATAGTCCCCCTTGGGTAACTTATAAGCAGTAGAAATTTATTTCTTGTAGTCCCGGAGGCTGAGAATTCTGAGATCGAAGTGCTGCTGGCAGGTTTGTTGTCTGGTGAGTGTGTGTCCTCTGCGTCATCTTGGGAAGAGGAGGAACACTGTGTCCTCACATGGCAGGAGGACAAAAAGGGCGTGCGCCGGCCCTTCATCCAGCTCCATCATAAGGGCAGCTGATCCCTTTTGTTAGGAAGGACATCCCATGGGCCGATCACCTCTTCATACCACCCTACACTGGCAACTCCTGAATTTGGAGGGGACATAGACAGCAGCTCTGAATGGCTGGGTGGTGGGGTGGCCTGGGAGACACAGATGACAGCCAGTTCAGGAGGCAGTGACCTGAAGGAACAGAGGTGAGGCTCTCAGCCCTGGCTCCAGGAACTTGAGCTTTACTGGTGCAGAGCAGAGTTACAGGACCTAAAAGGAGGTTGTGGACCCCTGTGAATGTTTGGGAATGGTTAAAATAAAGTCTTACTCCTAGAAGAGGGAAGGTAAGTGGAGGCAAGTGGTAATGAGGCACGAAGTTTTCCAGCGTAAAAGGTAACAGAAGTAGTACTTCAGCCAGGCAGAAGATGCAGATGGGACAGAAGCAACGGGTTGGAGAACTTGTGTGGAGGCAGTGTCTTTGTTTTACGAAGGAGGGGGGGCACTGTTTCCTGCTGGAGAGTTGAAGGTTGAACTTTGCTAGCGGGGAGAAAGTTGGAGCCAGTTTTTCTGGGTTCTTGTTTGGAGCCAGTTTTATCCTCTAATGGATACACAGTGATACCTGGAGGCACTTTTGGTTGTTTTAACAAATATATTGAGTGGGTGCTGCTGGCTTCTACTAGGTAGAGCCCAAACGTCCTACCATGCATAGGGCAGTGTCCCCTGACAAAGCATGATCCAGCCCAAAATACCAGTAATGTAAGTTAAGAAACTTTTGTGCTTGTGAGGTCAGTAATAGTTCTCAAATGTATTTGAGGAGTAAAGCCCAACTTCCTGGGCTGCTTGGTGGAACATTAGGAAACAGTGATATATGTAAACTAACACAGGAGAGCTTACCTCAGAGCAACCGTGGCAAATGCTTACAGCTATTTCTGTGTGTGTGCACCCTCCCTCCCCTCCTCTTTCCAGGACCTTGGCTTTAACAGGACCCAGGACTAACTGCAGGCCGGTTTTGCAGAAATCAGGATGGGGCCTTCAGTTTTAAATTTGGCTGAGGTCACAAAGAGAGTGTTTCCTACCCTGATGGGTAGTTCACCCCCAAATGGCCTTTCTTGCCCTTTGTCAGTTAGTTTCTGTGGCTCCAGATGGTGCATGTCTGATCACTTCACCAATATCCTCCTAGTAATTGTTGGCCTCTAAATCAGGCCCATCCTGGTAGACCTCCACCTGGTCCCTTCTGTCTCTTGGTTCTCACCAGTTAGTATCTACATGGAAGTCTAGGTGGATTTGCCTATTTGTAGCCTTCCTTCGAGTAGGTAGCATCTGTAAAGCTGTTTCTTCCAGCCCAGTGGGTTTTAGAAACTGATGTGTCTTTTAGACATTTCTGTCTTTTAGACAGAAGCATTTAGAAGATTTCAAAGCATCCTTAAAAGAAAGAGGAAGACAGGGCGGGTGGGGCGGCTAAATCTTCAGTTCTAGGAAGAGAGAAGAAAGTCAGTCCAGAGAGCTGAGGGTGTGCCTGCCCGTGGTGCTGGTGCCCACTGCAGCTGCAAACTGCCGCAGTGTCTCCACGTGGCCCTACGCACGTCACTGAACTTCTCTGAACTGCAGTTTTCATGTAATCAAGATGACCACAGGGATTTTTGACTTTACAGAATTTTTTTTTTCTTTTTTACATTCTCATACACTAAACATTGTCACATCATTTGCCCCCAATGTGCTGGCATGGAATTGAGAATTTCACAAGAGACTTCAGCTGCATTTTGCACAGATAGATTCCCTGAATCCAGGCCCCATGCCTGTCATTGGACCAGTTGGTCACTGAGATGCTGTTCCATGCCCAGATGTTCACAGTTTCTTATTGCAGAGGTTTTAAGAGTGTGAGGCTACTGTCTCTGCGTGTGTCCTTTCCCCACGCATTGTGGGCTTTCTGCTCTTCAGTGAGCTCCGGAGCCTTCTTGTGTGAGCCAGAGGAGGTTTACACATACAGCATGTGGATTGGATCATCCTTCCTGCCCCAAATGCTTTAGGCTTCCATTCATTTCCTTCAGATTCTCTCTGTCCCTGACCCTCCCACCTTCCTCCCTCTCCTTCTTTACTTTTCTTCCTTTTTAGGCATTAGTGTTAAAATTTCAAAATACACATAGCATTTACTATGTTGACCTTTTTATTTATTGTTTTTTTTTTTTTTTGAGATAGGGTCTTGCTGTGTAGTTCAAGCTAGCCTCAAACTCCTCCTGCCTCAGCCTCCCAAGTGCTACCATGTTGATCATTTTTAAGCGCACAGTGTGGTAGTGTTAAGTGCATTTGCATTGCTGTGCAGCCTGACTCTAGATTTCTTTTCATTTGGTAAAACTGAAACTCTACATCCATTAAAGAACCCTCCTCACTCCCCACTTCCCCCTGCCCTGGCAGGCACTCTTCTTCTTCTGCCTCTAACGGCTCCGACTACTCTGGGGACCTCACATAAGTGGAGTCAGACAGTATTTGTCTCTCTGTCCTGGCATCTTTCAGAGTGTGCTTTCAAGGTGTCTTACACACCCAGCCCCTCCTGTTCTTTCTGGTGTATCAGTGCATGCTGGGTTCACTTTCTCACTTTGCTTCCCACTAGGCCCACAAAGTCCAGACTGCTAAATGCAGGTGTAGATCTTGCCAGAACTTCCCAGGGTCTGAGTTTACTAATCCAGCTGGTTCCCACAATGATCAAAGCTCGTGGGTGTAGTCAGACACGTGACAGATCATATCACCATGGCAAGAGCCACCCTAGGCCTGTGTGATCTGTTGGCTTGCAGTGTCCCCTGGGGAGCTGGAATAATGCAGGTGTCACTGAGGCCTAAGGATAGTTGAGGGCTGTCGCTCATCTCTGGGGATTTGCTGGCTCAGCTGGGTCAGTGTGGTCCACTGCCAGCTCAGAGCCAGACTTTCTGGCAGGTAAAGCCCTCCTAACCTGTTGGTCTGCTTTTATCACCAAGTAGATTTAGCTTCTACTGCTGAAGGTCTCGGGCTTCTGTGAGTGTATGATTGAAATGAGACCTTTGTGTTGCCAGCGTTGCATTGTTTCCACTAATAGGAGCCCACGTATCCTTCACATATGGTTAAGCTGATTGCTTTTTCTATCCTGGGCCTTTACCTTGGAGAGATTCCTAACAAAATACCATCCACAGCTTTCTTCCTGGGGGAAGGATGGCTCTGAGCTTTAGTGCTGGGAGGCTGGAAGAGGAAAGCAGAAAGAAGCATGAAATTGAGCCATTGCATGTCTCTGTGGTACCTTGGGCTGGATCCCGAACCTGGGCTGGTCATGTGCTCACCGTCATGTGATTACACTTAAGTCCCCACATCTCCAGAATTGGAAGGTGATTTCTACCCTTCCCACCCCACAGAATCCTTATTTGGAAAGGTGTGGATTAAAACTCACTCAGTTAGGGCTCGAGAGACCTCAGTGACTATCCTGTGTGGAGTAGACATTCCCAAGACACTGACTGCATCTATATGACTGGGTCTGAGGAGCACCCCATTTCCCCTGTGCACCTCACTCTCACCTTCCTTCCTCTGGACCTGCCATTTGAAGGGGGGTTTGCAGCCTCTCCCACGCTTTGACCACTAATTGCTTCTCTGAAGTCCTGTTAGTTAACATACATTTTAAAGTAACTTCATATGTATGTGTCTTTAACTAACTTTAGCCGAAAAACCAATCAGCCAGGGACGCCTACATCTGGACGGGGGAAAAATGCAGTTTGCTTCCTCCTCACTCAGCAGCCACTGAAGCCATTAGCCTTTCTAGAGGCATTTCTTGTCTCCTTAGATAGAATCAGAGTAGGTTGGAGCTAGATAAGTCCATCAGTTTGATTTTTGGAGGTCATATAAGATAGGATGTAAAATTTTTTTCTCCTCAGAGTCTTTTGTATGGTTCTCAATAGAGGCTTAAATCTTGAAATCTTCAACACTTAGACAATACCTATTGAGGAACCATCCAAAAGAAAAGTATAGAATTTGGGATAGAGGAGCTTAAAAACTTTGTAGTTAGCATAAGAGGAGCTGACTTACCCTGTGCAGGACAGAGGACCGCCCCCCATAAATTCTTTAGTTATAATTGGGAGGCAGGCCAGAGAAGGCAGGGTACCAGCCCAAATCTCTGTCCACCCCTAGAGTACTGAATAGAGGGAGTGCAGGGCAGAATGGCAGTAGAATAGTTATCAGTGACTTAAGTATGTTAAAAGGATATTGTGGAAATCTGTGGTAGATTTCTATCATACAGAGAATTTTCCTTATCTAAACCACTGGATTTATCTGACCTCAGTTCCCCACATTTGCTCCATCCCCTGGTGTCTGCTTAGTTTTCAGCCAAATCAAGGTCAGGATAAAGAGGAGATTTGGATGGCAGTAAGCTGGATATTCAGGCTCCTGCAGTAATACTCAATTATTGAATTCAGTAGAAGCACCAACTCCTTTATAATGAAGTCCTCAATTCTTGAATATCTTTATGAATCAGGTGATTCAGTATGGGCAACCACCAGCCTGCTGGGTTTTTTTTGTTGTTGTTGCTTTTTTTGCTTTGTTATAAAAAAATAAGATGGTAAAACCCTGGGATCTTGCTGGGGCTGTTAAAAGATCATCTTAAGCATTTTAATGCACATTATTCTTCATGCAACTTTGAGCCTTCAAGGCTCTCAAATGGAATCAGATGAAGAGATGTCAGCTTGCTACTATCATCCTGCAGCCCTAAGCCACCACCCGGGTCTGTTGTCCTGGTCATCCAGAGGCCACATCTGCCAGAGCCGAGAATCAGGGCTGCAGGAAAAACCGTGACTGAGATGTACTACTCTCATTTACTTGGAATGTAGTGGATCTAAAACAAAATAAAACAAAAAGGTTCATTAACATTTAGGTTCATAGTACAGTCAGAGAATATTGCAGGTTCAATTCCAGACTGCTGCATTAAAATGATTGCATTAATGTAAGTCACACAAATTTTTTGGCTTCCCAGTGCATATACAAGTTATGCGCATACTGTACTCTAGTCTGTTAAGTGTGCAGTAGTATTATATGTAAGAAAGAGTGTAGAGTGTTAATTTAAAAATAATCTATTGCTCTGAAATGCTAATGATCGCCTGACCTGTTGGAAAAAATGGTGCTGATACACTTGCTCGACCCAGGGCTGCCAAAAACCTTTAATTTGCTTTAAAAAAATCCCAAAAACAAAACAAACAACCAGAAAGCCTTGTAGTTTCCATGAAGCACAGTAAAATGCAATATACCTGTATGTGGTTTTTCACACATTGGACATTTTCTTAACATTTTCTTCTTGCCTCCCTAGTCACTCATGTACTGCATCCTTATACTGGCTGTACATACTCTTTGTACCTCTGGTGATGATATTTTGGCAGACAGTTATCTGTATTTCCCTTGCTTATTAATAGTATTGCTATCTTACATAACCAGAGACCTCATTCAACTAGTGACACATTCACTGCCTAGACCTTCAGGCGTACCTGCTGTGTACACCTGAGACCAATTTTTTAAAAAAATTTTAAAATGTTGAATGTGACTGTGAATGCGTTCGCCAGTATCATTTACCATGTGTTTCGGTGGAAGTAATTTATGCTGCCTCTTGGGCTGTATATAGTAACATTTTGAACTAAGTGCTTTCTAACATCAATCTAAACTAATCCTTGATTCAGAATAACCTACTTTCTACCATAACAGTATTTTTATTTATAAAGTTTTCCTCTGGATGCCTTTAAACAGTGAAAATGCTCATCTCTAAATGCTATATCTTAGTGATAAGTTGATTTTTCCTATTTTCTTGCCTCTCCTGTTACCAGACTGTGGATGGTAACCTATCTGCAAAGTGTTACATAGGCTATGGAGTGCAGCATTTTAAGCCAAGAAATTGAAAACAGAATGGGAAACAGGAGCCTCTGGGAAAGGAGGGAGGGAGTCAGTCCAGGTCATATCTGTATAGAAAGAACTTGGTGGTAGAGATGCCAAGAAAGGCAAGCTTTCATTTGTAACAGGCAGGTGGTACCAGGAATGCCTGAAAACCCACTTGATCTGAGAAGACATGGCTAGGAGTTCCTTGCTACATATATTTATGAAATGATGAACAGGTTAGCAAAAATTCTGAAGTTCCCAGCAATGCCACTGAACCATGTACATTTTCTCATTTGTTAACCCACAGGGAATTTCAGTACCTAGGTCTGACCAGGGCCAAGACGGTAATCAGAACATTCACATGGACAGTTCTGCCTGAAATTTGAAGCCTGTGTATAATAAGAGAAACCCAGCAGCTTTTACAGTTAACATTTTTGGAGAGTATCAATAAAGTATAACTGGGAAGATGTTCTCAGACCATTTTGAGTGATATCTGGAGAAGGAATGCAGCTGAGTCAGTGTAAATGAATTTGCAAAGCCTTATGTGTGTTTGTCTCCTCTTTCAGCACATCAGGTCCACCCATCTGGCCGGGCAGTACCTTCTTCAAGAGAAATGGAGCCCTTCTGCAAGGTAGGTGTCTAGGAGAACCTCCTCCTTTCCCTCCACTCCCTTTCCCACTCCTGTGCTTGGTGCCACATGTTGAGTAGCTGCTCTCTGAAGAAGCGTGACTGCTGTGGGTAGGTCTGTATGCCCACTTCTCTTTATTTCTTCCTGCTTGGTTGCTGTGGATTTTAAGTCTGAAACCAGGTCTCTAAGGACTGCTTCTTTGGCCCATTGTCAGTGGTCATATTTCAAAAGTATCTGGGTTGCTTTGCTGGAATTGGAACTATGTGACAATGGGTATGTGACAATATTGAACCCTGGACTGAGAAAGCAAACCTTTTCACATATTTCCTGTGCTTGGGATCATAAGGAATGGTTCCTTGCTGTCCTTGGATATCCATGTGTACTGCTGGAAGGTTGGCTGTCTGTTATGATGTGCTCAAGAAATTCAAACTGGCTTTCACCTCTGCTTTTGTGGTTACTTTTTTCTTTTTCTCTTTCTTTTTTTCTATTTATTTATTTATTGAGTTGAGGTCTTGCTACATTGCCCAGGTTGGCCTTGAGCTTCTGTTCCCAAACAGTCCTCATGGCTCAGCCTTCAGAGTAGCTGTGATTATAGGCACATGACACCCATGCCCTGCTGCTGCTATAAATTTTGAAATGGATGAGGTTAAAGAGGAATAAATGCTTAAAAGTAGAAAAAAGATGCATTCCAAAGACTTTCAGAAGTTATTTTTGGGTTATGGCTGTTTTGGATATGTGCTTTCTGGATAAACTGGCCCCCAAGTATCTTCCCAATTTTTTGTCCCCTTTCACCTTTGTTAATTGGCCAGGAATCAAGGTGGCACGGTTGCCAAAAGCAGATGGATTTGTTTGTATCAAGCACTTTCCAAGTGCACTGGCTCATGATGAGGGATTTTGGTGCACAGCTGTTTAGCCTCTGACCTTTACAAAGCACACACTGAGGCCAGTTGTGTGTGTAAAGAAGTAGAATATTATAGAGTGGCTAAGAAAAGAGACATTTATTTATCTTTAAGTTTCTGGAGTACCTCAGTCAATTGTGAGAGTTGTTTTTGTTGTTGCTTTATAGCCCATGCAATTGCATATTGTCTTTTTAATAGTCCGTGAAATCAGGAATTTGAGAATTTCTTTGCATTTAGGTGAAATGTAGGCAGGCAAGTTTGGTTAGTCCTGATTGTAATAACTGTCATAGATATCTTAAATTTCTAATAAACTAAAAGGAATTCCCTCCACCTTCAAAAATTAATACATAATTTTACAAAATCTGTTCTCTCCTTCCAGATTATGTCAGTGGAAACCAATTATGGTCCTCCTTTGAGTTTTTTTGAAGTGAATTTCAAAGTTATTTGCACCTTCATTTTTTTCTCTAGAACTATAGCAGTAATACAGATATCATTAATGTTCAGAATATTTTGAGAAAAGGGATTTGGAGCTTTTTCTTCTCATTCATTTCCACATTGGGTAGGATTTGTATGCATATCATTTATTTTGATTGTTTGTTTGTTTCTGGAGGGTAAAAACATAAGAGAAGGTAAAGTTTTTGAAACTGAGTGATTGCAGGATGAGAATATATGCTATGGTTGTAGGCCCTTTTTCTCCTACTGATTTAAAAATTCCCTAGTTGCTTTATGCAGTGAGAATTAAACTAATATGAATTGCAGATGCTCATTGGCTCTGTATCCATTTAAATACAGTATTGTTTTTGGTACATTTGAGAATCAAAATCTTGGTGAGGGTTTGAGAGTGTGGGCAAGAACTTATGAACATTAATTTTTTTCTGAGATGTTTGATCATTTGGCTAGATGTGTCTAGAGTTCTTCAGTTACTTTTATTGTGATAAGATTTTTCAAATGTTGTCTCCCTAAGTAGTATTTTTGTGTTTCTTTGGCAGTTAGTACTGGGACATCCAGAAGTTGTTAATATCCATGAGCAAAAGTTGTGCAAATAAAGATGTGGATGTATAAAGAAATGATCAGCCCATTCGTACTAATGGATGATTTAGATTAGAATTGAGTAGAAGGAAATATACTTCATATATATTTCTCTCCTCTTTATATTCAAATATCCTTTATTTGTTTGTTTGTTTCTCTAGCAAGTAGGTTTTTTTGGTTTTGTTTTTTTAGATAATCAGACCCTGTTTGTTAAAGGGATACAGTCAGGAGGATTTGAGGTTGAGACCAAGCAGGACCAGAACGCCCAAGAAAGGGCCCGCTATGTGCATTTCCCCAGAGGCTAAAAGTATAAAGAAATAGGATAGAAATTTAGGCATGATGTACAGAAGAAAGAACTTTATTTTTACAAGACGGTGGGAGCAGAGGTGCTGTCACTTCTTGGGGAACTGACACTTGAGCAACTCCTTGGAAAACAGATGTGGATATCTGGGATGGGGGAAATGACATCACGGAGAGCACTGCAGTAGAGCCTCAGTGGCGGATGTGTGGAACATGAGCTCCACATTACACTTCAGGACAATGCAGGTGCCCCTTGGCTTATGATGTGGCTACATCCAGATAAACGCATTTTAACCTGAAAATATCATAGGCTGAAAATGTGCTTAACACAGCTGACCTGCTGCGTGTTATATCTTAGCAACACAGCACATTGTAGGGTTAGAGTTTCCCCCTTGTGATTCTGTGGCCAACTGGCAGCTGTGGCTTGCTGCCATTGTGTAGCATCATAGCAGAGGACTGTACCTCCCACCACTAGTCTAGGAAATGATCAAAATTTGAAGGACAGTTCAGAATGCATATGGCTTTTGTGCTATTATCAAGTTGAGAAATTGCAGGCATCACCTACAGTATGATATCCTAGGACAGTGGTGGCAAACCTGTGACACACGTGTTGCAGTGAGCTATTTGTATCATCAGAAGCTCTAAAAGGTTCGCCATCACTGTCCTAGGGAGAAATAATGGAAGTAAAAACCTGAAGTGACGTTGAAACCAAAATGACACAATAATAATAGGAAACCAGTTTCAGTGGTCTAATAGTTGTTTGCTTTGTAAAGCACTGAGTGGAAATGTAGAACATTTGCTTTTTTCCAGTGCAAAACAAATTGTAAGAATTAACTGGAAGTACTTGAGGTCCTCCTTGGGTGTCATGTATGGTGTCTGTGTTTTGATTCAGAATCTGTGGCGAGGCGGGTTGTGGAATCACCTCCTGTTTTGAGGATAATGGGGTAAGATTTGGTTTGGATTACAGCAGGCTGGGGTACTTAACATAATTGGTCATTTCATCAATTCATAGTATTTATTTTAAATGCCGTTTAAGCTGCGAGAGACAATTTTAGTATTCTAGCAGTTTCAGCAGACAAGTGAGCACTTCAGTTCGTCTACAATAGAAACCAAACCAAGCCTCAGAAGGGGACAAGCCTATTGTTTAAGGGAGACCAGGGGCAGGTCCAAACAGAAGTGTGGCTTATTTGGAGCCTTACCGGAGTGGCCAGCTGACAGGTGTCCCTAATGGTCTCTTCTATATGTCTGTCTCTGTGTTATGATCTCTGTGTTTGAAATACTTTTAAAAATTTGTATTAGTTTAATGTCTCTTATTTTTTAATGAGAAAAGTTTTTTTTTCCTGTCTTCCCTTTTTTCAATTCCCTCTCCTTTTCCCCCACATTTGACTCACTTATCAAAGTTAAAATTAGGGTTCTTTATTTAAACGTCACCTCCACATGCGATATTTTAATGAATCTGACCTTCGTAATTAAAGATATTCCTCACTTCTGCTCTGACTTCTGGTCCCTAAAGGTTTCATCCCAGAATGACCATGACATCACTACTCTTGTTAGCTTCAGGCTACCTACTAAAAAGGGGCTAAGCTGCTACTATTCTTATCTTCCCCTTCTCCAAAGTCCTCCAGAACGTACAGGATTCAGAGTTCCCCGGAGTTTTGTTCAGAGAGAACTTACTGCTTTTTTGTTTTTTTTTTTTTTTTTGATTGAACTGACAACCATACACTTGCAAGGCAGGGATTGAATTCACAGCCACACACTTGCAAAGCAGTAAACTCACAACCACACACTTGCAAGACAGGTGCTTATGCCACTGAGCTAAATCCCCAGCCCCTGCTTTTGTAATAGTACCCCAGCTGACCACCTGGGCTGACTTTAGTTTTTGCTCTTCCTGTCAGCGTTCATCCTCTAGGCTCTCTCACCACCCACTTCTTTGTTCTACGTGGCTGTGTGTCAGAGATGGGCGGGTGGGATGGAAGTACCCAGGCCCTGGGCCTGTTGTGTCAAACACTCTGCCCATTCCGAGAACAGACCAGAGGCCACAGCCATTCTTGTGAACCTTCTCTGAGGAGCCAGCTGCTATCAGCAGTGACAAGAATACTGGTTTTACAAACCAGTCACTAACTGAACACACTGCCGCCCATCTGCTCTTGCTTCCACTTTCCTTTTCTCCGTCATTTTCGTGTTGGGCTCCAGTTATTATCAAATCTGCTTCCCTCAGATGCAGTAGTAGAATTAAAATAAACTCTATCACATGCATAACAGATTTTTATTTCCATTCACTGCTGACAGCCCACCGGATAAACTAATGAAATGGAAAGAAATCCTTAAAGGCATTTTCAGTGCTCAGAGCGGGATTATGCTGTCACAAGCTCAAAAGCAAATAGGGAAAAGGAGACCAGTTCTGCTGCTATCAGATGCACGTTGTGGCTACATGTGTGCCAGTGCACACGCCTCTGGTAAAATGTGCATGAAGTCAGCTATATTATTAGATGACTTACCATGGGAAATCCCACTTTTCCCCCGTGTTCTAGGTTGACTTCTTGTAAGGACTTTCCTGGAAGGAATGTCATGTGTTTCCACGCCTCTTTGTACTCTTCTCAGCCCTCAGCTGCTTCCGTAACTCTGCTGTGCTATGTACTCATTCCCCGAAAACACTCAACAGCAGGTGCTCAGTGTGTCAGAAACAAATTGTAGTAGAAAGAACATTGGATTATGAGTCAGAGGCACCTGGGTACTGGTTCCAACCCTGCCACTTAGTAAGTAACCTTTGTGATCTTGGATGAGCCACATGGTGTATCCTTATGGCTTCATGAAAAATAGGTTAAAATAGATTTCGAGACATAACGCCATCACATTGGGGACCATGCTTCCAATACATGGACCTTTGGGTGACAAACCATATCATAAAACCTTAGTATCCTTTCTGTGGGGATAACAGCGTGTCTCCTGAGGTCCTTGTGAGGGTTCAATGAGTTCATTTTCGTAAATACTGCAGGACAGTGTACAATAAATTCACAGTTGAGGTTCGCTACTGTAATATTCTACAAAACTGAGCCTTAGGAAAATAGGCTTAAAAGCCTCTGACTGGGTCCCCCACACTCTTTGCCTGCCTTCCTGAAACGTCTGTTGTCTGTTTATGGAAGCAATTCTCAGAAGGGGCAAAGACTGGGAATGCCCAGTTAGACTGTGAACACAAATCTGAAAGACAGTTTGTTCATGTCTTTATCTCAGCCTCCGTCTATCTCGGACTGCTTAAGAAGTTGTGTGACTCACAAAGCTGTGCTCCTTGCTCTACAAGTGTGTACACTCAGTAGGTGTTTAGATAGCTGTGGGAAGGACACAGACATGGTACCACACAGCCCAGGCTTGGCATCTTCTCCTTGATCTAGGACTACAGTTATAATTGTTTGTAAACTGGGGCTGTAGTTACAGGTGTGGAAAGTAACACATGAGATGTGTTTTCCAGAATCTTGGTGGAGATTAAAGGAGAACCGTACATGTAAAAGTATTCAGTCCAGTGCCTGGCATTTCCCGAATGCTTGATAAATATTGTTTTTTAACCTTTGACTGGTTCACAAAGGTTTCTTTCTGATCATTACTCCTGGTAGGTGTATTCAAGGTGAAAAGTTATAAAATCCTGCAGAGGTGCATTCTCCCAAGCCTCTCTTTTGCACTGTCCTCTGCTGGATGCCAGCCTCCTCAGCATTCTTTTTCACTACCAGCAGTGTACCACTGCTAGACTCCCACATCTGGCCACAGATTCTGCTTTTTAGTTCAGGACACACACTGCTTCTCTCTGGAGGGGATCCTGAATCTTGGATTTTGTTCTGACTCTCCCCAGCTGTTCTCTTTCCCATTTGTCTGGAACCTTAGCCCCCAGGCTCTTTGACTTCTTTCATCTGCTACACAAGCTGACTGACTCTTTTGTCCATTTTGCAAAGGAGGGCAGCACCTAATGCATAAATCTCCTGATTCTTGCTCCCAGGCATACCCATTTGAAAAAATTAGTAATAATAGAAAAGGGGGAGAAAAAAATTCTGTCCACCCCCAGTCCTAATTGCCTTCTGGCCTCTTTTAGCCCAGGAAACCCACTGGTAGTTAGGAGGGTCCCCTTTCTCCTGGCATTGTTTGCCTTATTGTTATGCAGTGAATAAATAGTTTTGCATAGTAAAGGCAGCTAGCTGTTTGCTTACACTCAAAGGTGAAGTTAAAGAGATGTGTTCAGCTGTTGTACTTGCTCAAGTTTTACATGTTTGTTTAAAAAAAAAAGTAAGGAAATGTGATTTTCCAACGCTCGGTTAATTCTGATCCTCACTCAGATTTGAGAACCCAAATTTGCCCTGGTTCCAGTTAGCTCGCCTACTCCAGGGGCCATAGCCTAGCTCGGAATCTGAGGACCAGGCCGAGATTCTGTTTTCCTGTCTGACCTTAGCATCTGTTGTTCCTTCTGTCCCTATCTCCAGTAACTACCTAAATGAAAACCTGGTGTTGCCATCTAAGCAGATGCAGCTCTGTGAAAAGAGTAGTGGAGGCAGAAGGAGCTGCCAGCCTGCAAGGACAATGTGAAATTGGAAGACGCTTCACCCCGGAGGCTCTTCCAGCCCGGCACCTGCTCTGTGTGTGTGGTAGGCTCAATCTTGACGGTCCAGGGTAGGAGGTAGAAACTGAGGCCAGGCATGATAGGGAGAGAGCACAGGGCGAAGAGGAAGTTTCACAAGATGCTTATCTAGAAAGGAGCGTTGATGTTGCAGACAGATCTGGTATTTTCAGAAGAGCACAGAATGAGAAAGAGGGAAAAGCTTGGAAGAAAAGGTCTGAAGACTTAAGCTAGCAGCCAAAGAGGAGTGAGGGCCAGCAACAAGGATGATGGCACACAGTGGAGAAGCAGTGGCGTAGTCAGAAAGCCAGGAAAGTCACTGCGGGGAAGGGCACAGAGTTTCGGGGAGAAGGGGGAGCCCTCCCGGAGGATGTCAACAAGCTTTAGCCAAAAGCTGCAAGAATCTACCATTTCGTATAGTATTAGTATATCCTGTATCAGGATTATTATTATTATTATTATTATTTTGGTACTGGGGATTAAACTCACAACCTCACACTTTCCAAGCAGGCGCCTACGCCACTGAGCTAAATCCCCAGCCCATCAAGATTATTTTAATTCTTTTTTTATTTGATGTTTTTCCCCTTCTAAAAAATACCTATTACATTTGTTTTCAGAATAATATATTTTTGTTATGGGAGATAGACAATAACATAAAAATAAAAATTGCTCATAATTTCACTATGTAGATAGAATACGTATTAGGTTTTTTATTTAAAATTGAAGTGTAATTCATATAGCAGAAGTAACCATTTTACGGTGTGCGGTTTGGCAACATTTAACAGGCAGTGTGTGTAACCATCATTTTTCACTAGTTATAGAAAGTTCTATCACCTTGAGGTGACCTTTACCCAATATGTCCCTCTTACCCCAAGATGAACGTACTTTCATATCGATGGAGTCATAGTATATGTGACCACTTGTGTCTGACTGGACATGTTCTGTATTTTAACCCTGTATATTAGGTATTAGTACTCCTGTTTTGTAGATGGGAAACATAAGTCCTGAAATAAGTGTCCTGCTCAAGGTCACAGAGCCAGGGTCAGAAACCTGGACTCACGTCGATTCTTAGTTTAAAATAATATATACATTTCTAAACACTTTTCCATTTCAGATGTGAATTTAGATGTTTTGTAGAATGAGACACTGGGAGAACTGTTACAATGCTTAAAAGCAATTTACACAATGACAAGACAGAGGTGGAAATGAATATATATGTTGTTGCCTTTCTTTGAAGTAATTAAGGTGTTTGCTTTCCCATCTTGTCCCCTTCTGTGACTATCTTAGTTCATTTTTTTAAAGACTGGATAAAGGAGAAGGGAAATCCTAGAATTAGTCATTGAACAATTAAGCAATGAGAGGGACCACCTACTCCTTAACAGAATGAATATTTTATTTTACCCTGTGTGAATTTTTTTATTAGTAGATACATAACCCTGTACCCAGTGTAGTTCATCAATAGCAATATTTCTTTATAGTTTAGTTTTTGATCATTTAAAATGTTTTTGTATTACATTATATCAGTTAGATTATAAAATATAAAGATGAAACAGCCTTGGGTCATATTGTACTGCAGAGCTAAGTCTTAAAGCACAGCTAGAAAAGTCATTCCCCTTCTGTGTAACCACTCTTGGGTCTAGAGATACTTTCATAAAGTTGTCTAGAGCCTCAATGGCAAAGAAGAATATTTGAGAATTCATTCTGAGCAAGCTGCTTATACAGTATTAGTGTTAGCAGTGTACTTAAAAGCAGCCACCTATGAACTGCAAGAGGTCAAATTTGTGTTCTTTTCAGTTCCCTTGATGACCAGAAAGCATGGCATAGAGCTTTGGGTACAGACTGTGGTCTGTGTGTGTACATGCACAGGTGTGCGTGTGTGTACATGAGGGCATATGGCATGAGTCTTGTCATTGCCCTGTCTGAGCCTCCAAAATAAACGTCTTCCCTACCAACCTCCCTGCCTGTCTTTCCCTGACGTTTCCATCTACCCAGCTCTCCAGTTACCCTTTATGAGTGACAGTCCTCAAACAGGCAGAGAATAAATGACCTTTCACGTCAGCCATACTGAGTCCAGCTCCGCCTTGCTGCCTAGTTGCTGTCTGACTTTGAAGAAGTTTTGTAAGCCTCTTTGAGCTACTATAGAATGTAAATGATGGTCTGCACAGTGCTGCAGCACTTAGGAGGTGTTCCAGGAGCAGATGCCACTACTCCGAGCTTACTCCAGAGGAGACAGTAAGACCAGGAGAGAAGAGTGTGAACATGGAGCTGACCAAGGACCAACCTCTGCCATCTACCAGCTGAATGACCTTGAACTGATGGGTTTGAGCCTTCCCATTCTGGTCAAATAGATAGCAGTAGTTATTTTATGGCATTTATAAGAATTAATATATATATATATATATATATATATATATATATATATATACTTTCACAGTGCTTGGTATTATTGGGTATTCAATAAATTAATTATGTTTATGTTAGCATTTGTAGGATGTCTCATAATTTCTTAAGGTATTCAGTACCTTCCATTCCTAAACAAGAACAAAAAGTGCCCAACAATCACATTTTTAAAAAAGTCCTCCCGCAGTTGCACTGAAGGTGTACCTTGAGGAATATTTAGCACCGTGTAGTCTCTCTGCATCTCCCAGTATCCTCAGGCAGATCAACACAGGATGCTCACAGGAAGAGCAGAACCTGAGTCCTGACCAGCCGTTCTCCTTGACACTTTGGAGTGACTGAGATCCTGCAGAAATGTGACAGAGAAAGAAGATTCCTGGAGGATGGGCTGGAATTACTTGTGATCTGTACATCTGTTTTGTCCGCTTAGTCACCTTGATGGTGCCAGAATACGAACTAGACTGAGACATTTGCAAAGATCAGTTTCAGAGATCAGGTCATGGGAGAGAAAGACAGACAGCCTGCCACGCTTGCAGTGATAAGGAACTTTAGAGCTTCCATGAAGGGCTCTCGTTGAGCCTGTGGGTCTCCCCACCCCCCAGCCCCCTGCTTACCATAGCGTGTGTTGGTTGGGGCATATCCGTGAATACCGCTTATTTTGATACAAATGGCAGAGAGGAGTTTGAAGCACAGGTCTTTGCCTTGATGAAATTTGGCAAATTTAGAGACTTTCTAACCCAGCGTTTTGCTGTAGATTCATTTCCCACATTTGAATGAGGTTTTAACGGTGTCCTGATAAGAAATAGAAAACTCAGGATATCGACACATGCCAGTTTGGTGTTGATTATTTGTGTTCTGTATTTCTCAAGACTTTGACAGACCTCAGTCTCCATGGTTTGCCTTGATTTGGGGATGGAATAATTATGAATAGAGTTTTCACTTTATTTTATTTATTTATTTTTTTGGGGGGGTTACCGGGGATCGAATTCATGACCATGTGCTTGCAAAGCAGGTGCTTATGCCGCTGAGCTAAATCCCCAGCCCGGGTTTTCACTTTAAAACTTGTTTTCAAACCTGCACAGCCTTGTGTACTCCCACTGAGCTTATTCCTGAGGATGACACATACAATTGGCCATGTCAGGGCATCTTTTTCTTCTTGTGGGACCCACAGCTTGCCATACTCCCTCCACTTCAAACATAAATTCCAGGTAGAAGGTCCCAGCTTTGTGTAGGAACTCTCAGGCCTGTGAAGCACCACAGTCCCTTTATGTAGCATCCACCAGGGTAAAAGAAATCACACAAACACAAAGAAACAAAGATGAGGGCCGCTCTTCTCCTGCCTCGTAGTTGAACAAGATGACTCCCCTTTTTCCATAAGCCAGCTTGAAGTAAATTTGTCTTGCATACAAACAAGGATCCTACAAACAAGGATCCAAATAAAGCATTTCTACATTAACATCAGTTAAAAAAAAATATCTATCAATCACAGATGACTTTTGTGTGCTCATGAAAGTGTAGCCTCTCTGTTGTTCTAGGAGCCCCACTTGGTTTGGTGTCACTTGGAAGAATACAAAGTGAGCTTGGAATGTTTTCCAATGATGGGACTTGCTATAACAAAGGGAGATCACAGTAGTAATAATAATCATACCTAACATTCACACCCCCACTAGGACACGAAGCACTGGCTTGCGTGTTATTTCATTTATTTCTTGAGATGGTAGTGGTGTTCTCTCAGTCTTATGGATGAAGAAACAGAAGCTCAAAATCAAGTATTATAGCAAGCCAAGCAGCGCGCGCACACACACACACACAGGTGTGTGTATGTGCACAATCACTTAGCTATAAGTGTTTGTAAGTATGTAAGATTTAAGTGCATGAACATGTGTATTTTAAGAGGGGTTGCCAAATTCAAAAAATTCAAATAGCAAAAAAGCTATTTTAGACAGTGTTCACTGTCCTCCACGTTCTTTATTTGACACACATCCAACGAATGGCATTGTAGTCAAATGGGTTATATAGGGAAGGACTGTGTCCAACCCCCTCATGGCCTCAACTTCCAACCCATGTGCCTGGTGTGATAGTTTTTGAAATGGAACACATTTTCTCATTTAGCATCTTTTCCCATTACCACATTTTGGATTCATTGCAAACCATTTTGAGTCTCATTAGAGGTATCTTAATTTTAAAAATTAAGTTGGGAACTAGCAAGTGAGATTGAAGAGGCAATATCTCTAGTTCTGAACTGGATTTTCATTAGTCAATTACTCTTCAAATTATACTGATTTCAGCTATGATTATTACTATTTTTCCTGAGTAGATTGAGTAATGAGAGAAATGCAAAGACATCCTAGACTAACAGTAACCTGAGTCTCCAGGCCTTCTCTCCTCTTCCCCACTTCTCTGTACCTGGCCCCCCACCTTTGGCACTTCACTTCCACCTGCTGTTGGTCTAAGTGATGAGCTACTGTCCCCTCAGTCTGTTAGTCCAACTGCTCACGGCTGCTTCCCAGCACCCTCAGGATAACTTCGGCAATTTGAGTGATGCTGGCCACACTGCACTGTCACCACATCCTGGAATAGTTGCCCATGTTTGTGGGTATCTGCTGTTAGTTCTTCACACTTCCTGATAGGCCTGATTTAGATACAAGACTTACACAGCACCATCTTCCCCTACCCAGCCCTGCAGTCTTAACCACACCTCTCTGCAGACCAAACCCACTCACCACTGCATGTAGTAGAATCTGACCACGGCATTTTGCATTCATCTCCCCATCATCTTTCCTGTAAGGAGTAAGGTCAGCTGCCGATCAGGCAGATGGTGATGTTTCCCATCTCCATTCTGGTTTATATTTCTCCATTGCTTTCCGAGACATGTGCATCACACACTACTTACTGTCTGTGCACATGTTTGTGGTCACTGCCTTTGGTATGGGCCTTTACTTTAGCATAGTTAAGTGTGTGGTTTTGTTTTGTTTTGTTTTTGCCACTACTGCAAACATGATGATGCCTTTTATTTTTAGTTTAGGGACTGAAATTATGTGGTGATTGAGGTGTGTGTTCTTCACCATGCCAAGCAAGTCAGGAAGTTAGATTTAGGAGATGGAGCAACAATAGAATCCACTGCACAGCCCTCTGCAAAGGTTTCCCTGATTTTTGACTTCTTTCTCCTGGAATCTGAGCCCTTCCACCATGGCAGGAACCACTAAGAGGGTTTGTCCCTTCACTTCTATCTCTAGTTAGGCTGTAATCTCCTTGGGACTAAAAGTTTTCTGATGTCTATCCCGAGCATTCTGTAGGAAATCCATAAAAATTTGTGAACTGTGTGCTTTTAATTCTCTGTTCTGGACTGAATTGTGTCCTGCAAAAATGTGCATGTTGAAACCCAACCACCAGTGAGGCTAAATTTGGAGATAGGGCCATAAAAGAGGTAATTAAGTTTAAGTGACAAGAGTGGAGCTCTAATCTAAGAGGTGTCCCTCTAAGAAGAAAAAAAGACCCCAGGAATGTGGCATGCAGAGGAAAGACCCTGAGAAGACACGTCAAAGAAGGTGTCTAGTCTAGTGCAAGCCCGGGAGAGAGGCTTCTGAGAAACTAAACATGTCAACTCTTTGGATTTCCAGCCTCTCGAGCAGTGAGAAAATAAATTACAATCATTTAAAACATCCAGTCTGTTGTATGAATCACACAGCACAAGCTAATCAATGCATGTACCAACTGTCTAAGTCCCCTATACTCTGAGGTTGACTCTAGGGATCAACTTTGGCTGCGAGGGAAGTTTGAGAAGACCCCAGGGTTGGCTGCTCAGGTTAATTCACAGTAATGTGCAGCTAAATCTCATGTCCCATCCCTTCTTTGCTTGCAGAGAGGCAAGTCTAACCCAGGCAGTACGGTTCAGCAGTCCTCAGTCTACTAGGGGAAGGGAATGCTGTCATTATCTAAGATTCTGGGCCTCTGAAAAATTACTTTAACTTGACCACTACTACCATATGCCCTGAGACCTTAGCAGTGCTGTAAAGTAGCAATTATCATGAATGAAAAAAAGCTGGAAGAATCTTAAACAGGAAGATCTGCATTCTGGCCTTAGACCTTCTGCTCACTAGCTATATATACTTAGATACGTTGCCTAACCTTTTTTGTTTTAAATATTTTTTTAAACATCTGTGCTCCTGTAATAGATAATTTTCTTTCTCTTTCTTGGAAAGAGCTTCCACCCCCACAGTCCATCTGTCCAGGTGCTTCCAAGTGATGTCTCCACCACCAGGTCAAGCCAGTCTGCCCTCTGCATTCCTCTAGCCACAGTGAGGGCTCAGGTGGGCAGGCTAACCTGGTCTAGTTAAAATGATTCTCAGACCTTCTGGGGACAGTGGGGAAGAGCTAGATGCAAGGCCAGTGTTGTACAGAGACATGCATGTTCCACCCCATTTCCACCAGAGACAGAGCTGAGTTGGAGAGACAGCGAATAGGACAGTGTCATTTGAAAGGCATCACTGCCTCTGGTTTTCCAGTCTCAGAAGACGGTAAAGTCTTCTGATGTGCTAGATTTTCAAAACTCTCTTGAATCCAGGCTTTCTGCCACATGTCTGTAATCCCAGCTTCTGGGAGGCTAGGTGGGAGGATCACAGGTTTGAGTCTAGGCAACTTAGTGAGACCTTGTCTAAAAAAAAAGGCTGGAGATGTAGTTCAGTGTGAATGCTCTAAATTCAATCTCCAGTATTGCCAAAAAAGAGAAAAATCTCTTGAGATGGAAAGATTCTCACTGTCTTAGTTACTTTTCTCGTTGCTGAAACAAAATACCCAACACTTAAAATTAAAGAAAGAAAGATTTATTTAACTCACAGTTTGTAGAGGTTTTAGTCCATAATCAGCTAGTTCCAAGGCAGGGTGGTGTGGCAGAGGGACAGACTTCAGGGTGGTGGAAGACAGCAAAAGCAACAAGTGACAGAAGAGAGAGACAAACCTCTTTCTGTATCTAGTCTACCAGGATTAGGGTGGTGCCAATTCAGTCAATGGTCTGATCCAGGAATCACCTACCTTAATCTCAGGCTCATTAATCCCAGCATTGCACTACAAATGAATCACACACTCTAGATTCAGCCACCTCTGCAAAAATCCTGTGACCACATGAGGGGACATCTGGACACAAACAATAACACTCACCCAACAGAGTTCTGAACACCCACCCCGTACTCCATTTAGGATCTTCAGGATACAATTTCTTTGTATTTTTGGGAGAAGTGAGTTTGCTAGGGATTGAACTCCAGGATCCCACACATACTAAGCACATACTCTAACTGTAAGCTATCTAACCCCATGATTCAGTTTTTAAATGAGTTCATGAACCCAGAGGCTTTGATATGCAGTTTGCACATAAGGAATTACTATTCAGAAAACCCAGTATTGGGTGCCTGGTAGCCTCCTATCAGACTCTGAATATCCTGCAGAAGAAGTATACATTTTGCACTGTGTCGCTTTATAAACAGTAAGTGGAAGCTGATGCTATCATCATCAGTAGAAATGATTGTAGCAGTGATATGAGAGGAGACAGAGAAGTCTTTTGAGAATTTTGATTTGAAGATGAAAATACCCATGTAGAGTCCTATGTGAGAGGGAACTGATGCTGCTGTGGGTAGAGCATCCTCATGATGCGGAATGACACTGAGCGGAGTTTGCACAAGCCCAGTCCCCAGTGGGAGAATCTCATAGGGACCCATTTGCTTGTGGGCCCCTTCAGACTCTCCTGCTTCTCTTGGGTCCAGTTCTCATATGATCGCATGGGATTGGGGTTGCCCAGCCAGGGACAGTGGTTCTGAATATCCTTGGGGTGCAAGGTAGCGACTGGAGAGATAGAACAGAGGGGCTTCTGAGGTGCTGATAGCCCTCCCAGTCTTTCTTCTGGGTGCTGATAACATGTGCAACTAGTTTAGGAAAATTCATCAAGCCATGTGTGTATTTGAACTTTGCTGGATATTTTATCACTTCACTAAGAAGTTTCAAAAATGAGTGGGCAGCAACGATGTCATTACACCTATTTGATTTCAGATTTCTATTCTGTATATGTAGTGAACCTCAGAATTCTTACATGATTAAAAAAATAGGATTGACCTAGATTTTATTCAATCAATACAGTAATTTAGAACTGGGCAGAACACAGAGTAACAAGAATTTGTCTAACAATTCAAGCATGTTTTGTGAAGACCCCCAATCCTGCTTGTTATTGATACTGTTAATACAATATTTAGATTCCATTTTGAACAGGCCAGCTGGCAAAGATTATGAAAATGTCAATTTCTCCCCAGAGTGGGTTGAGAAAAAGTTCATAACCAGACTGTTAGGTTCACGAATGTAGGTTAAGATGAATTTATGTGAGTAGACTTGAAATTAAGGAGAAATTTAAAGCCCTTTAGCAAAATCTTTAAGATCTTTGCCAGAGTACATTGGCGAATGATACACACTTTAAAATTTTATGTAGAAAATATTCTCTCATTCTATCACAGTATCTTGATAGATAATTGCTTTGGCAAAGTAATTGATTTAGAAATTGTTTAAACATCAAAACTTCATACAAGTATTTTGCTGGGGAAGAAAACAGACTTTTGAGAGTTTAAAAAGCAAGTAGGCCAGTTTGACAGAGATTTCTAAACTGCAGTGGTATACCAAATAACTAAGATCTTTTTCAACTGTAGGTGCATATAACTTTGGTTGTTCCTTGGCTGTTGACTGGAAACGAGTATCCTTCCTTGGCAGAATTTGTCAAAATGATTAATATTTTCAGTAAGGCCTGTCGGATCAGTGAACCATTCATTATCTTCAATTAAACTGAAAGTCTCCATACATCAGCCCTTTGTAAATACTAAGTGGTGAATGCTGCCTCTTAAGTTTTCAACTCACTTGAGAATGCATTACAAAAAATAACAAAACTTAGCATCATTTTCGTTAATAAAAGTTGAGCATCCATACTCTGAAAATTCAAAATTCAAGATATTCCAAAATCTGAAACGTCACAAACACTGACATGGTGCCTCAAGTGAAAAAAATTCACACCTGACCTCATGTCATGAGATATGGGTCAGAGCCAAGATGCAAACAAACTGAAAATATTGTATAAAATTACACTCAGGCTATATGTATAAAAACATAAATTAATTTCATGTTTAGACTTGAATCCCAGGCTCAAGATATATCTGTGTATATGCAGTTTTTTTGGTTTTTGTTTTTTTTTAAATCCCAGATCAGAAACCCTTTTGGTTCCAAGCATTTTGGATAAGAGGTACTCAGATGTGGATTTTATTTGACAGTGTCCCAGGGCTAGAGGTTCTAGTGCTGTCATAGTTCAGGAACATATTTCTTTTGTTTTCCCAAAAGAGTTAAGACAGCGTTACAGTGCATTTATGGCTAGGTACCCATATTTTGATTTTGCTGAGTTTAAAGTTCTTCCTGCCTAGCCTATTCTCCCTGTTCTCATTTAGCCCTCATGTCTAATAAAAGGAACTTGCTTACTGCTTTCCCTGGGACAATGTAATTTGAATAGCATTTCCCACATACCTGGGACCATGATCTTGGTGACAGCGGCAGAATTCTGCACGTCACAGACTTCCTGTCAGTATGTGTTATGCTTGTGCAGAAACCAACTGGAGTCATAGAATTGCAGGGTGGGAGGTTTTTTAGAGACCTTGCTGGGCACAACCTTGGAATACACAAGCAAAGCAGACCCCATTAGGCAAAAAGTACCCTGGCCCAGGCCAGTCCAACTCTCTTTTTCTGCCTTCTTTTCAACTGGACCCACCTTCCCTTCTGTTCTTGGTGTATTCAGAAAGATGAGCAGGAAGCTTATTGTAATAGGGAGGAGTATCGTAATATTGCTGTGGTTTCAGTCAGTGATGATCATGTGTACACTGGTAGACCCATAAGATTATAATAGAGCTTAAGAATTCCTGTGGCCAATGTGGTGGATTAACGAATGGTCAACTTGGAACACCCAGCTGAACTGAGTCAGTGCGGTGCTGGGTGTGGAAGGCCCACCCGAGGATTGTTGCCAACAGCATAAAAGGAGAACTGGAGGGGCAGATGGTGTGCTGTTGATTCTCCTGGAGCTCGTCATGTTGGCATCCTGATATGAACTCAGCTGTTCTTATCATCGGTGAGGCTTGGGTCTTTGCTTTCACTGAGGATGGCTGCAGTTCTCTTCCAGAGAACTTTGGTGCTTACCTTGAGTGTCCTTTCCTGGCTTCAGTACAGATCCCTCTGCCTGCTGGCACAGATCCTTTACCCTGCTGGCACAGACTTTCTAGCTTTCACCGCTGACCTGGGCCTTCTAGTATAGACCCTTGACACAGACTTGCATGAAACATTGTCATGGACTCTAGGCCTCCAGCTGGACTCATGGGAGACATTGCCGTGGGATCTAGGCTCTAAGCTGGATTCTCTGGTCTCTAGTGTGTGGCCAGATCTCTTGCACTCCTCTGCATTTGACTTTTTAGGTGAATATTATAAGATAGTCCTATATTAAATCTGTTCTCTTGCAAACCCTGATTACAACAGGCAAATAACATTGTAGCATCTTAATATCACAGTGCAACACATTACTGTTGTGTTTATGGTGATGTTGGTATCTACAATTTACTGCACTGCCAGCCAGATAGAAGTGTAGGGCATAATACTCAATAATAATAGTAAACAACTATATTATAGTTTATATATTTACTATACCATCTTTTTGATGACTATGTTAGTGCATACTCCTACTTACTAATAAGATCAACTCTAAAACTACATCATGTTGAGCAGCTGCAACCGTATGCATTTTGTGTTTTTAACACATCTGTGGGTGGCATCAAGAGGCTGTGTCTGTAAAGTGCACCCATGATATTCAGACAGTGACAGGCTGCCTAGCAAGCTGTTTCTCAGGACATGTCCCCATCATTAAGTGGCACATGACTGCTTCTTCTTTCTTGTCCTACTGAAACCAGTTCTTGGCCTCATGTCCTGACTTTTCTATTCCCTAGCATGTTATGCCTTTCTTGGTCTCAGATCTTTATCTGTGAAGTGGAGTGTACACCAGGATAGGTCCCAGGGAAGATCTATATGGTTTTCCTTCTGTGCCTGGCATATGATAAGCCCTCCATATTTACAACCATTTGTTGGATCTAGATCTTCTCAAGGTGCTTCTGGGAAACTGTAGGACCTGACTTCTAGCATAAGACATCATCCTAGCACTCTTATATATGTGCTTCAGAGTCTCACTGAAGTTGACTCCAACTCACAGATGAAATTAAAATTTTACACATACATACACATGCACACACATGCACTGTACATTTGCACTATACAGGCAAAAGATCTGAAAGGTAACGCTAAAATGTTCATTGTGGTTCTTTAAACTGTGAAAGTATGAATAGGTTTCATTCATTTTATACTTGTAATAAGAACGTATTGGTCATACAAAATAAAATACACAGAAGAACCAAATGAATTAAATTGCATAGCTTCCACTGTATATTCATTAGGTTATTGTTAAGGGGTAATTTTAGATCTCTGAAGATCTGAGCGATACTCACAGACGCGTCAGATGGCGGGGTGTTAAGGCACTGGACTACTTAAGGGTTAGAGTACGGAAGCTCTAAGTTGTGCTCTTGCTTGAGCCTTGTATGCGGGCCTGATACCTCTTTAATAAATAAGATATATGTCCTTAAGTTAATGTGTGAAAGAAATAGCAACAAACACTCGGCCTCAGGCCCCACTGCCCTGTGCACAGGAGGCTGGAGCATAGTGCACGGCACCCTCTGTGCCAGCCAGGGGTCTGTGAATGGTTCTCACCCTCCCACAACACAGGGCTAACTGGCGGGAGAGAGAGAGGCCCTGGGTATTTCAGTAGCGCATGACTCATATTGCCCAACGTAAGCGGAGAGTGTCTTTTCTTCCAGCCCAGACCTCTGGTCCCACATCCCAAGCAACTGGACCCCATAGAAACCTGGCCACAGTAGAAGTGCTCTTGTCTTTGTGCTTAAGAGAGCCAAGTCCTCACTCAGAAGTCACTTTCATGCAGATGACAATCCTTTTTGCCACGTTTAGGAATGGGTAGCATTTGGGTAGTTCACCGTAAAAGCATAGAGAAAGGTTGTATGAGAGCAGACAATGCAGACTGCGTGGAGTAGCCAGGAAAATTGCCACAGTTGACACATCCCTGAAATTCCCAAATCTGAAACTCAAAGTGCTCCAGAATCCAAAACATTCACAGCATTGACTCAGTGCCATAAGTGGAAAATTCTATTCCACGAAATTTTGCTTGATACAAAAATAAAAATCCTGTATAAGATTACCTTCAGGCTGTGTGTGTAAGGTGTGTGTGGAATATAAAAGAATTTCATGTTTAGACTTGAGTCCCATCCCCAAGATATTTTATTATTTATACAGAAATATTACAAAATCTGAAAAAAATCCAAAACAATTTAGTCCTAAATATTCTGGACTAATGTCCAAGCCCTGTGAATGATCCCAGCCCCCAGTGTTGTTATCATTTGCTGTGCTAGTTCCCTGATGCATTCCCGAAAGGACAGAATTTTGAAAGTTCCGTGTGCAAATGTGCTGGTCAGGGTGGAAAGGAGATACACAGCTAGATGTTGGGATTCCACAGTTTGAAAGTGTTAAGCTGTTTTTCTTTTACTTAAAAGTTTTGATAGTCTTCAGACATACTTAACATGCAGTTCTGATGGGCCTGCCTATGTTCTGTGACACCTGCAGATTGAAGGGAGGCTTATGTTGGAGTATTGACCCCAAAGCTGAGAAGGTTCCTCCAAGCCCTGGTCTCAGCTACCATGCTCCTCTTTACCATCTGCCTTTGAGTCCTTCTGCTGTGAAGAGATGCATGTCAATGACTGTACTTAATTAATTTGTCTAACGTATCCCACATGTTCCCAGAAGACTTTGCAATCTCTCACAAAAATGCCTTGTAACTAGAGCTTGTTCCCAGTGCAGGTACAGGAATCGTGACAAAGGGAAAATAAAGGCAGGGAACCTAGGATACAGTTAGGAGATAACACGAGTATGTAAAATCAGTATTATAAGTCCTATGGATTGGCTTAACAGGTGGGGTGGTCAGTCATAAATTTGGGCTCTGTGCTTCCTGATTAAGACCAGGGCAATTATTTCTATGGTTTAAATGTTTAGAAGATTAAAACTGATTTATTACTCAAGAGACACACCTGAAAGGTATTTGTCCTTTTGATCCTGAGAGTGACAGAGACACAGTCAGACAGACAGACAGACAGAGCTCCTTAGTGATCCACCACAGTGCATCTTAAGATTATGCATAGGTTTTAAGCAGTTTTCTGCACCATCTCTCCCAGTGGGCCAGTGGCAGCAGACCTTTAGAAGTCCCTTCCTGAAGAGCCTAGGGACATTACCCTCTGGAATCTAGGGACTGTGTCTGGAGCAGGGCCACAAAATCTGTAGTTTTCAAAGCTCCCTGTGGCTGTTGGACAGATGGGCGGATGTCCTGTGCTCTAAGGCAGTGAGAAAATGTGTGTGTAAGCTGGAAAGGCAGCCAGAGCCAGACACGCTGACCCAGGGGTGTTACTGGTGCATGGGGTAGGTAAAGCTCACTAAGGGTGTGACTCCAGAGAGAAAGGAGGCTGGGGCTGCATAGCCCCACAGGACACCAGAAGAGGTGAGCGGTGTCCGTTCCCATCACAGATCCTTCCTATGCTTCTTAATCCCTTTGACAAGGACCATTTAGGAGGTGAGTCAACCCCGATCTGAAAGGTGTAATGTGGCTAAGATGTTTGAAGTGAAGCACAATGAGTATATCTTTAAATTGAACCACTTTATTAATTACATTTGTCTTCACTGAAAAAAGTTGCTTGTTATTGTTATTGTTGTTGTTTTAAGACAGGGTCTCACTAGTCCAGACTGACCTTAAACTCACTGTGTAGCTCAGGCTGGCCTTAAACTTAGAGCGATCCTCCGGCTTCACGCTTCCAAAAGCTGGGACTGCAGGTGTGCACCATCCCGCCCAGCCAGTATTTTAAAAAACTAAGTTTTAGGCAAGTGTTGGCAAGACTTTGGTGCTCCTGGCTATGTCACAGTGACCACTGTGGATCAGTCTTCCTACTGTGCTCCAGGATTTGAGCTTGGCAGGTGCCTGTGCATCTTTCCTGAGTCGCCTCCAAACCTGAGGGGAAGGAATGGGGGAAACAACCTCATTGCTGGCAGGCAGCCAAGCAGGATGTAGGGGAAATAAGAGTCACCCCAGTTTGGCTTCTTCCAAGAGAACCTAAACATGGCTGCATGTGTGGTTAAGCTTTCTTCTTTTTTCTCTCTGTTCTGCTGAAAACTTCCATGGAGTTAAAATAATACAGACTATGCCATCAGAACTACTCTGTTGTTTTGACTGTATTAAGGAGGCTGGAAGCAGAGAGTCTCCTGGCTCTGCCTCCCCCTCAACAGCATTGTCACCCCCAGGGAGTAAGTGGGCCATGGGGACACTACTGTTGCAGATCTTGCTATTTCCCAAAGATAGGGGTGTGTGTGTGTTATCAAAGGTGTTCCAGTTTTCAGCCAACCATTGATGGACAGATATTCTTTATTTTTGCAAATTGAGAGAACTATTATGAAGACTGCACTGTGCTATTTTAGGTTATGATCCCTGAGGCTGAGTGAAAATGAACACACCCTTGTCTTTTCCTGGGTGGGCTCTGCACAGGCCTTGCTCCTGCTCCCAGCTCCTGCTCCCGGGCACTTGCTGCCCTTGTTGCTGTAAGTGCTGAGGTTAAAATCAGCTGGAGATCTGTGGGGGGGGGGGGGGGGGGAAAGCAGCTCACAGCAGGACTTCAATCTGGGAACCAGCAAAGGTATTTCAAACTTTTCCTAGTGAAAATTCACCTGGAAGGGAAGCCCAGAGAGGATTTGTAGAGATTTTTTTTCTTAATCTAGTTTCTTCCAGCAGGATCGGATTATGCGCAAATTGGTACTTACAGATGGTAATTAGTTCTGTTCTTAAAAGATTTCTCTAGAGGATAATTTTACTACTTCAGTAGTGTGTTTCAGCCTAAATTTCTGAAAGGAATTTCTCCCACTCTCTAATTTGAGCCTCCCTTCTTACGGTTTAAATATGATTTCCTTTATTCAGCCCCCTATGAAGAGGAAATCAGTCAACACAACAGCTGACCAGTTCCATTCCTTCCTCTCCTCAGGGTTCCTTGGCAAGGTCACTTCTGCTGCCAACTCCCTAGGTGCTGGGGACTCGGCCTATGGCAACAGTGTGGATCTGCACCCAAGTGTCCTTAGAATCAGCAGAGGAGTTGGTGGTAGCAATTGACAGTGGCCACTTCCTTCTTTCATTGCCCTGAGGGACCCCACTGCACACCCGCAGGATGGGCGGCTACAGAGGGATTCATTTTGTGATTGTATGATTGAGAGTTTCTCTGTTCAAAACTTTTGGCCCCAGAGTCATTGAGTCTGTTTTTTTCCTACTGAACTAACCTGCTGCTCACCTCCCAAATAATGTGTTTTTCAGAATGACCAGGGTTTAAATGAATAACTTGAGGAATTGAAATCACAAAGCTTTGTACACATTCTGATTCTTTGAAAAGTAGACTCGAAGAGGTCCCACCTGCTCAGACTACTGTTGGCAGGCTGTCAAACTGGGGTCTCCTAGCCAGATTTTCCCTGAATAATGAATGAGCCAGCGTCGAGCCAGTCAGAAATAGAAATCAGTAAAGCTAAATTCCACCAAGAAGCAGCAGCTGTGTAGTAGACTGGTAGCGAATGTTGAGGCCCGTGGATGCCAAACAGGATAACACACATCCTCGAACTCTCACCAGTTAGGAGGTCCCAACAAAATCACCTGCAGCCTGGAAGAGTCGTAAGGGGTCAGTGTTGGGGCTCGACCTTGCTTGATTGAAACAAGGAAGGATGAGCAAAGAGTCAGACACTCGGCTTGTTACAGGCTGGTGTGGCAGTAGCGTGATGCACAAATCTCCCGGGAACCAGGCACCAAACATCTTCATAAATCATATGTTTGCAGCTGTGGGACCAAAATAGATCTATACACAGCCTGTTTGTCCTGGCCTTGCAGAAAGTAACGGGACTGTAAGGTCCTGGAAGATATCCGTGATTCCTGCTTCTGCCTCTCAGTGCCTGGCTGCCCACCAGCCATCGGATCAGGGCTAAAGGGCTTTTGATCGCTGGTAACAGTGTCTTACCAGTTGATTTTCATTTGTGGGAGATTGAAGCACATTGTGTGGAGAGCCCTTTTTATGCCAGTTGTTCCCTGAAAGACTGCTCAGTTTCCCCTTTGAAAACAGCAGCAGGCATCCCTTACAAGGCAGGGTGGTGTGGGGCTGGGTGGCAGGCTAGTTCTGCCTGGCTGGGGCGGGCCACCTGACTGAGTGCATTCAGTAGAGTGATTTGATCTGCCCTGGGTGAGGGCCAGACAGACACCCCTTACCACCCCCCACGCCACCCCTCCAGACTCATTGTGAACCTCTGGCCTTCTCAGAAGCTGTCTTCTTCCCTGGGTGCCTTAAGATTTTTTTTTTTCCCCAAATAAAGCATTAGAGACCAAACGAGAAGGGTGAGGGGAGGGTTACTCTACAGAGTGGTACTCCCCAAAAGGTGTTTTTCTTAAGGACCACGAGTGTGCTAACCTCTGAGCCCAAATGCCTGGCTTTGCTGATGCTTTAGTTAGAATCCTGTTTCGTTTTTTGCAGCAGGCTTTGGGTTTGGCCTCTGCACTGCCCTTTAATAAGCCAGTGGTGCAGCTTGTGACCATGGCTCTTTGCAACAGCTGAGGGGGGTGTTCCATGGGATCCTTCCTGAGACCTCACTGATCTCTGGATTCTGTGTTTAAGGAAATAGATTTTTTTCCCTAGGACATTTTATACATCATTCTTCCACCATTCTCAGAGTCTGGTATGGGGTCTAATGGGAAGCAAACCACTGCTTGTTGAATGAATGAGGAAAAGAATGTGTTCCTACCCACTATAACTGGTCTTCGTAGGCAGCCCGTGCCTGGTGTAAACACAGAGCACCTGGTTTCCTTGTGTTTGACTTGAGTCTGAATAGTTAGAGATTTGGACAGTCACTGAAACGCTGCATTTGTAGAAATGAAACCCCAAAGCGGCAACATGAACTAGTGGCTAGTGATGAAAGAAGTGTTAATGTGTGAACTTCTTTCAAGCCATACTTAACAAAGCCCTGTGTTCTTAGCCCTCTGGTCCTCCTAGTAGGGTGCCTCGATGCGATGCCCATCTGCACGCCGCCTGTGTGCCAGGGAGAGCTCCATAGACGGCCCTGACCTCTGCAAACGTAGCCTCTAAGAACTGGTACTGAACTTTAGCCTGGGTGGAAAATTCAAGTGGGGGAATAGAAAAATCCCTCAGTCAATACCCATGTGTCATTAAAGCACTTAACTTCCTATGGATCCCTGGTAAGTGCTCCAGGAGCATCATTAGCGGGGAGTGAATCTGCAGAGGCTGTACTTGGAACATAGCAGCTGGGGTGTGGTTAGGAAAGTGGCCCAGAGGACTCGGGGTCTGAAGGTAAGAAGTCAAAGTGCTCTTCCTTGTGCTGTCTGCAAAGGCCTTGTGGAGGAGCAGCTTTGAGCTTAGAAGAATTTGTAAGTGATCCCAGCTGACTGGGTAGAGGACATAGACGGAGGGCCTCGGGGAAGAGGATGAGGCTTATCTATCACACTGTGGCACAGGGGGGCTTTGTTGCCTGGACAAAGTGATTTTAAAAATTGGAATTCATTGCTAATATGGTGAAAGCACAAAATTCACCTAAGTGTCTGGACTTCTGGCTTCTCTTGACAACTGGGAACTATGGCAGTGTGGGTTTCACCTTGTCTTGGGGCAGCAGTTGGCTGGAACTGAGGGACTATGCTAGAGGCTGCTCAGGTCAGTTTTCAGCTGCCAGTGGCCCTTTGTCCACTACCTCTCTCAGGCATTCAGACTTGATTCCCTGGACAGGGAGCTAGGGAAATGTTCTCGGTGTGGGAGATTCAAGCAGGTCCTTGGCGTGTGGGATGGGACAGTGGGCATGGTGGCCATAAAAGCGACGACACAGCTGGAATGTGTCAAGCTGCTCATGTGTGTAGACCTAGTTCTGAGCACTCTGCTTGCTTTCTCTTTTTCAATTTCATTGGTACATCTTAGATGTACATAATAATGACACCCATCATGGGGAGTTTGTGCCTGTATATGGTATGTCTTGCCTTTCTTTTTTCCCCATTCCCTTCCTCCACCCCATGCTTTTCCTATTCCTTCCTGATTTTTCTAACGCATCTGACCCTAATGCCCTAGGAAGGAGGTGCTGTTATGATGCTGTTTGACAAATGAAAGAACCAGAGCTGAAGTTTTATAAGGTCAAGCAACTGGTCAATGTCATGTGGTTAGTATGTGATGAGCTGGGATTGTCACCCAAGCAGCCGGCTTCTGAACCAGGGCTATTTTTTGTTGTTGTTGTTGTTGTTGTTAGTTTTGTTTGCTTTGTTTATTTTTGTTTTTGGGGGATTGTTTTTGTTTTGAATACAAGGTTTCTCTGTAGTACAGGCTGGTTTGAACTCATTTATGTTGGCCAGGCTGGCATTGAACTCACAGCAATCATTCTGCCTCAGCCTCCCTAGTGCTGGGATTTCAGGCATGCACCAGAATGCCCAGCTGGATCAGTGCTCTTAACTTGTGGTTTAAAACACACACACACACACACACACACACACACACACACACACACACACACACACACCAGGGACAAAGCCAGCTAGCTATAGGGCTGAAAGCCATGTGGGACTATGGCCTTAGACCCTCGCAGGAGCCAGTGGGACAAGTGTGAGGTACAGATGAGGGAATGAGGGCTTAGAAAAGATCAGGATTTGCTTGTTAGGGATGCTGCTGGAGCCTAAATAAGAGTGACAGCATCAGAATGTCTTGGGGACTTTCAAAAAAGAAGTTGGGAGTCAAAACCACAGTGATAGTGTGCTGGAGAGAGGAGGAGACCCCAGTCAGACCTGTTGCAGCTTCTGAAACAGTTGAAATGTGGTTCTCGCTTCCCTTAGCAGGTTTCCTTGGTGCTCCGGGCCCAAGGAATTCCCTCCCACTGGCCTGTCTTTTCAGAGATGGCCCTGGGAATGAAGGAAGGTCTGATTTTTCTTTTTTGTTTGTCTCTGCTTGTGACTGAGGTTCCTGTCCTCCATCTGTTTCTTAGGAAAGAGGCTTTTGATTTCCCAGTGTGTGGTGTGGGGCCAAATGGGAGGGCCCAAGGGTAATCAGGTGATGAGAATGTGGACTGGGTCCCTGCCTTGAAGCAGGGTGAGAAGGTACTGGCCCTAGGAGGCCCACTTTGGAAAGCTGTTTGGATTCATTTTTTCAGAGCCTTCCTGTCCTAGAGCAAGTGCCTACTGGAGGCCCCTTTCCACAATGCCCATGAACCCTTCCACGAATAAGGCAAGAGGATGCCTCCAAATGCATATACTCCTTCTGGTTGTGAGTCCCTGGGGCTCTGGCAGTCTCACCTTAAGCCCTTGATGAGCATGGGGTGGAGGAGCCACTTAGAGCTCTGGTGACTGCAGTCAATGATAAGAAGAGCATCCTGCTTGGTGGTTATTCACTGACATCAGCACAAAGACAGAACGACAGACATGGTGCCATTGACAGGTCCTTCCACACTGTCCTTGCTTCCTCTTCCTACAAAGTGACCGCCCTCCCCAGGTAAATCCAAAGCTCTCGCAGTCTTAAATCCATATACCTTTAAGATGATACTTATACCATTGTGTTTTCTATGTTCTCAATAAAAATCCCAGACTGAAGTTGCGTCCTGTTTCAGGCTATATCCGTGTTTCTAAATATAACAATATTTTTGTTTACTTTTAACTCTTTATCCTGAAATGTTCATGTAAAATTGAAGGGCAAGTAAAATGTATCATTTTTGTCTTGACTTCCCAGACAACTTTCCATATCTCTGAGATGGCATAAGGTCCACTCTAAGAAGATCAAGTAATAAAAATAACCTTAGACTCGGGTCTGGGTTACTAGCTGCGTAACCTTTGTCAAGTGATATAACCTCTGCTTCCTCATTTGTTAAATGGACACTGGGATTACCACTTTGTTGTTGCTGAGAGGATTAAAGGTGATCATTTACATGACTAATTGTGTAAATCACACATAGTAGACCCTTAATAAATGGGTTGTTACTCAAGGTGTAGTTCTGCATGCAACTTTTCCTGACCATTTCAGCAAAACTTTGCTGCCTGAAATTTTAGCTAATATATCTCAAAGTGATTTTATGCCTTTGAATTCCTTAACATTGGATTTGTTATAAAACTTGCCATTTCTTCATGGTGTGTTATTTGCGCCATTGTGTTTATAAATGCTTTGAGGTCATGGGCCATGTGTTAAAACTATTTTGCATTTCCTATAGCACATTATTAATATTTCTTTGTGCAATTTAGACATGGAAATGATTTCAGGGCTCCAGAGTAGCATGTTTCATTATAATACAAAGAAAATTTTAAAATGAAAAAAAATCTAATAAAAGTGATGACAATTGAATAAGATCTTTAGATAGAAAGAAAGTAGAATATTTTAAATATTCTATTTTAAATATTCTGCTTCTGGTCACACTTTATTATTTGGAGGCTCCTTCCTATATCCCAGTGAACCTACTGAAGTACACCACAACCCACACTGAGTATCGCATGTAGGCTGTCAAAAAGTTGAATTGAGTTGCTTTTGACTGGTCAGTACTGTGTTATGTTTACAGACGTTTAACTGAGCAATTATTTCAAATGTGTAAAGTGCTTTGGGAGTGAGTTTCATGTTTCAGTTTCTTGTGTTTTCATAGGCTGTGGAAAACTTGGAGGCTTAGGAATAAAAGTCAGGGACCTGTGAGATCAGGTGTTTTGGAAAAGCAGAAGAGAATTTTCATGAATCAGGTCACACAGCTTAGGTTATATTCTGGGCCTGGTGCTTCAAAAGCCATGATGTGGCTGGAGGAGGCACCTGGGAGATGGAGGCTATGGTAGAAAGAAAATCAGAGGCTAGATGGGGAGGGGATGGGGACTCTAAGCACCCGTGTTCATCAGAGGAGTTTCTTTTTGTTGAAAAAGAAATCGAACATGAATCAAAATCATCTGTTTTTCTTCAGACATTTCTTAGTCAAGATGATTCCTTTCAGTCAGTGCAATGAAACACATATGAGTTTGGGAATAGCCAGAGATATTTTCTTCTGGACTGTGCCATTCCCTGTAGCCCTGACACAAAAACTTGACCTCTCTTGAGTCTAGTTCCTCCTTTGTAAAGCAGGATGGTTGGTCTAGGAGACATCAAAGGCCACTCTCCTTTGTAGCTGACAGGGCTTTTTATGGGTTCTCTTAAAATTGTGCAGAACATGAAAAACTGGAGTTAAACGCTTTCATGTATGTTTATACTCCACTTTTAAGAAATAAAGACAAAACCCTCAGTCATATTCATTTGAATTAGTCCAAGGGTCGACATGCCTTTTCTATAAAGGGCTAGACAGCAAATACCGCAGGCTTTGCAGGTCACACAGCTCTGCATTCTGCCTGCACGGTGGTGCCATGTAAGCCACAGATGGTATGTAAACAAATGGGCCTGACTGTCTAGAGGATTTTATTTATGGACATCGACATGAGAATTTCCTGTAACACTCATGTGTCACAAGACATTTTTCTTTTGATTGTGTTCAACAATTCAGAAATGCTCATACTATGCAAAACACAGGCAGCTTTGGCCATAGTTTGCTGCCTGTGGAAAATGTCTGTCCCTCTCTGCTGAACTCCTGTGACAATCCTGCACACTACTGTGTCTTTTATGGCCTTATCGCCTCACTGGATCTGTGTGTTTCTTCTGAATGAACAGAGACTCCAAGCCTTTCCTCCACAGCCAGACTCCCTGGCGTATTATAGGTACTTGCTGAATGCTTTCCAAATGAATGATGTAGTAATTATCCCACTTGCGGGATGACTGTCTACACAAAAAAATTTGGAAATTATCGTTTCATTCCTAGAATACAGCATCTGTTTGGATAGATCCATCCTGGAAGGTAAGTTGTGGTCTAACGGTGTCTGCGTTGTTGAATTGCCTTCCCAGTGTTTCAAAGGCTGCAGCGCTTGTAAATAAGTTCTCCTTACCTGACAGCCACTAACTCTGAGTCACAGCTCAGCTCTGCGTGTCTGGGAGTGCCAGGCAGTGATGGCTCTGTCACATGAAAGGGGAAAGGGCTTTTAAACAGCAAGTGGAGAAGAGACAGGTAAGACAGCAACAGAAGCCTTTACTGGCACTGGGGGCATAAATACACCATGTGTCTCCACAGGAATTTCTAGAACATTCCTGTTCACTGTTGGCAAGCTTTAGAGAGCACAGCCTATCTGTAGAGTCCAGACTCTCAAGGGATTCATTTCAACGAGTCCCTGAAATACTTACTTTATCCCTTGTTTGTAATTTTAAGGCAAGAGCTTTCTTTATAATTTCAACTAAGGAATGATGTTTGGTATTCAAGTAGGTTGGTGTTTGTACTGGTTCCTACTTTCCCAAGAGAGGTGTGAGGTCCTTTGGGAAGATAACTATGCACAGAGTTGTACATTTGGAGGATATAATGCCAGGATGCACAAAGAAGAAATTATAACCATTTACTTGTGTATTATTTTCTCAATTTGAAGCACTTCAGTTCCAGAGCTCTTGAATCAAGAGGTTGAATTCCTGGCATTTTAAAAGATTCCACTTGAATAAGCTGTTTAAACCAGTTGAATAGCTTTTTAAAAAATTCACCCGTTTCTTGGATCATTTGCTCTTGAGATTTACTTAATTGAAGTTTTTGCCTTTTCATTTTACTTCAAATCAAAATCATTTCTATAGTTAAGGAAATTTTAATTGTGTTCCCTTGAGCAGCGCAGATTTTGCATTTGAGTCTATACCCCAACAGGTGAAAACAGGCAGTTTTCCATATGCCTCACATACACATGGGCTTATCTTTCCTTCCAGAAGAAATCCTTAAACTTTGACTTTTCCCCCTACGGCGTCTTATCTATAAATACAACAGCTGCCACATTTTCAGGGTCTCAGGCCTGTAAAAACTCTAAGTCCAGTTTTACTGAAATTAGCCATCCAGGAGCTAGAGGAGAGGGAGGAGGAAAAGTTAATAACAAAGTCACAAACCTGGACATTTATTCCAAAGCACTTGCTTCTGTTGATGGAAAACAGAATGGTGCTAAGATGCCAGAGTGCAGAGGATGGAACTAAAATGGAAATAATCTATTGGTCTGTTCACAGAGTGCATATTTTACTTTGGTCACTGTATTAGGCCCTGAAGAAACAGCCTTGAATAGGTAATGAGGTTTTTGCCCTGCTGGCATCTTATATTGTAGGGAGAAGAGAACATACAAGTAGAGAAATAAATATGTAATGTCTCACATCTGGCTGGGTACCCTCAAGAAGCATGAGGCAAGGTCAAGATACACTAGGAGTGAGGTTGGGGGCTATTTATTAGGTAAAGTGGCCAGGGAAGGCCTTTCTGAAGGACTGTCATAGAGACCAAAATGATGAAAATAGTTGTTGGACCATGGAGAGGACAAGTTTTATGGGCAGAAGACAAGTGGAAGAACACAACAAAGTCAGAGGAAGGAGCAAGACCTAAGGAGGTAGGAGAGGAGTTGGCAGGGCAAGCAGAAGCCAGATCATCATAAGTCATGAGAAAGAGAGTGGGTCTTATTCTAATTATGGGAAACCACTGAAAGGTGCTGAGAAAGGGGGAAGACAATTCGGTAAACTTCTTACAAAGGTCATTGTTGTAGTGTCCTGTTCCAAGGCCGTGGTCATAATCCAGATGAGGATGCTGTGCTTTGGTCAGGGATATGGCAGTAGAGGTAGTAAGATTTGGTTGTTCACTGTTAACTTTTGGGTAGTAGAGACCTTGCACTGTGACATCTTTTTCTGTTCCCTTAACAGTTCTGGCCTCTATTAGGAGCATATTGAATTTTCTGTTTATTCGATCCTAGGAGTAAATCAAATTTGACATCTGCTAATGCTTCCCTAGCCTCCCATAGCTCTTCCAGGTCTCGGAAGCTCCACTAATAAGCCTGTGTTTGGTTAGAAGATTTCTTAGTTCTCAGTCTTGGGTATGTGATAACCTTTGACCAGTTTGCAGCTGGGGGTGAGGGAGAGAAGTCAAAAAAAAAAAGCTTCTTGTTTTATTTCACTAATTGCACTTGAGCTTTATGCAGTACTTTGCAGTTTATAGAAGTTATTTTATTTGTATCAAGGGCTTTATATACTAGAATCTAGAGGATTGGACTGATGACAGATAGATGGATGGACAAATGGATGGATGGAAAGATGATGCACAGAAGGATTGTTGAGTGCACGGATGTTTGATGAGAGGGAAGGAGGGAGGGCTTCCAAGCAGGTGGCAGCAGGAAGGGCTGTGGGCCTGGTCCACTCCTCACTGCTTGACTTGTGTTGGGTGAGAGTGACACACCTGCAAAGTGTACCCAGGAGTTTGTCTATTAGAATGTTTACCAGGGAAGCCTCTTGCAGAACATGTACAGAAGAAGCTCTACCACTTTTAGAGGAAGAGGGGAAAAAAATATGTATTTTTCAAACATCCTGTTATGTCTCTGTTAGCTGAAAATTCCTTCCTCCTCAATGAACCAGTTTTCCAAAGAACAGTCCTGGTGGATGGAGCAGGCTTCTCCTTTATTTTACTTCACAAATAGTTTATAACCCTGAGGCTGAGGTACTATAAATGAAAAACAAAAGTATACTGCAAGAAATACTCAAGTTTAAAAAAGGAAACTAAAGAAACCAAGCTCTCGGTGGTTCTCCACCCCACTCCCACCCCTTGCAAAGGCCAAGAAATTTTGAAATGGGAAAACCGTGGTGAAATAAATGTTTTTACGTTTGTTTCTCATATTTCAGACAAAGAAAGCATTTCTTGCCCTGGGGTGTTTTGTGCCCAGAAACACTTTTGCTATTTCAAGTTCAAGGGTGAGCCTGGTCAGCTGGGTAGGCAGATGAGAGCAGCATTACAAAGAAGGAAAAGGAAGAGACACTGAATAATCACCACAAGTCTTTCACTTGCACTTCAAAAAAACCTCATCAGTACATCTATCATCCTATCATTTCTCCAGTTCTCCTTTGTCTTTATTCCTGCTTTAGCATTCCAGCGCTGCATAACAAACATTTAGAAGCCCAAATCACATTATTCAGTCTTGCTGCTGCCTTCCAGCTGCTTTGAACTTGAAGTTTCAGTTTGCTCATCTGTAAAATTCATTCAGCAGCTCCTACTGTCAGTTCCCTCACACTTCCTGCCATCTGACAATATATATCTTTGTTATTTTCCATCTCCCCACTACAGCCCTTGAATATAAGATCTGAGGGCAGGAACTTTGTCCTTGCTGTGTTGCTGTGTGCGCAGCATTTACAACAGTGCAGCCCTTGGTTAATACGAGTCAAAAGCAGCGCACGTGTGAGGCACTCAGTGCAGCGAGGACCTCTCTGGCTTCGGCATTTCATCATCCGCCATAGCTTTCTCTGGAAACTGCTGTGACATTTGTGTATGGTATGAAGGATAACGGGATTTGCACATGCCCCAACCTTCCGTTTCCCTGTTGGCCTCCTCTCTGTTCTTAAGAAGAAAGTTAAGTACGGAGAATCTTTATTCTTGTAGCTATAAAACGACAGGTAAGTGGATTTTCTTCATAGTCTTCTTTGAGGTAAAAGTCTTACACACCTCTTATTCTGAATAGCAAATTTTTTGTGCATATGTATTTCAGCTTACATAGCAGACATGCCTGGCACCTGTAGGAAATCAGACAACAGACTTTTTATTAAAAAAAAAAAAGTCTAGTAGCTTTGACGTACAATCTTTCCACACTTTGCAAGGTTTTTGTGACAGTTGTTAGGTGAACTCTGAGCATATTTGGCCACAGGCAGATTCTTGTGTCTTTTTGCTCACTGAAGATAACAGGAAAAAGGCTTGTAGATGACATTGTTTAGGTGTGGACTACTTGTAGGACAAAACATTTGAAGACTACTGTATTCTTTTAGGAACTTGGCATTTGTATTGTAAGGTCAAATTTAAAGGCAAGAAAGGTCATTACTAAGATGATATGTGTGTGTCTAAGAATATTTTGTTTCTTACAGAAATTTGATTTAATTTTGCTTGGTTTCTTGGAATGATTCTGTGTCAATTCTGTATAAAAAGGATTTCTGGATACCTGATGTTAAGATTAAATGCATGTCTTGACTAATTGTCTAGGCAGTGAGTCTGGGGGATTTGTTAGTTTATTGTAACTCTTTCCTCTTAGCATCAGTGCTAAGAGATTTTCTTGTGGAGCCAGGGCTGAATATAGCTTTTATTGTTTTCATTCTCCTGCGAGATGGAGCTTAGGGGAGCCCTTATGTGAACTGATGCATCTCGGAGAGAGTGCTCACGTGGTGCCTTTGGCGGATGCGCTGCAGACACGGCTGTGTTTAGCTTCTTCCCTCAGAGTTGCCAGGGGCCCATTCACAGCATCCACTCACCTCCACAGGTCACAGAAAATGGCAAAAATAGGATCGTTGAGGTAATTTTTTGAAGCACTGTTATCGTGGTTGACACTGATCATTTGCTACTTCAATTGTATTCCATGATGTCAGATTTGCTGTATTTACCTGCAGAAGAAGGAAAATAAACCCTCTCAGGAAATGAAAGGGCAGCATTATTATGTGTTCATGAAGTCATCATATGGCCTTGTTGTTGTTGCCATCTACGATGTGTTCTTGTAAAATAACACAGCAAGGCTGTGCACCGAGGACACAGGCTGTCAAAACTATATCTGGGTCAAAAACAAAAAACTGAATACTGTTACTCTCCCAATCCTCCTGAAAAGAGGCCATTTATAATACAATGCGATGTCAGTGCCGCTTACATTGCGTGCATCCTGAATGAAACATTAGCTCTTTAAAAAGAGCATTAAAAATAAAACTCATGTTGTAAAAAATCCTACTTCTAGACAGCCAAACGCGATTACAGTCTGTTGGAAATGACTGCCCATTTCCTAAGGTTGCTGAGTTACTTCCTCTTGGTCATGAGATGCTTTGACCTGGCATCTGGGCTTCTTTTGTTTTTAATTAAAATGCTCTAGATATGAACATATGTGTACACTTTATAACAGTCAGTTGGCAGGCCTTTGAGGGGTACGCACCCGCCCCCTGGGGGAATGAGGCTTTTTCTATTCCTCTTAAGTCACCTCACCTCAGCCTTTTACCCTGCCAAGCTCTGACTTCCGGCTCTAGCCATTCTACTCTTTTCTGTCTCCCACTAGGGGTGGGGGAAAAAAACTCTTGCATAACAAAAGTATAAATTATACCTCAATAAGACTGTAAATTTTTTAAAAAGCACACTGATTAATGGACTATGTCACCATTATGTGAATGCTGTAAGTGGATTTTAAAAATAGCTGTTTGGCTAGAGTGTTTTGGTTTGGGGTGTGTATTGTTGGATTATTTTTATTATTTTGATGCATAGCATTGATAGGAAAATGCGGAACTCTTATCATAATACATGCAGTATTTAGATTGGATACACTTCCTCCTCGTTTGGCTTCGATTTCCTGCCTTTAGCCTTTGCCTTTTCCTGATACTTAAGCATCAAGTTTCAGGCGTTTTCCCACTGTAATTGTTGATTAAATGCTGCATATCCCATGATGATTACAAGAAGATTACTGTATTCAGCTTTTAATCTTGTGAGTGTCAAATATTTTACTTTAATGGTACCTTCATTATTATTAGTATTCACAGCTCTTTCTGTTTGAGTAATGCAATCAGGCAAAATAAAGGTAATGCCACCGATTTGGCATTTTTATAGTCATGCTTTGTGTCAAAACTGAAAGTGCCCTCTGCAGGCTCTTCTCAGGTGGCTGGTTGGGATCTACACAGATGGAATTGGGTCAGCTGTCTGGTAGCTTTGGTTTAGGTCGCTTAACCTCCCTCTTACAGGGGCCCCTCATGGCTGTGAATATAGTTAGCAGGGAAGAAGTTGGCATGAGTTGGAAAATTGCACATTTTGAGGACCTAAGTTGGGCATTAACTTTCTCCCCAGAAACTTCAAATCTGTGTGGACATTTGGGTTGGACGTTGAGCCACAAGCCACTAAGGAGCTGTGCCATTGCTCCCTCTTGGATCACAAGTGCCACAGGAATGGAGTCCTGCCTGGCCCAGCCTCTGTCATCTTCCACTTGTGACTCTGAGGACGACAATGTCAGCATAGGGATGATGGTGCTAATTGGAAAATTGAGGCTTATCACAGTCACTGCTAAGTAACCAAATCAGAGAGCCAGGGAAATTGGGGCAATTTTACTAAGAATGATGCCATTGTGGATGGCAAATATTGAGTGAGGCATTGAAAAAAGAAAAGCAGAGTGTCTGTGCAGATGCTCCTGATGGGACTGCAGCTCTGGCTAGAAATCATGGTCCTGAAAGCTTGGTCCAGCGCTATGCTCTGGCATCCTTGGGACCCCACGCATGTCATACCTTGCTCTGTGCCACATGGATCACTTCTCTGTTTCTTTTAGTATGCTGTTAAAATCATCAATGAATAGCGAGTCATTCTCCTACCAAAGAAATCCAGTTTCCTACATCCCCTCCCCAGGGGCAGCCACCATGACCAGTTTCTTATGTGTCATTGAGTAGCTGATGCCTTTACGCAGCTGAGTGTGTGTGTGCATGTACCCTGACGGACATATACCACCATAGGCACCATTCAGACTTTTTTTTTTCTTTTTTAATCATGAAGATGTACTGTATCAGTGCATCCTTTTTATTGACTGTAGAGTATTTTCCTGTCTGACTATACCTCTTGCATTAAAGCAATCCTGGTAATGCACCCTCCACAGGTGTGCAGTGAACACTCAGGTACACAAGTATCTTTGGATGAATATCACTGGTCTTGTTAGTTGCAGAGTGAAACTACTTATTTCTTTATTTAGTTGAGTGAATTTGAAGGCCAGTTGTATTTCTTTTTGTTCTCTTCATGCCCTTTGCTCATTATTTCTCTGTTGTTCTTCTTCTCATTTTTCAAAGCGATACTGATCTATGCTGCTCAGCTCTGTGTTCCCATTTGAGGAGAACTCTCTGACAGATACTTGCCTAGAACCAACCTGTGTTCATGGAGAAGTCAGGGCACCCAGAAAAAGGCCCTCACCAGCTCTATCAGCCACCTGGATTTCCTTCTTCTGCTTCATTGAGGTGGGGTCAATGCCAGGTTCCCCACCAAGCCTCATACTTAATCTTTTGATGCCTAATAGAGGGAAATATCTACACTTCATGTATTGGGGTCTTCACTAGTTTTTGCTGGATGAACAAAAGGGAGAGAATATGGTGTCACGGGACAGTTGCCTGTGGGACTATCTCTACCTGAATTCTAAGTGGACAAGATTAAAAAAAAAAAAAAAACCCTCCCCAAAATTTGAGGAACAAAATAAGACCTTTCCATAGTTCCCTAGACTTAAACCTGGGATCACATTCTCTTAGCTCCAAAACATATAAATGTGATTGATAGTAATGTTGCACAGTTGCTACATTCAATAGAAGGAACTCACATCTAAGATAACTAGCATGTGATAGGTTTTCAGAAATGGGGAACTCCTAGTATTAGTGTCATTGTTGTCACTGTCATTATCGTGGGGATTACCACGGTTAATAAAGTGAATGATGGTATAGGCATGAGCTAAGACGAAACAGTTGATTCGTGGGGTAACCGTGTAGCTTAGTCTACGACCATCTGCTTCTTTACAATAAAAATTTATTTGCCCTCATGTTCATTTCCTTTGCCCTGTGACTCATTTTATTTGGGTTTTATGCCTCTGTTGCTGGACATAGCACATAAATCCCACCTAGTTTTTTGGCCTGGAAAAGTCAGAGCGACTTCAAATTACTCTGTTTGAATTGTAAATGCTCAAAATATAAAAACTACTCCCACACCCTAAAGAGACAGACTATATAGATCTTTCTCTTTGGATTCCTTAAACCAAGTTTAGGAAATTAACAAAGGAAGATGGATGAACCAAAATAAGACTCCCAAAGAAGAGACAACAACTTCCTAATTAATTCTCATACAAAGCTGCTGGTTATTTACAACTAGGAAAATTGCCTTCTTGGAGTTACCAATTCAACTCTGGTTCCTCTGGCTTGACAGGAAATAGTCTCTGCTCCTTTGCTGAAAAAGTGCTTGAGGAGGAAGACAGTGGAGTGAATCACATCTAACTGCTTCATCTCACAGATCTCTGCCTTGATCATTCACAGTCTTTTTTTTTTTTTGTATATAATTGTTCATTTTAAATTTTCATGTTTGCTATAGCTGGGTGTATGTTAATTACCAGCAGTTTGTAATTATGCTGTCTATCTGTCATTTCTGAGGCAGCAAGGGCAGTAAGCTAGAATTCTTCCAATAGTGAGATGTTTAATTTATAGTCTCCTCCTAAAACTATTTAGAAAATGATATATTTCACTTACTCTATTGATGTATTTGAGTAAATGCTTTGTTATTATCAGGTTTCTAAGCACAGAAATGCCACTGTACCCTGAGAGATAGGCAGTGTTTTAGTTTACTCAGAACCTACAACTATGGTACTTATTGAACATTACATAGTTACTCGGTGCTTAGAATGTGTTTCTGACTTCAGTTCTTCCTGTACCTAAAGGACCTGCTCTGCTGACCTTGATAACCACTCCCTCGCTAGGTAGTGTGTCCCCTAGGCAGTGTGACGCTCATCTATCGCCAGTGAAAATGGGGAATATGGTAAGAAGTTAGAAGTCACTGACATATAGATCTGTTATGACACATTTAAATCCTTGTACATGATACTGACAACAGAGACATTGTTGGAAAACACTGTAATTTAAAGAGTATCAGATTGGTTCTACATGTCCTAGGATCTGTGTATAAATTACTTAGAGGTACACCAAAATGATCCATATAAGAACTAGAGCTGGGATCAGGAGACATGTTCATGAGGCCACAAGTCTTCCAAATGGGAGGCTGTGGCCGCCTAGGCTGGACCTGACCCAAGGCAGCGGTTGCCAAGTCTGAGTGTAGTTCTGGGGCTCTGAGCTTAGGATGGAAGGAACTTGGAGCAGATTCAGAGTAGAGCTGAAGATTGAAGGTTTCTGCTTTAAAGAAAGCTGATGCTGAAGTGTCTCCTTAGAGGAGATGGAATTGGGAGAAAGGCAGTTGAAAATGCACTGAAAGGCCACTGGAATATTATTGAGTACCCATTTTCATTAAGCAACATCTTTTTTAGGAAGTTCTATATCCTTCATGTGCTAGAACGTGAACAAGACAAAGACCTTGCCATCATGAAGCTTACTTTCTGTGGGGAAAGCAAAGAGGACAGATGTGATGAAATATAATGCAGTATGAAGTAGTGTCAATACTTAATGTGTGCCTTAAGGAATTATAAAGTGAGGTAAAGACAAAGTATGGCTACGATATTATTTTACTAATCCTTTATAGTGCATAACTGATCCTTCCTAATATGAGAAGAAAATGTCAGTAGAAGAGGTGGTCAGTTTTTGTTTTTAAATGAAGACATATTTTGAGATGATTGTAGGTTCACGTGCAACTGTAAAAAGTAATCCAAAAAGATGTTTGGTATCCTTCACTCCATTTCTCCCAAAGATAGTCCCTTGCTTAACTATAGGGCAGTACCACAACCAGCATATTGACATTGACATAGACAAGGTTCAGAACCTTTCTGTCTTAGGTACTTTTCTTTTGTTGCCGGGACAAAATACCCAGCATCCAAAATGCAAAGAGGAAAGATTTATTTAGCTCACTGTTTGTTGAGGTTTCAGTCCATAATCAGCAGGCTCCAAGGCAGTGTGGCATGGCACGGGGCAACACTTCAAGGCAGCAGCCAGAGCAAAAGGGGGCAAGAGCAAGCCGTTTCTCCTCCCTTATATTTATTGTATATTGGCTACCCCCTGCCCTCCAGGGCCGGTGTAGTATTCATAAAATCTCTGAGCCCTCTTCTTGCACAGCATGAAGGTATTTACAAAGTAAAGATCCTGGCTCCCTGCTGAGTCTCTCAGTTAAACACCTCAACTTCTCAAGTTGATGCACTGTGTCAACCATAACACTTGCCATCACTTCAAGGATACTGCAGGTTACTGTGTCAGCACAACCACCTCACCATTTATCTTCTTCCTTCTTAACTCTTGGCAGCCACTCATCTGTTCTTCTTTCTATGATTGTATCATTTCAGAAGTATTGTATAAGTGGAGTATATACAGTGTTTTGGTTGGCTTTTTTAGCTCAGCATCATTCTCTGGAGATTCACTGAGGTTGCTGTGTGTATATCAGTGGTCTGTTCCTTTCTTTTTCTGAGCAATAGTTCATGGTGTGGATGTACAACAGTTTCTTTCACATTTGACTGCTTAAAGAACATTTGGTGTGTGTTTTCCCCCCAGTTTTAAGCTATTACAAATAAAGTGGTTTTTTAAAAAGTCATATACAGGATTTGCTGTGTATTGAGTTTTCATTTCTCTGGGATAAATGCCCAGGAAAGCAATCACTGATTCATAGGTTAGGTTCAGTTTTTAAGAAAACTGGCAAACTGTTCTCCAGAGTGACCGCACCGTTTTATAGTCCCACCAGCAACACATAAGTGATTCTGTTTCTCTGCATCCTCACCACCATGTGTTGGTGTTGCTGTTTTCCTTTTCAAATTTAGTCATTCTGCAAATGTATAATGACAACTCATTGTGTTATTCTGAATTTTCTGAATGGGTAATGATGCTGAACAACATTTCATGAGGTTATTTGCCTCTTCAGCAAAAAGTCTCTTTATGTCTTTTGCCCATTTTCTAGTTAGATTATTTGGGTCGACCCTCCCAAAGGTTCTTCTAGTTCTTTATATATTTTAACTATTATTCCCTTGTCAGATATACGGTTTGCCAATATATCTTCCAAGTCTTTGACTCATAGGAGCTTTTGCAAAGTCAAAGATATTTTTATATTAATGGTCTAGTTTATCAATTGTTCCTTTTATGAATGTGGTTTCAGTGTTGCTTAAAAGCTCTATCTAATTGTACATATCAGAGATTTTCTATTTTTTCTAAAAGTTATATAGTTTAATGTTTGTGCATAAATACACAATCTGTAAATTTTCCTTTTTGTGTAAGATTTGAAAATTAAGACAGAGCGCCAGTTCCAGCAGCATTTGTTAACAAGCTATACTTCTGCCATGGAATTGCTTTTGTACCTTTCTCAAGAGTCAGTTGGATGTATTTATGGGGTCAGTCTGTGGCCTCTTTATTACCCTCTCATCCAGTGTCAGATAGCTTTGATAGTAGTAGCTATAGTAAGTCTTGACTTGGAAGACTGACTCCTCCTATTTTATTATTTTCAAAATTATTATTATTTTTTAACACCAAGGACATTTATTAGAAAAAAGAAAGTTGTGAGATATCCTCATATCTTTTCTTAAGAAATTAAAAATAAAAGACAATAAAACCAAAAATGAAATGAAGAAAACAGTAAAGATCAGAAAACACAATCCCTTATCAAAATGCCAACATCATTTTTCATAAAGATTAACATTTTGATTCTTACATTTCTGTAGAAATACAAAAGACTCAGAATAGTCTAAACAACTTTGATAAAGGAACAGAATTAGAGCTCCAGCTCTCCCCAGTCCCACTACTTATCACAAAGCTACATGAATCATGACAAACGGCATTGATATCAAGACAGACAAACCACCAAAGTACCAATATGAAGTCCCAAAATAGATACCCACGTAACAGACAACTGATTTCTGGCAAAGTTTCAAAAGCAATTAAATAGAGAAAGGATTGTACCTTCAATAAATATACCGGAACAACTGGATATCCCCATGCAAAAAAAACCCAAACCTTATAGCACATCAAAAATTTCTTAAGACATCCAAAAGTCAACTCAGAATGGCTCACAGTGGGTTAAAGTAAAGGCAAGTGTGTCCTGAGTCATTGCTTTGGCTGAAGTCATTCTCTGAGACCGAATACATGTTTTTTTCTTTCAGCTTGTCACACTAATAAAACAATATGCTGTTTATATATGCATGACATATTTATTTCACTAATAAGTATGTTCTCAAGGTGTATCCATTTACCTGTAAAAATGTCCAGTTTATCATTCTTGGTGGCTGAGTAGTGCTCCACTGTATAGAAATACCACATCTTTCTTAGCCATTCCTAGATTGATGGGCATTTAAGTTGTTTCCAAGATCTGGCTGTTATAAACTGTGCTGCTGTAAACATGTGTGCACATATATTGCTGTTGTATGATGTTGTAAATTCTTTTGAGAAGATACCCAGAAGGGGAATGGGATGAATGGGACCTCCAGTCCTAGTTTTTTGAGGACTCTCCACACTGATTTCCACAGTGGTCGCCCCAGTCTGCATTCCTCCCAACAATGGAGAAACGTTCCTTTTTCCCCACAGCCTCTTCAGCATTTGTTATTGCTTGATTTCTTGATGATAGCCATTCTTTCTGGGGTGAGGTGGAATCTCAGTGTTGTTTTAATTTGCATCTCTTGAATGGCCAGGTGCTGTTGAATATTTTCAAAATTAATTTAGTAGTTCTAGTTCTTTTGCTTTCCCACATATATTTTAGAGTGATCCTCATCTATATCTACAAAGATGTTCCTGCTAGGATTTTGACAGGAATTGAATTAAATCTCCATGTCAGTGTATTGAGTTCACAAATCCACAAAATGTTGTATCTTCTCACTCTCATTTGGTTTCTTTCATTACTATTTTATAGTTTCCAACTTACAAATGCAGTATGTTTTGTTAGATTTATACTATATATTTTGTTTCTCGTATACAGTTGTAGGTGGCGTATTTTTAAGGTTTTTGTTCTTCACTTGTTCAATGCTAGTATGTCAGAATACAACGGATTGTGTATAAGGTAATTAACATATATGATGGAAAGTTTAAATTAAAAATTTATTACAGTAAAAGATACATTAGCCTTAACCCCCTTTAACACACTCTCCCTCTGTCAAGCACACTTATCCCATTACTCTTGCCACTTTCTAAAGCAGTTCTGGAAGGCCCCTTTCATGTCTTTCGCAATGTGATCAAATATGGTGAATGCTGCTGGCCACGTGCTATCCCACGGAAAGGCAGGCTCATGAAAACGTGGTGATGTGTCTTCATCCACCTGATTCACCAGATCTGGTACCATGCAACTTGTATCTCTTCCCCAGAGTCAAAATGACCATGAAACAGAAACAATTTGAATTGACTCAGAATATTTAGATAGGTAGGACAGTGCGACTAAAGATATTCATGAAAGACTTCCAGGGCAGAGTCAGAAGCTGTCAAACATGATGGAATAAGTGTGTTCAGACTGAATATTTTAGGGGAGATTAATGAATCTTTTACTGTAATAAAACTGTTGAAAAATGTTCACACCATAGTTTTTGGTAACATCTTATGCTTTCTTGTACTCCAAGACTTTGCTAAATGTGCTTATTAGTTCTGGAACATTTTTTTTACATCTTATTTGGGATTTTCTATGTAGATAGTCTCCAAAAGGAATGGTTCTATTTCTCAATTTTGATCTATATGGCTATGTCTTGCCTTATTGTACTGGCTAGAACTTGTAGCACCGTGTCGAATAAGCTTGATGGAAGTAGACATCCTTACCTTGCTCTTGATTATTGAGAGGGAACATTCAGTTTTTCCTCATGGAATATATTTGTTGTATTTTGTTTGGAGGTGTTTCCTTTTATTATATACTGACCTTGTCCTGTCTGCCTGCTTTTCTCCACCTTTAACAGTCTTAAGTTTTTTTCATAAATAATGTCTAGGGATTTTAGTTGTACTTAGTGGGAAGAATTGGGAAAAGTTCTCCCTTTGTCCAAGTCAGCTTTTAGGTATATTCTTAAGGAGTATCATGGTTTGTGTCTAGATGTCCCCACCAAGCCCTTATGTGGTTACAGACTTGGAAGCTGCCTGCATTTCTTGGCTTGGGGCCCCTTCCTCCGTATTCAAATAAGTTTCTTCTCACACGAAGTCACTCTAATCTCACTCTCCCTCTCTTGCTCTTTCACTCTCTTAAATTTTATTTTGAGACAGGGTCTCACTACATTTCTCAGACTGGCCTCAGAGTCACAATCTTCCTGCCTCAACCTACGGAGTGTATGGAGTTACAGATGTGACACTGACAAGTTGATTGTGCTTTTTGACTTGTAGAGACCTTGGTGATCCATCTGGCACCTCCAGTAATCCTTGATAGTGGCTCCATCTTCATTCTGTCTGTACCTAGAATTCCCCCCTTGCTATATAACCTAACATGGTCACAGGTCCTAGAGAGAGGAGGTATGTGAACATCCTTAGGGAAGACATCATTCTAGCATCCATGATTTCTAGGGCCTCCTCCAGTGGAAACATTCCACAGTTCCAAAGACCTGCTGGGCACGCAAGTGTTATCCTGTGTTGCAGATCACTGGGTCTGCAGAACTGATTGGTGTTGGCACGAGTGCCCCACACACACCCCTGTTCCCTACTTCAAATGGAAGCTTATCTCTTAGGCCTTTTTAGGATTTCAAGAAAGTGTGGCCTAGGGGTAGAGAATGGGGGGATTTGGTGAGGGGACTGATAAACCACAAGGTGCTAACAGCTCCTGGTTTCAAAGGTCCTACTCCATGGTGATGTTTTAAACACAACAGATATTTCTTTCTATGCTTACCAGCACCTACTGTGGGCATAGAGATTGAGTAACAAGTAGCTTATGTACTCAGGGAATGATCCCCAGAGAACAGGTTCAAATGACTATAGTTCAAGGCAGAAGGTAGATAAATGCCATCAAAATCAGAGGCATTTCTGGCTGGGAGAAGGAGTATGCTCTAGGGGTAAGATGTGAGCTGCAGCTTATGGGGTAAGGAGGATTGCAGTAGTGGAGGGGGTAGTACTAGGTACAAGGACTGAAGGGCTGGGTGGGCTGAGACAGGAAATAGGCATGCTTGGGGTGGGTACCACAAGGGTTCTGTAGGGTCTGGCCAATGAGAGAACTGTGCCAGCTCTTACCTGTACAGACACTGAAAGATAAATATCTTCTCCTCAGACAAAATGACCCTCTACTTTGGTTTTCCCTTCACTACACTAATATGGGCTCTGGTTATTCCCATGTGCATTTATGCACCCAAGTTTCTTCAAATTGCATAGCATTATGAGTTAGATTGTGTTCATCCCAAAATATATTGAAGTCCTAAACCACTCCCAGTACTACTTGTGAAGATGTAGATCTTTTTGGATTGAGGTCTTTGTGGATGTAATTAAGTTAAGGTGAAGATATTCAGATGGGCTCTAGTCCAGCATGACTGACATCTTTAGAAGAGGGAAACTTGGACAAGATACATAGGAAAGAAAACCATTGGGCAGTGGATGCAGAGTTTGGAGTGATAGCTCTGAACCAAAGAATTTCAAGGTTTGACAACCACCCTTCTCCCCTATAGGTTTGAAAAGGACCATAGATTTGCCTACACCTTGGCTTTTGTCTTTTAGCTTCCAGAACTAAGAGATAATATGTGTCTATTGTTTTAAGCCACCCATTTTGTGGTAGTTTATAGCAGTTGGGAACTAGTATGCCTAGGATGTACCAGGGCATGCCATGTGCTGGAGGAACTTGACTTGGATGAATTGTACCCAAGTCTGTAGAAAGGTCTAGGTGTCCTGTTGAAGTCCTCTCAGTGGTTACTAGGTTTCTGACCTACACACTGGAGAGAGAGTGCTATGATGAGAGAGGCAGAATGAACAGAGACTCTAACTCCTCCAGGGACTCAGACTTCCCAGCACAGCCAATAGTTATAGCAGAAAATGCACTCTGCCACACACAGCCAGTGTACTTTGGTTTCTATTAGTTGCCCAGGTATCCTCCAGTTTACTTCAGTTCCTGTTACAGTTCCTGTTGCTCCTGTTTCTTAAAAATGGCTGTTTCTTAGAAATGACTGGTCACGATGATGCACATTGTAAGTGCCAGTCTCCAATTGACAAGTTATTCTGCCTCTGTACTTCCCCTTTGCAACCTCATATAAACCTCCCTCTTTGAGCCTTCCGGGCCTGATCCCTATCAGTGTCCATCAACATTACATAAATCTGCCTCCAAATCCTGTGTGACTTTTCAGTGTTTCTGTTTGTCACTGCGTAGTGACAAGGCAACCATTAGAAAATGGGAGCTGGACTAGAACTACAGGGTTCCAGGCCGAGGGACTTGAGTTATTTATTCTAACAAATGATAGTTGATCATTTTGCCTTTAAGCACTTTGTACCTGGCCCAAGGTCATTCTGCCAAGAGCAGGTAGGACTTGAACTCAGATCTTGAATGTTACATACAGGTGCCTAAGATTTCAAATTCAGTGGTTCTGATTTTTAAAAGTTCTTTGGGGCACAGTTTTAACTGAAACCATCGGGCAAAGAGATTACAAAAGAGAAAAAGCAAAAAGGGGAAATCTCAGGAAAGGGACTTGAAACAATTATTAAGTTAACACAACTTTTTAAAAAATCCTATGGTGGTTTAGTTTTACTATGTGTCACTGAAAAGAAGAAAATGTCCCCAGTGGATGGGAAACTCCAGCTCCTGTGGGTCCTTCACTGACTCACCACACTCAGGCACTGCGGAGTATAGAATTTGTAACAGCAACACCCTCCTGTGACCTCAGATAGCTCCAGGTTATCATTTGCACCCTCTTCTGACTTCCCTGTCCTTTTGCAGAGTAAAGTAAGCAACTAACGTTGTTTCCATTAGAGTCCAACTTTCCAGACTTGCTTTAAATCACGAGTGCAGAATGCCAGTAGATTCATTATGGTAGATATGATGCATGCACAGCATCTTGGTAGCTTTAAATCAATATCTCTCCTACAGGGTGTGGAAAATGTCATCTATAGGACATGTAGCTCATACAAGCATCCTTTGTGTCAGGGGCTCTTGAATGAAATTTCTATCAGTAAGCCATAGAGGAGACATGAAGAGGGATCATCTTGCTTGGCAGCACATACTGAAAGGAAGAGGGGGGAGGTTGTTTTTGTTATTACTGTTACTGTTTCTTGGGTTCCTCCAACAAAGAAAGGCTCAAAAGTGTCTCACAGTACAAATGCTTCCTGTCACCAGTGATCAGTGTCCTGCCATTTTGAAAAGGCAGAGGTGGCAGCATTATGAAGCCATTGTTTGCCATGCTGGGCACCAGAGACCAGTTTCGCAGAGAAATTGGCACTCTCGTTTTCTTTCTTTGGATTATATTTTGTAATTGCTCATGTGCTGTCACTTTAACAAACTGTGGCCCTGAAATGGGGTTGCTCCATCTAGTGGGGGGGGGGGCAGGGAACAAGGTTAGAAGAACAGATGATTTTTATGTTTGTTGACAGTAAGTGAGATTAGCTAAACCAATATTGAAAAATGGTTTGCACAACTCTCGATGGCTCACGTTACTTCTGCAGAGATGTGCTCCTTCAGCTGTCTTTGGCTCAGATACAGTTAAAGTAACACTAAGACCTTTGTTATATAATCCTTCCCAGTTATATAATTAAGGGTCCTGTTTTTTCTTGTCCTGGTTTACATCGATTGAAATGGGGATAAAAGATGCCAAAAATTCATAGTTTCTTGTAATTGCCAAAGTAGTAATTTTATTGATTGAAGCACCTTGGGACCATCGTCAATGCTGTGCACAGGATGAATTGTGTACCTATGAACACAATTTGTGTTTAAAGCTATAGTTGCAGGCACAAATATCATCCTATAGATGAGAAATTTGAAAGAATTGCCTCCCAGATTCTGGCATATAGGAACCTCCTGGGTTTTGCCATGCTGCTGGTTGACCAGAAACTTAGAGTCAGAGGTATGAAAAAGTACAATAGAGTAGTGAGTTTTATGACTGCTGTGAAGTCACTCCTAAGACTTTTTCCAGTCTTGACCCAAGTACAACACATCCTCAAAGTGTGTAGATTCCCAGGACTCAGGACTGAGCTTCCCTGCAAGTCTGTGCTTAGCTATCTCTGGGGTGCTGACTGCTAGCAGCTGTTCCCAGCTTGGACCCATCCCACCTCTGGAAAATGTCAACTCAGTAGCCTCCCTTTGCTACCCTGTTCAACCTCGCAGCCAGTTGATGTGAGCTGACTTAGAAACCAGTGACCCTTTTGTTCCTATCTGCCCAGCTTTGGAACCATGGAATCATAGCCACCTCTACCCTGTGCAGCTCAGAGGCAGCCCTGGGAAGGAAGGGCCCACCCAGAGGACTACATGACACAGGGCGCCCGTGCCCTTGTTTCTCCATCTTCTGCCTTCCGATGCTAAGAAGGTTCATGTAGAGCCTGAGTCCCTGGCTGGGACCTTTTAAATAGCCAATGGTGCTCATATCTATCCTGCTCTAACAAAACTCAGAGTGAGGGAGACAGAGGAGGCTACACTTCTCAGTCTGAGTTACCCTAGTCTTACCAGCAGGCAGTCAAATCGGATCTTCACTCTGCTCCACCCCCATATGTTGGATAATGCCTTGTTAGCTCCTGCCAGCTCCTTCCTTAGGCCTGGACTCCTCCTGACTCCCAGAATTCCACGTGGCCAGCAATCCAGCTAATATCACTCTAATGGCAAAAACTGATATAACTAATATGGCAAAAAATCATAGTAATTTCTGCAAATACAGATGCTCCTTGACTTCTAATGAGTTTGTATCCTGATAAACTCACCATAAGGTGAAAATACCAACAGCCAGAAATGCATTTAGTGCACCAAGTCTCTTGAACACCCTCTTGTTCACCAACAGAGTACTATACCCTGTGGAATGTCGGTCATTTCCCTCATGGTTGCTGGGCTGGCTGGGAGCTGTGGCTTGCGACTACTGCTCCACGTCGTAGAAGAATACTGGACCATGTATCATTTGCCTGGGAAAAGATCCAAATTCAAAGTACAGTTTTTAAAAGATACGTGTCACTTTTGCACCATATAAAGTCAAAAATTCCTAAGTTGAACCATTCTAAGTTCCTGTGTACTTGCTAAAAATCAAGTACTAACACCAAAAGGATTTATGGGAATTTTTTCTTTTCTTTGTACTTTTGATTTGTTTTTTCAAGTTTTCTACCATGAGCAGTGGACTAATATATCTCCCCACCACCACCACCCATTGGGAAGAAAAAAAATATTTTAAAATAGGAGTTTGGGATATATATATATTTCTATCTTTTTTGTTCAACAAAAAACAAAACCACCCAAAGAAAAGCAATGCAAAAAAAAAAAAAAATCTGGCTGCTCGCTCCTTCTCATCAAGTGATCAATGGCCTCTCACAGGCAAAGTGATGTGGGACCTTATTGTCACCCTCAAACCCTCATGCTTGGCCAAGCTGCTAGGAACGTGCGACATCAGTGGACACTGGGGAAGTGAGGCGCATATGAGGAAGTAGATGTGAAAGTGCTTTATAAAAAGGAGCTATCATTTTTAGCAAAAAGCAGGGCCCTTCATCACATTGAGAGATAGGGCAGAACATTTCTAGGGTGGTTGTGCAATTAAACCTGGAAAGATGGGGACTCCACTTCCTAAGAACTCAAGTTCATTGAATTCGTGTGTGTGGGCCCCACTGTGTGCCTGGTGCAGTTCTTGGGACTTGGGAGAAGATAGGTAAGAAACAGTAAGGACATCAAGGAAAAACAAGTGGCCAGAGCAATAGTAATAGTAGCTAGCACTGATACAGTGCTTACTTAGTGGCAGGCATCTAAGCCCTTTGTGTATGTTTAACCTCATTTATTTCCTGCTAGGAAGAGACTAGTGGGATTTGTGGGTAATGTCGTTAGCCACACGGGGGCACAGTGACCCCTGCAGAAGAGAAGTGACTTGCTAGCAAGTACCGGATTTGGAATTCAGGCTCCCGTGGCTTGGCTGTCTCATGGGAATGTCAGGGGTGCTGATAGGTGATAAGAGGTGTGCCTTGCAGCAGACACACTCTCTGTCTGTCTGTCTGTCTCTCTCTCTTTCTCCATTCCTTCTTTCTTTCCTGGATATTGAACCCAGAGCCTTTGCACTGAGCCACACCTGTCTTCCTCCCTTCCTTCTGAAACTGGGTCTCAGAGTTGCTGTCCTCCTGCCTCAGCCTCCCCTGTTGCTGGCATTACAGGCATGCACCACCACACCCAGTCTGGCAGACATTTTCTGAGTGCTGTGTGCTTGTGTCGCATTTTGGGACCTGTTATACAGATATGGAGGGGATATCATTCCTCCGTGGAAGGGCTTACTGCCTTGCTGGGCACACAGTCAAGGGCTGTGTGGAGCAAACTCTGTGATGGCTCTGTAGGACACACCTTGCTTTTGATTTTCAATGAGAACAAAGATCCCTCCTCATGAAAGCATGGGTCTCCGTGACACTTGAGTTTTGGACCCGTGAATTAATGGCTCCGAGTACCTTCCCTTTCCCGAGAACCTTTGCTCAATGGCACCGTACCTCTCTCACACCAGGGCATCGGAGGTGAAAGCCTGCTGGGTCCCGGGGGCAGCTGCTGCGGTGGTTAGGCTCTGGGCATGGCTGGGGTATACCGCTTGTCCCGCTTTGCACTGGTGGGACTGGGTCAGGAAAGTCACAGTGATTAATACACTGTACATTGCTCTATTGATAGTAGTTGTTCAGAATACAAGACAGAAGTATGAAACATTGTCAGGCAATGTTAGCACCAGCCTTTCTTTTCAGGTGACAGTGACATCCTTCTGTTCTGTGAGTGCCCAAGCTGTAGCTGTTTCGCACTTCCGGATCCTCACTCAGTGACCTCACTAAGGATCCCCAGAGGGACAGCTCTGTGCCTACTTCTGCCCACACCCAGCCCCATGCTGGTTCTCCATTCCAGGCGTGGCAGAAGAGCAGCCAGGGAAAATGCGCACTTGTGCAGGAGAAGCCAGTGGATAACACTTACTTCCCACGGGGAAGGGATCCATGGTGTTTGGTTCTGGCCCAGACAACAGTACATTTATCCCATGGATTCTCAAAAAAAAATTTTTATTTTTGAGACAAAGTCCCGCTATGTAGCCCAGGCTGACTTTAAACCTATAGCAATCCTCCTGCCTCAGCCTTCTAAGGCAGATGTGAGATTACAGGTGTGAGCCCCACATCCAGCCCTACTAACTTCTTAGTTAACAATGCTGGGTTGCCTTGTGTACTTGGGCAAAGATGAATCCCACTTGTCTTAGGACAGACTTTTTTCTCCCATGTATATGATTCCACAGCCACTATCATAGAAAAGTCTTTTATCTACTGAGCCACTTTAATCCCAGGGTCAAAATTTCCAGTGTTAACAAATAGTTTTGTCCAATAAGGGTTTTTTTTTTTTTGGTTTATTTTGTGGTTTTGTTTCTCCTCTTCTTTTGTCAAACAAAATCCTTGTCTAAACAGAGTTATCTGCAGTGTTGGCATGGCATTCTGGGGACCAGTGACTGGGGGGGGGGTTGTGCTTACTGTGGCCCCACCCTGGTCTCTGTACCCTGGGACTTGAGTACAGGGGAGTGACTGTCCTCGCTCAAGTCATCCCCGCTTCGCTCCCCCTCGTTGGAACAGTTGAATGACCCCCTTCATCAGGACCACGGTGGTCATTTGTGTTGCTTATTAGAAGGCCTGGCCCTGAGCAAGGTGCTTATTGCAAGACTCTTATTTCCTCTAGTCCTTGAGCCATCTCATTTTGTGACTGAGAAAATACAGGCTCCCAGAAGCGTGGTAACTTCCTCCCCGGGATACACCTCGGAAGGAGGAAAACACAGACTTAAACCCAGATTTTTTCAGGTTTCTTTTTAATGACCCATGAGATAATTGCATTCGGAAGTAAATTTCTTCCAGGTGTTATATTAGTTCTGGAGAAGTTCTCTTTTGTGAGGAAGTGAACCGAACCAGTCTTCCTACAGGCACCCTTTTAAAAACACTCCCCGGTTCCGATAAGCCATGCTTCTTTATTCCTGTCATTAAGAAAGAGGAGGCAGGGTTGACAATATCCCCTAATGAAATAAGAAATGGCCTTTTCTTCAAATCTATTCTTATTACTCTAAGCGGGTTGAAGATGGTGTAATGTTACAGTGGGGCTCTGTTTTACACATGAAGGATGAAACATATTATTTAACTTTACGTTTTAAGACAACTGCGCTAGTGGGCCATGCTTATAAAGACTTGTCACCTGGTGTCCAGGAGCATCTGTGAGGAGCACCCCATTAACCCAAAATACCATCTCCCTGAGCTTTGCTAGTGAGAGGTTCCTCGTTTTCATCAGCTCAACATCCAAGGACGTGATCGCTGCATTAGTTTCCTATGTTGCCCGACAAATGGCTGCAATCAGTGGCTTAAAATAACACACTTTCATTATCTCTGTGTCTGTGGGTCAGGAGGGCAGATCTCAGCAGCTGCTGCAGACAGGTGTCAGCCACACGGCAGCACAGTGAGCCTCTCTGAAACTTGGGTTCCTCTCTCCTGCTCTTGTGGTTGCTCAAGCACCTGGTTCCATGCCGTTAGTAAGGACCAAGATCCCTGTGTTCTGGGAGCTGTCATCTTGGGGCTGTTTGTCACTGCTACAGGCTACCATAGTCCCTGTCGTGTGCCTGTACTTGAGGAGAGGGAAGATTTACAGGATCATGACTCACTGCAGGTCACCTTGGTGTATCTGCCTCAGTCACCCTTAGACATTCAGAAGAAGCACTGCTCTAGAACCTTTGACAAACACAGAGTGACATCCTACCCAATTACCGACTGGCTCCATTACCTCATAGGAAGAAGCCCCATGTGACCAGAAAGAAGAAACTGAACAGTTTTCTTTTATGTAGCTGGAGCAAGCAACATACGGGGAGCCCGAGTGTCCGGTGAGGGAAACCTGCTTATTTTAGGCCATGGGGAAAATAACCCACATCAAACCCATATTACAGTTTATTCCAGTATCATAGCCACATCCACTGTGGTTTTTGAGACATAGAAGATCATGGTTTGGACAAATGGTCAGGCAAAACCAATAAGAGCTTAAAAACTCTTTTTCATTCTCTGGTGCTGAGGGGTACCGCTATGTTGACTAAGATCATTTTTGCTTTTCTTGGAGTCAAGTTCAGAGTTTATGAAAAGAAGTTAGAAATCAAATGTGAGTTGGTCTGGAGTAGAACTGAATGAGCTATTCCTGAAGTGCATTTGCGAGGATCTCTGCAACAAAACACCAGAAGCAGCATGGCTTGCACAACAGAAACTTCTTGTCTTGCTGCCGTTGTAAAGATGAGAAGCCAAGGCGTAGGCAAGGGTTGTGCTTCCTCGGAGGGGCTGGAGAAGCATCAGGTGGAAATCCGTCCCGAATCTCCGGTAGCAGGAACACCACTCTGCCTGGTACTTTCTTTGAGCTTCTGTGTTCCAATTTCTTGTTTTCATGAGGATACTGGTCACCAGACGGGGGTCCACCCTACTCCAGTCTGACCATGTTAGCTAATTCCATCTGGGAGGATGCTGCTTCCAAATCAGGTTAGGTTCTGAGACACCATTTAGGACTTCAACATAAATGGGGGGAAGGGGCACCCATAGTTCAACCTATGACACTTAATTAAAGCTAACCCAAAGCTGTAAGTCAAGCATGGTGGTGCACACCTGTAATCCCGGATCCTTAGACAGGAGGATCGCAAGTTTGAGCCCCACCTGGACAACTTAGCAAGATCCTGTCTCAAAAAACAGAGCAGAGCTGGCGATGTAGCTTATTATGAAGGCCCTAAAATACCATACCATAAAATAAGAAGAAGAAGAAAAGGCCAGGGTAGAGAAGAGGCTTATAATCAGGCTAACCAAGCGAGTAAATGAAAAGTCTCTCTGGTGGACTGATGGTCTGAAATAATATCTCCACTATATCCACATCACTTGGAAATTTATCATTCTCACCAGAACGCCAGAACATCCTTGCCTTTTGGACTTAATTTTAGAACTAAACTAACTAGCACCTGCCTTATAAGCACACAGTCGTGAGTTCGATCCCTGGTACCAATAAAAAAGAAAAAGAGAGAAATAAACTGTCATTTTATGTATAAAATTGAGGTCAGCCATAAACCTATTTCTGATCTGGCATATGTGTCCAGGGGCCAGATAGCTGGCAACCTCATCTATCACGAGAATATGAAAGAGAGAATCAGGGTCACCAAGGAAATGGGAAAAATTCTGAGAACGAACTCTTCCAGAGAGCCTGATGTGCTTTCAGTGATACCCTTTTTGACTTTTATTTTGCAAATAATTCTGTCAAATGTTTAAAATCTGAGTTTCCTGTTAACGGGACAGAAGAAGACCGAAGATGTACATAACGTAAACTGAGTACAGCAGGTAAAGCCAGGGAGTGAAGGGGAGAGAAAACTCACAAACCTAAAATGCAAATTCTAAACTAGTCTGATTCAGACATTATCTCTGTTATGTTCCCTTCAGCAGCAGCCTTCCTCTGGGCTCCTGGAGTACTTTATGCCTCCCACAATCAGTTCTCAGCTGTTTCCTAGTACAATTATTTGTGTACATATTTCAGTGTCCCCTACCAAAGGATTTTACAAGCACATAGTCTTTTGTGCCTAGCACAGTACCTGACATATAGTAGATGCATCAATAAATAACTGAATAACTAAAAAGAACTGAACAACTAAATAACCATAATAATAATAATGTTATATAAACAGGGTGATGAGTCAAAGCAGTTGGGGCAGAAAACAAATTCTGAGATTTACTCTTTAAAATCTGTTCTTATTAAAGTTATACAAACTAAAAACTTGCTTTGGGGGTAGGGTTTAAGAGCTGCTCTTAGATCTCATTATTTTATTTCTAAGCCTAGCAGTTTTTAACAATCACTTTTAGAAGGACCTTTTATTAATGTTTGGTCTGATTTGCAAACTTAGTTAATTAAACGCCATTAAACATTTTAAACTGCATTTGTAAAGGAAATCGAACTTATTAAATTTATAAGTACTCAATTATCTGACTCAACAAACAAGCCTCCCAGAGCACTTAAGCAATTCTTATAAATCTAATTAAGCTTATAAGTATGTTACACCTTATGGTCTTTTAAAACTTTTTTATGTATATGACCTTAGTGAGATTTTTGTACTTCAACTCCAAGCCTAGTTTCTTTATTTAATCCACATTTTAAGTTAATATTTCAAGGCTGTTATTCTGATAGACCAGTTCTCTTAATTGTAATAAATACTTAAAATACTAGATGTGCATTGATTTCTTATTTTAAAGACTAATTCTACAGATTCTTAATCATGTCTGTGCTTTAGAATTGTCCTGGGGTTAAAAGATGCTCACCCAGATTGTCCAAAAAGAGAAGGGTCTGCCTCCCACGAGGCCTCTTCCCCTCTGCTCAAGTTCTTCTACAGGTTGGACCCTGGCAGTCCTCTCACCAGCATCCAGCTGACCCTTGAGTGTCAGGTATCATCCCATCAGGATGAAAGAGACCTGGCAGGGGCCACAGCCAAGCTGTTGATGGCTGAGGCTCGTCATGCCCGCGGCTGCCTTCCCAGTGAGTCAGGACAGATGGAGAGCAGTAGAGTCTGCCTCTGCAACCAGGTCAATTGCCTGTAGCCCACACAGCCACCTTTCTTCCCTCTGGAGCCTGGACATCAGAATCTCCACCCTCTCAGCCTTGCCAGGTTCACCTGTGACCACGGTCTTCTTGTCTCTATCCTTAAGCAGAGATCAAGTGGCTCAAAAGTGAATTTCGGAGCATGAACTTCCTTTGGAAAACACTCAACATGCTGAAAATAATCGGACAGGTATACAAATCTGGCTGTCAGGTTCACATTTTCTTCCTGGTGCTGTTGATGGAGTCAGGCTTCATGCATGCTAGACAAAGCACTCTACCTCTGAGCTCTATTCCCACCCCTGGGTCACATCTTTAAAAATTTGAGCCATGTGTGCGTGCATGCATGTGTGTGTGTCTTACATCAACAGTGAGGCCACATTCTATAGCTGAAATGCTCTCAACAAAACTTTTGCCCCCAAGTAAACAAGTTATAAATACAGACAATTACTTTCATTTTCTTAAAAAAAAAGCAAGGGGGAGGAGAAGAAGGAAAGAAAATGGTTAAGTTTGGTGTGGGGAAAGGGGCATTGCCTTCTCAGCTTTCTGAGATGTCTTTATGGTCGGTGAACAGGAGCCTGAACTTGGTCTTATACCTGTGTCCCTAACTGCTGCCATGAGCCCCTTTTCGTTGTTGTTGTCAAAATGAAGCAGAAACAAAGATTAGGTTCTCATTACCCAGATTCTACAGATTCAAGGTAAACATTGCTGGATTCTTGTGTCTACTCATAAATGTCTGGGTCACTTGCCCTCTGGCTGTCACTATGATTCTATATTGTTTAAATCTTAGTATTTTAGATGTCTTTCCCTTATTGTCCAAAGATCTTGGATTGTGTATTTCATGTATTTCCTCTTATGGGACCAAGCAGTGCTGAACAATGTTACAATGAGCTGGCCTGTGGCCTGCAGAGGCTGACTCTGGCCAGAGCTCCCCCCTACCCCACCCCACCCAGAGGGTGGATTTAGGGCAACTGTCAAGTGACATCAGCAATGAGAGCATCCAGCCATGCCCATCGATGGGTTTCCATGGTGACAACAAAGTCCTCAAGAAAAGCTTATGTAAACAGGGAAATGAGTGCATGAGACAATTTTTAATTCTGTTGAAATATTTAAAATTAAAACACACACACACAGATGTTCCAAAGGGTGATACATTGTGTATGAGAAAGTTCTCTTAAGGAGAAGACTGCGTTTCCCAGCAGTGTCACTAAGAGTTCTTGTGCATGAAGCAAACATTTGTAAAAGTCTGACAAAGGCTTTTGATCTACTGAAGAAGTGGGTAAGAGCAAGTTCTTTGTGACTGTGAGGAAGAAAAGCCAGAATAATAAGGTTTGGTTATCTTTTATTTGTTATATAATGTTAAGGGATTTGCAAAGCTTTCTGGCTTTTGCTATGTGTATCACAAATCTGACTGTAACCAGAGGTTATAGTATATAATATGGCATGGTGAATAATGCATGCAGAGTGATAGCAGACTTTAAATGAGAGGGAGAGAGAAGGTGGCTTTTAAGTACAGTATGGCATTTCCTTTCTGCCATGGTGATACATGATATAGTGCTCTGTGGTGTGCAAAATGTTATTGGTTGTCATAGCAATAGAATACCATCTGTGAGAAAGGAAGAAATGCTAGCATAAGACGTTTTGCTAGAATAGAACTATATTTATAACAAAATAATCATTGTTACCACTATATTTACTGTCAAATAATAAAATCCATGTGCACTTTTTTCCTGAGTGGTAATTCTAAGTGGCCCTGAAGCCATGCCAGGGCTTGTGTTATATACACTGGCTTCTGCCTTGGTATATGTGTTTTGGGCCTATTGATTTTGCTGCTTGTTGGTGTAAAAATTTGTTAGGATCTAGGATGCATCCCCAAACTCAAGTTCAGCCACTGGCCTGACTCCACATGCTTCTGGGTTTGAACGGCTTCTCTGCAGGGCTTTCTAATAGACTTTTGTGTTTCCCCTCACTGTTCAGCTTTCCTCCCCTGGCCATTTTTTAGTCCTGGTTCAATCTTCTTAGGCCTTGAGGTGGACAGCCCTTCTCCTAGAACCATCTAACCTTTGCTTAGCTGATTGTGGTAGTTTCTGTGACAGACTTCTGACTGGAACTCCTTACTTACTAGAACACAGCTGATGGACATTCATCTAATACAACCATAGGTGTTCAGTTGCCTGGACAGGTCAGCTGCAGGACCTTTCTGGGCTGCCAGGGTCAAGGACAAAGCATCATTTGAATACAGATCATTGATTGTCTTTGCCATCGTTGGCACTTCCCTCCTACTGCTGCCCAACCCAGGAGTATACATTCTTGGCCAGTAAAGTACAAGGTAGGCAGTGTGTTTGTGGTATCATTGTGTGTGTTCACAACCCAGGAAAAGACTATCATAGTGTCTTAAGATATACAGCTCACATTGCAGGTCCTTACGATGATGGGACTTTAGTTAGGTCATTTTGGTCTGGCAGTGGTACATTGCTTCCTGAGTGCATGAGTGCCAGATACCCTGTACAGTGCCTCACACGGATCAGCTCATTTAATCATCACCACAGTCCATTTTACAGAAAAGGAAACTGAAGCAGAAAGAGGAGAAATGCTTTCACTAAGGTTCCACTACTGGTCAGTGCTGTAGTGAAAATTTGAACTCAAGCCACTTAACTGCACATCTTGAATCTCAGCTACTCTGTCTCCTTGCCTGATCTGACTTCTGACCAAAGAAAGCCTGGAATGAATCTAGAGCACTTGGCTGCTTCTGGGAGATCTGCTGGGGATTGACAGTGCAAAAGGAAGAAGCAGAATGAGATGAAAAGAGGAAGAAAAGACTTGTGAAATAAGCGAGAAAGCATTGCTTACAAAAAGCAAAACAAAACAAAGAATAACAAATTGGAAACCACTTCCCCGGACTGTGAAGGGCAAGAATCCTGTCCCAGATCTCTGTTGTATTCACAGCTTCTGCCAAATTTAACCCAATGTTACCTCAGCACTTCACCCAGCAATCTCAGGTAGCATCACTGGATTACAATATCCCACTGATCAAAATATCCAGCAAACTTAAGTTATCATGATAAACTATGTCTGCCAAGGCTCAGTTCTTAGGGCTTTGCTGCATTAATTGCCTTAATCTACACAGCAACCCCATAAAGGAAGGAGATGGTATTAGCACATTTTATAAATCAGGAAGCTGAGGCATAGAGCACTTAGGGCAGCTTGCCCCAGACCATACATACTTCTAGTGCAGGGCAGGAGTAACCAATCATCCCTTTTCGAGAGACTTGATGAGAGCCCACCAGATGTAGTACACTGACCCCTGCTCTCTACCCTCCTGGGGCTGACATTTATGCAAACCTGTGCACACAACACAAGTTGTAAGCACCGAGCAATTCCAGTGATATGCGTCCATTTTAAAGAACAGCAGGAATTTGTTAGGGGAAGAAGGAACTTTCCAAAGATACAGAATTGGGAGAAACTGGTTGTGTTATGTTAGATGAAGAAAATAAGGATAGATGAGCTTGGCTCATGGAAGATCTTTGGATGCATTGGGAAAGTCTTACTAGATACAGAGTTGGGAATCAACTTTTGTATATAGAAACAGACTTCTTAGACCCAGTGACACAGAACCTAGAATGGAAAGAGTTACCATAGGTAGAACTATCTGGTCCAACCCTTTCGTTTTGGAGTTGAGGAAAGCAAGACCCAGAAAGTCTCTGAGGTTTTCCTGGGAAAACCAGCTCAGCTGTGCAAGGTCACTCTCTCACAGCATCCTTCATGAAAGCACAAAACTGTGGAAACAACCTAGCCCATGACCAGGGAAATGTTAAAATAAACTGATGTTTCCGTCCTATACCACAGAGAAAAAACATGAGCCACATCCCTCTGTTTCCAGAGCCCAACTTAATACTGTTGGATGGAAAAAAAATTGCAGAACAATGTATGTCTCCATTTAGGTAAAGCACACCAGGCTCAACTGACACTACACCGTCTTGAAAGATTCAGATGTTCACTTAGAAGAAACTCTAGCAAGTACACCAGGTTTATAAGTTAGATGACAGTCAGTGAAGGGACAAAAGAGTAGGATTAGATGACCTTTCTCTCTCTCTCTTTTTTGTAATGTCCTGATTTCTAAAATAATCATCTGTTTTCTTGTATTAATCATGCAATTAAAATACTATATTTTAAAAATCCATTTATCAAAGTATTCTCCTTGAGTAGGTTGAAAAGGCAGTCTCCTGACTTGCTGGCTCCTGCTAGGTGTCAGATACTTCACTGGTCCCTGTGAGCCCGGGAGGAGGGGGCAGGAGGGAGTCAGAGCTCTGTGAGTAGCCACCTGCCTAGTGCCAGGGAATCTCTGCAACCATAACAATGTCAATGAGTTAAACAGGGTTTTGCTAAATGAGTGTGTTACGAAAAAAAAAAAAAAGACTCTAATTTCTAATGACATTAGTATTCTATGCAGCTGAATCCCAGGCTGGAGAAAGGTACAAATGATGATTGCTCACTAGCAAATAGAATACAGATGTTAGATTCATTTTGCCTGAATGCATCAGTACCTTGGGGAGCCACCAGCGTGGCCAGCCAAGCCCCAGTGGCCGATACTGCAGGCACCGCACAGAGACAGCTTCCCCAGAGGGCAGGAGCAGCCACTGCTAAGTCTTCAAGGGCTACGCTTGGCCTCTTTCCTGTGGTAGTGAGTTTCTGGGGACTGATGGGTGGGCATGGGAAGTTAACCTTTCTAAAGAAACTACCAGAATGGTTTAATATATTCTTTACTTTGTTTTCCACTTAATTCTTAACCCACCCCATGGTACAACCTCAGAGGTTGAGCACCTTGTCCAAAGTTCCACAGCGGTTAGATGGTGGGTTAGAACCCAGATGAGACTGGCCCTACCAGGCTGACCCTTTGGTGCCCTTTTCACTAGCAAGTAGGGGTTGGGAAGGCAATCTCAGTACTCTTGTCCTCTTCCTAACACAACGGCTCCTGTTCCTACCAGCTTTCAGGGTGAGATGTACTATAAAGAATCCTCATAAAGGATAAATTAAGGATTTCATACCAACGAGATGAGCATGGCACATGTCCAGACTGGGAAGGATAGATAAAAAGAATAAGAAGATGCCATACTCTTTTGCCTTCCCATAAAGTCTTTCGCTTGATTCAAAAGTCAGATGGGCATGAAAGGTTTTGAAGATAGCCCCACACAACAGAAAGACAGCGTGGGTTTTGGATTGTGGAAAATAGATTTGCATTGCGGAGGACTTGCAGTTTCCCTAGGAAGAAAGGGTGGGAGGGGACTTCCAAGTTGATGAGGATATGAACAAGCACCTCTGTGAGTAGATTCAGGCCAGCAGGGGGCTCTGAATGTCTGTGGACATGGGGAAGGAAAGGGGTGAGTCTGGCCCAGAGGAGAGTGGGTGGGCAGGGAGGCCAGGTTGATGGTTGTTTGCAGGGTTCCGGGGTGATGTGCACTCAGGTTAGGGCCATGGGGTAGTAGTTGTGTAGGGCTGGATGGATTCTAAATGCATTTTCTAATCCAGTTGTGTTGTGAAACACTTATCTGCTAAGACACTTCCCTGTCACTATCCCTTGCAGATTTTTTTGGCTTGGGTTTGAGGTTTGGTGTGTGTTCAGGGGGTTTTACCCAGCAGGGATGTGGAAAGTTTATATCTGGTCGGGGAGGATATGACGCCTTCTATGGCTTCATCCAGGCAGCATCCTTCCCCAGAAACCCCCGCTGCTTCCGGGCTCTACCACATGCTGTCCACAGTAGGTCCTCAATACATTCTTATTAACCAACTTTCTTACCAAAAGAGGGGGTCAGCCCTGATGCCTCTGGTGATTTGAGCCAGACTTGCTGCCAGGAACCCAGTAGGGCATTGGGTTACCACCTAGCTAAAGCTCCAGGGTAAAAATGTCCGATGTCTGCCTTTCGATTGCAAAAGATAGTCATCCTCCTGGAGCAGCTCTCAGCAAGTTAATAAATGTCAAGGAACCAATCTACCTCCTTCCTTCACTCCTTTCTTCCTTCCACTGAGGATTGAATCCAAGGCCTTTGCACTTTGCTACATCCCCAGCCTTTTGTTATATTTTATTTTGAGACAAGCTGTCACTTAAGTTGCCCAGGCTGGGCTTGACTTACAAGCTTCCTGCCTCAGCCTCCCAGAGTGCTGAGATTACAGAGGTGTATCTCTATGCCTGGCTCTTAGTTTTCTTTGTAAGAAGATGCTAGCCTATCTTCAAGGTGAGATGAAGAGTTTTAGATATAAGGAATTGGTTCATTCTTCTGTCAAGATCCGGTTAAATTGTTAAGACAAGTTATCAAATCTTTCAGTAAACTCCTTGCCAACTCCAGATTCAGGTATCGAGTGCTACTTGCCGTAGGTCACTTTGGTCCAGCAAAGTCTTTTGACTGTCACACAGCAGACATTGCACAAAAAAGACCACTTTCCTTTCACTTTTGGGCTGGCAGAGGCACCTTACGGAGGACCAGAAATGTACGTGCCTCAGGAAAACAGAACCAGGCTTCCAGAAATGCTTGCCTTTAACTTCTTGTTCTAAAGAATGAACTTTTTTTTCTGCCACTTTCACAAAGTCCTTGTCCAAAGAACTTTTCCTGGTTTCTTTAAATGGATAGCATTCAGTTGTGGTCAGCTGAATTTCTGCCTCGGGGGTATAAAATTAATTTAGAAATGACATTTTAAATAGTGGAAGCCTCTTATACAATGATGTGAAAAATGGTTCTGCTTTTGAAAATCAAAATCAAACACGAAACAGTATGTGTCTCTGTAAAGAAATCAGATGGCTTGCTGGGATATTACTTTGGCTTTCTGCCAAAAAAAAAAATCCCTGAACTCTGAAGAAATGAGGCAAAAAGGTATTTAGGAAGGAGGGTGGGGGTGTGATTGTTTTAGTGAGCAGACAGTTTTGCAAAGAAGCACTTTTTTTTTTTTAAACTCTAACCCAGACAAAAATTGGGCGGCTTCCTTAAATAGAATCTCTGAGCTCTACCTAATGAAAGCTTGAAAAACTAGTTTGGATTTTGAAAGATAGAAGACTCTGCCCATTGCTGACTGCAGTTTCATTACATAATAAACCAACCGATCCTGTTTTCTATCAAGGTTAGGCGCCTTGCAAAATAATTTTCCATAGAGCCCCCCCCCCCGCGCTCTTTGCGTCATATCACGTACCGTCTCCCATTTTTGTTTTTAAACCCGTTGTCTGTGGGCAAATTCTTGTAATTCTCCAGCTTCTGTAGAGGACTTGGCTTCCCTTCCCATAACACTGGTGACGGTATTAACCAAACCGTCAGAAGCAAATGCCTGGCCGTGTGATGAGGATCAGAAAATGGAATTGTATGACTCCTAAGGAGCTGCTACTAGTCTGTTTCATCTTTTAAGAAAACACTCTGCTTAGATAGAAGGCATTCACATTACGGGGAGGAGAAGAAAGCCAACCTGACTAAATGCAGGAAGTATGGTTAGTTCCCGTGAGCAGCAAACCTCAAAAACCTTGAACCTCTTCCCAGGGTGAATGCAGTGAAGACAAACTTGGGTGGGGTGGGAGAGCAGAGTACCTGCCCCCAAGGGTCCCTCCCATCTCTCCCTCTTTTCACAGCAGTAATTGAATGGAGAATATCACAGACTTGACTTCCAGAAGCTGCTGTTACTCCCTCCTTGTGCCCCAAAGCAAACAAAATAGGCAGGTTCCCAATTTGGAGCCCAGTGGTTGAAGCCCAGGCCTTTGTTTGCTGTGGAGTTGTCGGGGCAGCAGAGCAAACAGACAAGAAGAGATTAACCAAACAAGAAGGCCCGGGAGGGCGGCCCCTCTGCCCAGCCAGGGAAACAGCTCCTGGCTGTCTGGAGAAGGCAGAGGCCAGGCCCCAGCAGGGACTTTGCACAGGAACCTGGGCCCTGAGCACCAGATTGGGGGGGGGGGGGACGGGTGATGCCATCTTAGGTGACAGAATCAACATTAGAGACAGAATCCACACCCGTTATTTAGGTGTCTTCCAAGCTCTGCTGCTTCCCCAAGATAAAAACAAACAAACAAACAAACAAAAAATTCCCTCAGTTAGAAAATACGGGCACAGAGGCCATTTGGGCTCAGTAACCTAAGAAGGCTGGTTAGTAGATAACAAAAAGAAGATGCATATTAGCCATTTTTATTCTCTAATATTTTGTTATGAGATTTTGTTTTACTTTTTCATAGAAGTAAGAATTTTTAAAAATATTATTAATCTGTGTATGCATTATATTATACACATACAAAAAAGTATACCTTAAACAAGGGTGGGGAAAGTAAAAAGACACATCATCAAAATTCAAAGAGAAGGAACCACTGGTTTATTCGTTATTTTCTGACAATTTTTTAATTTCTTCAGAAATTACTACTTTTTTGTTTATTTGTTTGCGTGTTACCCCCAGGAGACTTGGTTTTGCCAAAGTTAAAGGATCCTGAGAAAGCTCATTGTTAACATATGGCAACAGTGTATCGTTTTTGTTAATGCCGGTGTAGAATTTAGACACAACAGTAGCCTAATAGATTAATAGATGGCCCTTGAGTGGCTGCCCGGGTATTCTAGAAACATAATTGTCTAATCCTCTCTAGGTGGCAACTTTACTGTCTCTTTTAGGACACAAAGGTCCTTATTTATTATTTCTCCTCAGTGTTTTCCCCATAGGTGAACTGAAAGAGGCCTGTCTTCAGCCCAGTGGCTTGCCCAAAAGAAATTTTAAATTTTATTTATCTATATATCCCAACTATCTCCCAACAAAGGAGAGGAGGGGTCACTCATAAGGACGCAACCACAAAGAACAACAGAACCAACCGTCCTTAATGTAGAATCTTTCTAAGATAGCTGAGTAGGAGTGAAAGGGACAGAGGGACACACTCCACAGATAGGGTCAATGCAAATGGTAGTGATGGATTCAGAGCCCAGCTCCAAGTTTCCTAGAAGCAGGAGCAGAGAAAGAAATGTGATAAAGCACAAATTTCTCAACTCTAAGGCAAGTACACAAAGTGTCTGTCTCTGAGAACAAGGGCTTCACAAAAGGGGTCAGAGATAATGTATTGGTGTTGGGCTAAGAAAGGAGGAGTAATGTAATTGAAATTGCAAAAGTTTCCTCTTCCTGTGAGGCCATTTTGAGAAGCAAGGATTTCGTGGTGAGCTGGGGCTGTCTCGAGGCTGTGCTGCATATAAAGAGCAGCAGCATTGGGCACCAGGCATGTAGCACCTTGCACTCATCTGCTCTGACACTATCCTGTATCCCAGAAGGATGCTGACTAGGGGAGCCTTAGCTGGTAGCCAGGGACATGCCCAAGTGGGGTTTGTATGCCCAGAAAAACAGATTTCCTCTCTCTCCATTATCATAAAACTGCAGTGTCTTCTTGAAATTTTGTCAGTTAAAAAGACATGAGCTTCTTATCTGTTTAACAACAAAGAGCTATAGAATGTAGCTGCTCCTTACCTATTTGAAACCTGGTGCATATTTAGCAAGTGAGGTACCTGGCCAATAGCTTTATAGAGCCTCCATTTAAGTGATGTCCCCAGTTCTGTGTAGTCTGTGGTACTGAGCAAGAAATGGGCAACAGAAAGGAAAGTGAAACCGGGAATTAAGGATGCACAAAACTGTTGGAAGGGCTGACCCTTCAGGGAATGATTTCCAGAATACTATAAAATCACCAAGTTGAAGTCCACCACTGGAGAAACAGGTCAGGGACACATTTCCTGGTGACCCAGAAACTACTGTCACCCTGCAGCTGGCTCTAAAAAAACAGGGTCCTGGAGAATACTTCAGTACCACTATTAGAAACCCCAGCTTGGCTGTGGCATTGCTCTATCTGATTGGCAGAACTGAATTCATTCCCAGAACTCTAGCTGCAAAGGAGTCTGGAAAATGTAGTGGTTAGCTTCCCACTTTCTCCAGATGGAAAGAATGAAATAAGTTGAGCAACTAGTATCCACCTCAAACAATCCATGCGAATTGATAAATTCTGGTGGTATTACACTAGCCACAACTTTGTCTAACCACAGTGTTTTTCATAGGATTGCAAAAATTGCAAGATCATCCTAGACCAATGAATCAGTGTTTCCTCTCACCATAGGGAAAACTTGTAGTCCTGTTCTGTGTTGGGCTTAGGAGTGAGATCCAGTCTAATGAATCTAAAGCCAGTGATACCCTTTTCCATAAAATCCATCCCTGTATAAGCTGTATTGGAGCTAAGAACACTTCCCAGAAATGTATACACGATCTCAGTGCTTTCATGCATTTTCTGCAGGCTTCATTTTTACCTTCCCTATGGCCTGATTTCCTCCTCCTAGTCTGTTTCCTGCTCCATCCTCAGTGTTCAGGGATGCAGACTGATTTTGTTTGGGTGGTCGTGAAGAAGTCATGTTACTGCTGATCAGGGCCTGGGGTACTGATGAGATTGGATGATTGGAGTTGAGAACTGTCCACCTTCATAGAGACAATTGGTTCATGCAGTTATATATACTGAAGCACTGCTTAACTCTTTCCTATTACTTTTAGTTAATAAACATGACCAGGATGACTTGGTCACTTTGGAAACATGAAGATTATAACAAAAATGAATTTATGTGGGAAGCTTAATCTCCAAAATTGCTTCAGGTTTGGGCTGTCATCCCTCCAGAAGAAAAACCTGTAGAGAGTGAAATATGTAGAATAATGTCAGCTGACTCATTATCTGGAATAAACTTGAAAAGTTGTTAAATAAACTAGATGAATTAACATTTGTATGTGAAATGGAATCACTAAAATCCACTTTTGATTCATTAGCTGTTCTCTTTGTCTTCTTTTGTTTTTGCCAAGTGCTTAGAAAAAAAATAGGGAGCTAGACGATATAGAGGAATGTTGAAATTAATTGTGTCCTATAGTTCAGACCCTACAGTTTCTTTAGAGAATAAAATGAAGCTTTTGAGAATAAAACGAAGTGCGCTGAACTTGCCACTCATCAGACGCCCAGCTTTATGATGTGGATGTGATGTTTTACTTTTTTACACTTACACTGCTGCTGCTCAGCCTGATGAGCCAGCAGAAAAAGGATTTGACCCAGGAGCACCCCTGATTTTAACCCCTTCTACCAACAGGTGCTAAGGCTGCCAGATGCCAGCTAAATGGAGCATGCAGCTCAGAACCAGAATTTCATTGAAATAGGAAATGATGATATTTAATTTGCAGCTTGTTTGTATAAATTAATGCAACATAGGACACTTACGGATAAATATGGTAGACGCTGATTTACTGAGTGGCGAAACAGAGCCCCAGGGAATAGGCCTTTTATTTCAATTTGATGTCTGAGTGACAACCATATGCTAGGTGTCCTGTCAAGCCACAGTTCTGGTGGGGCTGTGACAAACAGGTATGTATTTTGTAAAACACTTGCAAACCATGGCATGGGAGTTTCTCAGCTAACTAACTATACAAAACTCTTCAGTAAATAATGTAAACTGGAGCATTTTTCCTCTGAAAAGTTCTTTCTATCCCTTTAGGGGGTAGAATGAACTTTATCTTCATTGATGTAACACTGGGGACTTTCCATTGAGATGCAAATGTCCTGGTGTTGATTAAATACCTTTGTTGTGATGAATTTAGAGTTGTTCCTTTGCTTTCTTTTGCTGAACAGTAAGAGAAAATAGTGGTGAAGTAGTAGTGACACTCCTGTAAAAGTGTAAGGAAGGCAATTATTCTTCTACTTAAACTCTAGTTTTGGACACCTCTGAATAGTGGTTAAGTTTTTTCTTTTTTGAATAAAGAAGCTTTTATAAATATAAAGAACCATCATTCAGTCCCAGGCTGTTCTATTCAAGGAAAGTATATTGATAAAAACTATATTCCTCAGGGCCATTTATTTGAGGCTCATGCCTCCTAGCTGGTACAGCCACTGGGTGTATGTCGTGACATGACATTGTCTGTTAGCCATATATTTGCAACTGCTTATATCAAACTCAGGAATTTTCTGTTCCTCTTTTCAGCCAGGAGGAAATTAGCTAGTGCTGTAATGGCCCGCTTTGCAATTTTTCAAGCCTTGGCAGAGGATGTGTAATACTGTTGGAAAGAAGCTGGCCCTTTGTTGGGATTATTGAAGAGACTGGTAGAAGTGAGGCAGATAGATGCTCCTAAGAAGTACAGGATGGGAGGCATGAAGTGTGCTTGGGCTTCCTTTGGGAAGCAGAACCTGGCATTAGCATTGGTCACCAAAAAAAGGCAATCATCCCTATTTGATCGTAAAATGTTTCAGATTTTCTGTCATCACATTAAACCCTGATATTTTGGGATTTTATTGAAGGTACTTTAGGGTGATACAAAGTTTAGTCTTCCAGATATTCCTGGAAGGTAGACAGACACACAGCTTATCCTGGAGTTTGTTGCCATAGGGTTAGGGAAGGAGGTGTTTTGAAAAGAGTGTTTAATGTTGTTGAAAAGGAGAAGTGATAACTTTGCTGTTTTCTCCATAGGCCTCACTGGGATGGAGCCTCTTTGATGCTTAAGAGGGGTCAAACTGTGGGGGCTTAAGACCTGGGTGGAGCTTGCCTTCTGCCTCTTATTCAGCCTCCTGCAAGATATAGGTCTCTCACCCTGTCTGGTCCAGAGGTTCTCCTGTAGCTCCCAAGCTCTATTATTCTATGCGCAGAGCTCAGAGTAGTCTGTGAAAATCCAAAAAGGTTTGATTTCTTTGCAAAACCATTCATTCTATATCATGATTCAGGTGGTCTAAGCTGGAAATATTGCTACATGGGGCTGATTATAAGATATAATAAAATAATGATAAATCTGCTTTTTTTTTCTTTTTTTCTTTTTTTTTTTTTTTTGGTACCAGGGATCAAACTCGTGACCTCGTGCTTACCAGGCAGGTGCTTATGTGGCTGAGCTAAATCCCCAGCCCCCAAATCTGCATTTTTAAGTGGAAGCACACTCCCTGTAGCAACTTTACAAAGTTCTCAAGTGAAAAACTGATCAGAAATTGATCTTATCAACTTGGTCGTTTCATGGACAACAGTGCCCCTAATTGTTGGCATCTTCATGCCATTGCTTTTGCCTTTTCCCATCATCTGAAAGACAGGGTAGAAGCTCTGGCTAGCCTGTCTATTTAAAGAAATCAAATGTTTCTCAGTGAAAAATGATAATTAGAAAACCCTAAACAGATTAAAGTTCCCCGAGAATTAAGCATGGATGTCTGACCTTAGACATCCACACTGGGGGGACACTGCTGCCCATCTCTGTTAGGCCACTGAGCAGAGCCTGCCCCTCCTGTTTTATATTTCCCAGCGTCTAGGCCAGGCCTCCCCAAGAGGTCAATTTGGATACTATGGTCACATTTTAAAGAGAACCGTAATTGCGACCTCTAATTATGTACAGTTTTGCCTACTGAGTTAAAGATAATGGCACCTCCTGCTTGGAAGTGTAAGTTAATTGCCTACAGGGGCCAGAAGAGGGCTCACATCTGTCCCCTCCCCCAGTCCTAGCCAGGCATACTTGAAATTGGGTTTGCTGTGGGGCTCACACTGTTTGAGCTTTCAGCTTAACCACTGCTTAAGACTCATGACAGTAGAAGGTCAATTGTTACTGTCTTCAAGGGGGAAATAAAATTTCAGTGCACCTAGACCTAGGTGGCCTTCTCACACACAACCCATTGTCACCTGGAACTGCCTGTCTCGGGCCCTATTTTTGACAAAGGGCGTGTTCTCCTTCTAGAGCAGTTGCTCTAGTTTATTTTTCCACCATTGTTTTCTAGTGATGAAAACTTTTTATTACTGCTCTCTAGCTTTTCACCCAGCAATCGGCAGCCCTGGCCAAGTTGGTTTCATCTTTATCTCCCTCTTCCTACCAAACCCGCCACCCTCTACCTCCCTTACCTCCAAGAGATGGGGATTTGGGAGCAAATCCCATGTATCATTTAATTTCTTCTGTATATGTTACCGTATATACTTCAGAATTTAGAATTTTTCTTTTAAACACAGACACAGCATCAATAATAACATTAAAATTGTTAGCAATTCCTTAATATTGCACCAGTTTTCCCTTTTTCCAATTATTTGTAGCCATTTGCTTTGTGAATCAGGAACCAAATGGGCCTCCATGTGGTGTAATCAGTTGATGTGTCACACCGAATCTGTAGGGTTTCCTTTTGGCATTTACCTCTCCACCTCCTCTACTATTCTTGTGGCACTGATGCTTCCGTTGCTGTTATTGTTGAGCTACTGGGCTGTTCTATAGAATTTCCTATAATCGGGACTCTGCAGATTTGGCTTGTGTTGTCATGTAGTATATTCCTTTGTCCCCTGAATTCTTTAAATAATTTGATTATTAGATGCATAGCAGGGTTTTTCAGCTGTGGCACAATATTTTAGGCCAGATAATTGTTGAGGGGCCAGGTAGGGAGTGGCTGTCCTTGTGTATTGTAGGATGTTTAGCAGTAGCATCCCTGGCCTCTACCCATTAGATGCCAATACTGTGTACACACACACACATGTGCGCGCACACGCGCGCGCATACATCACAACTATAATCTTAGCACTTGGGGAGCTGTAGCAGGAGGGTTCCCTGAGTTTAAGGCTAGTCTATAATCTAGTCTTACTAGATTACATAGCGAGACCCTGTCTCAAAACAAGCAAAAATAAAACTGTCCTCTGATGTTACTGAGTTTCAACATGTTTGATATGTTGAACTGAGTATAGTCTCCTCACGGGAGCTCAACTCACCCACCTCACCCCACCTCGCCAGTTCTTTTAGTAGAAAATGACATGTAGAGACAAAAGTCTTTTGTCCCATTAAGTTTAATCATGTGATCTTTTGGTTTTGTTACAGATCTCTAACTCTACCTGGATAGGTTCTCAGCATCTTGATAATGCGTGTAACTTTTTTAGATGAATCCACAGATTGCTGAGAGACATCCCATGTTTGTATGTAATCCTGGAAATGAGTGTTTCTTTTCCCCTGTGATGTTAGTGTTACACGTTAAACCACACAATGTCATGTCACAGCTAAGCTGTCACAGCTAAGCTGTGGTAGTGGAGGTCTGTGGTAGGTTCTAGAAAAGGCAGAGCCTCAAAGCTGATCAGAGTTGTCTGGGATTGAATGGGACAATCTTATTTCATGAAAAAATAAAATTTCATAATAAATCATAAGGGTAACAATAAGAGTAATACACTGTATTATTATCTTCAAAGTAATTACTCAGAATATAAGACATAAACCAAAAAGATTCATAGGAAAAAGAAGCAAACATATAATAACACAAAACTTTCTTTTTAGCAAACTAAGATAAACTAGTAGTATAAGTGAAACAAATTAGCATATATGTCAAAATATATTTGAAACAATGAAATATGTAATTTGGGGAAGCATTTGTATTTCTTTTACTTTCTATTATCATATATATATTCATATATGAATGTTTCTCATATAAGAGAAATTTTATCATACTTGAGCTTGTGTGTCTGAATTATTTCGCTTAACATTTTGCTCTCAAATTACATCCATTTACCTGTGAATGCTCAAATTGATCTTTTTTGTGATTTTGTAGTACTCCACTGTGTAGAAATACATTTTCTTTATTCTTTCCTCTGTTGATGGACATATCCAAGATGTATTTATTGGGGTCAGGAGTTTAGTTCAGTGGCTCAAGTGCTTGCCTAGTAAGCACAATGTCATGAGTTTGATCCCTGGTACCAGAAAAAAAGATGTATTTATTATAAAGCTAGATCTAGCGGTTGTGCTGCTATAAGCATCAGTATGCATGTATCCCTCTAGTTTACATTTCCACTAACAATGTAAAAATTTTCCCTCACATCCTCACCATTATTTGTTGTTGTTGTTGTTAGATTTTTTGATGACAGGGACAGTTTAAAAAGTCCGTTTCTTGAGGACCAGAAGACTGGTTGTGGCAAGCTCTCCATCAGGTCTTGGCAACCTGGCAGGGTCGCCATCTTGGTCACCTTGTGTGTCAGTTCAGTAAAGTCCTGATGGCTGTTTCTTCCTGCTGCCTGCGTACCTAAAACTCTGGCTTACTCTGTCAGCCACCCACAGCTCTCAGTGCATCTTCGTTTTCCACAGACATGCTTCCCAGACTCGTTCAGAGACCAGAGGCAATCCTATTTCCCAGAATGCAAATAAAGCAGTCAGCTAAGGCAAGTCCTTTAGAAGGGAGATACTGTTCCAAAACATGAGAGCTGAGAGATCCCTACTGTCAGGGGAGATCATCGCTTTGGGCAGATCCCCTGTGTACAAGGTAAGAGTAAGAAGAACTCTCAGTGTTGGGAAGGGAGAGACCATCTGAGTGGAAGTGTTTGAGGAAGCGTCCTGGCAGAATTATGTTTGGTAGCCATCTGTACCTCTTGCCTGTCTGTGTTCAGCCATCCCTCTGACCCTAGCACCCTATGAGCCTTACCCTATCACTATAGTCCCAGATGTCAAGTTTTGCAAGCGATTTGGGAGCCTCTTTTTACAGGAACCAATAGGTGGGTGCCCCCTGAGCAGCACTGTTCAGAAGGGAGTAGGGAGTGTGTAGGTCATGGTTTTCATTTTTAGAGCATCCCATTTTTGTCATTGGTGCTACTGATGCAGAGTACAACAGGTGAATAGGAGCCTTCAAGGAATGCCCTACATAAGTGGGGTCAATTTCAGGTGAGATGGGCTTGGTAAAGAATTTTTAGTCGGAGCCTTTTTAAAACAAGTTCTTACTCTTCCCTAGAAGAAAAATGAAAAATAAACACAAATGGAGACAGGGAAAGTTACATGCCCAGCCTGGAGCCAACTATGCTCCCCAGCATAGTTCAAGCCAAATCTAAGATTTCCAAGATGTGTTTTTTCTTTACTCTACTCTTCCACGTCCACCCTTCCCAATCCTGCCCTCTACCACACACTCAGACTCACACATTCTGTAGAGCAGTATCAGGAGCCTCAGACTGGCTGCCACTAGGTTAGCTCACACCTGCCTGGCCTTACCAGTGGGGACCAAATTCCCATCACCAAGCATTTCAGTGACAAGAGCTCACCATGTACTTTCTGGATTTCCTCAGAAGGTGAACTGGGAAGATTCAACATGTTTATAGGCAGATTCTCATTTTGATTTCTCCTCTTGAAACTGTTACCTAAAAATACAATAACCTCATTGTCCTCTGCCACAGCCAATGCCTGAGGGCCCTGGGCTAGGGTGGGGCTCATTCCAAGCTCAGTGAAAGGCATGCCCAAGCCCTTTCTAGAAGAATTGTGAAAGGGGTAAGAGAAAACCACAGGTGCTGGTATGATGGCATTTGCTGTGGTGGTTTTTTCTTTCTGGATTTTCCAATTTTGTTTTGTTTTGTTTTGTTTTGTTTTGTTTGTATAATACTTGTTCTGACTTTTTTTCCTGTTGAAATATGAAATAAAGTTTCACGGTAAGAGAAAAAATCCAGTTGCCCTTGTGAGGAAACCTGATCCCCAGCTTGCCCCTGCAGCCTGTGAAGCTCCTCCAGATGTTTTTGTCCCTCTCACCACCCGTACCCACACCATCACCCTTGGCTGATTTTACCCTTCCTTGTGCCTGGGTCTGTTCATCATATTGTTTGGTTAATTGTCAAATGCTTTTAGTTTTTCTAAAAACAAATATGTCCCAGATTCCAGCTGAAAACTTTCATTTGGCTCAGCATTTATAATTCTGGAACTAATACATGGCATCAGCAAGAGGAAATTGAGTTGGACTCACCTCATCTCCTTTCATATAGTACGTTTTCCTGACTTGTTCCCTGCCTTCAGAGTTGAGGTCCACCACATTCCACAGAAAACTCACTTAGGATATGTGCTTAAGTAGTGGGTGTCTTACTCACTTCATAGTCCATTCAGACTCCTGTAATGAAATACCACACTGAGAAGCTTAAAACCATGAGATTTATTTCTTACAGTTCTAGAGGCTGGAAAGTCCAAGATCAAGACCGACCTGGTGGGTAGACTTGGTATCTGGTGAGGATTTGGTGTTGGGTGAGGGCCCACATCTTGGGTGATAGATGGTGCCTTCTTGCTATGTCCTTGTATGGCAAAAGGGGCAAGACAGCTTTTATAAGTGTGTTAATCCTGTCATGACCCACCTTCGTGGTCTATTGCCTCTCAGAGACTAGACTGATCTAGAATATTCTCAAAGTCTCATTTTTCAGATGTGGTACTTGTGTAAGGTGATTAGATCATGGGGATACTAGTTCTGTAGATTGATTTTTTTTTTTTTCCTCTGTGCTCATAACTAATGTACTGTTCGGAAGTGGGGCCTGGTAGGAAGAGGTATGTCACAGGGGTGTGGCTTTGGAGGAGGTATCTTCCTTACTGGCTCCTGTCTTCTTTTTCTGTTTGCTGGATGCCATGAAGTGAGCAGCTTTCATCCAGTATGCCCTTCCACCTTGGAGCCAGCCAACCATGGACTGAGTCCCCCAAACCATGAGTCAAATTAAATCCTTCCCTGTGGATATTGAGTATTATTTCCCAGCAAGAGGAAAGTGACTAACGCAGGCCTATCTGCCGATGCCTTCTCATCAGTGATTAGGTTTAAGTACATAGTTTTGGAGGGTCCATGGGCAGCCTGGTGGTAGAACTCATGTATGCTATGTAGCTGGAAAGTTAGAGCATGTCCAAAGAAAGGAGGATTCTTTGAAATAGACTTCTTACAGGCAAAACTTTCATTCTAGAGATGCAGCCTTTCCCAAAACCGTTCTGGAAACTTCTATGGGAATTGTCTTCAGAACCATTTCCCATTTGCCCAACAGAACATGAGCCCATTACTTTATGTGGGACTAATTTTTAAAGCCAAATTTTTCATTCCCAGCTTTTTTTCCCCATTTCCCCAGGGATCTCTCATTCTCAGATAGACAAACATATCTCTTTCCAAACTGGTCAGAGAGCACTTTCTCATTTCCCCTCTGGTAGCACAAGTGTTGAGATTAAATATCTTTTGGTAGAAAACTCAATTCTTCTATTTTCATAATACTTTTATTTATGGTCATAATCTTGGGTCTGTATTTCCATACTTAACTGTATTAACATGAAATACTCCTTAATAGTTTAATGATAATTTTTGTTTCCAATGATGGATGTATGTACCATCTCTTTATAAACAGTACCATATGCACTAAATGAAGGCAGAATTAAAGACAATTATTATACCTTCCCATTACATCTACCTACTGTGCACTACTTTAGGTTTGAAGTGGACATCAGATGAAAGTTCCATATCAGACAAAAGAAAGCATTTTGCCAGTGCTTTGTTTTTATTTTTCGACCAACATCTTTCACATGAAAAACTGACTTTGCATCAAGACATTTCAGAAAATTATTCACGTTTTAAAAAATATATATATGTGTGTGTGTGTGTGTGTGTGTGTGTGTATCAAATAACAAATCCCCTATTGTTTTTCTCTAATGCTTTTAGGGTTGGGAAGGGCAATTTGACCTGAACGAATAAAAAACTAACTATTAAAACTGGATCCTTGAGAGACTCAGTGACCAGTAGTCCTATTGCTAGGATCAGCAGCCCTGATCCTAGCAACCAGGGGTTGGGGGGCAGGTGACAGGGTTTTGAGATTGGTCCAGCAGCGTTCACCATCCCTCCCATAGAGGAATGGTACCACAGCCATCCCAAGAGCCATGTGTGCCTTTGGTGCATACAGAGCAAAGCAGGATAAGGGTTCCTGAGTCCCTAGTGGGAAATGTGTTGTTGTCTACGTTGGTTCCTCTTTGAACCTCAGATCTGTAAGGGAGGAAAAAAAGGGATTGGTTTGCAAAAGTCTTACTTGGCAGAGGAGTCATGAGCGTGTCAGCAGGTGGCTACACTGTGTGTGTGTGTGTGTGTGTGCGCGCGCACGCGCGCGCATGCATGTACATGGGGAAGGGGAGCGGGTTGTGTCTGCATTTCCTTCTGACATATTGAGAAGATATCCCAAGCAGGATTTAAGTGAGCAGAGTTTCATAGGGTGTTCTCTGATCTTTGTGACACTTTTATTCTGGGCACAAATGTCCTTTGGAGCACTGACGTCAAGGTTCTGAGCAGTATTTCCTCTCCCTCGTGCACCTGCCAGTGTCAGTCTGAGGGGGACACTCTGCTCCTAGAAGAGCGGCTTTGTGCATCACCCAGTTGAAGACACAGCTGACGAAGATGCCGTACAAGTGGAACTCTTGTTAGCACTCACAAGCATTGCTGCTGACTATAGGGCCCAGGCCACTATGAGAGGCCCAGTCACCAGGCTAAAGTTAGTGCTGGGTTGCCAGCATCCCCAGATCCTTTATTTGAGAAGGAAGTGGCTTCTGCAGAGGACACCAGACAGGAGCTGAACTGCCAGTAACTGGGGAGAAGTGACACTTGGGGGAAGTCACAGGGACAAGGCAAACTAACTGTGAGAAGGGGAAGTAGACTGAAAATAGATGCACCAGTGTCTCTCCTGGCATCCAACCAGTTCGGGGCCCAGCCCTCTGCCGCTGATTGCAGGCTTCAGCTCGTGCCTCGGGGTCCTCATGCTTCCCTCTCTATTTCTGGACCTGTGTCCACCCCTCCTCCCAGAAACCAGGGTAGCCAGGCTCTGAGGTTCTTTGGGCTTCTATGAGAGTCTCCACTCTCATTTCTGCCCTCTGGGAAGCTGTTGTGAACCCAGGGCTGGCTTCTGTTCCCTCCTGAGTGACAAGTTCAGGCTGCATCACTGGCTACGAAAACCAGGAGCAAGCAGAGGTTTGGAAGCAAAGAATTCTGGAGCTTACAGGGCTGTAGCCTCCCTGTCTCTGTCTGTCTGTCTGTCTGTCTGTCTCTCTCTCTCTCTCTCTCTCTCTCTTCTCCATCCCTCCCAGGATCACAATCCCCTCTGCCTCCTGGTGTCCCCTCTCCTCATGGCTTTCAGTTATTGCATCCTCACAGAGGGCTGATCCAAGAGACAGCAGTCGGGGATGCAATGAGTAGAGATTTACAACTGGATGGGATACAGATGGAAAGAGATGTCAGAAGAATATATAGGTTCTCATGGACCTCCAAGAAGTTACAAAATTAACAAAAAAGAGACCCCATGATTGAAGACACCCCTCCCCAACTGCTGTTGGGCTATGGACAAGCATAGCACAGATTGTTGAATGAGACAAACAGATTCAAACCCAAATCTTTTACTCTAAAATAATGGTTCTGCCCTATGAGCCATGGGACAAAGTCATAACTTGTCCCAGGTCACCTGTCATCTTTGCCGTGGTCTTAAATTCTAGAATTTTAGATTCTTCTGCACAATCAGTTTCAGCCCACATGGTTCCTTTCAGTTGGCTCCCAGACAACTGCTAGAAAGATTTCCCTCAGCTGGTCAAAGATATTACAGAGGTAACACCCATCATTAGGGACACTTCAGGTGCCAGCTAAAAGAAGGTGCTGGGTGACTGTCTCGGCAGAAAACTGGAGACACATGTTCACTTGCTTTGCAAGCACAGATTCAAAAAAGTGAACAGTGTAGCAGAGACTTCTGCTGAAATGAGGAGGATGTTGTAATTCAGAGACACAGGAGACATCAAAGTGAAAGGGTTTCTTGTTGCCAGGAGAAAACAAGTACAGAAGCATCTGCCTGGAGTATATCATTGCACTTCTTTTATTTCTCCAGCAGAGAAATAACCTCAACAGTGATTGACTCAGAGAGTTAGAGGTCCTGAGAGAGCTTGCAGCCCAACCACCCAAGGTCACATCAGAGATGGGGAATACAAGACCTAGAGACACTCTGGCCTTTGCATCTGATTTGTATCTGGGATGCACTTTGAGCCCTTTCTTACCTCCTAGGCCCTTTTCCCAGATTCTCCTTTCACAGGAAATAGAATTAGGAGTAATAAATGGGCAATTCATTTAAGTTACAAAGACACAGCTGATTAGACACAGGGGTTCCTGATTTGCATAGTTGACTGTGACACAGCTTCTCTGGACCTGTAGATTCCTGTTAGACTTCACCCCACCCTATTTTTAAGCTGGGAAATATTCAGATGTGTGAATGGAAGCCTAATAATACCTAAAATGCACATATAAATCATTCATCCTTTCCCACTCCAGCCTGATTTATCTTTTATCTTTCCGTTTCAACAGCCTCAGTTTCAGTGTGCTTGGTCACAGGTTTTTAACTTAATGACTTCAGAGCAGCAAGAATTTGGATTGTTCCTTCACCTTTCTGTTTTGGGTTTTTTTTTGTTGTTGTTTTGTTTTGTTTTTGTATTTGTTTGGTTGGTTGGTTGGTTTTGGTTTGGGATTTTTTTTTTTTTTTTTTTTTTTGAGCAGAAAGGCTATTTTCTTGATGTTCTCTCTCTCCGACTCCCATCATGAAGATGATGTTAAAAGTTTCAGCGTGGCACCAGTCTTTTCATGGAGCTTCTGTTCTTTAAAATCCTGAAGACCCTTAAACTTATCTGCTGGGCTCAGTGGCAGTCATTTCTCCATCTCACTGTGACAAGAGCCCCTTCAAATTTTGCAGTTCACATGCACAAAGAATCCTACATCGCATTCCCCACTTGCACGCTGCCGCTCCACACCGGGCAACCTCTTTCTTCATAACCTTCAGTCAGATGGGAAATGGAAGAAGTATTGGTGGCAAATGACGTCACCAGAGCTGACAGCACCTCCCTGCCCGTGTTCGTGTTCGGAGGCCTGCAAGATCAGAGGCAGCTGTTTCAAATATCTTGATTGATTGCAACAGAAGCCAGAGGGTATGACTCTTACTAGTGGTTTCAAAGCCACAAATGTAGATATCCTATCTCTTCACCTACTGTTGGGGATTTTGGAGGGGGAAGAAAAGGAGAAAACAAAAACATTAGCCACAGGTGAATTTTATGTTTGCTTTTGATGCACTGTATTTGAAACAGTCTTACAAAACATTCCTTTCTTTAACCATAGCATGTATATACATGTGTGTTTAGTACAGGCCCTTAGCACTTCACCATTTGAACTGGGTTATTTTTTGTTGTACAGGCTGCCTGGAACATTGTAGAGTGTTGGGCAACATCCCTCGCCACTACCCATGACATGCCAGAAGCACATTCCCCTCCCACCCAGTCATGACAATCAAATGTCTTTCCAGGCATCACCATATGTCCTTGGGGGAGGGGTGCAAAAATCACCCCTGGTTGAGAAACACTGGCTTAATAGAAGGGTATGCATAAATGAAACTGAGCAGATCTACTCATTTCCCCCAGGAAATGTCCATTTTACTTGAGTTTTTTGTGTTTGCTCATTTCTTTGTTTTCACATTTCCTGTCCCTGAGAAACCTAAATGATACTCAGGTATTTTTTTCTGCCTTCTTAGGGATTAACCACTTTCAGCTGTGTCACTGTATTGCAGTTATAGAAAATAAAGATCTTTCCAACCTAAGAGATCTAGTGAAGATACTGAAGATAAAGGATCTCTAGGGAGCACTTACCTTCTTCAAGGGCCTCTTTAGAGGGCATTCACTGGTCCTTGATGTACTACTGCTAAAGGTGGTTCTTCATCCTGCCTATGCATCAGAATTTCCTGATGGATTTTTACAAACTTCCTTCCCTAGGTTGGGCAGGACATTTGTTTTTTTTCGAGTCACCGGGAGAGTCTATTGTAGGTTGAGCCTTATGCTCTGAGTGTTGTCAAGCACTTCTCCCCCAGCAGCATGCTGAACCTTGGACAACTAGATTCACCTGAGCAGAGATGGCAAGCTGTCTACTTGTTTGTCTAATAATTATTTATCTAGTAACCTGTTAGGTTCTACATACTGTGGTAGGTGCTGGAGACACAGCAGCAAAGGAAGGCAAGCACAAAGGAGCCGCACAACACAGCTCACTTTCTAGGGAAGAAAAAATAGGCGTATCGTGGTGTGTGCATCTAGTGTTCATATATCTAGTAATTTCTACCTCCGTGTGTGTGTTATCATGTGACATTTTAAAAAAAATTCCTTAAACCTCTTTTATTCAGTTATAAATACTTCAAGTGCAAAGGGAAATAAGGATAGAAAAGCAGATTGGCCCTGTGGAAATTAAATGATCCCTCTAAAGCAAAGTTGGCAATTTTCAGGCTTTCCATCCAGGTGGTGTTTTATTGTCTGGTTTTTTGTTGTTGTCCTTGTTGTTGTTAAATTGTTCTACTGGAATGTGAAGAACGGTGCTCAGGTTTTTGTTGCAGTGAGAATTGACCCAGGTTCTTCCCATCTTTTCTTAGTTGGTGAAAACTCGTAGCTTCTTGAAATCACTTCCCTCTGGCACCACATCCTACAGGAAGGGGAGTGAATGCAGACAGAAGACACAGTAGGAATCCACAAAGTTCCACGTCAAACAGGAAGGATTGGTCTGAAATGGATCCAGCAAGCACACATCATAGCAGGCCACAACTTCCCAGGGACAACAGTGTGTTTTCTCCCATCTTAGTTAGTGTTAGATGCCTTGAGAGGTTTGGAGCAGATGTACCATTTGGTAGGAGCTCCTTGGAGTCTATAGTTCCTGCAGCTATAAACTAGAAAGAGAGGAGAAAGTCAAAGGACATTACAGTGAGAGCCAGGAAGTGCAAGAAGGGATGGAAAACGAATGGGGCCCCATCCAAGTCTGCAGCCAGCCAGGCACCATTCTAAAATGAGTGAACTCAGGACCAGCAAAGTGAAAGTCACAAGTTAATCAGCAGCAGACCGAGGTCTTGAACCCTAAAGTCATCATGCCTAGCCCAGTGCTTTTTCTATCCTATCCACAAAGGAAACCTCCTCCGTGTCCCGAAGGAACCATCTCCACATTTTGGGAAAATGAGGCTCAGTATTTCCTTGGATCCCAATAGCTGAACCCTAGAAATTTCATTACCTTTTTCTCTCACTGTAGCATAATACAGTTGTGTGTGTGCATTCAGGAGGAGAGGGATTTTTAAAACATTTTTAAGATGCGTGACTGTTTTTCAGTCTCTTCCAGAGAAGAAGCAATGTGATAAGACAACTGCATTAAAGATCAAAACTGAAATGGGCCACTGGGAACTGATCCAGAGGAGCTGTAACACTGTTTCTGAAGCATGGCAAAGAGGAGTTTTTCTAAATATGGGATTTGAGATTGGCTCAACGTTGATGGCAGTCATAACTCTATTAAGCACTCATAATGGCTCCCTGGGTGTTGTATGAACGAACCATTAGTAAATGTTTTGGGTTCCTGTGTTAGGATGCTGGAGTTGGTACTGTTGGGAAGAACCCTGCATCCAAGAACAAAAGGGATGTTTCTCTATTCTACTGTACCCATTTGTCTCATTCTGACTCTCCAGAATGCTACATCGAGAATACTCCTGCCAAGAGGATCTTAATGCCTAAAAACAGTTCTTAGCCAAAACATCTTACTGTTTTCTTATGCTGGGTTGAGTCATGGGGGTGTAGGGGCCTCTTCTTCAATTCTAGCAAACTACCATCCACCGGTCCCCTCTCCTCAGTCTTACCCCTCAGAATCAATTGTTCCTCTGACATAGAAGCATCCTCCAACCTTAACAGCTACTGAAAGTCTTTGTGCACAAAGTGCCACTGCTGCCCAAAGAAGAGAACCTTCTCTAATCTCTCCCAGCTACAGAGAGATTCTTAGGAAGGTTTGATGTGCTTATGTCAATAGCATATTACCCAACGCGGACAGTGGGATGAGCCCCATGGAAGGAGTGGACCCATCCTGGTCTTCATAGGAAGGCGTGGGTGGGGGAGGCAACATCTTCAGGAGCCCAGGATCTGAGGGGAGGAACCGTGCATGGACACAGGTTCCAGTCAGCGCAACTGCTTTGGTCCTGCCTTCTGGTAATATACTATGTAAAAAGAGACATGTTTTTATCTATGAAGGAAAAAATCACTCTAGAAAAACTTCAGTTAACATATACTAATATGAAAGGTTGCCAGGATACATTATTAAGTGAAAAAGTTTTTAAATTGCAGAAAATATTTTGCAGATACAGTAATTTTCCTCCACTCATTGTGGAGGAAAATCCCCAGAGGATGCCTAAAACCACAGAGAGTACCAAGCTCCATATGTACTATGTCTTTTCCTATATACCTGTACCTACTTACTATAAGCTTTACCTTACCAATGAAGCACAGCAAGAGATTAATAGCAAAATAGAACAGTTATAATGTACTATATTAAAAATCATGGAATATTTATTTTTGAAAACTGTCCACTTAGTATCTTTCAATCTGTAGGTAACTAATACCATAGAAAACCAACTTAAGCTAAGAGAGGACCACTGCAAACCTGTTTCTTAAAAAATAGATTCATGTGCCTGAATGTATATGTATGTATGTGTTATCTATATATATAAATGCTTGTTTTTAGGTAGACAGTTTCTAGCTACATAAACAGGAAAATAAGAATCTAGGAGTGGATCTATGGAGAAGGCATTTATTTCTGAAATTATGTCCAACTAGTACATTTTTTTAAAAAATTGAGCATGCATTTTCACAAGCATTAAAATAGGAGGAAAACTTAGGCTTTTAATAATATATAAGGATAAGCACTGCAGCTTCCTCTTTGGAGAGGAAGAAAAGGAGATTGTCAGCTCTGAATGCTGGGCCTCAGGGTGGGACAAGCATAAAGCCATGTCAGACGTTCCAGCAACAATTTTAGGATGCTTCCCCATGGAGAAAAGGCTTCTCTTGGGCTGCCTGGTGTTCACACCAGGAGCCAAAGAGGACCCTTCTAGTATTGATCTGTGTGTCTGAGAGGGCTGTGCTTAGCTTGCTGGTGAGGAACGAAGTCTGGTTGATTACTTCCATTTTCATTTACCTGTAAATGTGGATATTGAACCCAGATAACATTAACAAATGAAAACAAAAGAGGTACCACTTTGTAAAAAGCCTTTGCAAACTTGGGGTAGGATCTCATTTCTCGGGATGCAAAAGCATTGAGCTAGAAAAGAACACACTAATAAATTTGACTTCCTAAAAATTGAAGACTTCTATCTGTTGAAATATACTATCAAGAAACTAAATAAATAAGCCATGGACTGACAAAACGTATATGTCATAATGGAATTATCTTCCGAATATTTAAAGAAATTTTACAACTGATGATTAAATCAAACAGCCAATTAGAAAATGGGCAAAAGATTTGAACAGACTTTTCCCAAAGAAGGCTCACAGATGGCCAATGAGCTCATGAAAAGATGCTCAACATCATCTGTTATTAGGGAAGTGCAAATTATAAATTATGACATAGCACTAGATGTCTAATTTTTTTGTGTTGGTACCAGGAATTGAACTTGGCCTTCACCCTCAGTCACATGTTTGGTCTCCTCAACCTTTTTAACTTTTTGAGAAAAGCTGTGCAGGTGGGTCTCAAACGTGCTCTCCCTCCTGCTCAGTTGTCTACAATTTTATTAAAAGGTGGACAGTTTCAGATGTTGGCAAAAAATATACGACAGCCAGACCTCAAGATGGATACACGTTCTTTGGACAGTGGTTTAACAATGTCCTATGAAGTGACACATACTTTTACCAACAGTTACTAAAGGAAAATGAAACATTTCTCAGAAAACTGGTACAATAGTTCACAGCAGCTTTTTCCCCCCCAAATTGGAAACAAGTCATGTGACAATTGACTGGTGAATAGATGAACAAATTATAACCTATCCATTCAGTGGAATGCTACTCAATAGTAGCCCTGAAGAGTGAACTACTAACACTGCATCCTGGATGAATAACAGGAAGCAGAGCAGGGGCTGCGCTGGCAGGAACCTTGGAGTGATGGACATGAAGTTCTTAGCTGTGCTTTTCATTTTGACAAGGCTGATGGTAACACTATTAGATTTGTCAGAACTCATCAAACTCTATACTTAAAGTGAGTGTACTTTATTTGTTTTATTAGAATGCGTTTGCGGTATACAGTGATTATGTTTATCATGTGGAGTTGGTACATGTACAGAATGTATCTTAATTCATCTTTTTTTGTCTCCTACCCGTCTCCTCCATCCATGTTCCTTCCAACTCTTGATTGCTTTCCCATTGGCAAAAGCTCTATTTTCATCGTTTCCCCACCTCAATTCTGTTTGTTCCCATCCCTTTTCCCTAAACCGAAGCCTCTGCCCTCCCTCCGTCTCTTGTTCCCCTATCCATTTGAAAAAGACCTCCCTACTTTCTATTTACCTATCTTCTTTTTTTTTTTTTTTTGGTACCGGGGATCAAACTCATGACCTCATGTTTGCCAGGCAGGTGCTTATGCCACTGAGCTAAATCCCTGGCTACTTACCTATCTTGTATATATATACAGAGAGAGAGACAGACGAGGACAGAGATGGAGAGTTTCTCATTAAGAGAAACCATGAAATATTGAAGCTTGTGTTTCTGATGTATTTCACTTAATATTATGGTCTCAAGTTGCATCCATGTACCTACAAAATGTGTCTTTATTTATGGCAAAGTAGTAAATTGTGTATAAAGATCACATTTTCCTTATCCTTTCATCTGTTCATGGGGATATAGGCCATTTCCAAGATTTAGCTATTATAAATTGTGCTGCTAAAAATGTAGGTATGCATGTATCTCTGTGATATGATGACTTTCACTCTTTTGGGAAAGATACCTAAAAGAGGAATAGCTGGGTCAAATGGAATTTCTATTTTTAGTTTTCTGAGGAATCTCCATACGGATCTCCAGAGTGGCTGCGCTAGTTTATTCCCACCAACAGTGTAGAAGAGTTTCCTTTTCCCCACACCCTCACCCAGCATGTGTTAATATTTGATTTCATGATGATAGCCATTCTTTCTGGAGTAAGATGGTATCTCAGTACTTTAATTTGCATTTCAAGTGAGTGTATTTTATGGTATGGAAATCATCCCACAATAAAGTTGATATTTAAAAGGTTGGCACTCACTGTACCCCACGGGGAAGGGCTGGCACAGTAGGGTGTTAGTATGTGTGATCACGTGGCAGTTTTTGTGTTTGCCAGTTTGCTTGCCATGCGTACCCTGCCCTGCCCTCCTCTGCATTCTCTGCTTAGGAACTGATCCTTTGGAAATGGAGAGTGGAGCTGTAGGAATGCATTATGAGGGAGGTCATGAGAGATGTGCCTTATACTCACCCAGAATGCCATAGGACCAGCCCGAGTTCCCTTAGGCATCAGAGATGACAACTGAGGTTAGAAGGAAAGATGGGGAGCCTGTCTTTTGCTGTTCTGTGCTTGCTTACTTTGTATGTCTGGTGACTTGGGTGGGCATCATGGTGGCAAGGGTGGGGTGCCTGGTTCTAGAGCACTCCCCCAAGCTTAGCTTCCCCTAAATCTGTGTGAATGCTGCTGGTACCTTTTTGTTTGTTTGTTTGTTTGTTTGTTTGTTTTGAAGGCTCTCTTTCTGCTTTATACCTTCTGTTTATCTGTTGCCCCAGATTTCCTCCTGAGGTCTACTCTGTTTTCCAAGAGTACAGAATTTTCTTTCATTCGCTAGCAAGTCAAGGAAAGGCCTCCTGAATTCTTACCTGTGCTTCATCTTAACCCAGCAAACATTCAGCCCCAGGTCACCTGTCACCTTTGCATTCTCAAAGATGGCAGAGAATCTTTTCTTCATGACAAGAAACTGAGTGTTTCTTGGCTCCTCCCTGAGAAAGAAAAAGGTCTTTTCCAAAAAGGAGGAATAGGAGTGAAAAGCTGGGAGCTTGCCTGTGGGTACCAGGGGTAACTACTGGTGAAAACACTGAGACTCGAGTCCTGTTCCCAGCGACAGACCCTGTTGGGAGATGAGAGGCAGCGGACCCTGGCAGCAATGAGTAGAATTTTAAGCTCTTTGGTGACTCTTGCAACTAGTATATATAAATACCAGTGGGGAGGGGTAGCTGTTGTAGGAATTTCACCCCAAGAGTTACAACACAAGTTAATTCACCTGTTTCTCATACAGTGCACTTATTAATAAACTTTTGCTCCATTATGGAGTGTAAGTAACAGGCCTCCTGCCAGCCAAATTGAAAAAAGCCTGTGGAGTAAAGTTCCTTTACTTTTTTTTTTTTTTTTTTTTTTTGAGACATTGTCTTCTGAAACCAGCATCATCTGTATTATTAATCGCTTGTGGGCCTTTACACCACATCACATTACTCCCTTGGAATTAAACTGCACATAGAAAGTATGAAAAATGGACTTTTTAAACAGTAAAAAAGTAATTTTTTCACATAATACCCCAAATAAAGTGCCATGGAGCCATTAGTAGTAAATTAAATTTTTTGGTATGTAATTTGTACAAAAACTGACAAGCGCGAGCCCCCTCTCCCCCATCATTCGTCACCAGGCTTAGCGGACACGGGCTGTAATCTGCAAGGGCAGGCATTTTGATGTCGACTTCAATTGCACACTTCATTTATTCGGACAGGGCACAGGCGGCAGCTTCTGTCACGCGGCGTCACCGCACTATTAGCGAATTTCGCCCCAGGGCAGCTGGGACGCTGTGCTAGGGCAGATGTTCTTTTCAGCCTATTCAGTGACCATTCTTGGGGGTTGTTTACTGTTGCCATGGTGACCTTCATTTCCATAGCAGCAGCACTGCTGTTTCTCAGAGGAAAATGAATTTAGTTCTAAAAGGATAATATTTTTCTCTGTCTCTATATAACCTGCCATCTGTCAACTGGTGGATCGGTGAGGACTCAGAAACCTATTAAGAATTATGGCAATGAAATGGTGAGGATTTTTTTTTTCCTAGTCCATATTAAAAGCAATCATAGGCATGGAAGCAAATACTCTGCCCTCAATATCAGAACTTTATTTTTTTCTTTATATGTAAGTACTTTTTTAAAATACCTTTGCCCTCTCTGCTACTACCATGTGCGCGTATAACCTCATGAAATATAATTTGCATTCTGCTGACAAATGAAAGTGACCAAATGCCTTGTTTGTATCTCACTCAGTGCAGGTATATTTAATGCTTCTCCTCTTGGAGCTGTGAGCTTTCCCCATGTCATTAAAGATTCCTGTGGCTGAACTTCCTATTGTCACCAACTCTTCTACTCTTCACCCAAGGGAGACAGCCAAGGGGCATGCAGTCAGCAACTTACCAAGAACCTACTGTGCAAATTACAACGTTCACAACACAGAAGAACTCATGCTCACCTGATAAAGAAAACTTACTAACTTGCTTCTTAAATCTCACTCTAAAAGTGTCTTTTGTTCATCTCAAATCCTCCTAATAGTAAGACAGACACTTTCAGGATAGCTCATCCATTTCTTGGACTTTTTTCCCCCTCTGTTGTACATATTCATGAACTGTAACTTGCAGGGGGAAACACACACACACACATCAGCCCCGTTGTAAATAATGTTATTTATTGATTGATTTTTCCAGATCCTGACATTGATGCTGCCAGTGCCATGATGCTTTTGAATACTCCCCCTGAGATACAAGCAGGTTGTGAGTAGATATTTCTATAGCCTACAGCACCACAGTTTGTGAACTTAACCTTCTTTTTCATATACCAGGCCACAGAAAAACCTATTGTTCAAGTAGACCTCCCCTTGTAGCATTACTTTAAAAACTACACATGCATATAAACATGCATCCATGCATCTATATGAATGAACACATAGATGCATTTCTGAGATGAGAAAGTTCTGATATAATTTTAGAGCTTACAACTTGGGAACAGAGAAATAAACCCCACAATGACCTAGTGGAAAGACTTTCCTTTCTCCTGTGAGAGTTGTTCTTCTGAGTTTGTAGAAGAGGCTCTTAACCAGGATGGAGCTGAGCAATACTCATTTTTAGAAATCTCTTTCCTTTCTGGGCCTTATTAATATGAGACTGATATTTTGGAAAGTCTGGCCTGCTCAAGCTTACACTAGCCTTGAAATGGAACCATAACACTCACTCCTGTCATCTCTACACAGCCTTTCAAACTGCCCCAGAGAGGAGGGCATGACTGAGTTAGCGAAACGGAGCTTCTGCCTTCACCTTCTGTTGGCCATTGAGCAGCATCGCATAACTCTTTTCCTTCTTGGGCTTCATTTCTGTCTACTCTGTGGTGTCTTTTTGCATCTTTTCAGCTAGAGCTATGCAGTTTGAGAACGTTTTCCTTCACAAGAGATTTAAAAAAGACCTGAAATAAAGATATCTGTCCCTCTTCTAGACTTGGAGCTTGTGCCTCTGCCAACATCACACATCCAACCAGAACCCTGTTAGGGGGGCAGATAGTGGGATTACCAGGGTCTGCCCACCTTGGCACCAGGACCTGGCTTCATTGTAGACTACTGACGAAACATGCTGGTGTGGAGATGCTGACTTAACGTGATAGACATCACTAGGACATCGCCAGGACTGGTCCTCACCTTTCTAATTCCTCTGGCTGGGACATCTGCCCATTTGGGGCTCTGGCTTTCTGTGGGTCTCTTGGCCTCCTGAGCAGTGGGATTGCCCTGCCTCTGGAGATGATAGTGTTTCCCACCAGAAAGCACCCATCCTCAAACCCCTCAACATGTCACAGTGGACTGATGCAGGTTCCAGACCACTTTCTGATAGCTTTAGGGAATTTGGTTATTTCTTTTTCCCTTTTTTAAAAGACTAAAGAAATGTATCCAAGAATTCTTGAGGAGACCTAATCCTCCACCTGGGCTGCCCTTTCCTGCTCCCAATAGTGCAGGAGTCTCATTCGCCCTTTGCTAACCTTGGGTTGCTAGCACTTGGAATGTCAGTCTGTCCAACAAGCACCACTGCTGAACACCTGTGTAACTGGTGCATCTCTAGACTCACCGTTAACCTGGAATCTGGCTTTTAAATGATGTTCAATTTTTAGAGAAATGCTTAAAAACATCCGTTCTTAGATGGCATCTCAGGAAAAGTACAACCTGGATTGTAATCAAGTTACAGGCTGAAACAATTTCTAAAATCAAGTTGTATAACCTGTCCTAGTGGAAACATTGATTGCCTCAGATCCATTCAAGATCTGAGCGCCTTTTTCATTACCCATCCACTGTACACTGTGATCATTAAGTTAAAATATATATACATACATATACATATTGAACTGGTTGCTGGGTTTAAGAGGAAAATTAGGGATTTTGGAAAGGGCAAGGGGATTGACTGAGCATTCACAGAGCCTCAGCAGCTTCCGTGAAATTCCCTTATTACTGGATTCTTGAATACAGCTGGAAAAGGAAAAGCAGTGCTCCTAATTAGCCTGAGTGGATTAGCCTGGGTCGACCTGTTAGTCATTCTGAATGTCCTCATCCCCATCCCTGTAACTTCCCAACTATAAAAATTCTCCTTCTCAGATATTAATAGTCCTGTTTACATTGGAACGCTGAAGTCGGCAGTTGGAACAGCCTGATGTCCCCGTTGTGAAGCTGTAGGATCATTTGGGAAGGCTTTCTTAGAAAGCTGGACAACTGGGTAAGAAGTTCAGCTGGAACCTTCAGGAAGGCCCTAGGCTGGTGGGGTTCCAAGGCTCCAGAAGGAAAGAACGAGGACACCTGTGAAGGTCACAGAAAATGAAGTCATAGAAGCAGAATGATGTAAGTGTGAAGACTGAGGGTAGAGACATCTTCATGTTCATCGTCCCATCTGACCTCCAGTGCTGGTCTGATATCCAAGAGGTCAAGTGCAAGCCTGGTAAATGGGCAAGGTGTAAAGCCCCCAAACATAGGAGCAGAACTGTGTGAGGGAGTGAAGATACATGAGGAATCTACTGTGTGCACTGGAAAACCAGGTGGCCAATTTCAAACTCATAACAGAGCCATAGGTAACTGTCTCTAGTAGTCGAGCACTACTTTGAGCCAGGACTTCCTTGCTTCACTCTTCCTAGCTTTTCTTTATTTTCCTTTATAATGCATAGTGTTTCTTGCCTTGAGATTTGAGGCATTGCCTTGCTCTCTTAAGAGAGAAGCATTACAAAACTAGATTTTTTTTCCAAAGACAATGATTTTTATAAATACATTGTAGGTATAATAATCATTTTCATCACTGGGAACTTGTACCTCTATATGATATAATTTGATTCTCCCCCCCATTCCCCTCCCCTAACTTCAACCCTTCTTTCCCTCCTTATTTACAAGACCTTTTGTTTTCATTTGTTCCTTGAAAGCTAGAATATTTTAAGCCACCATTCCCTGCCCCTGCCAGCAGGGTCCCAGGCTAAAACATGAGAGATATGATTACTGGTGGAAGGTTTAGGTATGGATCTGATACAGCCTTCTCTAGGTTCCTCCCTGCCCAGGGCCAGCCTTGTCCTCCCCTGGGACTGAGGCTGGGCTCTGTTTGCAGAGTCACCTCATGCAGTGCTACCTGTAGCTCCTTGGCTTCTCCTTTCCAGCTGAGTGCCACTCTCCTCTGAGCAGGAACTGCCCACCTGGTGTCTCTGCCCTCTGTGCACTCCCAGAAGTTAGAGGCTGGCTTGAAAGCTTTTTCCTTTATCATCTCCCTTTGTAGCCACTCCACTTCAGGTCACCAGATGGAACCACTTAGATCTTTTCCTTTCTTCCTTTCTTTACTCAGCACCTACAGAGTCAGCTCAGGGCTTACAGATCAGCCACTGTCCAGGGTCTGGGGCTGAGCAGGTCCCGCAAAGGAAACCCTTCAAGAAGCTATTGAATGCAGGCTTCTTTCTCTCATCGAGGGGCCCCCGGGGGTCCCATGCACCCTGCATGACTTAGGCTGAAACCCATCTCATTCCACCCTCATGCTTCACTTTCAGTCAGGCAGTAGGGTGCAGCTCGTGGAAAGCTCGGCTCCAACAGTTTGTCCCCGCTAGCAGTTAGCTCTTTCGGACTCTGCCAGATTACAGCATAAGACACATTCTGCAAGGGGTGCTATTATGTCCCACGTGCTCCCTAGGACATTACTTCAGAATAGTCAGTGCAGGGTATTGCTGGCTCAGTATCTTCCTAACTTGGATTATACTTCAGAGTCAGTTCCATTCCATGGCCCGCCCAGCCCCCAAAGGTTTCAGCTTCTGGTGCCTCTTTTAAGCACCTGCCATGGCAGTGCCCCTTCAACAAGCCCAGTGAGTCATCTTTAACCCCTGTGGAGGAATTGTTATTAAGTCAGGAGAAGCCAAATCACCATTACTCATCTTCAAAGGCTTATGTAACCCCTGGTTGGAATGTTCCCACAGGCGAACTCTGGATAATAAACAAAGCAACGAAAAGGACCCAGGGGGAGGGAGGCTGGCTTTCCACGCCCCACCTGGAGCTGGGGTTTATGTCAGGCTCAGCAGACCCAGCAGAAGACAAGCAGCCGGGAAATAGGTCCCCGCCCCAGCCTGCCTCCAAGGGAGCAGGTGGAAAGGCTGCCTTTTGGAAAGAGAGATTATAGGAGTCACCTGCTGCTCAGCGTATGGCTCTGGTAGAGTTAGCCAGGGCTGCCCTCTCAAGGCAGCGGGAGGAGCTCCGAGTTTAATTTTAGAAGTGAAAAATCGAGTGAGCTATGAGTCAAGAAGGCTGGGGACGTGCTGAGGGACACTTAGTTGTGCAGGAGAGTTGTCTTATGCCTCAGACCTTTTTGTTGCTGTTGTTTTGTAAGATTCCCCAAATCACATTATCCCATTAGATCAGACATCTACAGTGATTGGTGCAGCTTGATCTGGCTGGTTTTTTCAGGGTGTGTGTGTGTGTGTTGCTTTTTTGCTATAAAGTCAGCAAGTTTAGAGTCTCTGCCCAACTGCAGACAATGCCAATAAGTGTTGGGGACTCCAGTGCCGAAGTCCTCAGCCTCTTATCCCAGCAACTAGAAAGCTCCAGAGCTGCATCTCCTCTCCTATGAAAGATGCATATTAAACTGGTCTACAGAAAAGGATGATGCTTGAGCCCTAGGCCTCTTCTAGTGAGAGCTACAAATCAGAGGTTAATTCACTCTATGCAGTTTACTAAGTCTTTAATCTGAGCAGAGTTGAGCTGCTTTCAGTGCTTTGGGTAGAGTGGGTTTATTGTGAAGGTGCTGGTATTTAAGTGTCTTGATATGTTTTGAGAGAAACAGAGAATGAAAGGAAAGGACAGGGTAGATGTGCTGATAAGCCAAAGGCTGAAGGATGGACTCGCATTCGAGCTGGATCCAGTAAAAAGGAAAGGGAGATGGGCATCAGAATGCCTTTCTCGGGCAGAGTTATTTTATACCAGCTACGATGCATTGTTCAGAATCCACGTTCCTGACACTTGGGGATGGGATGCAAAGGAGAAGAGACAGCAGAGTCAGCTGGCTTCTGGCAGTCAGCGAGCAAATACAAACACATCTACCACCTCTACATGCAGAGCACTGCCTAGAAACACAGAAAGCACCAGGGTAGCTGAGACAGCACTCAGTGCAGCTGATTGGAGAACAAGCTGCAAGGCTCAGAGCAGGAGCCCAGGACCATGCCTGCCTGAAGTCTTGTGAGGTTCTGAAAATTGCTCCGGAGAACTGCAGTGTGGTGAGATCACTTTGTCCATGAGATCCTCTTTAAAGTGAACACAGTTCATTAATCAGGAAGATGTTGTAAGGAAGAGGAAAGTTACAGCTAATTACAAAAAGCATAATACAAGTGAAAGAATCTCTTCTTGTCCAGACCCTACTAAGCCTCATTATATTAATTAATGAGGTCACTGGAGAGGTGATGTGGGATGCCAGAGGATTGTGATGATGATGATGGTAGTGGTGGTGGTGGGTGGTGTGCATGGCCAGCCAGCCACTGAGCTAAGCAGTCTACTGTTAAGTCAGAACAATGCTACAAAGTGTGTTTATGCTTGCTTTACCAGTGAGGAAACGGAAGCACAGAGAGGCTAAGGTACTAGGCCAAAGCCGCAGAGCTAGGTGGGCTGAGCCTTTGAACCCAGGCAGTGCTGCTTAGAGACTTCAGCTGTGCAGGCTAGCAGGTTTCAATCAGACGAATCATCCACCATTCCCAGTCTGCAGTGGGTGCTTGGTGCAGACTTGCTTCCTTCACATTTCCCTCCTTATTGGGTGACCCTGGTGCTTGAAGGTTTGGGCACTGGGCAGAGGACATGTGATGAGGCGCTGTCCTGGGCCTGCTTTTCTTCTTTCATAGGCAAATGACTCCTGGCAGTGCCAGAGAGAAGTGCGTGTGCTCCATGACTGGCACGCACTGTCTTCTACTCCAGGGCTCCCTCGTCTCTGTCCAGTATTGGAGCCTGGGGTGTTTGTGACTAACGTAAAGCACACAAGGAGAACTGACCATCACAATAGCTGTTCGGTCAGCTGCTCTGCTCCGTCACCAGGAAGACGGCTGAGTTCCGTCTTATTGGTGTGGCTTTTGTCTCTTTTGTCTCGTGCCATACTTCTGGGTTTCCAGCTCACCTGAAGTTCAGAATGCTCAGCCCCCTAGGAGTTCTCTTGGACAGTGATGATGTTGACGATGATAACAGTGATAGCTAACACACTTGGTGTGAATGCAGTTACTGCTGGTAAGTCAGTTAAATCTCCTAGTACCTTGAGAGGTAGACTTTATTCTGCCCCCAACTTGCTTACTTAGCAGTTGACAGTGATAGTGCCCAGACCCAGGGTGGTCTGACACCAGATCCTGGCTCTCAACCCCTTCAGTACAGGTTCATTTTCTGTTCTAAACTGTTTAATGGTTTTCCTGAGTCCCATGGGCTAAGATCTAAATGTATCCCATTCCTGATAGGATTATACGCTATAGCAAAATAGCTTAGTTTCTTGTGCACATTGTGCTTTTAAAAAAATAATAGTAATTTTCAGGTCTCTATATGTGCACCTTCTCTGGCTTAGAATCCCAGTGTAATTGGCACTTCTTACAGGAAGTGTTCCCAGGTACCCCTAAATACCAGAGCCCATAAACTCTTACTGTATCATGTTTTCAGTATCCCAGATCCTTTCTCTTCTCTTCCCTTCTCTTTTTCTTCTCTTTCTCTTTCTCTCCCCCCTCCCCTCCCTTCCTCTCCTCTCCTTTCTTCTCTTTTCTTCTTCTTTTCTCACCCTCTCCCTCTTCTTCTCCCTCTCCCTCTCCCTCTCTCTCTCTCTCTCTCTCCTGGTAGTTACCCTATGTCTTTATTACCTGGAAAGATGCCTGCAAAAGTTTTAATAATTAATTGATGCAGTCTGTATGTGGGACTGTCACCATTGTTACTGACAAGGGTCACAGTGTAGTTTAGGTTTTTAAATATTTAAGTTACTTATCCACATATCCTTTTATATAAGATTCATTTGCTTCTCCATATGAAAGCCCTGGTGATGGATACATTACATCAGAATTGAATTCAGCCTGTAGTTATGTGACCATTCCTAGGTCAGTGCCACGCAGCAAGATGATTGAAACCTTCCCCTGTAGTCCCCAAACAGGCAAGCCAAAAGCCCGTCCTCCATATACCATAGCACCTGCCTACCTACACGCTCCCTGGTTCTGCTGGTCTTTTGTATTTGTCTATCCTTGAAAATCATTGATGTTTTCCTCCTGTGTTTTCTTCTAGACTTTTTATTGTTTCAGTTCTTGTGTTTAGCTCTGTGATACATTTCTGATCAGTTTTCATACGTGGTAGGAGACTAAGGCTGAGATTCTTTTTTTTTTTTTTTCTAAGTAGATCTCCTGTTGTTTTGATGTCCTTCTTTCCCCCATTTCTGTTGTCCTGACATCCTTAGCAAAATTCAGATGACCACACAGGTGTGGTTCTATTTCTGGATTCCATTTGGTTCCTTTGATTTATATCTGTGTACTACAGTGTCACACTGTCTCCCCCCTCAGATAATCTAATCTGTTCCCTGAAATCAGACCGGCAACTGGGGCTGGGAGGAGCTCCTGATCTTGCTTTGTCTACTTTTGCAGTTGGCTATGGTAAAAGACTGGAATCATTCTGGAACACTAGACTGCACTTGATGCTGCTGAGTTAGGCAAAAGTCTCAATGTTATCTCCCATCCTGCCTTTTGTAAGATTTAATAACAAGGGCCTTAGACAAACCTGGAAGAGAAATGGTAAAAATTATTAGCAAGAAGTATAGAATGCCCGGGAAGTCATTAGTCTATAAAATTGTCCCATGTTCATAAGCAGACATTCACCCTACATGAAGCATATTTACTTAAAAGTTTGGAATATTTATTTTTTAGAAACATATCCTTAGAGACATAAACATCATGTGAATAAATTGCAAATTTCGGCAATTTGCTTTACAAAAAGTATTTATTCTACATAAATAACACTGACTTTAAGCACTTCAAGTCCAGGCTGGGGATTTTCATAATTTTCTGGACTTTTCAATGGCCTTGGTCATGGCACGGTTACTTGTACCTGTAGGAAATTGTTCCAGGGCTGTGGGGAGCAGAAGGGGTCCTGGAGAAACACTGTCCAAGAGGGAAACTGATCCTGGAGTTACATAGAGTCACATAAGAACTAAGGTTAAACCATCTGTGCCCTCCATTGTCAGTGTCACCTGGCCCCACAGACAAGGGGTAGATGTAGCGATTCACTTGACTAGATGAAGTTGCTATTTGGGATGCCAAAAAAAAAAGGTCAAATATCAGGGATTTGTTCAGTTTCCTTGTTGTCATATAAATCCTCAAACAAAATCGGATTGGTGGGAAACCACACTGAGTGTGCATGCAAAATGGATCACTGTTCTATAGAGGGAGCCACACGTGTGTCTGCAGGTGGATCTGATAGTCACTGGCCAATGGTGGCTCAGGGTTAGGATTGCTCCAGGGATAAGTGTGTAGAGGTGGATGCTATGGGGACTCTCAGGAAGATTTACTTGGGAAGAATTTTGGAGAAGGCGTGATTTGGGCATCTGGAGCCACCTCTGTGTGACTCTGAGGCTGACGATGGAGCTTGGAGGTTACCCCTTTCCCCCCCAACACCTGAGCAGGGATCGTAGGCAATGAGGACATTGTAAAGGCGGGCTGCATTGTTGTGATGCTGGGGGTTCAAGTAGTTTGGAAAATTGGTTCTGCTATTACTGTTGGCTGTATTTCTCCTTTGTTGGATGAAGGGCAAATAAAATGTTCTGAACTTCTGACCTTGGCTTGATAAACATGAGGAAACACATTTGCTGAGTTACCTACTGTCCTTCCACGTCTATGTTTGTGAGGTTCTGACCAAAGATAAGGGGTTGTGTTTTACAGATGCAAGAAGATATTTGAAGCCTATTGTTACAAAGTCATTTAAAAAAAAAAAAAAACCTTAAGTATCCATACTTTGTTAGCTATTGGTGTGATTTTGCTGACCAAATTCTCTTCCCATCCTTTCTATCTAGTCTTACGTTCTGTCTCTCTCTTGCTCTCTTGCTCTGTCTCTCTCTGCCTCTCTGCCTCTCTCTCTCTCTCTCACTCAGTGTGTGTGTGCGTGGGGTGTGTATGTGCGTGTGCGTGTGCACGTGTTTTTCTCTCACTTCTTTTGTTTCCCTTGTCCTTCTCCTCCTCCATTTCTCTTCCCTTAGTCTCTCTCCCCTTTCCTCCCTGAGTTTCTGGCTTAACACAGAAGTTGTTACCATCCATTCACGGGCATTATCTTTTTCCTTTCTGCTTTTCCAGTTCCTGCAGGAGTGATACAAAACGGAGCGCGGGTTCTGAGCCGAGGGCTATTTCCTGGCGTCCGGCCATTGCCAATCACTCCCATTGGAATGACGGCAGCCATGAGGTAAGAGAGGGGCCTGAGCGGCAGAGCCCACCTGATGAGAGTGAGGGGCACTGCTCTGTCCCCTGGGCCCCTCAGAGGATCAAAAGCACTGGCCTCTGACCAGTGAAGACCAACCTAGTGGAGTGTTGGACAAAGTCAAAGTAACCTCCAGTGCCCCAAGTCCAAATGCCAGCTTCTCCTTCTGGGCCATCATACTATCCTGATTCTTTGCAGATGCAGTGGAGGATCATTAGATTCTAGGCTGACAGGCCCAGCTCTAGACCCAGCTCTGTCACTTCCTGATCCTGCGATTTTGCACTGTGTCTGACCTGCCTGGGCCTCAGTTTCCTCATCCACTGTATTCCTTTACCCCTAAACACGGGTTGCTGTACGAGTCAGATGCAAAATCATGTGTGCTATGTGCTTTGCTAAGTGGCCTATGAATAGCAAGTGATATCATTCGCCTGTTTGCAAGAATCAGGTCAGTTGCCAGGCCACATGAACTCTTTCTCAGGAAATTTCTTTCTTCCATCCTTCTCATCTCCACCTCCAGCCCAGGTTCAGGGTCCACCACTAGCTTCAAACCCCGTGTGCACCAGCGTGGCAGCCTCCACCTATTTTCCTGCCATCGGTCAGCCACTGCCAGACTAGTTTCTTAAAATGTGCCTCTCTGATTCAGCAGAGCCACCTTTGTGACGCTCCCCCTCACCCTATCACCTCAGGCTTCCCTGCTCCTTGAGCCAGATTCGTTCCCCAAATATGTCCAGTATTTATCCATCTTATTCATGCTGCTGCTTCTGCATAGCATGCACATCAGTCCTGGCCAGTACTTCCCTGAAGTGGCCAGCACAAGGTGGAATTCTCTTTCCTGTGGCCCATTGGCCCCATGCTGCAGTGGTAGCCCTTGACGCATGACCGTGTCCATTATTAATCTCATTGTGTGTCCTTCCGTGTCCTCAGTAGTCTGCTTGCTGGGATGGGGACAAGGTATCACTCGTCAGGTGACTGATGCCTCGCACCTGTAGCACAGCGCTGAGCACAGACTGTAAATCCTCTTGTCTCTCCAAGCTGCATTCCCTGCCCCTCTTATACCCTTTTTCCTGCACTTAGGGATAAGTTAGCACTGAAGAACACTTTTGCTTTCAGTGTTTCATGCCCCAAAAGAAACCATCCTAAAACATTTGTTTAGCTGGGCATGAGGGAGATATAAGGTCAGTTCACCCTGTGCAAATCAAGCATGTGGCCCTTTTCCATGAGCTTGTGTCTTTTACCTCTTCCAGCAAACTTATCTGCTTGTTACGATGGATGTCACTTAATCTTTAGCTCAGACTTGATGTTGGAACCTGATGATGAGGGAAGTTGGTAGGAATTAGAGTAGTGATAAGTCATACATAAAACTGTCTCTCATTTCTGCTAACTTGACATAGAAATGTTTTCTAAAAATATATTCAAAGGGTCTTTTCCTTACACTTCTCTACAGCCTTTCATAGTTATCTTCAGATCATTAGTTCTTGAGTTCATAAGTGATAAGCTTTTTCCATGAAGCCAAAATACCAGTCCTTTTGCCTCATTTTGTGAAACATACTCTGATTTCCATTGCTTTCTTAAAATCTTTCCTATGCCACCTCTTAGTTTACCTTTCTGATAGAGAAGATGTGGAGACTGTAGACTATTTTTGCTTGGAGCAATAATATATTTTCATTAGCAGATTCTAAATACAGACTTCAAATGTGTTGTCTTAACCATATTTTGAGTGCCTTTAAGCTTAGTATTTCCCTGCATCCAGCCATCCCTTCTGGAAGGGGATGGAAGAGCAGCCAGGGACTTGGCAAGAGCTGCCTTCTAATTTTGTTACTCCTTGGTAACACATGATCACAAATTTCACTGGTTTGTCTCCTCTAAAGGCATTCTTTTAAATACTAGTGGTTTCCAGCTAGTGATGTCACGTTAAGAGATAAAGCTCTATATAGCCAGAAAAAAAAGTGTTATTTCTGTTCAGAGCTGCCTCTCAGCCACCCCCTCTAGCAACAGTCAGGCCCAGTCAGGGGACAACAGCCACACCTGAGGACTGAGCAGAAAGACTTGAAATTGCTATTCACCAGGTAGAAAGCTACTGACCATGTCACCAGCAAGTGAACGAGAGAACTCAGAGTGCCTCAGAGAAACCAACTGAGGGGACAAAAGGAAGAGGTTGGACTGGTGACCCCTTGGAGTCACAGTTCAGGCTTCTGCTGAGTAGGGTCTGGGATATTCTGTGTCTGAGGTGCATATTGTGCACGGTCTTATGAATGTTGAAAAACCCAGACTGGATTCCACAGCTACCTGTGCTGATGCTGAGGTGCAGAGGCATTGCTGGAACTCTAAGAGCAGGATGCACAGGCCAGAGTTGGTCACCATCTACCACTGTCACAGTGTCTCTAGCACCCACTGTTGGTGGAGCCAAGTGGGAAGGCAAAGTGTGGTATACAGAGTGCCACCCAGTCATAGCATATGAACCAGATTAGGAGGGTGAGCTTGAGGCTGGGGGATAATGGCCTTCTAATGACACAGTTTGCTAAGTGTCCATCCACCGTGGAAGTATTCGTAGTCTAGTAACTTTCCAGAGCCTCGTAGGAGTTTTGACCAAAATAGTTCTGGTAAAATATTCAACCCAAATGTTCGCAGAAACAAAACAAAGTTCCTATGGCATTGGCAGTAAGTTGTCTATTAATTCTGCACCTGTCACATTAGTTTTAAGGGAAATTAGAGGAAGAGAGTTAGTAAGCTCTGCAAGACTGGGGATGCTTCTTGTGGTATCCCTGCCTGCTTTTCAGTAGGGCAAATAGACACTGAGATGCTTTCAGAAAAAAACAGAAACACAGCTAAGTGGGCATTTACAGAATTGGTGTCTGTAACCCATTAAGATGTGTTTTGGGGGGAATCTATTTAGCTTTTTCATATTCATTGTAATTTTTAAATTTGGCTACATGTTCGTCAACTGGGGTCAAAAGAAAACCAATTCAGGGAAGAATAGAACAGCAGAAGGCTGGCTGTCATCCGCCAGACCTCAGGGCAGTGCACACCCAGGGATTTTTGCAGGGGGGTTGGGAGGTGGGTTCCAGTATTTATAGGGGCTGCTGCTTGGAGAGTCATTAGCACCCACTAAAGACCAATTTCCTCCTCTCCTTTGTGTGACAGGTTTTCTGTGTGAGTCTAAGCACTTCTCCTTAAGTGAAAATATTTGTCTTTCAGGGCTTTTCCCCCCTCCCACTGAGTGGCAAAGGCCGTGTTTGTTTGTCTTAACTCTGAAACTGTTATTGACATAGATGAAGTGTTACTTTTATTAGCTGATCATTACACAGCTTGTATTTGCTGGGTTCCTTTACATATAATTATGATGTGAAATCTCCTTGTAAGAGTATCTGTCAATAGTGTAATTGACTTTCCCCTGTTGACTTTTTACTCAATAACCTCCAAGACTGGCCCATCCTTAGACATTGGAAATCTGCTTATTTTGAAATTTACCTTAGTGCAAAGTACTCAAGATACATCATCCACAAAAGAACTGCTCATACATCTTAGAGTATGAGCATCTTAGGCATGAGTTTTATGCCTGTATCTTTTGCTGCTTTCCCAGTGAAATCTGATACAGAGTCCTAATGTGGAATAATTACCATCATGGAAGGATAATTCCTGGCCTTTTGAGGAAAAAGGAACCCAGATTTCTTACATTCATAGCATTATAGGCCACCTCTCACTCAGGGATTATAGAAACTTTGCCTGGGCCATTCTTGCTTTTTAACCTTTAGGGCTCTTTTTTATCCCCATGTGGCCACTCGAGTGATAGAGAAGAATTAAATGCCCTAGATTGGCCAGAGGGTTGGGAGAGAGCAGATGGGAGGCAGGTCCTTCATATGGCAGGAGAGCCCAGAAATCATGCACATAAACTCAGGAACCAAGTTTGCTGGGTACTTATTCTGTACCTATGGGACTTTGGGCAAGTAAGGAAACCTGTACCTGTCTCATGAATTAAGATTCACACACAGTCATGTGCTTGGCATATAGTATGCATTATGAAGGTATTTTATAATAACACAGAAACCCTACCGGATGCACCCAGTCTGCCTCCCATAGACCTTGGTCCCCTTCTTGAATATTGAAAACTAAGCCCCAACCTTCAGGAGAAAGCTTAGCTTGGACTGCTTCCACTTCAGCCTGGTGTGTATTTGTGGCAAGGCAGTCAACTTTGAGGGTTGATATCTGACCTACAAGTCCAGACCATAGCATGTTATAAAATTGTAAGAAAGTTCCACTGAATCACTATGTAAGGCTGCTTGCTTTTATTTGGATCTCTAAGGAGCTAAAGGAAAGCTACAATTCCCACTGAACGTGAAGCAAGCTGACCGTTTGTGGTCCTGTTGTGGTATAAAAATATCGACTTAAAAAGAACATTTTGTTAGCATATGTTTGCAGTACATAATAAATTTATTCACTGTGGGCTATTTGTATGTCTACATTTCACTTCTTGATACTTTTTACTTCCCCTTTCCCTCTCCTCCATCCTGTCTCTTGATTCGCAGATCAAAAAACATCATTTCTTAAAGCTATGTCAAAATGGAATCATCACTCAAATATTACTTGATTTCTCTTTATGAGAAACCTAAAATGTAAATTAAAAGCAAACTAAAAGGTAGGTCATAGGAAATAGGGAGATAGATTTTTTGCAAACAGAAAGGAAACTAAGTGATGGAGGGAGGAGAGGGAAAAAGAATTAAGCGGTGTGTGTCCATGTACCAGCTCTCCACAAGGAAGGTAATCATTATATATTGCAAATATGTACTAAGAAAAATGAAAATGCTTGAAAAATAGAATTATCAGAAAAAACCTTCTCACAGCCTAAGAACTCTTTCCTGTTCCTGTCTTGTCTTCCCCCTTGAGAAGACTCTAGTACCAAGCGTGTAGGAAGCTGGTGAACGTCAGTATTGGGACGGGCTTGCAGTCTGATGAGGGGACTTAGAGGAACATTTGACACTGATCTTATTGTGCATTGTGTTGTGTTTTGTTTTGTTTTGTTTTGTTTGAAAGTAATTACAGAACTCAGTATTAAATTATGCTTCATGGTAGGAGAAGAGGAGAAGATACTAAGGGTTTAGGTTTAAGGAAAAAGGGAAAAAGCACAGCAGCCAGGCAGCACACACCGAGATCCCTCCTAGGCCCTTTGCCCCAGCAGATTTTCTTGTGTGCGTGTGACTGCATCATAGGAAATTCTCTTCTATCATGAGGCTAGTTATTATTAGTCTTATAGACTTATTAAGTTTGGAATCCATCTAACGGCAGGGTGTGAATCAGAGATACATTTAAACATTTCCCAAATGGATAATCAGTTATTCCAGTATCATTTATTAAATTGCCCTCCTCTCCCCACTGACGTGAAGTGCCAGATGTGATATATATCAGATTTCTTTATATTTGGGTGGAGCCTGGTCCTGTCTCACATTTGTCTTGTTCTGTTGCAGTACTACACTGTCTGAATTACTCTGTCTTCGTGGTAAATCTTAAGCCTCTGCCCTGGGTCACAAGGTTCTCCCAGCTTGTTATCTTTTTTAAATGTCTGGATATTCTTGACTCTTTGCACTTAGATTCAGGTTGGTGAATTTAAAAAAAAAAAATGGACTGGGAGAGGTAGAAAGGAAAATATCTGCTATTGTGATTTTTGATTAGCAGTATATTGAATCTGTGGGTCATACTGATGGGAATTAATACCCCCATATTAAATCTATTAATCAGTGAACATGTATCGTTCTCCATTTATTTAAGTCCTCAGTGTTGCTCATTACAACTTTATGGTTTGTTCCCTAAAGATCTTAATTACCTTGCATCAGGTTTCTTCTACATAGTCTAGGTTCATTATTTTCTCTTGCTGCTGCAGATTTTACGAACACAGATGATGTATTTTCTGTTTGCTGCTTTGATACAGCGAAATGCAACTGATTCCACAGCATTGACTTTTCCCAGCCATCTTGCTAAATAAACTGCCCTAGTAATTCTAATAGTTTACCTATGTACAAAAGACATCTTCTGCAAATAACTGTGGGTTTATTTTTCCTAATTCTTTTTTTCTTTTTCTTGTCCTATTGCATAGTCTAGGACTTCTGAGTAAAGTAATAATAATAGAAGTCTTTCTGTTATTTCTTATTTTAAAGAGAGCCATGTTGTTGATTCATGACTGACAGGATATTTGTCACTGGTATTTGGGGAAATGATTTTGTAATGATTTCCTTGTATTCTTAATTTTTTGTGATACTTATTATGTATAGTTGTTGAATTTCATCAGAAGTATTTGTATCGTTTAAGATAGCTATAAAAGTTTTCTTTTTATTTACTATGGTAAATTATATTAACACCTACCAATTCCAAAAAAACCCTTTCATATCTGAATATATTTGATTATGATACATTATATTTTGCTAGAACTGATGAGCTAATATTTTGTATATTAATTTGTTCATGCAACACATTTCTGCAGTTCTGTCTTCATCTGGTTTTAGTGTCAAGATTGTATTAGCCTCATAAAATAAGTTGGACAGTAGTCCTTCACTCAGATTTTTCCAAAAGAATTTATGTAAAATTAGAATTGTCTTATTATATGTTTGATAGAACTTGATTGCAAAACAATCTGGGCTGGTATTTTCCTTGTAAAATGAATAATTATTAGTTTATGGAATAACTTTTTTATTTCCCTTTGAAAACCACTTGTAACTCTAAAAATTTCCCTTGGCTTTCAAATACATTGGCTTATTCTCAATGTATCTTGCCATCTTTTTAAACATCGTTTGTAATTATGACCTGTTTGTATTTATTTCACTTTTAACTTTGTTTGATTAAGCTTCCCGTAGGTCTCCCCATCATCTTTTTTTATTAGCTCTAGTTGCATTTGTTCTTTCTCACTAATTTTTGCTATTTATAATTTCCTTCACTTCATTCTACTTTTCTTTGTATAGATCAGTTACTTTTACTTTTCAGCCTTTTGTCTTTTACTGTGAAAGCTTAAGGCTATAATTTTGTTCAAACTACTGCTTTAGTTATATCCCACAAGTTGTATTATTTTTCATGTCATTACAGTAAAGCACTAAGTATTTTCAAATTTCCACTTCGATTTCTTCATTGACTCCTGGGTATTTATAGAACTGTATTTTTTTTTTTAATTTCCCAAACAGGAAGTAGTTATTTCTTATGTTTCATTTACCTCTTTATCAATGACAGTTAACATTAATGCTTTGTGATCAGAGACTGGACCATTACACTACAGCTTCTTTGGAATGTGATGTTATGACTGTGTAGTCAAAGTGGTCTAGTATAAATAATATATGGTCTGGTATAAATAAGTATTTAAAAGTATTTCACCTGTGCTTCAAAAGAGTATGCTTTTTCCATTGTTAGCACATTTTCTGTGTATAGTGTCTAAAAGATATCTTGACTGTCACATCTTGACAGTCATCTTTTATGTGTGGGGTGTGTGTGGTAAAGAGTACATACCATTTGAATACTGAGAGTGTTATATTAAATCTCCCATTACAGCATGGATTTGGCTGTTCCTCTTGTAATTCTTCAATTTTAGGAGTAGATATTTTGAAGGTATTTTATTGGAAATGTGCATGTTTAAAAATGTTCTGTCTTCCTGGTGAATTAAAACTTTATGAATGTTTAATGACTCTTCGTCTGTAGCAATAATTTTTTTTTTTACCTTAAAAATCTATCATTTCATTTTAGTATTGCTCTACCAACATGATACAGTTTTTTCATTTCTTTTAACCTTTGTGTGTCCTTTTGTTTTAGGTTTGTACAGATGCTTTTGTACAATCCATGTTAATTATGTTTACTTTTAGCTGAAGATTTTTAGCCCATGTTTATGGATGTACCTGGGTTCATTTCTGCCATCTTATTTTGCATTTCTATTTGTCCTACTTTTTCTAGATTTTTCCTTTCTAACATTATTTTAAATTGATCGAAACTCTCCCATTCTTCATTCCATTTCTTTCTCCTTAATGATTTGGAAGTTATACATTCTGTTTCTGTGTTTCTTTTCCTGTTGATAGTAGAACTTTTAACATGAATATTTTAAAGCATTTAAAGTTAATCAATAGCTTTAACTTCTTGATCGATACAAGACCTTTGGAATGCTCTAGCTTCGATTTTCCCTACCACCCAGACGATATGCTACATTTGTCTAATACTTTTGTCCTACTTTGTTTTGTTTTGTTTTTTTAAAGCCACTTAGTCATTAGTTTTATTGGGTCCACCCAGTCAATACTTACTTACGTTTTTCTTTACTAATCATTTCTTCTCACATCTCAGGCATTTCTTTTTAGATCACTTTCCCTTTATAAAATTCTCCGAAGTACCTTCTTAAGAAGTTCCTATACTGAGGGTGTGAAGTTGAGGCCCTGAATTTTTGTCTGAGAATACAGGGGCTTTTGTACCCTTTTTTAGAAAATGGTGTTAAATTGGCAGGGTTTTGTTTTTTTCTCTCATCTTGAGATATTGTTCTGCTTCCACCTGTTCACTTGATTTAGATTGATACTTCTCCTTAGATAATGTGTTTTGTTTCTGCTGCTTTTAAATCTTTTTGTTGTCTTTTTTTTTTTTTTTTTTTAATGTTCTAAGGCAGTGTTGGCAGAACCTATGGCTCACAAGCCCCAGTGGGTTGCTGTATCATTGAAAGCTCTGAAAGGTTCGTGACCACTGCTCTAAGGCTTGATAATGAGGTATCTAACTATAGATTTCATCTTATTTATCCTGCGTGGGATTTGTTGGCTATTTTCAACTGGAAAACTTCATCAAAACTAGAAAATTTCCAGCCATTTTCTATTCAAGTATTAGATCTCCCAAGTTTTCTTTGTACTCTGGAACCTGAGCTCGATTTATCTGGGCTCTCTTTAGGGTATTCCATACCACCCGGCCTTTCCTCAGAAGTTTCCATCTCTTTGTCTCTCTGCTGCATTTCTTGGAGCATTTTGAGATCTATCTTCTAACTGACCAATTTTTCTCTCTCAGCATTTTTAATTCCAAAGATTATATTTTTTTAAGTTTGGTACTTTACAAAATTTGCCTGCTTAGTTTGTAAACATCTGTTCTTCCTTTCCAGTGTTTTTTAGTTCCCTCTTTATTTCTTTAAATGTACCAACTTTACATTGTGTTTACTTACTTCCACATTTGTAGTCCTTGCATTTTGGATTTGGTAGTTTCTTTTTTCTGTTGTCTCTTGCTGAGCATGGCTTATTTCCTTTATGTTTGATGTTTTGCTTCTTAATGAACCTGTGCTCTGTTCGCTGTTGTCTCTGGGAATTCGCTGTGGCTTGGATTCTTCCAGAGACGACTTGCTTGTAAAGCTTGTGATATAAGCCCAGGGGACCAATATAGCACTTGCGGCCACTTTGGCTTCCCTGGGGAGTCATCAATACCAACAAAGCCAACAAAATCGAGCTCCCACCTCTACCCCTCACTTAAGTCTGAGCTGTAATTGCAGTGCTAAGCACTTGCTCCAGGGATACCCTGGCTTCCTCAGTTGCCTCCTTCTCACACCACAGGTTACTTTTACATTTTTCATTTGTGTGTGTGAAGTTCATTTGGTACACGTATGTCCAGAGGGCTGTCTGAGATTCCCTTTATTTTCTAGTGAGCCCGGCAATGTGTTTAAAATATGTTCCTGTATTTTACTGGGGATCCTTTTTGTTGTAGTCAGAGGAATGAATACCTTTCGAAAGTCTCTTCTGCCACCTGGTTGGAGGTGGCAGCCATCTCTTCTTGACCTTGTTTTTTCTCCTTGTGATTGATTTGGAAGAACAGTGTTCCACTCACTCTGGTCCCCTGTTTTCTGTAATCCTACTGATTCTGTCTGCCTTCCACACTTGGCAAAAGATCAGAGTCTTCAAGTCAGTGCCCTAGGAGGACTGCTATCCCAAATAATAGCCTGAGATTTAAAGCCACCAGTTCCAGAGAAAACCCTAGTGTACCAAGTAAAAAGTGGTGTCAACACATGCCATTTATCTGTAATGGATCAAGTAATTAACTTGTAGGAGAAAAGCAGCAAAGTGGCCGTATCTAAGCATACGCTTAGACCTTGACTTGTTAGTTCCAAATATCCCTTGTTCTTGGCTTGAACCTAGTATGCGTTCTCACTTTGTGTGCCCAGTATTTCCCATCTTGTTGACTAGAGGATGACTATCAGATTTTACTTGCAATTAATAGTTTGTGGTTGTGTTGAACCATGTGCTTTAAACTGTAAAGGCCCTAGTAAAATCAGGTTGCCTTTCATTCATGCTAATTTATGTTCGCGGTGAGTATCATGATGTGTAAATGCAGCTCACACTGAAAAATTGCAGACATTTCAGGTGTATCATATGTTAATGAATGGTTATTTGAGGAGGTGGTTAGAAATTCACCTTCCAACATGTTCAGGATGGCTGGTTCCTTTTAAGCATTTGGTGTCCTGTAATGACAATTCCTGCAGCGGGAAGCATTTGACACCAGCTCAGTACAGCTGGCTTCCACCATCATGAATCACATTGCACCAAGTTGTTAATAATGGAAGGAGCTTGTCACTTCCTGCAGAGTTTTGTGTGTAATTTATGGATTATGAGCCCATGCTGAAATCTCAGGGAAAGTTAATTTCATCAAATGAGAAAGAAATATGTTTATATTTTAATTTTTCACTCCCTGAAGTTATGTCTGTATGTTTGTTTTTTCTAGAAATATTGTGAATTTTAGGGCTTGGATTCCCGCCTTCAAGGAAGCAGGGAGTAATGTACATTCCCGCTTGAACTACCTTTTAGAATTAGTGAGGCCACTCTGGACAAGTCTTAGGGTTCTGTGAGTTTCTGTCTGTTTATCTTTAGAAGAAGGAGGCAGAAATTGTTCCAGAGTGGCTTGTGGCTTCATTGTCCCCAGAAGCCTGATCCTAACAGATGCTGAGACCCTGCCCTCCGCAACTTGAAGTCAGGGACCATGGAGTAATTTTCTCATTTATTCTGCTGTTATTCATGGCATCTCCTTCTGAAGAAAGTTCTCCCATGAGCCTAATGGGTCTGCAACATGACCCCAATACTGCTAATAGCCCTATTTAAGAAAGAGAGAGAAGTTCTCATGTGTAAAGTCTTCCCTCTTGTAATAGGATAGAGCTAAAATTTAGCATCAATCAAATACTTTGATTCTAGTATTTTTCCACCACCCCTCCTTCAAACTTTTTATTTAAGAAAATTTCAAATTTACAGGAAAGAAGAGAACAAAATGCAAAGCGCATTGTGTAACACTCACTGAGATTCACTAGGAGCTGGCTTCATGGCTTCTTTGTCTTACTGCCTCCTCTCTGGGTCTGTTCTCCTCCTCTGTTCCTCAGTCCTCTCTGTTCAGAAAAGGGTCACACTGCTTAACCATGAAAAGTCAGTACAAACATAAGTCCCAAGTTAAAACAGAAGATAAGGACCTGAATTGATTTGTTAAAAGTCAAATATAGCCCAGCTCACTTGTCCTCATGTAGTTGGGCTCCCTAGGTAATTGTTTGATCCTAGTTTAGTCAACTAATTATTTTTGTACTTCCCACTAGTTCCCTTAAACAACAATGATCAGGAGAACGGTAAAAGAAGGCTTTACAAGACTTCCGTTTTCATTTGCTTGAACAACAATGAAAACCTGGCTGCATGGTTTATCACATTTATCAAGTTTCGAATTTGGTAGCACCTCCAAGTAACCTTACTGTAGCTATTTTTATGTGCCTAAGAAACAGGAAGTCTACCAAAAAAAATAGATTTAGAGGGGCCAGTCCCCAGAGCTCAAGGCTGTGTGCCCAGGCAAGCCCTTGAGGAATTCTCTCATTACGGTCCCTTTGCTCTTTGTGCTGCATTCCCATACACCTCTTGACCAGGCTAGAAAGAGAAAATCAGGCTGCTCCCGGAGAGCACATCACAGCAACCAGAAGTGGTAGGGATGCAACAGCAGGAGGGGACAGCAAGAAAGAATTAACCACTGAAAACCTTCCTCTGTGTCTGGGGCTTGTCATTTCATCTTCACACGGCCCTAAAAGGTTGATGAAGATGTTGAGGCTTCAAACTGATGTTGAGGCTTCATCTGCGCAGCCGTCACTTCCAAGGTCAGACGCCACATCCTCTGGAGAACTTGCCCTAGCCCCTATTCCCCCATCTAGTGACAGGCGGCCCTTCCCTCCTACAAGTATTCATCCCTCTGATTTCCACCTGCTCACAGCCGTGTGCTGGGCACATCAAAAAGACAGCTGCCACCCAGGTGCATGGAGTGTGTAGCCTGACCAGGAGGAAGCCTTCAGCCACCGCTCCATGCCAGGCACCTGCAAGTGCTAACTCAGGTCTTCAGCCCAGGCATGCTGGGAGGTGAGGGTAGTTACTCTGCCCACTTGACTCATAAGGGAGCTGAGTACACCCCCCAGACACAAAAACAGCCCAAAGCCCAGTGAGTGCCGCAGAGGGCCTCATCATAGGGAAATTGCAAGAAAAAGCCCATCTGTGTTGTTGAGACCACAACCTTGGCAGTCAGATTTTGATTCCAAGCTCAGTTTTTCTACAAAATAACTATATAGCTTTAATGAAATCACTCACCTTTACTAGACCCAATTTCTGGTCTGGAAACAAGGATAATCTGGTGCGCTTTATGGGGTTAATGTGATCGTCTGGACAGGCTCAGCAGGGCATCTGGCCATGATAAGTTCAAGAAATGGTAACTCACTGCTCTCCTTTGTGATCTAACCTGGACTTGCTCTGATAGACTATAGTATCTTCTCGACAGCTTCCGTACGTGATCCAACCAGGATCCTCCCTAAGGTCGTGCATTTCTATTAGGTGCTCAGTGAATATTGGTACGTTGAATGAGGAGGCAGAGAATGTGACTGAATAGCTGTCACCACATGGCAGGTATCTCTTTTTGCTGAACACTGGATTTAGCTTTCTGACAAATGCATCTTAATGCAGCAGCTTTGGAAGAGAGCATGCTTTTCCTCTGAAGTAGCCAGCCAATGTCATCTGGTGGTATCTGACTCCATGGAGCTGGCAGCTATACAAAACCACACACAGCTGGTTTTTTAGGGTTTAATGTAAGAAATAGAGTGTCCGCTGCTGTCATTTAGAAAAGTGTCATTTTAATGGCTCAACCACACAAATTGAGTGCAATGCCTGGGGTGGGAGATGAGTAGTAAAGTCCAAGGTGTCAAGATTTAGGACCCTGTCTTCAGATCCACCCTTTGCCCAGGTTTTTCAGTGGGTAGCTGGTGCATGCATGCAAGCAAGCTACAGGGTGTTCCTGTCAAAGTTCTAATCTGTGTCCCTTCTCTGTTTCCCATCCCTCCCCGTGTCCTTGCCCTGCAGGAATGGCATCACCAGCTGCCGGATGCGGACTGAGAGCGAGCCATCATGCGGCTCCCCCGTGGTCAGTGGAGACCCCAAGGAGGATCACAACTATAGCAGTGCCAAGTCCTCCAACACCCGGAGCACCTCACCCGCCAGTGACTCCATCTCTTCTTCCTCCTCCTCGGCTGATGACCACTACGAGTTTGCCACAAAGGGGAGCCAGGAGGGCAGTGAAGGCAGTGAGGGGAGTTTCCACAGCCACGAGAGCCACAGTGAAACAGAAGAGGATGACAGGAAGCCCAGCCAGAAGGAGGCCAAGGATGCTCTGGGGGACAGCGGGTACGCATCCCAGCACAAGAAGCGCCAGCACTTCGCCAAGGCCAGAAAGGTCCCCAGCGACACGCTGCCCCTCAAAAAGAGACGCACAGAAAAGCCCCCAGAGAGTGACGACGAGGAGATGAAAGAGGCAGCTGGGTCGCTCCTGCACTTAGCAGGGATTCGGTCCTGTTTGAATAACATCACCAATCGGACGGCAAAGGGGCAGAAGGAACAAAAGGAAACCACAAAAAATTGAAAACAAGTCACTGATTTGTTTTGAACTTATGGCCATTTGGTTTCAGCATGTCAGGAGATTTCTAATGATTTGTGGCAATATCAGCAATTTTTTTCTTTTTCTTTTGGTTTGGTTTTCTTTCTTTTCTTTTCCTTTTTTTTAATTTGCCCCCCTCTCCTTTGTTTTGGACCCTTAAGAATTTTATGTTTAAAGGAGATTGAAGCCATAGAACTCATATTGACACTCAGCTGTTTTACAAAAGCTTTTCATTATCTGAAGACAAAACTGAAAAAAAGCCAAAATTACCATTGCTTCCTACAGCCTGTCAGAAACATGTGGCTGAATCCGCAGGGATGTCAACTTCAATACCACGGGAACACACACACAGCACCTAGAAGGCACGTGTGCAAAGTAGTCATCGTTCAGACCCAGCCCTTAGGTTTAACACATCAGATGTTCCTCTGATTATATTCACTGAGTCAAGGCACACTGGAGAGAAGGAAGAACCCTGTGTCCCCCTAGGAGCAGAGCCAAGCGAGTGGCACCCAGCCATCCCAGTGTTCCAGAAAGGCCCTTGGCGTTGCCACTCAGTGAGCACAAGGGCTCAACCGCCAGCATTCTGTACCCCTTGGCCTTGAAACCTGATAACATCTTACAGGCCGAACATGGAACTCTTCAGATACATCAGGTGTCAGTGACTAAGGAGGAGACATGGGGTACATTTTCAGTGATGTTGCTAATTAGTGAATTATGTTCTATATTAAATTAAGAAAATGTTCCAAAAGCCATAAGCCTAAAGGTTGGCCCTACGCATACGCACACACACGCACACACAACACACACGCGCAATATGAGACTAAGAGAAAACTGGCCATGTCTTCTTAACTGCCCAAGTGAAAAGCAATCAGGTCCAACAAATTACAGTAGCTGTTAAGGAAGGAAATTATGGTGTAGATTCTTTTTCTGTCTAACAAAAGTATTTGATCCAAATGAAGAAAAAAGAAAGAAAAAAAAAAACCCCACGGAACCTGCCATTTAGTGTTGTGATATATTTTTAGAAGATTTAAGGCACATTGATGGTCATAAACAAGTAGAACATGACAAAAATTAAATAAAATAATAACTCCTATACTGCCCTCAAAAAGGAGTTTGCAATTAATGTCAGTCAGGATTCTTCTTCACAAAATCAATGATTTTCCACATTCAGCCAGTGTAGCCAGCAGAAATTTCTAATCCACAATGCATGGATTCCATTGAAGAAAAAAAAAAAGAAAAAGAAAAAAATGACAAAAACAAACTTTTTTATTCAAAAATAACAAAGTTCTTGTAAGGTAAATAATGTATTTAGCATGAAGCATGAATTATTTTCATATAAATATAGAAATAGAGAAAAGGCTATGCCTCTAATTTTGAAGCCCTTAGGCTTAGAGGTTCTTTTGTTTTCTTTCTCTTTCTTCCTTCCTTTCTTTTTCTTTTTCTGTTTTTTTCTTTTTTTTTTTTCTTTTTTTTTTTCTTTCAGATTATTTTGTTTTGGTGTTTTGAAGCAGGTGTTTAAGGTTTAACCTTCTTCAGGGACAAATTCTGACTGTTGGGGAACTTACTCTGCAATATAAAAATATCTTCATGCTCTGGTAGGGCTTGGATGGTTGAACTCTACACTGCCTTGTCTGCACTCAGCCCCCGACCCCCTCTGATTCTCTGCTGAAGAGTGTGTCCTTTCTCTTTGTCTTTACGTGTTTAACATGACGCAATAATTTGAGGGCAAACTTAGTAGTGAGTGTGTATGATAGAATCAAGAGAATTATGGGACGCTTACTTGAGAAAATCATTACCATGATTTGGTTGTAGGAAAAAAAAGGCAGTGAATAATTATGCAAATTCACCAGAAGGGGAAACATGCTAATGGGCCTTATTAGGTGAGGGTACAAGATACGGTACCTGTGAAGGAGGAAGTTAGGTGGTGGGAGTTAGGAAAGCCAGCCCCAGATGCCATTTCGCAGTAAGGAGGAGAGGGCTGACCTTCTCTAACACCTCACTCAGCACACTAACCAACCTGGAATTAAGACCGCCTAGATTGCGAGAGCTGAATTTAGACAACCAGACAATATCACACAGACCAGAAACTCCTGTTATCTTTGCCTAAAAAAAAAAAAAAAAAAAAGAAAAGAAAAATGTTTTTTTCTTTTTCGAAGATCCAAAGAGAAATCTCTAATAAAAGGATATGATCTTCCATCCAAATGGAGGGAAGTCTTAAAATACAAACAGAAACACCCACTACCATGGCTCAGGATCTGATGGTTGAGGAGAAGGAGGGAACTGAGGTGACCTTGAACTTGTAAAAGGAGAGATTTGTGAGCCAGAACCAGGCCCATCTGGCAGGACTGGGTACTGTCAGGACTCCATCAGCCAGCACATTGGGAATTAGCGGACGCATTCCCCAAAACTACTGCTCTGTGAGCCGCTGATGAGAAAAACTAGAAGACATCTACACCTATAAGGAAGGTGGAATTCTTTACCTACCCCTGACCTTGAATACATCCAGCATGTTCAGTCAAGGTGTAGTTGGGAAGTTGGGTGTGTTTGCAGTGCTGTTCCCTCTTTCTCCCCAAGCTTCTGACACCATAAAAGCCATCCGCAGCTCTGAAACCTGAGCTGCACTTTGATTCGTGCTGTCAACTGACCAAGCCCAAAAGACCACCACCACCTCAATCGCCCACACCCAAGACATCCAATTCAGACTTCCCTCCAGAAGGGCAGAGGTGAACATTCAGCGCTGTTTCTGGCAGGGGACTTCTTCCAGTGAAAACCCCACAGTGGCTGTCTCCCCTCATTTCATCTTTCTAAAGGGGCAGAGAGGCCTCTTTTAGAAAAGAATAAAATGCAATGTGTGTGATTTACTTTTCTGATCTCTTTGAGAAATAGAGAAATATCTTGTAAAAGTGTGTTCTTAACTCCAGAACCACTCTTTTTGCATAAATACCTCATCGGGCAGCTTTCTAAGTGTTATTTTCCTGAGCCTCCCTTGGCACCTTTGTCAGATCTTCTGGAAGACTTGTTGGGGAAACTTTAGTGAGGGTACTTTTTTTCTATTTTTTTCCTTCTGTTTTTGGAGGCATATACATTATGCATAACCAAAACAATGGCTCAATTGTGTTTAACTTTGTATTTTGATTAAGGGGGAAAAAAAGTATCAATATGTATGTGGTTGTTTGTAGTGATTTCATTACGGAACAAGGTTGTTCGTGTCCTTAACAAGCCAAGGGGCAAAAGGCACCCTCTCTTATCCCCTCCTCCAAGAGCAGTAGAGAATTTAAGCACAAGCCTATTTGTGAAAGACTATTTTGCTTAAGTGTAACTCACTTTAGTCTTGGAATTCCTTTCCAAACGTCAGGTGTTCTTTTAGCTTCCAAACTAGCATATGTATCCATTAGTCTGACCGATTCACCTGAATGCTGTTCAGGGTGTGGTGTTTTTGCTTCATTTCTCCTGCTGGGAGAAGCGGGGATTCATGTGTCATTCCAATATCTCACGCACTCACATGGGGCGGGGTGGGGGGGCGCGGGGAACTATAGCAATATTCAACTCAAAGATGCTTTGGAAAACAACCATCAGCACCACAATATCTACAATGACTTGCTATTGGCCCTCGGACACATTTGAGAAGAGAAGACTACAGCTCTTTCTTCTTAAATGAAATACACGTAGTTATTTTTATCCTACTATAATTGTCTCTTGTCTAGTACTCTGTGGAAAAGGTTTGCATCCTAGGTATTTTCCCAGCCTTATACCACAACCCCACACACACACTTCCCTCTCCCATCTCTAATCAGTGTACTTTGAAGAGTTCTTTGGTAAGGCCATCTATCTGAAATTAAAAAGGAACCAAACCCGCATTTCGGTAGTTTGGGAAAACCATGGCCAAGACACCTGTGCCAGTTTTCAATCTTGGGGCAGAGTTTTGAAGAAGGAATGTGTCAGAGGCCTCCCCCAGGAATGGATTTTTCTTAAAGAGGCATTCAGTGTGGCTAGTGCCTGCTGGCCACAGCAGGTGCCACCATGGGACATTTGGGAAGAGGTCGCTGTGTTGAATGGTACCCCTGCCCAAGGGCTGGCACAGGGCAGTGGGCTCTGTAGAGTGGAAATGTAAGGATGGCGCTCTGCCTGCTCTGAGTCCATCATACCAGGTCTGCCCAGCACCACCTGCAGCTGACTCTGCAGCTGACCCGAGTGACGGGGACTCCTCTCTGCAGGGCCTCCAGCCTCCTGCTGAAGGGCTCTTTCAGAAGGAATAGGACTGCAGAGGAGGGCTTTCCCTATGGGATTGGATTAAATTCAATGTGATTTCTCTTTCCCTTTGACTTTATTCAGATTGGGACTCAGTTCTTTCTGGTGGATCACAGCTGCCCAGATGTTGCGATTTAGTTTTATGTTTCTGTGAAGTATCTTTCCTTTCATCTTCAGGATTTTTTATTTTTATATTGTTTTACTTTGCCACCAAAAGAAAACATTGGAACTCTATGTCCCCTCTTGATTGTGACTTACCAGTGTTGACAGTTAAGTCCTTAGTGTTGTAGGTCCCAGCCCACCAATACTATATCAAACACTGTTATGCACATAATGCAGCACTGTGATCTAATTTAAATAATACTTTTTTATTATTTATACTACTATATATAATATACATCAACACTTTTGCTATATAACCTAAGTGATAAACCCCTTTTAGTTACCTGCCAAACTCTGGACTTCAGTTTATATTGCAGTTAACACAGTTACAAAGTTGTAATGGTGTCTCTTTTTTCCTTTGTAATGGAATGTGTAAATCAAAGTATATACATTGTGTAGTGTTCCTGTTTCTTGGAATTTCATGAGGATTTACACACGGCATTCAGTGTTCTATGTAGATCTACCTGCCTTTGTGAAGTCATCTGTTGACCCCTCTTCCTTTGAGAGAGCTCCAGCCGCGGTGGGTGACTCCCGTGTCTGCTCTCCTGCTGGTTATTCTTGAATTAAGCACAGACTCGTCAGCTCGGTTGCTTTATCATGAATAATGTGTGTGACCCTGGCGTTCTTCCACAGTCCAGCAAACAAAGTGCTAGCTTCACTGACCAAAAATTAAGGAAGGAAAACACCATTTTTAAAACAATCCATCTTTTAACAGCCGAAACCAATGTGTCTATGGTGCTGCATCTTGCCGTTGTGCTTCTGAAATCAGACAGAGGTGAAAAGACCCTTTTCTGAATTACCGTGAGATGCTCACACTACCCTTCCTGTTGTTTTGTTAGCGTTGAAACTGAGACTATTTATTTGGAATATATACAGCAGTGTTTTTCCACTGTGTTTCATTTGCAAAAGTGGGGAAAAAGCCTTCTCCGCCTTTTGCAAATAGTTGATATTCCATATTGGATTCTCAAAGACTTCGATATGGTGAACCTAGAAATTGTATTTTATCCTTTCATGACTGTGGCCTGAGTTCCCCATCCCCTACCCCTGTTAGAGGAAACATAGCACACTCTCAGTTATAAAATGCACCATTTCTTGACTGTATGTTGAGGCCATCCAAGCTCATAGCTGATTCAGTAACCAGTTTCATGCTGTGTCATTCACACTCACTACTTAAATTGCCATGGTGAAAATGTGGAGGAAAAAAGTATCCATGTATGTCTGGGAAGCATATACCTTGTACATTTTTTTTATACTCTTGATTCTGTAACATTTCTGAGTTGTGTTTTTGTTTTACAGAAAAAAAGGAAAAAAAAACAGTGATAAAGCAATCAGGAGACCAAGAGGTTTACGATTGATGCTTATGGTCAACTGACCTTTGCTGGCCAATAGATCTAGATGGCCAAATTAACTTACAAGAGTAATAATTTTTTCAGAAGCCAATTTTTTTCTGTATGAAACTGCCAATATCATGAATAGAAAGGGAGAACAATAAAGGAGCAAGGAAGTGATGTTCAGTTGTGTTTGTGTTAACCTCAAGGAGCAGTTTGGAGATGGACAAAATCAGCCAGACTCTAGGGACTTGGTGGCGTTGCTTTGGAGGATCCATACTTGCATTTTGCATTCTTCATATGTAATCATATTGCCAAAGACAAACTATTTCATCATTTATTGTAAATAACACTTTTCCCCAGACCTACCATAAAGTTTCTGTGATGTATTGTCTTCCAGTTGCAATAAAAATTACTGAGTTGCATCAATTGAAGAAAAGTACTGTGGCATATCGTGTGCTCTGTCCATCTGTATGCAAGTGCTGAGAGTAAACTCACCACTGGGTCTTCCCTGTAGTAGGGTGGGTGTGCAGGGCTTTGCAGTCTGGTTTTAGGCTCTCTGCTACACTTCCTGTCCCCATCCTCTTGCATGCTTTCATTCTGGAAGAAGTCACACACCTGTCTGCAAGTACATATACAATCAGGCTGGACTCACCTGTGCGTCTCAGGAATTCCAGCTCTGGTGTGAGGAGCTGTTGGAAAGTAGACCTTCCAGCTAGGGCCTTACAACTTGTGGTTAGATGGAGCTTGTTTTTCATTTAAGAGTTGTCAAATAATAAGCTGACGTTGTATTTTAGGATTGGAGCCCAGCAGCCCCCCCCCAGAACTTTTATGTTACTCCATAATAAAATACTTGTGGGGCATATGGCTAAATCCCCCTTAAATACAGTGATTTATTTGAAAGGGATTGAGAGTTCTTTTTTTCCCCGTCTGCATATCAAACTGAGTCCTAAAAATGTATAATACAAGAAAACACTACATGATGGACAATCTGAAAATAAAGTAGGGGTTGATTTTGTAATCTCCCTGGGATAACAGTTCCCTCATTAACTAACTAGGTCCATTCTGCTCACATCATAAAACCAGAAGGTCATACAAATTGTATTTGTCAATAATAAGTGTTTTTAAAAACAAAACTGAAAAGGATATTAGAGAATGTCAAATCTAGACTCCCTGATTTATAAACCAGTCATCTGAGATACAGAAACATTCAGGAGTTTGCCCAGAAAAATGCAGCTAACTAGTAGCTGAGTTCAACTGAGAGGAAATTTTCTTTATCTATTGACATAGCCATCTATTTGGTACATAATTTTAATTCACTGAATCTGTAGAATATCATAGCTGGCAGCCCCCACCATGTACACACTTAAGATACCTTAACAAGGTAAGGTTATGTATTTTATACCAAATGATTTTTTTAATGTCATCTTACTTTTCAGTGTTTAAGATATTTCTGGCTTATATGAGTAACACTATATGAGCAACTTCACAAAGATGGCAATTGATGTGTTTTCAACTTGTCTTGTGCTTAGATATGGATAGCCTATTGGACTCATAGAACAAAAGTGTTGTCAGTGACACTCTTCATAGGATTTTTAAAAAGGCATCAGTGCCAACAGCAATGAGTGATAATGCCAGTTTCATCACACTAAGCAGTATTTGGGTTTTTTTTTAAAAACAGTAACCCTTAGTTGCTATTTTAATTTTACTGCTAGCAACATTGCATTATTTTTCATATATTTAATGACCACTTTTTTGTCTGATTCATCTATATGGATTCTTTATCCATTCAAAAGAGAAAAATCAGAGTCATAAATGTCTTTTGCAAAAACCCTGGTTAACCAATAAATAGTGCCAGGATAACCAAAATACATTATCTGCCTTCAGATGACCCTCTCATGTTTAGACATTCCTAATGGTTCATATATTGGCACAGAAATCCTATTACCTGAAAAATTTTGGACTAGCCTAAAGAAAAATACAAACTCAAATTACCTTCTACATGGCAACCATTTTATGTTTGAAAACAATGCTAATTATTTCTGTAAGCCTCTTCCAGAATAAATATTCCATGTCCTGCCTACTCGTTCCCTATTCTGGACATATTCCAGCTTGCGATCAGAACTGAGAACAGAGCACAAAATTCCAGGTGCAGTTTAATGATGAAAAACTGTCACCTCCTCCAATTTAGATTCTTTTTCTATTAACCAAACTACTGATTCACTTTGAACTTCTTATTAGCTAAAACAACTAAGTCCTAGCTGTTGGTATACTTCTCTGGATAGTTATTTTGGATTAAAGTGTAGGAGTTTCTGTTTATCTCTGTTCTGTCTCATCTTAGATTTGGCCCATTGCTCTAAAACAGCTCAGACTGACAGTAGGGTAGGAGTATGAAGGTTCTTAGTTTGTAATCCAAACCATTTACTGTCTCGGTCCATTTTCTGCTGCTAATAATACAATTCCACAGCCTACAAAAGTTTAAAGAGATTTATATTTTGGCCAATAGATCTGGTCCAAGGTCAAGGGACTATATTGGTGGCCACCTTGTACTGGCAGAGTCCCAAGGCAGTGTGGGGCATTAACTACAAGACACAGGTATGCACAGTGGCTGCTATTAGCAGACCCAGTCTTAATCACATGCATGGACCACTCCATTCATGAGCCCTAATCACCTATTAAAGATCCTGCCAGGTCCCACCTTTTAATATCCCTTGGAAAATGAATTTCAACATAAGATTCAGAGAGCACAGACCATATTCAAACCATAGTAATTACTTTCCTTCCAGGTCTCATCCAATCACAAATTTGAAAATGTCTCATAAATGGATGGATTAGGACAAAGCTGGAAATGGTTAAATCGAGACTTTTGTAAGTCAACTTTCATTTGCACTTTACAGGCCTATCAGGCTTGGCTTTCTTGAAGATGTAGACTATATTTATTTCTTCATCCAGTCAAAAGTTTATTTACAAGCCTTGGATTTCCAAGTGTAAGTCCATAGAATTCCTTTGTAGAAAAGGAAATAAATTCAACTCTGTTACTCTAAATTATGCAAATTTGAAATTGATCAATGGAAAAGAATAAAAATTCATTTACTGTATGACCCTCGAAATAATAAAAATCCCATTTTATTCCCATGGGGAAATGTTTTAATTTATGCAGGCCTTAAAGCAAATGCATTCTTAAGGAAAGTATTCTCCAAATAAAAAGTAGCCGTCATTCACTCATTTATTCATCCACCAAGTATATTTTAGCCCGAGCTGACTTCCATGCTAAGAACTTAAAAACCATTCTTAAAACAGCTAATCCAAGAGTTCCACCCAAGGGGCCGCATAGAGACCGTGGATCTACTGTGTTCAGAGACTACGTACTCCTGTTTACAGCTAGGAGCATACTGCTTGGTAGTAATTCTTCAGTGTGTGCAGTTCTGTTTAGGAGACTGCCTTATCTAGCATGTTGTTAGCCTCTAACTACAGCTAAATGCACTTGAAATAATTGGCTTCCTTTAAAAAAAAAAAACCCTCAGAAGTTGAATTTGTTTGCTTCTGGTACCTATTTATTTTTAAATACTTGGCCCTTTACCCTGTATCACATACATAGTTAATCATCTAGAGCTTTAATAATCTGAAAAGGCTGTGCAAAAACCTGGAAGGATAGAGAAAATTGTAAAGAAGAAATAGATTGAGGACATTTTTAATTTTCTCCTTCAGAGTCATAATCAATCACTTTGGTTTTTTTTTTTTTTGTCAGCAACTGCTATGTGCCAATCCTAATAGGTGCTGGGGATGCAGATGAAAATCCTGGCTCCTACCTTCAGGCATGATCACATCCAAAACTCCAGCTGTGCCAATTAATGAAGATCTCACCAGCAGCTGGGATGAGATTCCCCAAACTGCTCAGTAGTTGCTGGTCTTTTCTAGACATGAAAAGCACTGGTTGCAAAGAAGAATTCAGCCTTTGTCCTCCTGTTTCTCTAACCTCTCCTCCTCTTACCTCTATCAGCTGAAGAAGGGTGGAATAAGAGCCTGTTTGGTGTCCACAGACAGTGTCATCCCTCCCTCAGATGAATTATTTTTGATGGACTCACCCTTGCTGCCTATTCTGTAATAAAAAGAATTGGGGGAAGTTTCTTCTCTTCTGCTCAATACTTGAAGTTCTGAACTTATAAACAGCTCCCATCCCTCTCCTTCTCTCTGATTTATCCCCATCATTTAGCCATCATCATTCCTGTCTCAAAATTGCTTGGCAAGCAAAAGATTGGAGAAGTTGAGCTGTACAGGATGCCTGCAGATGAACAAGGGTGAGCAGAGACGCACAAAGCATCCTTGGATTATCAGGCTAAGCCTCTGCCCACAACTCTTAGTCACTGAACATGGAACCACAGCTCTTCAAGAATTCATCACATGCCACCTTCTGTCCAAAGGTGGATCGTGGCAACAAGTTCTGTTCTGAGTTCAGGGGGAATGTGCCCATGTCTGCTGATTAACAGGTGGTCTTCTTGTGTAATACAAAAAGCACCACTTTTTGATGCCTAATTCTTTCTACCAGGCCATTTATTTTAGACTGAAATTTTGATCTAACCCATCCTAAGAGGAGGGAACTACTCTACATTTTTCCATTTTTATTGACGATAACTAATTCTTTGAGAGTGAAAAATGTCAAAATTCAGAAGAGATACATACTTCATACCTGAGTTAATTTCCTTTATACTGCAAGAGTGGACATTCTTCTCTATATTCTTCTTATCACTTCATAACATGAACACACTGTACATGAAATTAGTCTTTAGTATTTTTAAGGTGTGATCCAAAAGCTAACCTGTCCATCCCGAACCAAGCATCCAATAGCCTCAGCTCTTCGTGAGTGCTTTCTAGTCTTCCACCAGCACCAAATTTTGTCACTTGTTTTTTAAATTTACCTTTGATTGTCCTTTGTCCTTCAGCCCACCGCCACCCTCGTAGGCAACCTGTGTGACTCTGGGAAAGCCATTTGCCTTTTCTGGGGTGGTCTGTTAAATGGATTGGAATGCCGCTTGCTGAAACTAGTGCCAGAACCCAACAAGGTTCTTGGTGAATTACAGGATGCAATTAGCAAATTAATTCAGGAGTCCAATGCACATGTTCTGTCACTGTCAAATGAGAATTAAGAGGCAGTAGGTTCTTGGTTACAGTTTTGAAAACTAGATCACCACACTGTGTTATTTTTCTCCTGGCTCCCCTGAGATCTCCAAAACACACAGCATCAGGGCTCATCTCTGCAGATTGGTACAGTTAAGATGATTTATTCATTTATGCAGCCAACATACTGCAACCATGAGCCAAAGTAAACCTGTTCTCTTTTAAGTTGTTTATCTCAGGTATTATGATAACAAAAAAAGCTAACATGCCCACCCACATGAGTGAGGTCAGCTCTGTCTTCAGTCTATGAGTTCAAATGCTAACATCTTCAAGAAATGCTTTCACAGACATAAAAACACACCCAGAAATAACTTTCCAGCTATCTGGGCATCCCTCAGTCCAGTCAAGTTGATACAAATAATTCACCATCATATGATACACTTAAAACAAAAAGTATGCCCAGGAGACTAAGAAAGAGTGGAGGAGCCAAGAAGGCAAACCCAGGGGACCACAAGACAGCCCAGACCTCAGGAAGGTGAGAAGGCATCTCCGCTCTTGGTTTGGAGGCAGGCAGAGTTGCAGAAAGATTCCACAGGCCCACTGGGGCAGGAACTAGAGCCACAGAGGAGACAAATCCTGTACAGAAGCTCTTTCCCCCTCCTGCACTCAGTTACTCATCAGTGGACAAACCAGAGAGCAGGTTGGAAAACACTCTCTGAAGTTGGCCAGGCAGGTATGCAGAGCTGAGCTAGCTGAGCAGAAAAAGGAACACAATTGGGACTGATAGTAGACGACAGGATATAGGCCAAAGCATCCCTGCGCTGGCAAAGCATTACTGGGAAAGGTTCAGTCAAATTGGGGTTTCATCTGAAGGAAATCATCACTGGTCAAGAGAGGGGCCAAGCTTCTTACAAATCAAAGACAACAGAAGATTTTTATTCATTTTCTGGGGTGAGGTAAAGTGGACTTTACTGGCTGGGGACATTGTTCCAAAAATGCTTTTCATGATAGACATGGATCACTGTGTTCACAGTCAATTTGTCTTAGAAGCTGTTGAATTTTTGTCACCATCATTCTGTGTCAAACATCTTGGCTTTGTGGGGTCTGGGCCCCAAAAGTGAGTGAAGGACTTAAGTGCTTGGGCTGCTATAGCTGCTAAAGAAACTTTGGGCTGGCAGAGAAGTGGGTGGGCAGAAATGTAGGAAGAGAGAAAAAGAAAATACATACCAGCTCTAAAGAGAAACAGGCTAGGTTAATCCTATGCTACAGTCTGGACATTTTAAAAAGTGAACAACAAATTTACATGCAGAGGTGAGTAGCATCTAATTCAAGAATTAGGACCATAAAGAGCATTTTATCCCATGCCAGTCACCCACCAGACATCCACAAGCCCAAGTGAAGAGTCAGTGGTTTTTGCAAAAGTAGCTTTCATGTTCCTGAAAGTAGCCCAGGCAGCTGTTATCATAATCTATACATCAGAGGTGCTACCTAAGCAAAGCTATTGGGACACTAATAATGTGTTTGCCAAGCTTTGTGATCTCCAGAGTTAGTGATCTTTAAGACTACTAAGAGCAGGTGAAGCTAGAGATTTTTTTCTTAGTAATAATTTCTCATTTCATGCAAACGTTGTGCTTCTGTGGTTTTGTCGGGGTCTCATGATGGGCCTGTTGAAAAGAACACAAGGGTATGGAAAAACATGCCATGCTACCAAGAGGAATCATTTACTGCACCCAGGGCTTATTTTTCCCCAGTCTCTGTGCTCCGTGATGGCCCCTAACTGTCTGAAGGACATCAGGCACCACAGGACAGTATATTTGTCTCACTTCCTCTTACCCATCCTCTCCACTGCAACCAGTGTGACCATCCCAGTCACCAGTAGGACACTTAGCTATGGTGCACCCTCTGCTGTATGACCCAAAAGTGCTCATTCTGTAGCCTGGAGTGGAAGCCTATCACACCCGTCCTGTCAGCCCTCCATATGACTTTCCAACCATCCCCTCCCATGCCCATACTGACTCCAGGTGCTTGGTAAATTGCACTTCCCAAGATGTTTCTGGTGTCCTCAATATGTTCTTATTGTCCTTCTGGTGTCTTGGTGTCTTAGTGTCTTCTGTCCCTTTGCAAGGGCCATCTCTCTGCCTTTCAGGAATGTTCCCAAGTTTTCCTCTCTGTGTTTTGTTTTCATGTAACTGTAGTTATTCCCTTACTCTAGTGCTTTCCTAGGATTCAAGTGAACTGTCTGACCCAGCTCACTTGAAGAGCAGGACTCTTGCCCTGTGTGTTTCTGCTCTGGTATCTGGCACCCCTTGGTTTCTTGGTTGGTGTGTCTTGGATGGGGAGCTGAGTAAACGTGAGCTGTTGCTCAGAACATTGGTTGCTTGATATGCAAGAGTCTTGCAACCTCTTCTTTACCACGGCGTGACACAGGCAGAGAGGAGCTACGAGCACACTCAGAAGCTTTTGAAGATGCAGTATCCCTTACTCCCACACCCTGTCCTCCCACCAAAGAGCTTCCATGAGGCTTTGCTCACCACCTTGCTTGGGGACTTCAGGATGGAGAGGGAATGCTTTGGCTTGGCTTATTCAGGCCACATTCATGCTAGGTTCTCCATCTTTGGATGATGCTGAGTCTGTGGCCAGCTAGGCGAGGGACCTAGCTTCCTCCCATTGAACCCCTACCCCAGAACTGTCACCACTCCAAGAGCTCTTATGGGGTCTAGACAAAGAAGAGAAGAAGGGAAGGGACAGACATTCTCCTAGACTCCATGGGATTTCCTCCAGGTCAGTCACCCCAGTTCTTCCCTGACTTCTATCTACAGAATAGAGCTGGGAGAGAACCCAGCTACCCTTGCTCTTTTGCTGGGATTTGGCTTCACCCTTGTTGTATGCCAGCTGGCCTTACCAGTGTCCATTTCTCCATGCGAAATCACACCACCCACATCTTTGTACTGATGCTCTCATTGTGACTAAATAAAAGTTCTCAAGTCATCATTAGGGAGAATTGATGTTCTCGTCTGGCTTCTAATAACAATCAGTTCTGTCTCTTTGCTAAAGCAGGTATCATTGAGCACAATCATAATCTGTGAACCTGGTCACTGGCCTTGAATTTGCAATTTCTCCAGTAGGTAGGAATCAGGGAATCTTGTTGCCTTTCTGCTTGCAGTCACACAGTATGCTCAGCTGCACAATGAGTGTCCGTTCCTGTCTGTATTAGTGTAGCACACAGGCTAATGAGAAAACGGGTCTACTCTTGAGTACAGCCTCTCAGGGAGGGGCTGCTGGCTGGCCTCTTCACTGACCTGAGTCATTAAGGCAAAGTGGTTGGTGACAAGCTAGGTTTCCAGCCCCAGCTCTGCTGCTTACCAGCTATATAACCTCAGGCAAATCACTGAGCCTCTCTGAGGCTCTATTGGCATATCTGTAGGGTATGATAAAACCACCATCTAGGTTAAGAGGATTAAGTAAAATGATGCGTAAGAGAAGGGATTAATATATGGTACATCTAAGGGGCTCAGTTGATGATTACTGTTGTTTTATTGTTGTCATTTGCTATTATTTTATCCTTAGGAATTTAGAACTACATATTCCAGCCTTTGTCTCTGTTGACGCTCACCAATACTGTAGCCACTAGATATATGTGATCACCATAAAGCATTTGAAATATAGAATCCAAATTGAGACGTACTATAAGTGTTAAATACACCCAAGATTTTGAAGACTTACTATGATAAAGAAAATATAAGATAGCTCATTAATACATTTTAAAAATGCAACTTGTGCTCTGCAGTAAGATTTTAGGTATATTGAGTTAAATAAAATACATTGTTAAAATCAATTTCACCTGATTCTTTTTACTTGGTTCAAGTGGCTGAAAACTTAAAATTATGCATGGGACTCCTTTTTCTGGACACCTATTTTTTTTTTTTTTTTTGGTATCAGGAATTGAACTCAGGACCTTGCACTTGCCAGGCAGGCACTTGTGCCACTGAGCTATGCCCCTGGCCCACTCTGGACACCTATTCTATATGAAATCACTTTCAAAGAAATCCTGCCAATAGCCAAAAGTAATCAACAACAAAAAAGCAAGCAACAAACAAAAACCCATAAGAATTGCAGTCTTGACCTTGTATCTCTTTAAAAGAAACAAGAAACAAAAAATTAAATATCATGAAAAGTTCTCATATTGCCTTCCTTTTCTCCAAGTTTTCTTGCTCCTAATGCTGTTATGAAACCTTTAGCAGGTCTTCTCTCCACCCCACTACCACATACATTTTTCCCTCTCTACCTGTCCTAGCAGCTCAACTCATGTCCTTGGCCCCTGTTACAGATTGAACTGTGTTCTTTGAGAGTTCCTATTTTGAAGTCCTAATGCCCTCTATTTCCTACCCTCCTTCCTCTCAGGCTTTGCCATTTTCTATGTAGTCACTGAATTAGAGTCTCCAAGGAATTTGTCTCTGGATTTCCCAATGAGCCAAGTGAGACAGAGCCGATTACTATTAACCAAGGGCCCCAAGATTGATGGATAAGCCAGGTTGCCAAAGGGTTAATTTAAGACAGAGGGTGTCCTTTGGGGACTTTATGCTGCCTCTGCAGTCTAAGGAGCCCTGACCCTAGGTTTGTGCTGTGTGTTTTGTGTTGTGTGTTTTGTTGTGTCCAGGGGTAGAGGGGTCAGCGTTTATAGAGTTCACTATGATACGCTTGTGTAACAAGGCAGTTCCTAGTACCCAGGTCCTTACAAAGGTGAATTAGTCAATTTGGTGAGCTCAAAATTAGAACCAAAAATGTCTTGAGAGAGACATTCCATCAAAGCCATAGAAACCCTGGTGGAAGTACTCTGGCTGGAGGCCCAAGGCCCCAGTGCCTGGGTATCTGACTCCCTCTTGGCCAGGCCTGAATAAGCATAAGGAAATACTTGTCTCTTGGCTTTCTTTTCTTTTTTTCTTTTCTTCCATGAGGAATCTTTGCTGCTCTGATTATAAGATTTTCCTCCAACCTGTACATAAGACATTTGATTGAGTTTCAACTCATCAATTTTCCCTCTAAGAATACAGCCTGTCTCCAATTTTGGGGGTCAACTTACGTCCTTGGCCACTGTTATGGGTTGTGTTCTCTTTGAATTTATACTGTAAGGTCCTAACCATGGAATATGACTCTGGAATTGATCTTGGAATGTGCTCTTATTTGGGAATAAGGTCTTTACAGAAATGAGTAAAGATGAGCTCACATGGGAATAGGGCTCCTTCAACTGATATCTTTATAAAAAGGAGACACATGGACACAGATTCACAAGGAGAGAAAAATACCATGTGAAGAATACAGTTATGTTGCTGCAAGCTAAGGAATCATTAGAAACTGGGAGAGAAGTCTGCAATTGATCCTTCACTGGGGCCTTCCAAAGGGAACACAACTCTACTGGCATCTTGATCTTGAATTTCTGTTCTCCAGAACAGTGAGAGGATCAATTTTTTGTTTAGACACTGGGTTTGTGGTACTTTGCTATGGAAGCTCTAGGAAGTGAATGCAGACACCAACATCTCAGGAAGCCTGAACAGATGGTTGTTCTTGCTGCCATAGTAGGTAAACACTTCCTAAGTTCACTCTGGAAAAGAAATTTTATTTAAATGCTTTAGGGTGATCATCTATAACTCATAGGCACTAATCATTTTAATAATGTTATAAACAATATCTTTGTGTGTATGTGTGGCTTCTTCAAAAATACAGTTTCTATTGTAGCAAAATAGACTTATCATTTCAATTGTTTTGAATATTTTACTACAATATACTATTGTAGTAAAATATGCTTGTCATTTCAATCATTTTTAAGTGTAACACTCAGCAGCATCAAAATCTTTTAAAATACAATTTATTTAAATTCTTAGCTTTATTTATTGTGAGGATGGCTCATAAATCTCTGTAAGGAAACTTGCTTTTTTATGCACTCAGCTTATTTTCAAAATTGATAGGGGAAATAGTCAACAAAATGTACCCTCTGTGTTTGACAAGTATATTTGAAGCTATTGTGCATTATAGTTCTCAAGGACCCAAGTCAAGGACCCAATACAAAATTTTCTCAGAGCTCAGAGCCAAGGCTCAGGTTGAAATATGGAGGTTTCTTACCCATGAGTAACTCTTCCACAGTGAGAGAGAGGTAAGGTTTGGAGCTGCCCTTTGTCTGACTTCCAAGAACTTTGGATATCGTTTCTACAACTTTCTTCGGCTGAGAATTCTTGGTAACTCTTTTTTCTTTTCCCCTTTTTGAAAGTTGTTCTTCTTTTTTGCTTCCTCAGTATTGGTTTTATTGTTCCTTGAGAAGGACAATAAGTTCCCTCAGTTCTCTTTTTGGAAGCATGCAAGATATGAATCAGAAAACTGAAGTTAAGGTAAATGACCCAAAGCAATAAAGTTTGGGAAGATAGGAGGGAAAGATAATTATACCAGAGGCTTCATCTTAACCACTCCCCTCCCCCAGTTCATTCCTCAGCCAGATGACGTGCATTGCGAGCACATGGCAGAAGGTGGGGAGGGTTAAAGATCCCACCACCTGAGTAGGGGCTGTGAGTCAACATGGAGCATGTTACCATGTATCTCCTCTAAAGTTGTTTCCTGTCTCTGCTAAATGTGGAATCAGCCAATTCTGTGGGGACCCAATTTAATCATCTTTCTATATCTGCAGTCAATAGAAAGCCTGCTCCAGAAGCTTTACAAAGAGCCAGCATCCTGATAATGCCTTGTGGGACTATTTAGGAGTTCCAGGGAAGAGTGGAGTCAGCACATGGCTGAGACCCCCTGCATTGTTTTTGTGGAATTTCTCCAGTGGGGGCAGAGGAAGGTGTCTCTGCAGGATCCATCTTTGTCTGCTCCACCCAGTGGACTCTTAGTTTTCTGTTTTGTGCTCCTGACATTGTAGGAGCCCTCTAGGACCAGACATGAAGGCAAGAGACCACCCCATCTTGCACATGACAGGGCCTGGGATGAAAGATACTCAACATTAATTGCTTTTATGCATTAGTCTCTCTACGAACTTGGTAAGAGTCTTCTTTTATTATCTCCATTTTACAGGTGAGGAGATGGAGGCACAGAGTCCTAATGACTGACCCAAGGCAAAGACATAAGTGGAGGAATGGAAACAGAACCTGAGGGACATGGCTCCCAATCCCGGGGCCCAAGTGGAGCAGTATAGAGCTCACGGGCACTAAATATGTCTTTGCTTCTGCTGTCGACTCCCCTTGCAGGTCACATAGGGGCACTCGGATAGATATCCTAGGTGCTCTGTTCCCTGTGGCCTCCTCCTTTTCTCCTGTTTTCCACCCTGAAGCTAGCAATCTGAGATGTAGGTTCTCACCCAGAATTCCTGCGTCCTCAGGCTGCAGGGATAGCTCAGTGGTGGGTCATTTGCATAGCATGTACAAAGCACTGCTACTACAAAAATGAACAAACACACAAACAAACAAACAAGAACACGGAATCTCTCTATCCCAATGTGGGTTTGTTAGTGCCCCGGTAGAGATTGTACATGACCAACAGAGTCTTCTTTCTTCGCCTGGACTTTAGCCGAACAGGACTTCCACATGCTGTTAGGCCGGGGATCTTGTATTTTATTCATTTTACTGAAGAACTGGTCTCCTAAGTAGAAAAGTAAACCCAGTGAGAAAAATACTACCTTCTTCCATGATAGTAAAACCAGTCTGTATTTGTCAGCTTTCTCATCACTACAGTGGCAATGCCTGTAACTTGAAGAAGGAGAAGTCTAACTGGTCTCTCGGTTTCAGTTCAAGGTTGGCTGGCTCCAAAGCAGAAATATCATCAGGGAAGGACATGGTAGAGTGATGCTGCTTAGCTCATGGCAGCCAGGAAGCAGAGTGGGGGGAACAGTGCTAGAGATGAAGAGGCCGGGGGCCAGACATAGACTGCAAGGCCTTGCCTCCATGGCCCACTCAGCCATACCCAGAGGTGTTCCCTGCTCTGCCCCCGGAAGATCCCACAGCCAATCAGGTTTACATTCACACCCTACCTGCCCCAGCCACAGAGCAGCCCCTGGACTGAGTGCTCTGCCAGCCTTGTCTCGTTTGCCTCCGTGTGGCAGGAGGACTGTCATTCCCAAAATATTAAGTAACTCATCCACAGATTCACATCACAGCTTTGCAGTGGTGGAGCTGAGACTTGAACCCAGGTCTGTCGAGGCCCAGCTAAAGAAAAGTAGCTGAGTCATGTTTTAGGTTCAGGAGGTGGAGCGGGCGACATCATCACAGCTGTTAGCTGTTGCCTGTGCCCCAGGAGCTTTCCATAGAGGTCTGAGCCCCCCTCTCTCTCGCCTGCAGGGCCAGTCCTGCCTCCTACATGGTCAGGGGCTGGGTGAGCTGACCAGTGTTCCTGCCTGAGCCCTCCCCTGTGGGGACACATTGTGCAGTCATGCTCTGGGCCTGGGGATTGCTCATGTCTGCCTAGAGTCCATGAAGGGCCTTGACCAGTGACCAGATCTCATGCTGATAAAATGTCTCGCCACCATCCTCTGGAGCCACGTGCAGTAGGGAGGCATCACTGGGTCCACTTTCTGGAGTTGCACTGGGGCAGGCCAGAGATGAGGCAAGATCACACAGGACACAGTACCCAAGGATCATTGCCAAGTCCTCTCCATGCCCTCACTTATCACTGGAGGGTCTTTGAAAGCTGTCCCTGAATATCATGTACAAGAGTCACTGAGAACATGAGGGGACCCCCACCCAAGAATCTAGGGGTCTGCACTGGATTTAGGAGCAGCCCAGAGGCAAGCAGCAGTTCTGTCCAGCTGGCTCAGCTGCTCTCAGCATGAGCAAGGGCTGCTGGTGCACCCCAGCTCTCCTTCTTCTGGAAAAGGGGCAGCAGAGCTGTGGCTGGGAGGGCAATGTGAGCAGAGCAACCTACTGTGGAAGCTATCAGTGCCCCCCAGGGCCTTTGGCTCTCACATTCCAGTACCTGACAACAGCATTGCTAGCCATGCAGCACCTGCCCAGGGGCCCCCGCTGGCCAGGGAAGGCAGGAGAGTAGAGTCCATCCCCCACAGCCTTCAGCCAGTGATAGGTAGAAGGCCGCATCTACATATGGCAGATTCTTACACTTGGGGTAGATGCTTTGAGTGTGTGCTCTACTCCTGCTACTCAAAGCAAGGTCCAAGGACCACTGAGAACTTCCTGGACCTTCTAGATCAGATTCTGCGTGTTCATAGCCCCCAGGATGGGGCAAGTCTGTCCAGTCAGAGAAGCACTGCCCTGTGCTGATTCCCAGAAAGTTCCCAGGGAAACAAAGTCTCCATTGCCCACAGTAGCAATCTGCCCCTCACCATACCTTTTAAAAGTTCCCCAGGATTTTGTGTTTCTCAACTGCCTACCTGCCTGCCACCAATTCACAGCTCCCTGGGATCTCCTCCCAGTTAAACTACATTGTCAGATGAGGGCAGTGGCTCTTGCCTATAATCCCAGCTACTCAGCAGGCTCAAAGAGGCTGGCTTGTAAATTTGAGTCTAGCATGGACCACTTAGCTCTTTCTGTTTCCAAAGGAGTGGGGGGGGGGAAGCCTGGAGATGGAGCTCAGTAGCCTTGGTTCAATCCTCACTATTGCAATCAAAAACAAAAACAAAACCACTGCATTATCTAAAGGTCTCCTCCTGGGGAAACACACTCAGAATTCCACCCTTTCAAGCTGTGCAATGTGAGCAAATGAAATGGGAAAACTACTAGTTCTTAATTGTCAAGATTCTTGATTAGCAGCACAGTTCATTATAGCTAAATCTTGGAAGCAGCTTATGTATGTCCATCAACAGATGAACGAATAAAGCAAATGTAGTATTTATACACAATGGAGCACTACTGTGCTACACAGAAGGAAAAACCTGAATCATCTGTAGGAAAATGGATGCAACTTAAGACCCTATGTTAAGTGAAATAAATCAGACACACAGGCTTAAATATCACACAGTTCCTCGTGTCCGAGCAAATCCAAAATATAAACGAAGAGCGAAATAAAAGATCATAGACATAAGAAGACAGATAGTTCTCAAAGAGGAAGGAGATCAAGAGATGGAAGGAGTGGAAAGGTGAGAAAGGAAAGGGAATGAATAAAGAAATTAAGATGTGTTGTATATAGGTTCTGGCTTCGACAAGGAATGTAGACACTCTATACTCAAACAGCTACAACAACAACAACCACAAAACTCCTTTGAGAGTGAAAGCAGGAAGTTCTTGTGTAGAGTTTGCCTACTCTTCACAGAAGATCATAGTCCTCTATAGCTATTGGTGATGGTTAGTGCCCTGCCTTTGCTTCTGAAGCCCCCTCATCCTCTGTGCCCTGTGAGCACCCGTGCATCCAGGTCACACAGGAACTGCATGAACACAGATTGGAAAGGGACTTCAGATTGGAGACAGAAAAGGGATTGAATCCAGCTGGGCTGCCAGTTTGGGCCTGCAATTTCACAGCTCTGAGCTTTGGTTTCAATGTCTGTGAAATGGGAATGTAAGTATTGACCTTACAGAGCTGTTTGGAAGGAGAAATTAGACCCTGTGTAGAAAACACCCATCAGTGAGGCAGGCGTGCAGTGTATGCTCGGCGAATGCTTGTTGAAGGAAACGTAGGATGGATGGTGTTTAGAGCAGTCTGTAGGGGTAGCAGCACCTTTCCTAACCTGGGATACACCCCACTGTGATTCTTCACCCCAGTGCTGCCTTGGCCTGAGCAAACAGGAAGAAGCAATAGTCAAGAAGGCCTGGCCTGCTGCTATCCCAGATGAGGTTCAAGTTCTTACATCTTGTCCAGCCAGAAAAGATATTATTTCAAGTCTAATACCTTACTGGGCAAGGACAGCATAAATCCCTGAGCCATTATTGTTCTTTGTGAGCAATCTGGGGAGGACTATCAGGTGAGATATGCCAGAATGAATATTGCATTGTGAGGGAAGACACGTTCTCCTACTCCCAAAATGTGAGGAAATAGTCTCTTCTCAGAGACAAAGGAGACACAGAGATGCTGCCTCTGAAAAAGGCTGTAGTATCAGCATCACTGAGGGAGACTCAGTTACCTTACAAAACTCATTTCTAGCAAGGAGCTGCAAAAGTGAAACAAGACCAGTGGGTTAGCTTCACCTTGACAAATATCTGGGAAAAGCAACTTATAAGAAGGAAAAGGTATTAGGGTTTATGGTTTCAGCAGTTACTGTCCATGTTTGTGGTCCTGTTGGTTTGGGTTTGTGGCAGCAAGGACAACATGATGGGACTACGTGGTGGAAGAAAATGCTCTCCTCATGGTAGCTGGAGGTAGGGTGGGGAACAGACAGACAAAGAGACAAGAGACAGGAAGTGACCTGATATTTCATTCAAGGACAAACTCCCAATGACCTAACTTCCTTCCACAAGCTCCTACCTCTTAAAGCTTCCACCATCTTCCGATAGAGCCATAAACTAGTGGTTCATCCATTAGTATAAGGACATTTGGGGAAACTTTAAGATCCAAACTAGAACAAACAGAGATGTTTATATACTACTTTAATTTTATAAAGGCCATTTGTTATTTATTAGTTTATTTTATCTTCACAATCCTTCCATAAAACATGCTGAGAAATATCCCCTAGTTGATAGATGAGAGAAAATGAGTTCCAAAGAAGTAAATAATTGGCCTCAGTCATTTCTTAGAGGCCAAAGAAGAAGTTCCATATTGAGGATACCAATTCTCTGAATTCTCTGCCCCAAACATAGACTATTTGAATAGCAGGAGAGTTTTTAAGGAGAAAGTTGTGCCCCAATCTAGCATCTTTTCTGGTGCTTCTCATCTCTATGTTTCCATCTAGTACCAGATTTCTATCTAACATCATTTTTATTCTGCTCAAAAGACTGCCTTTAACATTTCCTAAAGTGCAGTGGATATAAATTAATTCAGCTTTTAGTCAGCTTTTGATTTTGAATGATATTTTTGCTGGTTATAGCATTCTAGGTTGGCAGCCTTTTTCTGTCGAAGTGTTTTAAAAACATGCCTCACTGTCTTCTAACTTGCATTAATTCTGCTAAGAAATCTGCAGTCATCCTTATCTTTGCTCTTCTATATGCAAAAGATATTTTCCCCCTCAGACTGCTTTGCTAAAGATCTCTTTATCACTGGTTTTAAGAAATTCACTTTTTCATCAGGCTTGGGATAATTTCTTCATGTTTTCTCCCCCTCACCCCCTTTTTGTGCCTGGGGTTCATTGAGTTTCTTAAATATATGCTTTATAATCTTTTTTTCAAATTTGGAAAAAATTTTGCCAAATATTGTGTCTGTTTCTTTGCATCCTATTTCAGGGACTCCAATTACATGCGTATTATATGCATGAAGTTGTTTTATAGTTCATTGATAACTTACTTTTTTTTCCAACTCATTTTTCTCTCTGTTTAATTTTGGTTAGTTTTCACTGCCAAATCTTCAATTTTACTAAGATTTTAACCTGCAGTGGTAAATCTGTTGTTAATCCCATTCAGTGTATTTTTATTGCACACACTGTATTTTTCACCTCTAGTATTTGTGTTTGGGTCTTTTCTTTATATACTGTGCATCTTTCTTTAACATATCTCTTTTTACTTTCCTGAATATGTTGGATATACATATAATAACTAGTTGAATGTCCTTGTCTAGTAATCATATCATCTGTATTATGCCTACAGCTTGTTCTGTTGACTGATTTTTCTCCTTATTTGTGCTATATTTTATTGATTCTTTACCTTCCTCCAATTTTTCTTTTTGTTAGATATCTGATGCCATGTTGCTGGTTGCTAAATATTTTTGTATACCTTAAACATTATTGAACTTTGTCCTCAGAAACAGTCAAATTACTTTAAGACTGTCTTGGTTACTTTTCTCTGGTTGCTGAGACAAAAATACTTGACACTTAAAATGAAGGAAAAGGAAGGTTTATTTAGCTTATACTTTTTCGAGGTTTCAGTCCATACTCAGCTGCTCCAAGGCAGGGTGGCATGGCTGAGGAGTAACCATTCAAGAAGGCTGTAAGCAACAAGAACAAACAGGATGAAAAAGGGAAAAGCATGCCTCCTTCCCTCCCTTCTATTGTATGCTGGCTACCTGCCCTCAGGCAGGTGCAGCACTCACACTGCCAATCCCAGCACTAGACAATGAACCAGTCACAAATGCTAGACTCACCCACCTCCATGACAGCATGAAACTTGAGGGGCCATCTAAATATAAACCATAACAAAGACTTTGAACATTTGTTTTAGGCTCTTTCTGATTGGATCAAAACAGATGTTAGAGCTCTCTTCCCCCACCCATTACAGAAGTAATACCTTTCTAATGATTCTATCTATGTCCTCCCTGTCTATTATAGCATTTTTCTGTTGCAGTTGGTGATAGCATGAACTGTTGTTAGCCCTAAGTTAGCCACAGGAATCATTCAGCCTGCTCCTCTTTGTCAGTTCCTTCTTCAGCCTCAGGTGTCTCCACACATGCATTCCCTGTCAGTAGTCAGTCTGCAGGTAGTGAGTTTTTCTCTTTATAACTGTCTCCTTTCCATGTTGCTCTCTTCTTTTAACTATGCTATCTTGTGAATTCTTTGGTCTCCTTGACTCCTCAGCTGTGTATCCTTTACTTGGAAAAATCATCAAGCTCTATTCAGATTCTTCCTCCCTGTGTTACAGCCTAGAAATTCTTTCCCTACTTGTTTTCCTTCATCTCAGGGGTTACTTTCTGTATGGCCTGTTGCGTATTACTTAAAAAGTGTTATCTCATGTATGCTGTCCAGTTTTTTGTTATTCCATCTTGGCTAAAGTTGTAAGTCCCCATAAGTTTTTTAATTAAAAACATTTTATGAGTGATGCATACCTGTAATCTCAGCTATTTGAGTAACTGAGGCAGAAGGATCACAAGTTGGAGGATAGCCTGGGAAAGTTAATGAGACTCTGTCTCTAAATAAAAATTTGAAAAAGCGCTTGGGATGTAGCTCAGTAGTAGAATACATCTGACTTCAATCTCCAGTGCTAAAAAAACAGAAAGAAAGAGAGAGAAAGAAAGAAAGAAAGAAAGAGAGAGAGGAAGGAAGGAAGGAAGAAAGAAAGAAAGAAAGAAAGAAAGAAAGAAAGAAAGAAAGAAAGAAAGAAAGAAAGAAAGAAAGAAAAGAAAGAAGACAGAAAGGGAAGAAGAGAAATTTTATCCTATCTATGTAGCTATCATCTAGCTACACCTCATATAATTCATCACTTAAACTATTTTCAATCGTACTATTCAGTGGCATAGATACATTCCTTCTGTTTTGGTTACTAGTGAAAAAAACTTTATTTTTCTTCTAACCATTACTAAGCAGTGCCCAATTTACAGGCAAAAAACATGAAGCTTGGAAGTAACTTGCCCAAGTCTCAAAGTATTTTGTAGTATGGGTAGAATGACCTCCAGAGCTAGGCTATGGACTTCACTGAGAAAAAAGCCTGAAATCATAGTACCTTCACCTCACTGTAAAGTTTTTCACTGAATACAATTCTCGATCTGGAGCAGAAATCTTAGAAATCATCTGATCCAGACCCAAAGGACCAGATTCACCTGGTTACCAGAGAAAACTCTGAACTTGGGGTCAGATCAGTATCTAAGTGGCAAGGTCTTTCTCACCCTGAGGCGGGACAGAACTGGGCCAGGAAGCCCACCCACCAAAGTGTAGCACAGGACAGGAGTGCATGCAGTGTCTGTATGCATGTGGGTCTGGTGAAACCTAGAGACCACAATTCATAGCCAGCCACTTGGAGTTAAATGTCAGCTTCATTTGCATTTCTGGCTTATCTTAAATTACAATTACAAATCTTTGAAATCCCAGTTTAACTTCTTACCATTTCAGACTGGCAGACTAGCAGCAATTGATCCAGTATGTCAGGGATTTTTAACATCAAGGTGTCGATCCTTTTTCTGTGCACAAACAAAAACAAGACTCTTGTCTCAGAAATATTGTAGAAACCTCTTGGCAAAGGCTGTGGGTCGTTTACTCCCAACCTTTCACAAGAAAGCCCTGGAAGTGCATTCCTTTGTATGATTTCAGTCTGTGCCTAATGCACTTTCAGAATCACAAGTGGATTTTTATTAGCCATTTCACCCTAGCAATCTATGAAGCTTAGAACAGTCTATAGAACCTTATTTTGTAGGAAGGCGTATCAAGGCCAAGGGACATTCACTCTCACACAGCTTCCCTCATCAACCTGAGACATTTTGAGGTCACAGACATCCCCTGCCTCCAAGTTTTCCTGGCTTTTTCTGTAATTCTTTGTTTGCTCTAGAGGTATATAGAGCTGTCTCTTTCTGTTGGGCTTTTGATTCCCTTCCATGTCCTGGACATTGTATTAGTCAGCCCTTCATTACTATAATGAAATACCTGAAGCAACTCTCTTGGTAAAGAGAAAAGTTTTAGTTAGCTCATGGGAATTCAAGGATATAGTGCCTGAATTGGCTCAGTTCTGAATGCCACCTCATAGAAATGGTGGATGGAGATATGAGGAGTATGGGTTAGAAAGAATGATCACATCTCAAAACCAGAAGCAGAGAGGTTGAGTAGGGCCAAACTCAGGCTTTATCACACACTCTTAGAAATACCAAAGAATGACACCTTCTTCTGTGGTCATGGTCCCAGTGACCTGAAGATCACCCACTCAGCCCCCTTCCCTAAGGTTTCACCACCTCCCAATAGCACTCTTGGAGACCAAGCTTTTAATCACAATAGGACTTTCTGGGGACACTCAAGCCACATCCAGTCCCAGCAAATATGAGACAAAACATGCATTCAGCTGTGGTTCTCAACCCTTATCACTGTCACATTATCTTCAAATAGCTGCAGTGTGTGGCTTCCAAACTGAAGGCTGAGGACTTTTCAGCAATGGTGTGAATGAAGTGAGTAGGCCTCATTCTACCTCTGTTACTTAGCATAGAGTCCACATAAGAGTTCAGTCCAAAAGAGACTCCAGACACACAACTACTATCAAATAGCCCAAACTTTCCAGAGAATAAAGTAAGAACTATTTGGTAAAAACAATTATTCAAAAAGATCTGGGTATTGGCAGTTCTGAGAAATGAACTTCTCCAGTGAACAGAAGTTCATGGTTGTCTTGACACTTTGGCGATGCTGAGAGGTGAGATCTGATCTCATCTGTGAAGGGTAAAGGAGAAGCTGAAGAGCTTTGCAGTCGTCACGCTGAACAGTGGCTCTTTCCTGAAATGGAGGGCTGAGGGACAGCAGGGAGAGAAGGCCTCACTCATGGTTAGGAAAGGGAACCAGCCAGGAGACAGTGGCATTTCCAGAACATGTGGAGCCATGGTCAGCCTGATGGGTGTGTGACCTCCATATTTCCAGAAGAACTAGTGCTTGGTTTAACGTGTTGCTCGCCATCTTGAAATTATTCACCGTTTTTGAATAAGAGACACTGAATTTTCCTTCATTCATCGCTGCAGGGATAATATGTAAGTATACTTTAAAATAAAACAAAGAATAACTAGTACAACACAAAAAAAGAAAGGAAAAGAATCAACTCTATGTGGAACAGCTTTCTTTATTCTTTAAGTAGTTTGAGGTTGGTTAAATGTTTTAGTCTGTGTAGACTGCTATAACAAAATACCATAGACCAGATAGTTACAAACAATAGAAATTTATTTCTCACAGTTCCAGAGGCTGAGAAGTCTAAGATCAAAGAGCTGGCAGATTTGCTGCCTGGTAAGTGTCTGTATCCTAGTTCTTAGATGACATTTCTTGCTGTGTCTTCACAGGCTGACAGGGCCTCTCTTGGGCCTCCTTTATTTATAAGGGCACAAATCCTATTCATAAGGGCACCACCCTCATGACCTAATTGCTTCCCCCAAAGCCCCACCTTCTAATACCATCACCTTGGGACTTGGGATTTCAACATCATATGAATTTTAGTGTCACACCAACATTCAGACCATTCATTATCTTGACTGATCCTTTAGATTTTTAACAATCAACAATTTTAAAGGAAGAACAAATGCCAATGTGAAAGATTGTATCAAAACTTAATAATTTAGTAAAGCAGCCATGATTAAAATTTGTGGTTTCAAAATAAAGCCACGACACTTCACAATGTGTACTAAAGATTTTAAATTTGGACACAGATAAAACCTTGAAGTGGTCACACAGAATGAAGTCACTGAAGTTCTGTGTTTTTGTTGTTGCAATCACGGAGCCATCGTTATTTCAAATCACTGTTTCTTTCAAATTTCTGTTTAAATACAACCATCTGTGGTACCATAATGGGTGGGGATATGAACTGGGCCCTAAGTCAACTTGAGTAATTTTAAGCCACCATAAATTTAATCTTAGGGCCATGGTTTTAGCTCAGTGGCACAAGCACCTGCCAGGCAAGTGTGAGGCTATGAGTTCAATCGCCAGTAACCCCCCCCAAAAAAAATTTAATATTAAAAAGAATCTCAGTAGTTATTCCATTAGTGTGCTGTAGTAGAGTAGCTGCGTAACTGGGAGTTTCCAAATGAACTGTCACATAGAGTGTAGTTTATGTCAGAGGGTAGGTAATAAAAATGCACTAATTTAAAGGTTATGTACAGCTCATTAAAATGCCAAACAAACACAGCAAAGTGTTTAGAACTTGGACCAAAAACATGTTGCTGAAAAGTATCTATCACTGACAATGTTTAGTAATGCCGACACATGGTGCTAATAAAAAACAGACGAACTTGAGTAAATTTTCATCCTTGTTTTAAATTCTCCACAGAGACTGCACCCTTTGATTACCTTCATGCAGGCAGATGTGTATCATAGGTAGAAGATGCCCTTCTTTCTATTTTGCATCAAAATTCATAAGCCTATTTTATTTAAAAATGTAATAATAGCCAGTATTGCTAAAAGTTCAGAGATGCTGCTGAAAATACAATCTTTTGGCAGAACAATGTGCTGAAATGCATGTCCTTTGGTCTAGGAATCTTGCTTCAAGGATTTTAGTCTAAATAGATGGTCCATGGGTATATTTAAAGATTTAGTAGTAAAACAAAAGTACAAAATAAAAAGTTTTATCAGTGAAGATATTAATTAGAACATCACAACAGTAACTGGAAATAAATTAGTTACAGAAGTGGAGGTAGTGCCTGCAGTAGAATAAGTAGTAGCCATTTAAGACAGGGTCTTTTACTTTTTTTTTTGGTGGTACCAGGGATTGAACTCACAATCTTGCGCTTGTCTGGCAGGCATTTATACCACTGAGCCAAATCCCTGGCCCTAGTAGCCATTCAAAACAGTCTTGGCTAAGAGTATCAGTGCTATGGAAAGAATTTTATAATATATTCTTAATTGAAACAATCAGGTTGAAAAACACAATATATATCAGATGCCCTCCCTTGTTTTAAATAAGAAAATGCATATCATTAGTGCACAACACCCACATCCCAGCTGTAGCACAAGTACAGTATGGTTATGTTTTCTTTTATATTCAAATTAGAATGATTCCAGGTTTCAACTCCCAAATACCATTCCAAATTCAATTGCTTTCCAATTCCCATCCAAGGTCATTCTAGAAAGTGCCAGGGAAGGGGCAGCAGCTCAGCAACTTGACCGGCTTGTTTTGGTTTCCTCCAGCAGCCATTTCTGAGCCTCCAGGTTCCACGCCTAACACACATACACCCAGCCCTCCTCCAGTCCTAATGAGGTCAGGAGACCTTCCCTGACCCAAGAGCTGACCCTCACACCCACCCAGGGTGACTAAAAGACACAAGGACATTTTCTTCAGGGGAGTGCCTTCCCAAGAGATACCCCACTACTGCATGCATAAGGGCACCTATGGTTGAGTTTGACCCCTCTGGTGTAGGAAAAACAAAAACAGCAGTTGTGAGCCCAATTGTCAAGGGCAGTTACTTCACTGTAAATGACACAAGACAGAGAATCCCAACAGTCCACCCCAAATCTGTGTTTAGATAAAAACTGTTTCTCTAACTCATGAAAAACACACTCAGAGTAAAGAATAGCCCTGTTTCCATCCATAACTGTGTCACTGGTGAGACTAAACAACTGAGGTCATGGTTATTGTGATCTTGCCTTTTCCTCTCAGTGTCTTTTACATTTGTGTGACTATGATTGAGACTTTTTCTAAAAACAACAGAAGTCTACTCTAAGGGATGAATGAGGTCTCTACCTCCAGAAATTACACCTTGTCAACACATTTTAAATATGATTTCTCCAGTTACAAACTTCCATGTGGACAGGAACATCCCTAGAAGTCAACTTACCACCAAAGGTGTGTGTGCATTGTATTAAAGACTGATCACAAGAGTACAGAAACATAAACTGTAGCTAACACAAGGTAATGAAATCATGGACAGTGTAAGTTTTCTTCTATCCATAGTTTGGGTTTCTTTCTCCTGATATTTTAAGAATTATGAAAAGAGCGGCCCCTGAGATCCCACCACAGCCATGCTGGAACCCAGGAGGCTGCACAAAGAAGCAATTCGCCCGCCCTCTTGGTGAGCACCTTCCTCGGGAGTGAGCCAGGAGCAGGCCCAGTAGTGTTTCCTGTGATCCTACAGGTGTGTGGGCTTGGAATCCAACATCCCTCCGCCCCCCGTTAGCAACTGGGGACAGAGGTCTGAGCATCTCTTGGCAGGATGACTGTATGCAATATAGCAAATACCGGGGTCTCTATCTTCTCATTGAAAGCAAATATTGATTTCAGTTTTGATTCATTATGATTAATTGCTTTACTCTTTTCAACATTCTCTTTTGATTGATTTTACAATGTTCTGTCTTTGGTTTGATTTTGCTATACCTAATTGACTAGACAACGATTATGAAGATAATGAGAGACACTATAGTACCTATTGCTGTTATCCTGGTAACCTGCTGTGATGTTCTGTACCAAATTCACTGCACCATCTTGATCAGCTTTGTTCTGTCTTGTTCTGTTGTATTTCTTCTACCTTCAGAATAAAATTTAAAAAAAAAATTATGTGGATCAGGCACAAAGCACCCAGCCAAAGTTGAGTCTAGTGTTTTTTGTTGGCTTAAGACCCTCATGTTTGATGTTCTCTTCCCTTAGTCTTCCTCCTAAAAATGTCATTAACAAAGGGCTTGGTTAGTTGTACTTTGTTATGTGTTTTATATGTTTTACAGACAGTTGCTCTTAAGTTGGGCAGTGGCAAAGAGGCAGATGGGGTCTACTTCATCCTAGACAACAGCCTGACCAGAGGGCTGGATTGAAAGTCAAAAAAGGTATTCATTTAAAACAGTGTCAGTTGGAATCTGAAGAGTTTGTCATAAGAAAACATTTGTTTTGGCAACTAGTTTAATTTAGTGATATTTATTTAAAATCACCCTAGTTTTCAAGCCACAGGCGCACCTTTGATTAACTTGTCTGTCGCTCACTTTTTAGAATCAAATCTGATTTTTTAAAGTTTGTTAACTTTAATTTTAAAACTTTAAAGCAATTGTTTTTCTCTGTGCTTGAGCAGCTTCCCATCTGTCAGGTGGCGAATTGGGCTGATGCTTTTAAAAACATTTTTTTTTAAATTTCAAATTACCAAAGAAATACATATTCATTGATAAAAAGATGATAAATACAGCAGAGCCCAAAGAAAAATACTCATCCAAAATCCCACCCTGCTGTTCATGAGAAAACTGCTCATTTGTAGTATGTACCTGCAGTCTAACACACACGCACACACAAACACATATACACAGACCCACGTATATGCAAGCATTCTTACCAGACATGTTCACAAGTGGACATTTATAGCATTGTCTTGGCTACACTATTTTGGGGCTGGGGATTTAACTCAGTGGCTCAAGTGCTTGCCTGGTAAGTGTAAGGTCATGAGTTTGATCCCTGGTACCAAAAAAAAAAGTCACTATTTTGTAATCTGCATGTTGTCACTTTGCAGTGTATTGTAAACATATACTTTTAGATGTTCTATTTAATATATTTTTAAACTCATTGTTAGTCACCTAAATGATTTTTAATTATTTGCCATCATAACGAATGCTTCTGGGTACATTTTTATTGCATATTTCCTATTTACTTAAAGTAATTTCTTTAGCTAGAATTGCTAAAGCAAAGGAAATACATGTTTCAAATTTTTTCATACATATTGACAAATATCCTTCCAAAAGTATGCTAACATACCCTTCTTTCAGCCAAGTAAAAGCATTGGTTTCCCACTAACACACCACAGTGCTAGGTATGCTAATGCAGTCTGTCCTTCATATCACCAGGCTCCACCTCTACAGATTCAACCAACCACGGATCAAAAATATCTGAGAAAACAATTACATCTACAATGGCATATAGACATTTTGCTTGTCATCATTCTTTAAACAATTCATTTAACAGTGACATAATATTTATATTATACCAGATATAAGGAATCTAGAGATGATTTACAGCATATGGGAAGATGTGTGTAAGTTATATGTAAATACTATGCCATTTTATATAACAGAATTGAGCACCTGTGGGTTTTGGTATCCAAGGTGGATCCTGGAATTGATCTGTTGTGGATATCCAGTGACGACTGTATTTTAAGATGTCCTTGGCTAACAGACTAAAATACATATCTTAAGATACAATTCTGACTAATTGGCTTTAGGAAGGGAAATACAGAGTATCAGAGGTGGAAGGAACAGCATGTATCTGTTTCTGTCCCAGATGTTTGAAGCTGTGTCTCTATTCAACATCTTCATTGTATTACTGTATGAACACAACAAACTTGGGCACAGCCAGAAGGTTTCAATAACAAAGATGTGTGTGTGGATATGTGTGTGTGTGTGCATGTATATGCATGCGTGCATGTGTGTATATACAGATGTATATCCCAAATCCCAATTTTGTTAAAATATGCACATGTTTATGTACTCATGCTCATACATACTTTCTCCACCCAAAGACATAAAAATCATAAGTCAAAATGTCAACATTGGTTATCTTTGGGAGGAGGGAATACGGAAGATTTTCATTTACTTCCTTATGTTTTCAAATGTTTTCAAATTTTCTAGAATGATTAGCCATTGCTTTTGAAAATGTATACTACAACCAAATAATAAATGTGAATCTTTCTTAACATAAATTTTACTTGCATGTTGGAAGTTTGCAACATGATATGTTGTGTTGCCTTTCCCCCCCCCCCCCGCAGGTGTTCTGGGCAGTAGTTTACTACCTGCTATTGCTTATCCGCTCTGCCCACTTTCCTAACTGCAAGGTTCTTACATTTGGATATCAGTATGGGAAGCAGTAGACTAAATCATCAGAAGATCCAAATACTAGAACTAGCCTGGAACTAAACATCTGAAACAAATCTCTGAGTACCAGCCACCTCATCTTTAATTAAGAAATTAGGGATGGGATTTGGCTTTAATTCAAACATTAACAATACTACAGTGGGGCACTGGAGAGAATATTTTGAAAGTTTAGTCCAGAATTGAATATGGATGGTTGAAAAGACTGCTGTGATTGACTAGTAATGTCTGATCAGAAAGAAATGCAATGATTGATTATTAATGTCTGGCACAGAATGGAAATCCTGTATCTATATGCAATCTAATTACCATTCTTAGGAAAGGCATCTCTAATACCCCTTTTAATTCTTAAATTATACTTTCTTATGCTTTTTCATTTATCTTGCTTTTCCATGTTGCATTTTCTCCTCTCTTAACACATCTTTTTAAAGATTATCAAAATTTAAATTGATGACCAAATTAGATTTGATAAGTATTTGCTCAAATTTGATAACTATTTGATCTAAGAAATGTAAAGGAAAATAGGATTTGATTCTTTCCCCCTAAGGAGCCCCTGATCTTGGAGGTGCTGGAGTATGGAACACAAAACTACATTTCACCAAAAGATTTCTGTAAATGCTAAAGGAGGCTCAGCCTAGTGGTGATGGCTAAGGGGTTTATTCTCAAAACAGACAGAGCAGCAGTGACTCAAGTATACTGGAAGGAATGGCCACCATGCAGAAGAGGGAAGTGTATCAGTGAGTGAGTCTTGGACTGGCTCATTGCATCCTTGCATGTTATCCAGTTCTGCTTTCCCAGTGTCTTCTTGTCTCTGTGTGATGCTAGGAGTCAAGGAGATGGGTGATTGTGTATCAGGATGAGCCTCTGCTGTCTTGCTGCCCTTGCTGGTAACACACAGCAGCAGGTCACCAGGAATAGGGTCTATGTGAACAGGTGGCAGCGGCATTCTTTTAGGGTGCAGTCACTGACGTTAACTTAGATACCCTCTCCCTCCATCCCAAGAATGCTGAGCCCAGATGTAGGGACACCTGCCCTCTGAACAGGTGTTCAAAAAGAGGAACAGTAAAGGCAAAGCTTTCACTGGGAGTTGGATCTGGGCTTGTAACACTGGATGCTTTCTTGCTTTTGACAATGGTGTTGATCCTAAGTATGTAAACCTTGCAGAGGGACATATTTTTACTTAACAGAAGGATTAGAAATTCCTAGTTCATAAAAGTATCTGAAATGGGGACTTGGAACTCTCATGGGAAATAGATCCCAATATCCTCAAAGGTCTCTTCAACCCTGAAGATCTTTGTCTCCCTCCCTGCAAAGTGCCCCCTTTGAAACCAGGCCATCACGCATCCTGTCACCTGACATCGCTATGTTTGTATGAGGTATCATAAGGCTACCTGCCTTCCAACCCCAGCTGCACACCAGCCATGAAATCTTCAACAAATGAATAAATCTTTCTGTCTGTTTCTTCATTTACTAAGTGAGTATAGTACTACTACTCACTTCCTGAGGATTAAATGAGCTTCTAGGCCTTCAATGGGTAATGAAAGCAGGGGTGGGAGAAATGGAAATCATTATACTCCAAAAGGAAAAAAAAGAAAGAAAGAAAAGAACCCCTGAAAATGGAGAGTTCTTAAATTTTTAAAATGTTTTAAAACTGATTCTAATAAATTAAAATTTAAATACTCATGGTTGCCTTTTGTTTTAGAATTCTTAGAAAGATCTGAAAATATTCTGTGCTGCTGTTGCCCAAGATGTCTTTCTTCAGCTGGCTTCTTTTCTGAAGATATCGCAGTGGACACAGTTGCCCCTTCCCACCCTGCACCCACAAATATTGAGAAACACAGTGAGGAGAACTGGTGAGAGAAGAAAGGAGAGGATAGGCTGGACAAACGGGCTTTACTGGAGATGTGGAGAATGGGGGCCATGTAGATTACAGATTGCTGTTGGGAGCCAGGAAGCTGTGTTCTGGTCACAGACCAACCGTAGGCCTTGGGCAAGTCACGTGACATGTCAGGTTTTCCTCTTCTCTGAAAAATGGGGAGGGGATCTGCGATAGATGACACCTGAGGCTTCCAGTGGAGATATTCCGGGAAATGGTAAGACTGAAAAGTAAGTCACTAATTGATTTCTGGGAAACTGAAGGAAGGAGACTTCTACTGTGGGAATATTTTTGAGCAAGTTTGGAGACAGGACAGAGGGTCAAGTGACATGAAAACCAGGGTGCCTTAGGACAGCGTTAAGCCTGGGTATTTGGACAGCTCTGTTTCCAGTTGTCCCTGTGACCTAGAGACTGCCACTCAGGTTGCAAGGCAGAAAATGGCGATGGAAACTGTGTCCTCTTCCCAGCTTCACAGGACTGTGCCGTTACCATGGTGATGGCGAGGGGATGTGATGTGTGCCTTTGTGCCTCCACAACCTCCTTCTTTGTTCTCATCCCAACTATAGGTACTACCTCTGGGGCTGGAAGAAAAGGCCCAAGTAGGGGATTTCTGTGTTTGTTTGACTCACCTCAGGAGCAAATCTCTTTCGCCCCTACCATTCCTTCTATCCTACAAGGGATTCAGTTTCCTGACTATAAGTTCTGAGGCATTTGGATCCTATTTCTTGAGGGAAGTAAAGACCAAAACCTTTGATATATAAGACCCACTAAATGAGAACAGAATAGTGTGGTCTGTTCCTTTGTTCTGTCTCTGACAGTGGTAGCAAGAAACGCTTTCAGGGGAGAACACAGTTGCCTCTGGTGAAGTCAATTTCTAAAGGTTAGGGATGTGAGCCTCTTTGACTTGCCCCATAATAACTCATTCTAGCTTTATCATTCATGTGAGCTCCTCTAAGCCTGTCTGGAACTTATTTATTCTTTCAGCCTTTATTGGATTCCAAGGGGTAGAAGCAACCCCAGAGACTTGTGGTTGAGTTGTGCCTTCATCAGTCAACTGTGGCCTCCAATGGAGAAGTAATATTCTCTGTAGAAAATTCTCTGCTGGGGTTTTTTCCATGACTCTGCCACTAAACTTCTATGACCCTGAGCAAAGTCCTTATATGTCTCTGTGTCTGGGTTTGCTAACCTGGAAGACAGGAGCAGGAGCATGTCATCCCTCCAGTTCATGGGGTGGCTGCCTTCTGAAGGCCAGACTGTACCCAGTTCATAATGATGGCTGGACATGGCTCCTGGCACATCACAGCAGTTCAGTGGGTGGCTGTCAAGTGGAAGATATAAGTGGAGACAACTTTAGCAGTGATAGTCCTGTACTAGTTGGAACTCCTGGTGTTAAGTGAGCAGCACCAACTGGGATTAACTTGTGCAAATACAGAGAATATCCAGCTGTGAATCCCAGGAGCAGAGCTGCTATAAGTAGATCCCATGGGCTCCCAAAAATTATCTGGGCAGAAACCACTGGAGTCAAAAATAATTTTGCTTGTGTAGGGCCCACACTTTGGCAGGAAAGATACTGAATAAAGATATCTGGGTTTCTCATCCTGCCCTCTCTTTCCAAGTTCATTGACCTTGAATGAGTTATTGTTTTCTAAGCTCTGGCTGTTAGTTCTGCACAACAGGAAGGAGAACACTTGGTTGGCATGGGGTATGCTATGGTCTGAATGCTGTGTCTTTCCCAAATCCAGGTCAAAATCTTTACCCCTCAGGTACTAAGAAATGAGGCCTTTGGGAATAATTAAGTTATAAAGGAAGACCCCCTCATTTGTCTGATTAATGCCTTTGAAAAAAAGCCCAAGAGAGCTCCTTTGCCCCTTTTACCATGTGAGGACACTGAGAAAGTGCCATCTATGAACAAAGAAAGTGGGCCCCCATCAGGCAGTGAACCTTCTGGTGCCTTGACCTTGAATTTCCCAGCTGGAGGACCATGAGAAACAAATCTCTGTTGTTTATAAACTATTGAGTCTATAGTATTTTGTTCTAGAGTACTGAGTCAAAGTGGTTGAAAAGTATAAAAGGGAAAACATGAAAAATTAATTACCAGTCTTAAAATGTACCTTCAGCACAGGGTGGGTGGCAGGTACCTTATAGTTTTAAATAAACATCAAAGCCTAATTCGCTTTGCATGGATTCATTTTGGAAGAATGTTCAAAACATGCCTTTGCAAAATCTATTCTTGTGCTGACTTACACCTAGTCCTTATTGAACTCTTTACATGGAATATTAATCCTTACTAGACTCAGTGTCATAGATATTAGTGTCATCCCCATTTTAAAGAGGAGGACACTGAAACTTTGTGAAATCCATAGCTTCACCAATGAGCAAGATGGTAGGGAGTGGAGGAAGGAGGACAAAACTGAGGTCTCACTGAACACCTAGCATGAGCTATGTCTTAGAGGCCATCATTGCATCAAGGTTGTCCTCATCTGGTGTGTAACAGCTGAATGAGGCTGAGATTGTAGATCCAATGACTCCATCTTACTGATGTTCAGAGGAGACAGCACTAAGTCCCAGCTTTCTAACTTCCATTATGTAGCTGTCAGAGTTCTTAAAAGGAAGCCTCAGAAATGTAAAGCAAAGGAATGTGTTTTATTATTTTGTGTGCTGCTAGAACAGAATACTCAAGACTAGGGTAATTTATAGTGAATAAAAATGTATTCATCTTCATGGAGGTGGAAATCAGAAAGTCCAAGATGGAGGAGTTATATTCAGTGAAGTTCTCCTTGCTCCTATCATCTCATAGTGGAAAGTAGAGGTAAAACAAATCATGAGAGAGTGAGCAAGAGAGTAACAGGGGGCTTAACTGGCTTTATAACAAGCCTAGCTTCATGATAATGACCTCATTTCATAATAATGGCATTAATTCATTCATGACTACAGAGCCTTCATGACCTAATCACTTCATTAGGTCTCGTCTTCCAACACTTGTGCATTAGGCATTAAGTTGTAAAAGCATGAACTTTGGGAGACATATCAAACCATAGGGAGATAAATTCAAAGACAGCTGAAGAGGCAGGAGACCCAGTTGAATTGCACACACAGGAGCAATGTCCGAGTCATACTACAGCTTTGGTTTGTAGGACAGTGTCTTGGCTACAGATAAGCACCATCTACAAAAGCTGGCATCACTAACACCACCAGCATGAATACCATCCTCAGCATGGATACAATCCTAGCCCCATTAACACCATCTTTCTGTGTCTTGTATTGTTCTTGTTTCCTCATGTTGCTAGCCCTAGATTCAAACTCTGGGTTGAAACATCTCTACATATGATGAGTTGAACCAATGTTGTACACCCCTGTCATAGCTGCAAGGGAGTCTGGGAGACTGGAAATTTCAGCTACTACAATGGGAAGCAATGGTACTACCAGATAGACAAAAATGGTATTGAGTCCAAACTCTGAAAAGGATCTTTAAGGTCTTTGATTTCAAAAATAATGTTCCTGAAACACTGAATGTGATTAAACGACATTTTGGGAAAGACTGGCTTACTCTCTTATGCTAGCTTTAAGAAGCTTAAAACAAATACCATGAGTCCCCTACTTGTTTCTGGTGAGGGAGTGCAGCACATGTCCTCCACTGGGTTTTCTGAAGCCTGTTTTCAGCTCAGCTCCTCTGGGAGGAGAATCTGCAGAGTCTGTACTGGGTCTGATTCATGGGCATATGGTGCTGTGTCATTTTGTTGCAACATAAATAAAAATATTTGACATGAAAACTTAAGGGATGGAGGCTTCTGGAGCCCCCACACTCTATCAGCTGCTGCAAGCTGTGAAAGGAAAGATGTGTCTGATGCCCAGACTGCCTCCGTGGGAAGCTGCTGGGGAGGCGGCCTCTCCTTGGCTGCTTGTTGGTGGTCTTTCTCCTTATGCCTCCTCCTGTCCCAGTCTTGTCTCCCAAAAAAATTGGGCTTGTCTTAGTAAGGAAAAAAATCACAAGATGCTAGGTCTCATAAGGAGGAGTCAGAATTGAAGTATGAACCTCAACATCTGAGGAAGCCAGGACTGCTCATGGGTCTGGGGGTCTTCTCCAGTGACCAGATGGATTATGAACTCTGCTGTGGCTCAACTTGGCTTCAGATGATGTCATAGAGTATCCTTTCAGAGGAACTTTTGGCCCACTTATTGAAATATTTAAATAAACTCATTTGTATGGAATCTACATGTTATTAAAAGACTCCTTCATCAGATATTTCATTTACTGCTTCCCCCAAATTGGTTGGGAATCATTAGCCCCTGTTATAAATGGGCAAGCACCACACACAGTGAAGTGATTACCCCTACTAGATGGCTGGTTGATGCTGCAGACTGGGACAGTCTTCCTGACTTTCAGGCCACAGTTGTTCAAGATCAGAGATTTTGAATCAGAAGGAAACTTAGAATTCCCCCCATTTTACAATGGAGAAAACTGTGGGTTAGACTAGTCCAATCACATAGAATGTTTGTCACAGGTAGTTAGTGGCCAGATGGAGACTTGAATCAGCAGAGTGTGACTTTGAGAATTGGAGAAACTCCAGTCTGCCCTTGCTTCCTTCCCAGCCAGCCTACCCAATAAAACAGGCATGGTGGCATCCATGGGGCAGAATTGCTTTAATAGTACACAAAGTAGACTATGAAAATGTTGAGCTCCTCAAGCAGGATTTCACACACAGTAGGACTGTCATACATACTACTTTCTCTCTTCCCAGCCATTCTGGTCACCTATCTAGGCCCTGGCAGCTGACTCATTAGAATGTCTGCGATGTTGGAGATGTTGTCTGTCTCCTGCCTTGTGGGGGCCTGGCAGGTCAACTCCCTCATTAACCACAATGACTTTGATGGAGTGCCAGCTTGTCATTCTAAAAATATCACATTATTAGGATCTAATAGTTTCCCTCAGTCACAACCCACGAAGCTATCCTCAAAACAGCCAGATAACTGAGATTTTTCCTCCCATGTCATACATGCCAAGATTTTATAAGCAGTGATTGCCATCTTTATTTTTTCCAGTTTCTCATTTTCAAGAGTTATTTATGCATACGTCTTGCAAATATGTGTCTCCTGCATTTCCAGGTTGGTGACTTGAATAAGTGTCCCTCTTCCCTCCCTCCCACTCTTGGTTTTTGGCTCTGTAATATCTCATTGTATTCTAAAGAGCTATCTGCAACACAGGGTACCACAGATGCAATTAAATCTGCTTCTGTAGCAACATTGCTCTTAAGCAAAATATATTGATCGTCAAAGCTTTGGACCCACTTTAATCAAGTAATCTAAACAAGGCTGAAGCTTCAAAAGCTGAGCAATATGCTCGGCTTCAAAGTGCTTACTTATACACTGAATTAATTTATCCGGGATGTACTAATGCTCCTCTCAACCCCATGGATTATAATGTTAGAGGTTGCAATCAGGGCTCTGATAATATTCCCAAAGCCTGGCTTCTATTGATTGTCATGTGAAAAGACACAAAGGGGAGCAGAGGGGAGAGGAGGAGGGAACAAAAAGATGGGGGTTGATCCAGTAAGACTGAAACACCCAGGTCCACTTAAGCCCTGGTGGACAATGGAGGACTTGTGCTCAGCCCCTGCCCCTGGGCTGGTTTGGTCTTGGACTGGGAGGATGGTGTGTGTGTGTGTGTGTGTGTGTGTGTGTGTGTGTAGAGAGTTGCTGCGTTAACTAGAGGATAGCTTCAGGCAGCATCAGCTGCAACTCTGAGGTGGAAGCCAGAGAGAAATGGCTTGCATGTCACAGAGAGAGAGGGGGGACTTGGACTTCTGCTTTGAGGTCAAGCTGGCAGTCACTCTCTTCCAGACACTTACTTCTCCCTCATGTCCCTGGGGCACATGTACTTGATCTTGACCTTAATCCCTGGCTTTTAAGTGGGGGTCCTAATCACCTCTCAGATCTGGGACCTGTGACCTCAGTATTCATTTGTACAGCAGTTTATTGAGCATGTGTTATGTGCCCAACATTATTCCAGGGCTTGGAGATACAGCAGTGGGTAGGAGGGACAAAAGACTTTGGCCTCATGGAATTGACTTTCTGCTGGTGTGAGGGGGAGTAAGACTAATATGCTGCCTATTTATCTACCCATTGTTTTGGCAAACGTCTGATGGTTAAATGTATTCTGGAAGAACAAGAAAGGAGAAGGGTATCAGTGTGGATTCAATTTTGAAATCCAGGAGGTTTCCCTGGGAAGATGACACTTGAGCATAGATTTGAGGGAGATGTGGGAAGGAACTACACAGAGTTCTGAAGGAAGTACAAGTGCAAAGATCCTGAGGTAAAGCATGTCTGGGATGTCTGAGGAGCAAGGAGACTGATATGGCTGAGACAGAGTAGAGGTGAAGAAAAAGAACAGGTTGATGGGAAGTCAGAGATAGTAGAGGCACCCAACAAGGCCACTGCCTATCGGTGTATTTAGTTCCTGTGGCAACAGTGGTTGGTTCAAGGATGAGACAGTCACATAAATATTAAGGATATAGGCTAAGTGACAGTCATTTTGTCACTACATGGAGCCCAAGGGTAAAGTCAAAATGGAGGACAGTGGTGCCCAGAGGATTCCAGAATCCTACTGAATCTGACAAGCTTATAATTCTTGGTCCTTTTTCTCTATGAAACCCAGTAAATCTTCCTTTTTACCTAAACTATTTGGATTTCTTAAATAAATATATCTTGAAAACATAAAAGTTCCACCTCTTGACACTGACTCTGGGGTAGAGCACGTAACTCAACCATCCATTTTTACTTTGAATGCTGCCTGGAGCCCCAGCCTGCCTCTCCTCACTCCCTAGAATGGGGTGGTCTGTAGGCATGAGGGGGCATCTTCTCCCTCCCTTTCTTCTTCTTTCAAAACACATAGGGAGTAGCAAGGATGGGGGATGGCAGAACTCTGGATCCCTTTTTGTTATGGCTGAAACACTTTGTCAACTTGAGAAGTTTGGAAGTTTAACTGAGAGACTCAGCAGGGAGCCAGGATCCTTAATTTGTAAATATCTTCATCCTGTGCAAGAGGAAGGCACAGAGATTTTGTAAGTGGTACTGGCCCTGGAGAAGATGGAGGTGTCTGTATACAATATAAGGGAGAAGAAGAGGCTCGTTTCCCCTATTTTTCTTTTTCTTTTCTTTTCTTTTTTTTTTTTTTTCTTTTTTTGCTCTGGCTGCTACCTTGAAGTGTTGCCCCCATGCCATGCCACCCTGCCTTAGAGCCAACTGATTATGGACTGAAACCTCCAAAAACTGTAAGCTAAATAAACCTTCTTTCCTTAATTTTGGGTGTTGGGTATTTTGTCCCAGTAATGAGAGAAAAGTAACCAAGACACTTTTCAAATTCTAGTTTGCTCTCTTCCAGTTCATCTCCCCAAATTGTTCAATCTTGTTGGCCCCGTTCTCCTTAAAAGGAAGGAGAAGGTACTAGCCTTTATTAAGGACTTATGAAGCCTGAGTTTGTACATACATTATTGTGTTTTTGCTCCTATATGAGGTAGATATTGGCAGCTCTGATATTGATCATATAGCACAATGGTATATACACCAGCAGCCTATTCATATGGTTGGTGCCCATGCCTACCTCCTGCTAAAGATTTTAGATATCAGTCTAAATATCTAAATTAGATATCAGTCTAAATATAAAGATTTTAAATATCTATTTGGATATTACTATCTCCTTATATGTCAGACGTCACCAGAGGTCCCTTGCCCTTTGAGATTCAAATCAATTGGGTTCAAACGCTACTCTTGATGCAGTTACAGGCCACCATGTTTCCTTCCATCACAAGAGGGTTTTATGGGGTGTGAGAGAGGTGGTTGATGTTTTCTTATTCCCTCCTGGATTCAAACTTTTCTATATTACCAAAGATTTTCTCTCTTCTCACAGTGCCGCTCTGTTCCTGATTGCATCATTTCTGTGTGGAATCCCTGCCCACCCCACCAGTGCATACCATTAACAAGGTTTATATAGAAGACTTTCTGACTGCTGGGAATACTGAAGTGGAAATACATCATTGCACTGCAGGTAAGAGTTTGAACAGCAAGTATGTCTGTTGACACGTATTTAGTCATTTCCAACCAGAGGATTCACTCTTGTACTGCCTTTCTCCTCCCAGATGCACTGCGAGTTGGAATTTCTTCTTCCAACTCTTTCATCCCCGCCTCTTGGGGTCTCTTTTTCCTACATTTTCCTCCTTCTTCTACTATTCAATTTCCAAGTACTTTTACAAAAGTCAAATGTGAGTTTTCTAGCTCTGCTTGGCTCCAGACTTATATGGGAGACTGTCAGTGTGTTTGCTTATCAGTGGGATCTTTACTAAAGTTCCTCTTGGGGCAGCACTGAGGACACTGCTTGATTTTGCACATTAGTGGGTTTTTTTTTTCTCCTGGGTACTGTGTGTGCTCTGAGAGGTATGGATTAGTGATGTCTCCCAATGTTGTAAACAATTCCATCATGTAGGAAGCAGATGCAGCTGCCATGGCCAACCTTGGTTCCCAAAATTGAATCTTTTTCTCTTTATTATATCCTTTTAAGTGAGAAAATGGATGCTCCATGAGCTTAGGTGGATAAATAATTTGTCCAGTGTAGCACAGCTGGTATCTAGGAGAAAGGGGATTTGAATCCAAGTACAGTAATGGCAGATTTATGTCATTCCCACTCCAGCAGAACAAATTCAATAAAAATTCATTGTATCCACCTGGATCCATCACACACATTCAGTAAACTTCTTTTATATAAAAGCACCAGGCCATGAAGGCTGCACAGGGAGAAGAAGATGGAAAATAAATGGTGCCTTCCCAGAAGGAATTCTTTCATTCCACAGGAAGATAAAACCAGATACTTCATAAATTAAAGTGAGAATCTGGGAAGTTCAAGGAATACTCTAAATGTCATTTACTGGCCTATGAAGATGCCCCATAGCAGTGTCATAAAATTGGGCTCTGGTAACGCTAGGTAAGTTATTTCCCTGCTCATCCTCTCATTTTTTTTTGTTTGTTTTTAGTCAGAGAATGAAGATAGTAATGATATTGCTTGTATAAGGTAAAATGTAACAGTACCTCTTGTGGATTGGCGAATGTAAAGTTCTTAGAATAGTGGTGCCATATAACTCATAGTTCTTATGTTTATTTGCCATATATTACTATAAAAAATACTGGAGGTGAGACAACTTATAAAGAGCAAGGGTTTATTTTGACTCACATTTGTGGAAGTTTTCATCCATGACTGATTGACCTCATCGCTTCAGGCAGCACACTGTGGCAGGAGTGTGTTCTACAGGAGGGTGGATCCCCTCATGCCCTGGACAGGAAAGAGACAGGAGGACATGGAGCTGGGGACCCACAATCCCCTTGGGGGGGGCACACCCCTAGTGACCCAAAGACATCTCTGTAGGTCCTACTTCTTAAAGTCTCTACTGCCTCCCCAAAGGACCAAGCTGGGGACTGAGCCTTTAATACATGAGCCCTTGCAGGCACTTACCTAATCATGGCAGTGTTACAGGCAGCTGAGCTAGTTAGAAATTTGGCAGTCAGACAGGGCTGGGCCCTCGAAGAAGCCAGCACAGAGGACCAGACGTCTGATGACCTTGGAGGAGACACATACTTCTTGCTGTGGGCCAGATTTTGGGACAGCAGGCAAAATACATGCAACCACACCCTTAAGCGTAATCCTTAGGGATTAAGTCTAGTTCACCTTGAGAAGCCAGGAGTCACCATCCCAACCATCTATAGGAAGAGTCACTGATCCATAAAGAATGCTCCCTTGCTACCTGACTCACTTCCCCACTTGTCCCTGATTTGGTCAATTTTACTTGAACAATTAAACTTACTGGTTGACCATAGCTCTGTCCCACCTCATGCCCATTTGAGTTCCCAGTTTTCCCACACTTTAGACCTGTCTCACCTCATGATTTTATTCTATAAAAATTCCTAGAAAAGACAGAGTCCCTGGCAACCCACTTGGGACCCCTTCTGTCTCTCTTAGACAGGAGCTTTCTTTCTTTCAATAAATATTTCTGCTCTTAACCTCCATTGTTCCTAAAATTCATTCTTCAATTTTAGAGAACACAAACTCGTACTGGACATATCAGGAATTTCATTCCCCTATATCACTGGTTTGATATTATTCCTGCTGTCTTCCAGTTGAAAGTTGAGAGTATGAAGAAAAGACTACTGGGACACCTTGTCTATAGAAAAGGTAGGTTTGATTTGAGTGTAGACTGTATTCAGGAGAGGATGATAAGGAAGACTCTTGACCAAAACTGCCAGTAAATCCACCAAAATCCATTCTTCTTATTTTCCATGGTGAAAGACTTGTGGTTGAACATAAGTTGTCCAGCTAGGAACAACATTTCCCACCTTCCCCTGCATTAGCAGTGGTAGAGTCATGTTGAAAAGTTCATACAGGTGTGGTGAATAGAAGAGAAAGAAGCCACTCCCAAGTTGATAGCTGAAGGCATGGCTCTCTCTCTTCTGTTTTCTTCCCCACTTTCATGTTAATGAAGAATTGAACAGATAGATAAGCAGGTCCCAGGGCAGTGCTTCTTTGTCTGTGCTAGAGAACTAGACTTCTGCTCCACTGTAATCTAAATCCACCATGGTACAAATTTTCGGTCTACAATCAATGAGATGAGTTTTCTGGGCATGTGCTTAGGTGTCACAGGGATGTCAAACTGTGGTAAAAGTTTCAAAGAGCATGCTGTCAATCTTACAGCCCAACTTAGATGAATTTTTACCATGAAGTTTATGGACAGGTACTGGTCTGCATCCACACTTCAAGTAGCACTGCCTCAGCAGGTGCAGAGATAAGATGCAAGTACAGAGTCCTGAGGGCTGTGTGGAGAAGAGTCACCTGCTGGCCTGGAATGCTCAGGTGCTTAAAATATAACACAGAAAATAAAAGCCATCTCCTTCAACCACTGTACCTCAGGACCGTTTTCTTAGGATGGTTAGCTTTACCCTGATACAGATAAGACATTGAACGTATTGGTAAGATGTGTTATGTACTTGTGCCAACTCCCCACAAGAAATGTAAACATTAGGCATTGCAAATATATACTAATAAAAACAAAATAAAAATTACAAAACAACAGCAAAGTAGGATTTCAAACCCAAAAATTACTCCCAAACTATAGGCATATTGGTTCCACTTGCTAGGGCAGTGCCACTGTCTTAGTCAAAATATCCAACACCTGCAATTTAAAAGAAATGAAGTTTATTTTGGCTCACAGTTTCAGTGGATTCAGTTCATGGGTATCTGGCTCTAAGGCAGAAACAACACGACACAATAGCATAGCAGTGGAAAACTGTTTACTGCATGATGAACAGGAAGCAGACAGAGAAGGGAAGAGCCAGGGGTGAGAATATACCCTTTTGAGTTACGATCCCAGTGATCTGCCTCTACCAACCAGGACCCACCTCCCCTGTGAGATTTTTTGGAGAGTGGCATTTTAGACCTGAACCATAGCAGCCATACTTCACATGACATTCTCGACTACCCACTGTACACTACACTGAAGTGTAATAACAAAGCCTCCATTTCTCTGCCAGCAGATCCCAGCAAGATAGGTTCTTAGTATGTCTTGGAATGATTTGAATCCAAGTAAATCCATATTTTGAGGCTAAAGGGAAACCACGGGTTTAAAAATTCTTTGATAAAAAGGACGGTAAGCATTTTTTAAGTTCATAAAACAGCTAGTTGAGAGAATATTGAGAGAAGGATCTAGGGACCCTTCTGAGGTCTAAGAGACCTTATGGGGCAGTAACCACAGCCTAACTTAGAAGAGAATCTGAAATGCCTCTGACACCCAGAGTCACGGAAGCCAGTTGAGTGACCTTGGGTAAGTCACGTGTCATGCTCTCTGTATAGGAGAATGTTATGATAACATTGCAGAGATAAGTTCCCTGAAAAGGTACAGAAAGACCTGCCTGCTCCCATGTGCCAGCCACAGCCTGGCAAACAGATGGCACATGCAAGCTGGGAGACTGGAGGAGAGTGAGCTTTTTACAAAGGAGCTGCCGGAGTGGGAAAACCCACAGTGATAGCCTGATAGCTAGCTAGCAGTGGGGTGAAGGAGGAGGGGAAGTGGCCATTACTTCCCATAAGCCTGAAGGGGAGAGAAGAAAGCAGGCGAAAGAGTCCAGGTTGGGCAACATCCAGGGCCCATCAGACAGGAATGGAGGTGGGGCCTCTGCAGGGAGTGGGCGGGGAGTAGACACGCTGACCTCCCTCTCTTCCACCCTCCTCTCTCCTGTTTCTTCCTTCCAGGGACCAAACTCAAGCATAGGTTGAGGCAAAGGGAGTCCATGGGTAGATCAGCCATGGGGTTCAGAGGAGGCTGGAGAATCAGGACAGAGAATCCAGTGGGGACCGTGACTGTACCTTCCAACCCCAGCCTATGGAAGCTGCTCAGCTTTCAGAAGCACTTTGTTTCATTTTTTTTTTTTTTCTGAAAGGAATTTATAGTCTCTGGATGCAACTGCAAGTGAGGAGGCCGCATGCTTCCTCCGAGGCACCACGTGACTGAAAATTGGACTTCTCCAATGCCAGGCATGCGGGTCTGCTCTCACCAGGGGCTGGAGGATGAGCAAATGATTCTTTCCGTGCTGGCCTCTCGCCAGCTCCAGCTCCACCTCTTTATCTCCTGTTCTCTGTTGTCCTTGTCTGAGAAGCCACCATCTGGCTGCAACCCGCCTAAGGAAGGTATTGGTGAGTTGGGGACCTGGGGTACATCCCCTGCTGCCTTAAGAGATGATTAGTGGCTGCTTGTTGGCAGATGTAGCTCCGTGGCATTTTAATATCCAAATGTCCCTCCTGCCTTATGAGGGAGACCACAGACTATTGAAGGCGTCTCACACAGAGAGGCCTGATTGCTGCGGCAATAATTTCCTTCAACAGCCATTAAGACACTCTGAATGTGTTTTTAGAAAAGAAAAACAAGAGCAAAGGTTGTGGGGTGAGGGGGCCAACTTCCTTTGTGTTCACAGGGTGAACTTTAACTAATCAGCTGGGATGTTAACGTCGAGGTTATTAGCACATTGCCAGCACCCACTTTTCATCCTTGGCTCAGCCTGTGGAGGACCCCAGTAAGCCAAGACCCCAAGAGTAAGCCCAGCCCTCCTTGAGGTACCTCACACCTGGGCTGCCCATTCACATCCTAGGTCGGAGAGTGAGGCCGACTCAAGTGCTTGAGCATGCGTGACCCTTCTCTGCCCTGCTCCTTCCCTCTGCAGGGTGGCCAGTGCTCCAGCCAGGGTCTGTTTCACACCTGGTGGTGGCCAGAACGTGCTTGCATGCTTCTGTGGCCCCTAACAAATGTATGGGGAGGGCTTCCACATGCCATGCCTGGCTCCAGAGCTGCAACTGCAGCAGGGTGAACCTGCAGGGTTCTGGCCATGACCACACAGAACAGGTAAAGCACAGGAACAGGTCCCGGAGGCCCACTGTGGGCCAGACACTAACCCTTCCTGTGCACATTTGGTCATGGCTGGGCCTTACTCAGGACAGTGACTGCTAATTGATCTGGAAGTATTTTAGCCTTTGACCAGCTGCCACAGTCAAATTTAACATGCCGGGGAAGAAGACACAGTGACTTGTCCCACGAGGAGCTGACCTTCATAGAAGAAAGAAGCAGTAGCCAACTCTTCTTTCTTGTCCTTACAGGAATGCTATCAAACCCTGCCAAAATATAGGGAGTTTCATTTTCTGTGCTGGGCCTATGTAGTCTTTTACAAATGATGAGTGAAGCAGCAGGCCCCAGGCACAGGGGGTCACTCCAGGAGCCCACTAGTCTTCCTAAGGCAGGAGTGAATGACCTCACTGTTTTGGCTGGCGGGTCATTGAGGCAGTTGTCACAGTATGCTCTCCCCTCCCCGCCAGGGGTGAGCAAAAGGGCTGACATGGAAGAACTGTCTCCACCAGTGGCTGTGTTCTGCTTCCTTTCCTTGCTCCTTTAAGGCTAAAATGATGGCTACGGTGCAATCCGACCACGACCCGCCAGCACTATGACCTGCCCTGCTGGCGTCTCACACCACTTGGTCTAAGGCAGCACTTTCCAGACAGGAGGTGGACTCTCGCCCCAACACACAGACCCTCATGGTTCCTCCCTTGAGAATCACAGTCACAGCTTGTGAGTTCGGTTTTGTCTCTGGAAAGGAAAAACTGTCATATACTAACTGTTACTGTTAGCAGCCCTGGTCCATAAACAGGGTTTTGCATTCTATAGAACCATCATCCAGCCTGGATTTCCACTCCCCTTAGTTCTGAGGATTGTTAATGCTCAGAACCAAGAAGGTGGAAATGTAAAGGAAAGATGAGTAGTAGCTGAGAGTGCAGATTATCATTGACAAAGATAAAGTGGTAGCATTATTTTTCTTATAAATTACCAAATATGCTCTTCTGGGTTACTCTTAGAGCAAGTCTGCCAAAAGTTGCCTTAAAATCTGTATGTGATGACATACTAGTAAAAAAGGAAAAATATACACCAAGGCATATAAACTGCGCAAGGAATAGCTGCATACACACATACAGAAAACTTGAAAGAATATATATGTTAGTTACAGCCTTCAGAATTTAGAGGCAGAAATAGCTTTCTCATCTTGGAGACAATTTGTATTTAGAAGCTCATCAGATTTCCCTCTTTGCTTTTGCTGCAGGGAAGCTCAGGATTAATTTCTTATTTTATTATTTTTTTAGACAGGGTCTCTCTATGCAATTCAAGCTTTCCTTGAGCTCACTTTATAGCCCAGGCTGGTCTTGAACTTCCAATGATCCTCCTGCCTCAGCCTCCCAAGTGCTGGAATTACAAAATGGTAGCATTAGACTTTGGTCAATATTTCTCAACCTTCACTGCAGGATGGAATCAATAAGCAGTTTTTTTTTTTTAATCCTAGAACCTAAGCTACACCCTAGACCAGTGACAGTGGCCTTTTTCGAACTCTCTGTGCAACAAACAGTTCACTGCAGCATGCATGCCATAGATACACCACCTCTGCTAGACCAAAGTAGAACGTGTGGAAAGAGGGGACCCAGGCACCTCACTTTTAAAGAGCCTTGAGTGATTCCAGTGTGATGTTGAGGCTTAGAACCAACACTCCAATTGGAATATCTGACTTTCCCTTATTTAAAGAAATCACATATTTTTATTTACATTTTCTTTACAATTAATTTTTCTTTATTTATTTTTGGTACCAGGGATGGAACTCACGATGCCACATTTACCAGACAAGTACTTGAGCCACTGAGCTAAGTCCCCAGCCCTTATTTATATGTAGTCTTTCCATTTGATTCTGTACACCAGTCTTAGTTACTTTCCTGGTTGCTGGGACAAAATACCCAACACCCACAACTTAAAGGAAGAGAGATTATCTCAGCTCACAGTCTGTAGAGATTTCAGTTCATAGTCCGGTGGTTCCAAGGCAGAGGAGAAATAACCCTCTGACATGGTGGCGGAAAGCAGAAAGAAAGATCAAGGAGGAAGGAGGGAGGTGGATCCTTCCGGGTCACACTTCCAGTAACCTACCTCCTCCCACCAGGCTTTACCTCCCAGCACCACAGTTAGCTATAAACTCACCCGGGCACTAATCCACTGATGGTGTCCTGTGCCTATGATCCAGTCACCTCAGAAGCCCCACTGAAGAGCCATGAGGCTGCAGAGGGACATCTAGATACAAAGCATAACCGCATTCTTGTAAATTGCCCAAGTCCTCTATGGAACAAGGTATGATGCAGCAAAAACAATAAACCACAGGACACGCGGGCTCTGTGGCTTCAGCTGAGAGACTGCTCGGTAGGTAGGAGCACACACTGTGGGGAAGGGGCCCTGAAACGTGGCCACAGGCCTGGGCCTGGGTCTCGGTCTGCCCGTAAGAGAAGTTCGAGTTTCTGTGTTAAAGAATATACTTTTCTTGGTTAAGAGCTTCCCTGATTGATATCCTCTTTGTATTTGTGGGTGGGAACAGAGCATGAAGCAATCAAATTCTGCAAGAAATACTTTCCAGAAACATGTTGATATATTTTTGTCTTAATCATCAGAGAAGTTGAACTTGACCTGCTAAATTAAGCTTGTGTGTAGGTCCAGGCCGCTGGGGAAGACAGAGCAGCCTTCCCCCAGGTATTCCATCTTACTAAGATGGACTGCGTGGTGACAGTTACCTCTCATTGGAACTGTGGTCACTGTTCCTGAGGATACCAGTTGTAGGACAGGGGAAAAGAGTGAGCAGTCCTTCCCTTCTACCCTGTGCCCCTTTGAACCTGCACCTTATAAATCTGACCCTGGTGCTGTTTAACCACCCCCTCACCTGGGTATACATAGAACTGGAGGGGTGGCAGGAAGCCTGGGTCTTGCCTTGAACCCCAGTTCAAATTCAAATGCTGATGGAGGCAGAGAACAGAAATATGTGACCAAAGGCTTGGGTGGAAGAGGACCAGGGAGTAGTGGAGACTGACGAAAAGGTGGAGAGAGCACTGGAGGGGTATTCAACATCAGACTAAAAGGCAGTGCTGGAAGAGTGGGCTGAGTGAGGTGTTTGAGGGGACAAGTGAGGTGCTGGGAAAGAAGACTCCAAGAGAGACGATGGTACATGAATAATTTCATCAAGCTTCAGATTTTGCATCTAAAGAAAAGGGCATCAACCTTCCCCTAACTCAGGTAGGACCTTAAACTCAGGAATCCTCATGCTCATGGAACACAAGCAGAACTGGGCAAGGGTGTGTGGGCAGAGACCCCAACAGCTGTTAGGAAAGGGAAGTAGGGTCACTCATTAGCACTAAGACCTCTGCCCTTGTTGTCAGCCCTGACAGCTCCTCCTTGGATTAGGACTGTCCCCTGACCTCATGAAGGACAACTCCCCACTGTAATCCACAAATCATGGTTGGAAGTGTCCAGGGCACCTGCAGAAATCAGGGCTCACACTGGTGGGAACAGAAGTTTCTGGAATTTGTGAGTCTGATGTTAACAGGCTCATTGCCCAGGAGACTATACAAGAGAACTTAAAAATAGCATTTTCTATAATTGTTTGAGTCTCTGGGTGTTTAGTAACCATGTCTGGCAGTCTATACCCAAGACAGACAGGCTGTGGGGAAAGCCATTGTTAAAATAAAATCATTAGCTTAATAGGCTTGATGAAAAGGGCGGTGAGATGGGAATTTCCTCTTGCAGTCTGTTCTCCACTCAAAACAGTTCCCAGAACCAGTAGGCCATGTTAATTATTGACTGAAATCCCCCAGTCTTTCTCTCAGTTTCTTCCCCCTTAGGGATCTAACAAACATTACTTCTGAAAATAGCTTGAAGTCCTAGAATTTGCATCGTCAGATGGGCCTCCCTGTCCCTTAACCCTGGAATGATTTATTTTACCATTTGTTTGGTTCCCTCATGACTACACACACACACCCACACCCACACCCACAGACACATGCACATGCACATGTGCAAACCAGTTTTGCCATATTCTAAAGGGAAGAAGTGGCAGCTAGTAAACTGAGGGCATGGAGCAGTGGAGACAGACAGCAAGGCCCAGTGCTCAGTGGTGTCAGCGTGCTGAAGATTTTGCAGGCTAAGGGTGACAACGCATCCTGAGCATGATGAACCTGAGCTACGCAACACCCGGGCCTCCCAACCCTCCCTGCAATGGATTCAACATGGCCAGAAAGTCTTTGTCTGCTCCTTTCCCTTCCCGAGAGAGTGGCGTTTCCACGAAGAGTGGTGATGTAGCTACAATCCCAGAAGGCTGGGAAGCTGAAGTAGGAGGCTTACAAGTTCAAACCCAGCCCGGGCAACTTTAATGAGACTCTGCCTCAACAGAAAAATAAGTGCTGGGGATGTAGCTCAATGCGAAAGCCCTGAGTTCATTCCCCCACGGTTGTAAACACACACACACACACACACACACACGAGTAGAATTTATTTTTCCTTCCTGACTGGTCCTGAGATGGCATTCGCCAAGTAGAAGTGGCAGTGTGCCAGTAATGAGGCTCACCCTTAATTGGTCCAGCAGTGTTTTAGTTCAAGCTGCTGTAACAAAATACCATAAACTGCATAGCTTTTAAATAACAGCAATTCCTATCTTGTGGTTTTGGAGGCTAGGAAGTCCAAGATCAAAGAACCAGCAGATCAGATGTCTGGTAAGGGCCTCTGCTTCCTATAGGGTGCCTCTCTACATATGTCCCCACCCAGAGCAAGGAACGAGGCCTATTTTTAAGGGACCTAATCCCCTCCTAAGGCCTCACCATTTAGTGCTATCACATTGGGAATCAGGTTTCAACACATAAATTTGGTTGGGACACAGACACTCAGAGGCAATTCCCTTTTCTGCTTTTTGGGAGCTCTGAACTGCTAGGTAAGAAGTCTGGCTGCCTTGCTGAGGAAACCCTGTGACAATGAGAGGACCCAAAATGCCACAGAGGATCAGGGAGGCTCTGTGATCCAGAGCTCAGCAGCCAGATGACTCTAGACCCAGCTGTCACCTGGCTACAAACACACACAAGGTTGCAAATGTGATCACTAGTCACCTCACGGAATTGAGGGAGAAAATCAACTCATTTTTTAAGCTGCTAAATTTTGGGATGGTTTGTTATGTAGACACAGCTTTGCAAAACACTACTCACAGAGATACAGAGGGTGCATGTGATAAGCCCTGGGACCCAGACACTGCGTCTCTGATACTGACCATGCTCTGCCTTGAGTTCCCACAGTAAATGGAGTTAATAGTACTGAGAAGAAACCAGGGCCTGGAGGAGAGGCCCCTTTTCAAAGCTTCCATCCCCTTGAATTGGCTGGGTGGCACATCCTAGGGAGGCCAGCTGGTTTCTGGACTGGGCAAGGTTCTGGATGCCCAGCACATAGGTGCAAAGAGATTCTGGGAAGCAGGGGCTTCCCAGATGTTCAGTGTCCCTCAAAGGCCTGTATATTAAAAGCTCGGTTCCCAGGGCAGTACAATTGGAGGTGGTGGAACCTTTAGGAGGTGGGGCCTGCTGGGAAATCTTTTGGCCACTGGGGTTGGGCCCTTGAAGTGTGATGTGGGATCTCAGCCCATTCTGTTCCTGTCTACTACCTGGATGGAGATATAAGCATTTTGTTCCTACTCGTGCTCCTTCTACTATGTGCCAACATCTGCCAATGCAGGCTCCATGCTTTTGAGCTTCCAAAACAGTGAGTTATATAAACCTTCACTCTTTATAAGTTCTTTTGCCTTAGGTATTTTGTTGTAGTATCATGAAACTGACTAATAAAACAGGTAGCAGGTGATTGCTTTGCTGACTTCATAACATCATTTGGTTGGCTGGTATCTCAAGATAGAATTGTGTGACTCTGATCCCAGTTCCTCTTCAGAGGGAAAGGAACCCCAGAACAGTTATGGGGCAGGGATTGTGTGCTAGGCAAGGACCCTACCACACTCTGCTTAGTGCACATTCATGGAGAAATGCTAGGCTACTCAGCTGGTTGCAAAAAATCCTTAATTTATATGTATAGTTATCGCTTTGAGCCTTGAGTCTCATGTTATATTTACTTTAATTTAACTGATTTTTAATTCAAGATAGAAAGAACATGTCAAAAATAATACAAGAGAAACTTACAGTAAAAGAATTCATTTATAGTATTTATAACCTTTGGTAGAAGTGGAAATGTAGCCTCATAAATGTTTGAACAAGTACATTTTCTCCCTTCAAATATGAACGCTCCAAGATGCATTTAAAATGTCCTTTTGCCTTGATTTTTTTGATTCACATTTCACCCTGACATCTAAGAAACTTCAACCTAAGATCACAGTAAACCATTCCCTTCTTATTTAATAAGTCAAGATTTAAGGCATCAATTGTATTTGAATACACCAAAAGCTTGCAGAAAGAGAGGGAGAAAAAAGAGAGTCTGTGACTTTTAAGTACTTCGTTATTGCTGGTCTATAGAAGACATCGGCTCCTGTCATTCATGAGGCACATAAAGGTGGTTTGAAGGAAAATGTTCCTGGTAGTGATGACCTGTTGTTTTTGTGTCTCCTGAAAAAGACTTAAACTGCTGAGAGATGAAAAGACTTCTTATCTCTGAGACTTGTTAAGCACCAGAATCAGTCCGAGTGATGATGAAATGCTCTTGTGTATATGTGTGTTTTCTAGAATGGTTTGGACACGCTAATACTTGACAGCAGGGAGTCTGCACTTTGTTATTCCTGCCACACTTATTAATGAGCCACAATTACTTTATTTTTGAGACGTGCTATAAATGAGGAGAATATTCCAATACCATTTAGACTGAAAGATTTTTGGCCAATTTTTGTAAGTCATCGTGGCAATGAATAAAATACTGTGCGTGTATTAGAATTCATACATTAACAATTACCCTTCCCTAGGGACCTCGCCAGCTCTTAGAAGGCAATTTGATTGGTCTGAAATATATGTAAACTTGTGATATTTAAATGAAGAAAAAGTTGGGATGGGGATGTGATAGATTTTTAACATTTTTTTTTCATCCCTCTAAACTCCTGTCAAAATTTACCAGAAGGGAGTTCCACTCTGTTTTATGTGGTTACATTACTTTGGCTGGTATAATACTGAATGCTTCAGGTTTTAACTGTGTTTATATGGATTGGTCTGATACTATGACAAGAATCTGCCCCAAACACTGGCTGATGTTTTATCCTGGATATCCATCCAGCAAAGGCTGTGGCCTAAGGCCAAGCTACCATAGCTAACTCACAAAACTTGGAGTGAGAAACAAACATTTGTGGATATAAGTCACCAAAGATTTAGGGATGTCTGTTATGCCATATCAACTGAACAATTGCTGATTACCCTAAGTACTTACTGATGACTTTTTAAAATTAATTTTCTTTTTCTAGATATGCAATTCCATTTTCTTCATGAAAAAACAATGTTACTTAATTCATTTAGTTAATAATTATGTATTGAGAACCTATTGAAAGTCTGCCCCTGTACTAGATCTTGATAATAAGCTAGTAAGAAAAAAAAAATCAATGTACCTGCCATGGTGGAACAGAGTCTAATGGGAGAGACAGGCATTCATGTAACCATCACACACAGATACAAAACTGCAACTGTGAGAAGTGTCACACATGGCAGATATGCACGGCTAGGAAAATGGAGAGGACACAAATGTCATTTAGACAGAAATATCAGGAAAAGCTCCACTGGCGAAGTGATGACTAGACTGAGACCTGGAGAATCGGAGTCAGTCAAGTGAAGTAGTACCATAGAAAGTAATCACTGGGGAAAATATTTGTTTTTATTTTTTTGGGTTATGCTCGACTGCTATAACCTGACTAGATTGTATTTTTGCCTGAAGACCAATCTACCACTGAACTGGGTATGACCAGCCTCTCTGTATAGCAGGGAGACCTACCTGTCCACTAAAGTCACAATCTTCCCTCCTATAGCGTGAGGTTGTTGTTGGGAAGTAACCACAAACCAGGGACTCCTTTCCTGGACCCTCTTGTGACCAGGTGCCACTGTCCTTGCCTGTGATCACAATGATGAGTATTGTTTCTGGTCCAGGTTCATGAAGAAGCAGGTGCCTTCTCCCTATTGGCCACCGGTAGATGAAACTGACTGTGAGTTCTCCTGGTGGTGGAGCCACAGAGGGAAAAAGCTGTGACTTTTAGTGACCAGGTGGTGTCCACTCACCAACAACACCCACCTTGGCACACCTGTTCATTGCCATGTGAGCAAGAAATAAATAACAAGTTGAGCTATGAAAGTCTAGAAACCAACTTGTTATAGCAGCAGTGTTACCTTGACTAACAGAACAGATGTTTTTAAAATGGATTCAAGGCTGTCTTGCTCACACATGCATGCAGCCAGCATTTTAACGGTTCAATATTTTCTTTGTGACACTGGACTTTGGACTTACTTTCTTCTTTCCCCCACCTGGTAGGAAGGACCTTTATTGTGTGGGTCCTGCATGTCCTAAGCAATGGATGACTTTGGCAGAATTGCTTGCTTTCTTATACTATGAATTTTGTTTGCTCCTCCACTTTCATGAGTTCTTAAGGGTGATACTGACATTTGCACTATAAAGAATGCTTTACACAAATCAGAGGTATTCTGCTGGAACTTGAAACATATTTTCCTTGAAAGGGATATCTGATTTACTGGCATAAATCTAAAAGGCCATTTTTGTAAGGGTGGAGGCCAAATCGAAGAGCCCGATTTGGGAGGCAATGGGGAGCCATTGGAGGCTTTCTAGTAGGAGAATGATATGATGGAAGAGGTGTTTTAGGAAGATGAATCTGATAGTAGCACACAGCAGAAATGAGAAATAAAATAGCTCAGAGGCATAGGGACCAACTGTTGCAACAATCCAGCCATGAAATAAAGAGGCCTGGGCTGGGATAGTGCCCATGGGAATGGAGACAAACAGGTGAATAACTGAGGCTGAAGAAATGAAAGAGCATCACTTGACCACCACTCAGCGCTCATTGACTGCTCCCACCAAATCCCAGAAGTGTGTGTGTGTGGCTCCACCAGCCAGTTGCTTCTGTAAAAGGAACAAAACAGATAGAATTATTAAACTTGCAGAATTGTGTTTTAAATACTGTTCATAAGAAAAAAAAAGGAGTAGTTGCCCCAATAATCAGAAATAAGACAAATCAACAGCTTCCCCAAATCATTTTTGTAGTCCTCTGTCCTCTGGGGAAGAAAGTATTGCATATCTTAGGTAGAGGGAGAAATTAAATACTTAAACACATTTTTATGCTGGAAAAAGGAAAAAGTTAAAGGTATGGGGACCTGCAAGAGAGGCAAGAAAAAGTCTAACAATGTTTTATAGAAGCGTTGGAAAGTGGCTTCTGTGTGTTTTGCCAGGGCTGAGTCCTTACTTTGCTTGTTTTGCGGCTTTGGACAACTTGATTAACTCGCTTGTATTCAATTTGCTCATCTATACAAGGGAGTTGAAAACAGTAAAGTCTATACCACTGGATTGCTGGGATTATTAACTAAGGAATGCGCATAGAACAAGGTGCAGATCTAGTACTCTGTAAATATTAGCTTTTATCATTCCTGCCAGATTCCAAACGGAGGCAAAGTTCTACATGGAGAAAACACGAAGTTTCTAAACCACTTAGCCTTTGGTGAGTGAAGTGATGTGGACACTGTAGGACAAGGGTTAGCAAGCTGTGACCCACAGGCTGAGGCCCACCTGCCTGCTCCCCGTATTTGAATATAGTTTCCCTGGGATGTGGTTACACTCATTTGGCTGTGTAATAACTATGAGTGTCTTTATGTGATGATTATAGACTTGAAGAGCATGAAAGCGATCCCCCGCCTGCAGACCCTAAAATCTTTACCATAGCGCACTTTATCGGCTTATAGGTCTACAGTAATAAAGCACCACAGACTGTGTAGTTTAAACAACAGAAATTTATCATCTCACAGTTCCGGAGGCTGGGAGTCAGAAACCAAAGTGGGTTCCTCCTGAGGTTCTGAGGGAGACTTTGTTCCATGTGTCTCCCCGGGCTTTTAGTGACTACTGGTGGTAATCCTTGGCTACTCCTCGGCTTACAGAAGCATCACTCAATCCCTGTCTTCATCTCACATGGTGTTTTCCCTGGGTATATGCCAATGTCCAAATTTGTCCTTTTATCAGAACACCAGCCACTGAATTAGGAGCCCGTCATATTCTAGTGCAACAATGACAATGACAGTGTTTCCAAATAAGGTCACATTCTGAGATATTGGGGGTTAGAATGTCAACATACAAACCTTGGAGGGTTACAGTTAAAGCCAGTACAGGTTCTTTGCATAAAAAACGGGGCAACTTCTGCCATGGAGAAATGGTACAGCTTTGTCATTCATCTTGTGAGCAGAAACTAAACTTGGTTGTCTAAAGTCCCTCTGCTCATAGGTGGAGCTGCTGAGCTATGGGGCCAAGCAGAAGGACCTTTTAGCCTCCTTCGCTGCACTCACATAGGCAGGCATCAAGCTAAGCAAGAAGGCACCATTCCCTGCTCAGGAACTTCCGGTGGCTTTCCCAGGCTCCTCCTTCCCCGCAAGGCCTTCTGGGTGGACTGGCCCTGTCTCTCTCTCTGACTTCATCTCTGACTCCTCTTTCTGCCCTGGAGTAGGACAAGGCCTGCTTCAAAGATGCATGCTCGTCCCTACCTTGAGTGAGAGCCATGCCAAGCCCTCTCCTTGCGAATACTCTTCCAGCTGGCTTCTGTCTGCTACTCTGAACTCACCTTAAATATCAGCCCCAAAGAGAGGCTTTCCTTTTCTACCTAATGAACTGCAGCTGCTTCCCCTTCCCAGGGTTTGATTTAATTCCATTAGAGCATTTACGATAATTTGAAAGTGGTCTCAGTGTGTCCTCCAAACACTCATGTGCTGGGAGCTTGGTTATCACGGTGGTAGTGTTGGGGTAAACCTGAAATGGGTGGGGCCTAATGGAATATAACTGGGTCACAGGCCACCGCCCTCAGACAAGATCAGTGCTAGTCTTGTGAGGTAGATTCTGTAAAGAACAGGTTGTTGTAAAACAAGTTCAACTGTTCTAACTCTCTGCTTTGCTTTCCATATCACCATGTGATTTTTCTCTCTCACAGTGAAGCCATCTGCTGTGTTGTGAGGTAGCCAGAAGGCGTTCTCAAGAGCCAAGCTCATGCTCTTAGATGTCCAAAGCTGTGCACTAAGTACACTTTTCTTTATAAAGTATATGCCTCGGGTATTTTGTTATAAGAACACAAAGTGGACTGAAGGCAGCATTTCTTTCTATCTGGTCCTCTCTCATCTATTTGCTTTTGTCCATCTCTCTGCTAGATGTAAGCTTTATGAGAGTGTATCTTATATGCCTTATGCCTATAATATCTTGCAAACTCTAGAACAAGGCTTGAATTTGCTAGGAGCTGAAAAAAATATTTGAACTTCATGAAGTAATCAAGACAGGCACTGACAATGAAAACACTTAATGAATCACCCTCCCAATAAACACTTTGTCTGCAGGACTTTATTCAATGAAAGATTTTTCCCCTTGTAGGTATATTGGGTTCAGAACTATATTTTCACAATTATGACTAAATTTTTCCAATCTGTATTTCACATCAGACAAAAAGACTTATGGAAAAATGTAAATTTTGTAATCATTTGGGATACGTAAAAAGTTTAAAATCTCCTCCGGGGGAAGCATACCCCTAAATGCAGGACATAGAGTTCAGGTATGGTTTTCTGTGCTGTGTTTCTGTGTTTCCTCTTCTCAAAGTTCTTGTGTTTTTGGTAGAATCTACCACAGCATTTTATACTACTTCAAAATTCAGGAAATATTGAGTTAAAGAGGCAGAGAGCATGTTTGTGATCTGTGTTAGCATGTGGCCCTAGTCCCAAGTCCATGGTTGGTCACCACCCCTGGGAAGCCTTTTCTGATTCTCTTTGACAGCTTTCTCTGCTGCGATAGCACTACTTACTTAACTCTATAACCACTCCAGGGCTCCTAACCAATGAGACACTTAATAGTCACTCAAATAAATGAATGCATAAATGAATAAAATTAAAATTATATTTTACAAACTGCAATAAATGCGACAGGCTTTAGCAATCACCTAGGCAATGTTGCCCAAAATTCAATCATTTGCATATTCTTTCACAATATTTGTCTACTATTAATTCTTATATTTTTCTTTAAAATCAATCTTTTGGGATAGAATCACCCAGTGTCTCCTGAGATCTGTGCCGTTTTGGAACTTAGGGTGCTGAGAAACTAAGCAACCCGCTCGCCTCCCTGGTAAGCAGCTGTGAGCCTGCCAGTGCACAGCTGAGAATCAAACATCCCATCCCGCGCCCCCGTTAGCAAATGGGAGCCAGAGGTCTGAGTATCTCTTGGGAGGATGACCACATGCAGTGTAGCAAATAGGGGAATTTCTTTCTACCTTCTCTTTGAGGGCAAATATTGTTATCATTGTTTTGCTTTGTTCCAATTAATTGTATTGCTCTATTCAATATTCTGTTTTGATAAGTTCTACAATGTTCTGTATTTCATTTGATTTTGCTCTACCTGATTGAAAGAACTACTGTGAAGATAACGAGATATACTATGGTACCTAATACTGTTATCCTGATAACCTGCTGTGAAGTCCTGTACCAATTTCACTGCTGTTTCAATTGGCTTTGTTCTGTCTTGTTCTGTTGTATTTTACTAACTTCAAAATAATAAAAAAATTTTAAAAAATCAACCTTTCTACCACCTAACTACATTCATATTTCATAACAAATTTAGAAAACTACCATGGTTTGCCATAAAAACAGCACTTACCCACCCCCAAACAAATGAAAGATAAAAATTGTCCTAAAAATCGTATGAAGTCCAAATGTTTAGTATTTTAGAAAGTGACTATATTTTCTTTATAGGATCGTTAAAGAGGTAATTGGGCCCATGGTCCAATATGACTGGTGGCCTTATCAGAAGAGGAGATTAGGACATAGATATGCACAGAAGAGAGACTGTATAAAGACACCAAGAGAAGATGACCATTGTAAACCAAGGAGATGGACTCAGAAGAAACCTTGACTTTGGACATCAGCCTCAAGAACTATGAGAAAATAATTGCTGCTGCTTGAACAGTCTGTGGTGTATTACAAACTGTAGCCCTAACACATGGAAAAAGTTGAGCCCAAAATCTGCTCCCTTTTAGTTGAAAAATTGGATTATATGACTAAGAGAAGTATTAAAAACCTATTGTCACCAACAGAGATTTTCTCCTTGAAAAAAGTCAAAAGAGTGAAGTAGAATTTAAAAGGAAATAAGTTTTTCCACTCCAAGACTGATCTCCACCAGGATGAAATAGATTATATATTTTTTAATGTCAGTGTTTATTAAAAGTTTATTTCTCACTCATGCCACATGTTTTACTCTGGAACCTGGCCTACAAACCTGCTCTGGAACCAGACCTACAAAAGCTTCATGGCCTGGACTTCCGCCATCTGGAACACAAGGCGTCCCCTGTCCCCACCTGTGTGAAAGAGTCTGGTAAATTATGTGGACTTCCCTCACTTCAGCCTGAGGTGGCACTGAGAACTCCTGCTCAAGATTTCATGGGTCAGAACTAGTCACACCACCTCACCAAATGTCAAGAGAGCTGGGAAACGTGAGTGGCCAAATGGCCTCCTTGAGGTGTACCCCTTTTCCACAAGATCTGATGTCCAACCTTCTGTACTTTAAAAATCATCCTGGATCTGTCTCAAAGATGCACCTCATGCCTTGTAGTGAAAAATGATATGAACCAATCTTTTAACTGCATTGCTGAAAATGCTTAGGTCAACAAGGTAAGGGCTTAATTCCCATGATGAATCCTCTTTATGGTCCATCTGCAGCCTCATAGCCTGACTTTGGAGACCCACATTTAGGATCTTTCTACCCAATCCTGTGAACACCAAATGGTAGCAACTAGAATAATATGACAAGAGCTATTTTTGGTGTAAGAACCTTTCATTGTTCTTTTCCAGTAAGCTCATAACTGGAGAAGTATCCTAAAAGCCAATACTGATATTGAAGAACATCAGAGAAACTGGTCCCTTTTAACATTTTATCCAGAATACCCAGAGACCTTTTTCTACATATGTTGGAGGCAAAGACATCTGTGGAATCAATGAAAAAAGTGTGATTGCTCAGTGTTGTCTGGTTAGCATCCAATTATGTACAATGTATTTATTTTAAATTTAGAAGACGCACACAAGAGACTTTCAGGAACAAAATGAGAAGAAATTGGCAGTGCACTGAATGGAAAAAATTAATGACTTGAAATTACACAGCCTGTGAATCGAAGCCAACAAGAGAGGGAGAGAGGAGAGGAGGTTGCAGTTATTCACTCTGAGCCACGCTGAAAGTCCTGAGCGGTGCTTGGAACGCAGTCACCCCTCGGACAGCTGTCACATCCTTTATCCCCATGGCAAGGCCCAGCTTTGATGGTCACCCATGAGGCACAGTTTCACGAGTCCAACAGCAGTGTTACCTTGCAGATTTCACACACAGGCTTCCTTTTAGAGAATAAATTCAATGCTCACATTTAAGCTTAACCACTTTGTCAGTTTTATTGGGCAAGATGGGAGAGATGATTAAGGAAAGGTGCTGAGTAAAAGGACATGGATTGGGGACTTCGGCATTTCTGCTGATTGTCACTGAAGGGAGGAGTCAACACTCTGTGTCGATACCTACTATGTGCAAGGACCTTCACTCAGTCCCAACTATTCTGCATAATTGTCTCTAAATTTAGTGGTAGAAAGACTGAGCTATGAGAGGTTGATTAGATTGCCCCAGGTCACATATATTATGGGTTAAAACTATGTCCCCTCCCAGACCTCAGAATGTTGTAGAGACCTGGCTCTCGGGTTCCTGGAAAGCACCAAGTTGAATACACAGTCTCTGCCTTTGAGGGGTTCATAATTAAGTGGGGGGAGATGAGTCATTTAATAGCTACTTAGCTGTGTTAACACATGACCATAGTTTCAGTCATGACCTTTCACCCACTTAAGATCCAACTAATATCTGTTTCCAGTTTTCAGTCTATATTCCGTACAAATCCAAAACCAACCCCCAAGAATGTGAGTTCCAGAGCATCAGAGCCCTGCGGTGTCCTTGCAGTCTCTGCCTACAGATAAGCTTCAGAATCATTTCACTGTTCCTCTTTACCCCTGCAGGGACCCAGACATGAAGTTCAGCCTCTTCCTAGCTTCACAGTACAAACCCCACTTGGACGAGGCACGTGTTAGCATGGGGAAGGCTTCATCGGAGGTGTGGAAGGGAGGAAGAAGGCACAGAGGCACTGCCATTGGAAAAATGTGACACCTTCATGTTGAATATTTGTGTTACAAAGTCTCCTGGCCTCACTAGTACTAGGAACACCAACCCATAGTGCCTCAGGCCATCCTATGCCATGTGGCTGATCTCGTGTCCCTTTGTGCTTCTCCCTATTCCTGGGCAACCCCGTCCATCTGTGGTATCTCCTGGGGTCCTGATTCTTTACCTTCCTTTCATTGTAGGGTAATCCCCTTCTCCTTCTCTCTTCTCACACTCCCCTTCAGAGTACTCTCTACAGCTCCCAACTCATTACAGGGCTTCTGGGACCTTCTGGACCTCTGGAGGTGGACAGTGTGCCTCAGGAATGTGTCTGTTCCATGAGTGGGGCCTTGAGACACAGGAGAGGCAGATCTGGGATGGGAGAAGTTATACACCTCCACATAATACCATAATATTTATAATTTGCTGAGAAACTACCAAGGAAAAACCAACAAAGTTTACTCTCAGACCATCATGGTGGTTAGGACTTAAGATGGCTACAGTCATGTCAAGTTAAATCCATTCAAGATGGTAGGAGTTTTGAGAAGCGGGGCCTAGTGGAAGGTGATAGGGGGACTCCATCCTCGTGAACAGATAAATGGTATCCAGCAGAATTGGATCAGTTCCTGTGAAAGCAAGTTATTCTTACTTTCTCACTGCTGAGACATAATATCCAATATCCACACATTAAAAAGGAGAGGTTTATTTTGGCTCATGGTTTGTAGAGGTTTCAGTCCATATTCTGCTTGCTCCAAGGTAGAGTAAAGGGGCATGGCAGAGGAGAAACAGCTCATCTGGGGAGCTGGAGGAGGAGGAAGAGAGAGATCAAAGGAGGAGGAGATACAGCCTTCGGGCCCTGTCCCTCTTCCTACCAGGTTTAACCTTGCAACAACACAATTAGCTAAAAACTCATCACTAGATTAATCCACACTGCTGAGTCTTATATCCCCGTGATCCAATCACTTCCCCAAAGCCCCACCCCTAAGTAAAGGAGGCTTTAGAAAAGCATCTAGATAGATACATACATGTTGAAGTGAAGTCACTCTGCGTGCTTGTCCTCTTCTGTTTGGGGTCATTTTTTCTTTCTGTTTCTCCTTCATAAGGTTGCAGGCACCATCCTCTTTGGACCCTCCAGCCATCAGAATGGTGAGGCAAATAAACCTCCTTACTTTATAAGTTATTCAACCTTAGGTATGCTGTTACAGCAACACAAAGTAGACTAAGAAAGATAGGGGAGGCAGGAGACCCTGTCATGATGCCCAGTGTATGCTGCTCTCTACCACTCTGATGCATTATGTGGAGCAGGCAAATGTGTTCAAAGTGAAATTACTCATAACGTCAGAATTTCTTACATTCACAGCCTTATTATTTCCACTTTTTTATAATCCTTTCACCTATGATTAAATTTTTCTGTCTAGCAAATCTATAAAATCTTGCATTAGCACACAGAGCTGTCTACCCACTCAGATGAGCTTGACTCATGCACCATATGTGCCCCAGTTCACCCACGTGGCTCCGGCTCGCAGTTCCCTCAAGGTCCCAGCCGCAGGCCTCTGGGATGCCTGCAGTGGTATCCTGAATTCCCCTCCTAGCAGCGCCACTGTCACCGCCAGCTCCTTCCCTGCTCACAGCACTCAGCCTGCTATAATTAAACAAACAGGGTTATTTGTGACATCCTGGTTTACACATCAACAAGTTATTTTCTCTGATTTCGCTATGGATGGATTTGCTCTGCTTACATTAAACAAAAACAGCTCACTCAAAAATGCAGAATAAGCAAGGCAGAGGCAATGTGGCCCAGCAGCTGCCTCTTTCCCCAGGAGGCAAGACCAAGTCTTCCTTCTCTCTACTCCTGTCCTCATAGATGCTGAGATAGGGGACTCCAGAGCTGTGGCCAAGAACCTCCGACCCCCGAAACAACCATGGAGGGCCAGAACATGGAATGAGAAGATAGTGCTTCGACATGGCAAGGTGAAGCGGAATTACTTTAGGAAAATCCAGACTACTCAGCATTGGAGGGCAGTGGAAGTATGAATGTAGGAGTCACTGAGCTACTGTATCCCACAAGGGACACTTTGATATAGTTAATGGCAAGTTTGTCACCTCGTGGTCTGCACTGGGAGGGCTATGTCAGCAGGCAGAGTCATGGGGGTGCTCAGGTACACTGCCTCCACCCTGGTCACAGGTCACCCTGCCTGGACCTCTAACTGTAGGGATGCTCCTTCCATCCACCCACACCACAGCCAGCGGGGGCTTCTCAGAAGGCATGAAGTCCATATCACTCCTCTATTTAGGTAGCATCTTTGTCCTCAAAAGAAGTCCTAACTCCTCAAAATAGTTACCTGACCCACAAAACTCCAGCCCCTGCCTCCTCAGGGGCTTCATCTCCCCCTCTGCCCCCCACCTTTGGTATAGTTCAAGTCTCTCTTCTCTCCAATATGACCTTGGAAATTACCTCGTAACACCTTCTGGTGCTCACTGAGTGTGGGATGATAGAATTTGAGAAAGCACAGAAGAACTCTGTATCAGTTAAATTTCACTAGAGGAACGCATAACACAATATGATATAATATATAACTGATACAATGAATTTACTAAGTACCCTTACAATGGCCACTTGTGAAATTAAGATGGCCCAAAAATGGTCATTTTCACACTGGAGAGTCAGAGGACCCAGCTGAAGGTCAAAAGCCAGGAGCTTCACTGCAAAGTCTGGTGCAATGCTGCATCAAAAAGTCCAAGAGTTTGCCTGGAAGACTGACGAGTCTGTACACGGCAACACCCAGAGTTCCTCCAAAGAAGCTCCATTCCACCTACCATAAGCCTATTTGTTGGTGCTACCCACATCCGAGTCTTCCCCCCTCAGTTTTCAGCTTACACATCCATCACCCACACACACTAATCCACTAGATGTTTCTTTATTCATTCAAGTTGTCACCACAATTAACTATCACAAGTTCTTACGCCACATCTGGCACAGAGGTAAATATCAGTGTCTTCCAGAATGAAGCGAAAAGGCAGGGAACCAAGCTGTGAGACCTGGGAGGTAATTCTCTCCCAGAGCACACCAAGCACCTCCCAGGAGTTACCTCAGTGCCCCATTAACTCCCTTAACTGGTTAAAGGAAGCAATTTGTTTAACTGGGTTAAGGCTCTGTCCTTAGGGGAGTAAAACGTTGGTTAGCTAGTGAATGTGCAACATTATTTATTTATTTTTTTCTGGAGGTGACAGAACATTCATCTTCAGAACTGAAGGAGGGGCATTAAGGAAAAGTGATGGGGACAGGACTGCACTGTGACTGTCATTAGCCATGTTTGCTATCATGATCTCTACAAAAAATTAAAAATTGTATTACATGCCTTTGTTGGTAAAAAGAGGAATGTAAGATTGCTTGGATTCACAATAATGACTATTATGATTACTCTGATTTTAAAATAAATTAATACTAAAATATATTTGTGTCCCCCTAGGCATGCATGAGCATCAATCATGATATATCATGACATTCCAACTGGACTAGATATGGCTAGCAGGTTAGTAAAGCACAGCTCTGGGGGTGTCTGTGGGTGTTTCCAGGGATGATCAGCCCGTTGGCCAACACTGAGAGGCAGATTCTGAGTGGCACCAACCAATAGACCTGTGGTCTGGATGGAATAAAAAAAGGGTGGGAAAAGCAGACAGTGTGTGCATTTTTGGAGAGCCCTGGTCTGCTTCAGCAGGTCAGTCTTGCCCTGCCATCACCTCTGGGCATGGGTCTGTGGCTCCTTCAGCCCTCCCATGCAGAATGCCTCACACATAGACTTTGCAGACTCTGCTGCCTCCGGTCCTGCAAGCCTACCTACTAAATCTCTTGGCATAATTACATGTACATTTTCTGTCAGTTCTGTTCCTCTAGAGAACCCTATCCTATACAGCACAGGTTCCCATTGTAGGTAAACTTTTGCACAGAAAGTAAATGTATTTTATGCCTAAGTGAAATTTTTATAAAAACACGGAAAATACATTGAGTTTTTCACAAAGCTGTTTTGTTTAAATATAAGAATGTTCTTTATTTGGATGCTTTACAGTTTTTATTTCATGGTTAAAGTTGGCTTTTTAAAGGAAATGATCATGACAATTTATAGTAATTTTATTTTATTTTTAATGTATTGTTAATCTGACAAAATAAAGCAGACCTAGATTCGCCTGTGGGTTTTGCTTGCTCAGGCTCCTCACTCATCTGTTTAGGATACAATGGGCAACTTTCTGTGATGGGCCACTTCTCCTCCATTCTCAGGTTCTGAGGTCTTTTTAAGGTTGACAACACACCCTAAGCTGGTCTGACCAATGAGTACAGTCCTTCGCCTGAGCCTGGTTAGTTCACGATGATTAGTACCTGATTCAAGGCAGTCCAGTGAGAACCAAACCTGGGATTTTCGCTGGAAATGTGAAGAAGAGGGAGCTTGCTTCCTCTCACAATTCCGGGCTAATGAGGTAATTTTAAGTGTCCATCTCCTAGGGACTAGTGAATGGAAAATGTCCTCCAAAAATGGAGCCATGATGAAGGTTGTTATTCTGATAACATCATTTGGACCCTTGGATCCAGTTAAGACTGATGTCATTAATTCTTGGGATTTCAGTAAGCAAATGCCTTACTTTAAAAAAAATAAGTTTATTTAAATTTAATTGTCATTTGTATACATAAGCTTTTCTATTTCTGGGACCAAATACCTGACACAAGTTAAAAAAAGAAAAGACTTATTTTGGTCATGGTTTCAGAGGATTCAGTGCATGATTAGCTGGCTCCCTAGCAGAAACATCATGGCAGAAGGGCATGGGGGAGCAAAGATCCTTAATTTATGGTGGCTGGGAAGCAGTCCAGCATAACAGTGCCAAAGAGGAAAAGGGTAAAGAACTAGATAGATGTAGATCCCAAAGCCACACCTCCATGACCCACTCGCGTACACCCAGAAGTGTGCTTTAATTCCCTGTGTCGCTCCCAGGCCAATCAGGTTGACTGTCTACTTTAGCTATCACAAGGACTTTTGCTTATTTTGTCATTTGAAAGTTAAAGGATTTGCATAATACAGTTGGCAAGCCCGGACTTTCAAAACACGAGATATATGTACAAATATTAGAAAATGATTGCTTTATGCTCAAGGAGGTAAAGAGAAGGCTGTATTCAGGCAATTTCAACCAACATCATTTCTACCTAAATGCCCTGGCTTTTTCTACACCTTCCCTTCTCCTTCTCTCTCTCTCCTTTTTTTTTTTTTTTTCTTAAGAAAAAGTTACTGCAGAGGTTCCTTCATCAGGAATAGGCTTCCTTGAAAGACATTCTTGTGAATTAAATATGATATTTTCTTGAGTCTCAGGGGTAGATGCCACCGACCTTTCCTCACTGAGGCCCAGGTTGTGCTGTTTGACACCTTTTAAAGAGGACAGTCAGCACTGTGACTGAACAGCACTGTGTGGTGAGACAGACTCACCCACAGGAGCACTAGGTTCCAGTGTGTGATACCCAGATCACAGCATTAGTATCCCCTGGGAACTTGTTAAAAATGCAAATGTTCCAGCCACAATCCAGACTGCTGAGTCCAAACTCTTGAAAGCTGGGCCCAGTTACTTCTATTTGTCTAAACCCTGTAGGCAGTTCTGATGCTCAGCAGAATCTGAGAACCACTGGCAGAGGAATTTCCTTTTCCATGGTTACTCAAACTGCACTGCCAGTTGATTAAAACAAGCCAAGGCTCCCTTTGCAGACACTCTGGGCTTGCACATTTGCTTTTTCCCTTTGAGGATAATAAATAGAAGGGGTTGAAATGAGGACCAAACTGGTAGGGCTCTGGTTGCTTCTGTTCTTCAAGAACCAGACTATTCATTCAACTTTGATTTCTAGCACTTTCTAGGAGGTACCTGTGAGGTAACCAGTGAGCAAACTTGCTTTTCAGAGTCTTAGGTGGCTCCTCTTGGTCACTCAAGTGTACAAATGCCATTCCACTTATGGAGAAGATAGAAGAAGACCCCATCCCCTCTTTGCCTTTTCCCCCCAGGACGTATCTAACCTGAACACCCGGATGCCTGCATCTGGCATCCTTGGGACTGGAAGACCCAGGTGCTGAGCTGTTGGACTCCTTCGCCTGTGACAGCACTGTCTTCTGACAGACAGCAGTACAGGATATTATTACTCTTTTCAAACTTGGCCATCCAGGTAAGAAAAAAAAAAGTCATTTCCTAACAGTGTTTTGTTTTTAATAGAATGGTTTCCAATACATTTTTCTAGTGGTAAATGCTAATGTAAGAGAAAGTTGTTAATTTTTATATGTTCATCTTGGCTCTTCTCTTACTATTTTTAGAAGTTTTCCAGTTGATTGTCTTGGGTTTTCTAAATAAAACATCATATCCATACTATTGCTTATATTTAAAGAACCAAATTCTGGCTTTGTTAATCAAGCCTACTTCCTTTTGTATTTATCCTTTAATCTCTGCTTTTATTTTTATTAATTTCTTTCTTAAACTTTCCTTATATTTACTTTATTGTTCTTGTTTCAGGTTTCTGAAGTCAAATGACTTATTTTACTTCTAATGTTATATTTTTTTGACAACTTTAAAGCTCTTAATTTTCCATTTTTATTCATTTACATAGTTGGTATATATAATAAGATGGCCTTTGATTAACAACTTAACCTGTTTAACAACTGTTTGGACTGAATTATCTTTCATTTGGATTTAAGACCCATCTTTTTGGGAGTGTGTGCATAAATATATATATATATATACTTTTCCCTCTATTTTCAGGGCATTCTAATCTTTTTAATATAAGTAGGATTCTTATAGGTAGCACATAACTGGGTTTTTTAGTCTCTCTCTTTTATAACACTTATGGCTATATATACTGATATATTTGGTCATATTCCTGTCATCTTGTTTTGTCTTTTATCATACTTCCTTATGGTTTCTTTTACTGTTTTTCCTTTAGTTGAATTTACTATTCTATTTTCCTTTTTTATCCCTGAGTGGTTTGAAACATATGTTCTGTTTTTATTATTTCTTCAAGCATTTAAAAAACATTTTTCTCAACATATTTGAATGTTTGTTTACCTATTAATGTTGAGAATTAATCAGTATTTATTAGCTATTCTCATTGGGAAGGCTAGGTCTTGACCCTTTATTGTGTTTTTATTTGTTTGCTTTTTTTTTTTACTCAATCTTTTAAAACATTTTAACTTAGTATTATTTTTCTCTTTTTGTTATCAGTTGGTTGAAGATTTGAATTTTTCTCTCTGACTTTCTATTTTCTTCTTTTTCTTGTTCATTCTTTTCAGTGCCTATTTTCTAATACTATTAATTTTCATGTACTCCTCAATATAAACCCTATCTCATTTTTCCCTCTTTCTCACCTTCCATTGATTAATTTTTTATTTTAAAGGGAATAAAACAGAATAAAATGAAACAAAACAAAACAGGGAGAACCCAATATTGGATTTCAAAAATAAGATAGTAGGGAATCTACCATAGTTACTATATTGCATATTGTTACCCTCTAAATAGTTGCTCAGACTACAGGCTTCAGGCCTGCAGTCAGTCAAACAATACAAGCTTTAGGCTGTTTCTTTACTTCAGTTGTTATCAACTCAATCTATGTTCCTCTGAATCAGCATGTTGCTTATAAGTGTGGGAGGGGTATCTCTCCTTTGCCTGTGGGGCCCCGTTGGTTCACAGGGGTGGTGTGGCTTCACCTTACTGTGTTTTTCTCTTTTCTCCACGCACCAATTCCATCCACCCATCCCTACATTTTACTGAGTCTTCTGGAAATTAACGAGTGGAATTCTTTGCCAACAGTTCACTAAGCTTCACAGCCGTGGTGTCAGTAATCATTTGAGCTGAGGCTTTACCAGTTTGTTTGCATACCATTGTCACTTGTAACATATTTTATTATTTCTTTAATCCATCTTCTCAATTGCTGAAGTTTGTCCTCCAGAGAATCTTTTGGGAAGAGTTCATAGAGAAAAATTTCTGGAGTCTTTGTCCATCTAAAAATAATTTCTATTTTATATTTAAACAATGTTTCACTTAACTATAAAATTCTACATTTAAGATACTGTATTTACTGTGGAACTTATGGCGCTCTATCGTATAGATTTCTACATTTATTGCACTTGAGAAGTTTGATGTCCATTTATTTTTCTTCCTTTGAAACTGAACTATTGAGATTTCCTTCTCTGAAATTTTAAACATTCCTATTCCCTTTATTTCTTATTTCTGTTAATTTTTATTTCATTTACAGTGTATCTACTAAAGGCTTTCTTACCACCTTCCATATTTCTATTCAGAACTTTGTGTGCCCTTTTGTCTGAAGAGTTGACTCTTTCTTAAGCTTTGAAAAAATGTTTTATAATTTATATGATTATTTTGTCTCTCCATTTATCTCCTAGATATATTTTGAGAGTGAAGTTGGAACTCCTGGTTCTCTTTCTTTGATTCATTTTTAAAAAATCTCCTACATTCAAACTCAGAATTCTGTACTGCGTTCTGGATGGATTGCTTGTCTCAGTATTCCAGACTATTAATGCATTCTTCAGTTCTATGCATTTTATTCATCAAACCATCTTCTGTGGGCTTTTTTTTTTTCATTTAAAAAAGTTGTAAATCATACAGAACTTCCAAGAATAACGCAACACTTACATATCCATTACTCAGAAATAACATTAATATTTTGTCACATTTGTTTTACTTTCTTCTTAAAATATTACTAATAAAATAGCAATCCCCTCTGTTCCCCTTTACTACATTTCTTAGTGTCTCCCAAAGAGATTACAATTATAAACATGATGTGTGGTTTTCTATCTATTTTTGTTACACTCTGTACTCTGTCATCTATCTTCCACCAATCTTCAGTCTTTCAAAGTTTTCTAACATTTGAACATAACTAGTATCACACTGGATTTATCTTTCTGAAGCTAACTTTTTAACTTTTTGTGAAATTTACTGAGATTTTCATATATCTAGTTTATCCATTTTAACCACCATGTAGTGTATCATTCATTGCAGGAATACATTCAATGCATTTATTTGTCCCACTAATGATAAATATCAAAATTGTCTCTGTAGTTTGTTATTAACAGAAGCACTGCAGAGAATACAAGATCCATACACTTCCCTATGGGCATTATACTTAATAATGCTAGAGAATCTGTGGAGCTGTCAGTTCGGGGATACAGTGACTCTAGAGTACTGATTGCTCAGTTGGCAATGCACTTTTAAAAGATAGTTATGAATTATGTGCTATGTGGCAATTTATTGTAATGGTCTGGTAGTTTTCAACTCTAGCTGCACATTAAAATTGTCTGGGGATGTGTTTTAAAAATACTGCTGTCCGGCCTCACTCCAGATCAGCTAAATCAAAATCTCTGGGGCTTGGTCCTAGCATTAATATTTTTACAAAGCTTCTCAGTGGTTCTGATGCATAGCCGGCTTTGAGCACCATTGGTCTTGAAGTTGAGTTTTCATGATTATCTCTGTTCTGATTGGATTTGCTCAGTAATTTCAGTGTTTTAGGGGGTGATGGAGTATCAGTGCAAGTCAACTGCTTTATTTTGCAATTTTAAAAATGCACATACAGTTAAAATATATTTTATTATCAGAATCCCATCCAGAAAAAAGAATAAATTTTCACTGTATGTTAAATTTTTAGTTCCTACCTTCCTTTTTCTTACATCAAAAAATCTCATTTAATAAGGCTGTGTTTGTAAACTCAGGAATGTGATTATTATGTTGTAGTAGGAGAGAGAAAGAGAGTATTCCCTTAGGACACATTCTTGGGAGTAAAATTTTTGGTTCAAATGAATGTTTTCTCTCACAGCCTCTGGTATTGCTGAATAGCCACTGGGATTCCCACTGATAACAGAAGAGGAAGCCTGCTGCTTTCTACACCCCGGTTTCTCTTCCTTTTCTTGTTTTTAAAGAAAATATGTTCATCAAAAAAATCTCAGTTGTATATAAAACATTAAAAAACAAATGAAAACATTTGAAATTCTGCCACCCAGATAACCATCCTTTACCGGTTGGTGCCTCGCTACCTTGGGTGGCACACAGGTTTCTACGATACTGATACAGCTGTGGAATTGGGCTGCCAAACCTCTCCCATCTTCTCCTTCTAACCCACCATGGTCAAGACTATGGCTTAGGCCTCAGGCCAAGATCATTGCTATTTTTTTTTTTTAAAGAACCAGGAATACAGTCATTTTCACAGGCACATAGGTCGGCTATGTGTATATACAAGATATATTTACATACATCAATATTGTGATACCATGGACTATACTGTTTATTTGCCCTTAGACTAGTTTCCTGACTCATAACCCCCCAAATCCTTGGAGTACCTTGAGTGTTAAGAATATCTTTTGTGTGCTTCTGGAAAGCTTCAGGAGGTGGGTTGATTGCCAGGGGAACAAATCACATGATGAGAGGAACTTTCAATCCTATTCCCCAGCCTCCAGGGAAGGAGAGTGGCTGAAGTTTGAGTTGACCAAACAATGGCCAGTGATGTGATCAGTTGTGCATATGTAATGATTCATCCATAGAACCCCCCCCAAAAAAACCTGAGATCTGGGAGCTTATTGATAACTGAACATAAGAAAGTTTTTGGAGAGTATTATACCCAAAAAGGGCACAGAAACTCCTCACCCCTTCTCCCGTAACCTGCCCTTGTGTGTCTCTTCCATTGGCCTGTTCAGATGTATCCTTCATAGTAAATAAGTACATTTAAGTAAAGTGCTTCCTTGAGTTCTATATGCTACACTAGCAAATTAAACTGAACCCAAGGAGGAAAATGTGGGAACCACCATTTATAACTGGTCAATCAGAAGCACTGGTCACCAGCTGAGGCTCATGACTGGCATCAGAGCCAGGGAAAGTCTTGTGGCTCTGAGACCTCAACCTGTGGGAACTGACACGACCTCCAGGTACATAATGTCAGAATTAAATTGAGTTGAGGATACCTAGTTGGTATCTTCAGCTGCAGAATTGCCTGGTGTGTGTAGAAAACTCACAAATATCTGGGGTCACAGGGTCACAGAAATATTTTGTCTCATGAGAACATAGGAGAAATGTATTTTTTTCCTATATCCTTAGATGTAGATATATCACACACACGCGCGCGCACACACACACACACACATACTTTTTCTTGTAGAATAGTCCTTGAAATAAATGTAATTGGATTTTATTTCAGACGGTTTAGGAGAAAAGCAGTCTTACCTGCCTCTTTCCTTTCCCCTGGTTATTTCCAATAATGTCTCACATCTCACCAGAACCCAGGGAAGAAACTAGTCAGCTTCTCACAGGTTCCTGAACCTGTGGAATTTCAAGACATGGGAAGAGACCAGGAGACTGAGGATCCACTTAGTGACTGTTCTCTGCAAACAACTCACACTAAACATGACAAATAGAATTTATTATCTACCCATTTTAATTCTTAGTACAGGCCTTGGATGGTGACATCTCTCAGGCTCCTAACTGGGAGCCAAGGTGACACTTGACCCTTCTTTACCTTGGGAGGATCTGACCATCCTGCCTTGTCTGTTCTTGTCACCAGCTAGCACAAGTCCTTGATGATGGAAATGAAAACCCATGGATTTAGGACAAATATACAGGCGAGAGTTTAATTGGAAAGCAACAGAAAATGAAGGTAAGCACAGCTCTGACAAAGATCAAGCTGGCTCCCTAACAAATGAAAGTATGAGAAAATAGGGAAAGGACTTTCATGTGAATGAAGGGACCTCCTCCTCCTCCTCCTCCTCTTCCTCTTCCTTTTCCTCTTTCTCCTACTTCTTCTTCCTCCAGACAAGGTTATAGGCGTGTACCACTATGCCCACTACCTCCTACTCACTTTTCCCTCCTTCCCTCCCTCCCTCTTGCTGGTTGATTCTTATGTGTTGAGAAGAGGAGGGGAGGTGAAGAGAATAGCAGTGTCTCTTGCAGTGTTGGTTCTCCAATGATCTTTCCAAGAGGCCTTCCCTCCAAGAGGCTCAGTTTTGGATGTGCTGGAGACTTCCTAACCACAGTGTACCTAGTTAAGACACTGTCCCTCTGACCTGCAGCACTCCCTGCAGCTATGCTCTCTCCCTTGTGGTATCCATGACGTTTAGGCTAAGGGTCTTTTCCAGACACCTTCTTTCTAGAGATCTCTCTGGATCCTGCTTCCAGAGCTGGCTTCTTTCTTCCTCTTGACCTGCCTCCTTGCAAGGCTGTGACCAGCCTTCTGCCATCATCACCTACTATCAACAAGGAGACACTGGCCCTATGTTCATGCCTGGAGACACATCAGATTCTCCAAAGAACTGTCTTCTTGTGCCTCTGACTTTGAGCTGGGCCTTCATATCTCTGTAGCAGCAAGCCTGTGGCTGAGGAATCAGGAATTAGCCCCTCTAGTAGCCTCTCCTCATCTCCAGGAGTAGTTCTTTTGGGGCCCCCATTTGGCTGGGGAGAGGGCTTCTCCTTAGATACCCAAAGTGTCCTTTTGTCTTACTAATTCCATGGATCAGTTTTCTATTGCTGTTATAATGAATGACACAAACTCAGCTTAAATTATTACCTCACATTTCTTTTTTTTAAAGCAGATCAGAACAGAACAATGTAAGCAACACAGCACTTCACAACAAGACAATTGGATATTAACAGTAGCTATCATAATGTCTCTTTCTTTGAAATAGTTGAGCTTAGCTTTACACACAATAATGTCAAACATAAAAAAATAGAATAAAACCACTCAAGAGAACGAAAGTATTATAAGGCATTCTGAACCAAATAACCAAAGATGAACAATGGCTACTATAACATCTCATTTTCCATAAAAAATTTGTTTATACTAGCATACATATTAAAATCCAATAAGACACAACATGATAGAACCAATGGTAATGGAAAAACAAAAGCATGGTAGGACTTCAGAGCAAGATGGTATTAAATCAACAATGGCTACCATATTGTCTTTTCTTTATAGTAACTATTCATACCATCACGTATATTAAGAGCAAACAAAACAGAATAAAACCATTCCAACCAATGAATGAAAACATAAGACTTCAAAGCAATATAATGGTGAACCATGATTACCATAAAATCTTATGTACTCTTACCATTTCTTACACTAGGGAAACTATACTGTATTTATACATGTGAGTTTGATTTATTTCACTTATGAGTATGGATTCAAGTTGCATCCATTTATTTATAAATGTGATCATTCTTTATAGCTGAGTAGTACTCCATTGTATAAAAGTACCACAAGTTTTTTATCCATCCCTCAGTTGATGGGCACTTAGGTTGTTTCCAAGATCTGGTTATTACAAATTGTGTTGCTATAAACATAGGTGCACATATATCACTGTGGTAAGATGTTTTCAGTTCTTCTGGGAATATGCCTAAGAGTGGAATAGCTGGGTCAAATGGGACTTACAACCCCATTTTTTGAGGAATCGCCAGACGGACCTTCACAGTGGTTGCACCAGTCTACACTCCCACCAACAGTGCAGAAGAGTTCCTTTTTCCCCACAGCCTCTCCAGCGTTTGTTGTTGGTAGTTTTGTTGATCCTGGCCATTCTTTCTGGAGTGAGATGGAATCTCAGAGTGGTTTTAATTTGCATCTCTAATGACCAATGATGAAGAACATTTTTTCATGTATTTATTTGCCATTCGTATTTCTTCATCTGAGAACTGTGTGTTCATCTTGGATGCCCATTTTTGGATTGGGTCTTTGAATTTCAGGAGTCTGATTTTTTTAAATTCTTTATAAGTTCTTGACAGAAGTCCATTGTCTGAGGGACAGTCCACTAAGATTTTTTCCCAGTTTGTGGGTTTTCTTTTCACTCTGCTGGAGATTTCTTTGGGCATGCAGAAACTCTTTAACATTTCTATACATCAGAAGTCTGATACAAGTCCCATGAGGCTGAAATCAAAGTGTTGGAGGGGCTGTGCTCCTCCTGGAGGCTCTTGGGAACCTTATTTCCTTGCTTTTTCCAGCTTTTAGAAGCTGCCCACCTTTCCTGGCTGCAGATCCTCCACCCTGGTCTCTCTTGGAAGCCAGAAATATAGCATCTCTCTGACTATTCTTCACTTTCTTCTGTACTCACACATCTCTCTCAGGCCACATGGGGAAAGTTCTCCAAAGTTAAGGATTCCTGTGACTAGATTGCATTCTCCTGAGTAACCCTGAATAATCGCTTCATCTGACATGTATTAAACCTGACCACATCTGCAAAATTCCTATTTCCATGTTAGGTTACACACTTACAGGATCCAAGGATTTAGACATGGGCAGCTTTGGGAGAGCAGCAGGCGTTCTTCCACCTACCACGTCTCGTTGCTTCCATGAATTCTCCTTGGATTTCTAGTCTTGCCTTCTATACACTTCAGGAGGATAATGAGACTGACTGTGTCACCTTTCTAGAAGCCCCTGAATGTCTTGTCCATGGGTGTCTTGAATATTAGGAGCATATTGCCTGTTGCTTTCAGTCTTAAGCCTTGTTAAACAAAAGTTATAAGAGACCATTGCTTTGGACTAGGATTCTGCATTAAGTCCCTATAGAACAGACTAAAAATAAAAATGCAGTCACTCAGACGTTAAACTGCCACATCACCAACTGAAAGTAGTTACATGATCTTCTGAGAAATCCAAAAAGAAAATCACTCGTTTCCCCTAACAGACCAGTTTCAGTTGGCATCATCATGAAATTTCCTCTTACTATTTCTTTGTTCAAAGTATTTTTTCAAACCTTAATTAGGTTTATTGGTATATTTTAGATATACATAATGACCATATTCATCATAGGGAATTTGCACCTGATATGTTTTGATTCCTCTTTTTTTCGCAATCCCCTCTTTTCCCTTCAACCCTCTCCTATTTACAAACCTTTGTTTCCATTTTATCCTTTTTTTAAATCATTGCTTTCCTTTCCCTCCCTTCCTTCCTTCCCCCCTTCCCCCTCCCTTGTTCCTCTTTCCTTTGGAACATTTTCTTCCCATTTCAAAGTATCTATTGTATATTTTGGGCCTTCTTTATTCTTTCAGTTTCTCACACCAGGGAGACAAGGCGATGTTTACACATGTGAGTCTGATTTATTTCACTTAAGATCCTTACCAAAAAGAAAAGAAAAAAAAAAGCCTAACCACCTGCAGTACCCTAATATTAAACAATCAGTTGTCTGTCTCCTGCCCTGTTTTCCTGTCCCTGCTTTAGAAGGAAAGTAACTTGGAAAACATCAATCTGCTTTTTGTTCTCTGTTTCTTCTTTCTTTAGCCCTTTTCTGAATATAGTCAACCTCTTCTGCTCAGCCCAGCAGAACACTTCTCCTAAAAGAGTGTCTGATTCCAGAATCACAAACAATACTAATTAAGATCTTTAAACTAAATTTGTTGGAATTTTGTATTTTGACAGCCTTTAAACCAGAATTCCCAGCACCCAGGGAAGTCACATCTCACACACTGGCTGCGTGTGCTTCTCTCCCGCTCTGGACTCTGAGACCCTTGGGAGCAGAATCTGTTTCTTATTCATCTAGTAAGCCTCCTAGAAAAGTTGGTTGCTTAAAGGACAGAAGATTTTTTTAAAATTATCTAATTTATTACTTAAAGGAATTAGGGTTATAGGACACTTGTCAAAACTCCGCTGGATAAAATGCCTTAATACATTTATTTAAAAGCCTAGGTGGACGTTAGATAAATATTAGGCCACATTAATTTGTCAAAAAGGCAAAAGGGACTCATGACTCTCCTGGATGGATGGTGTTATCTTTGTTATTTCAATTAACCAGCCAAGTGTGGGAGCGTGTGTGACGGTATTCCAGCCACCCTCCGCAGGACAGTTTGCTGACTGGTCCAGAGCAGTTTACTGAGGGCTCAGTTGCCCCATGCTGCCTTGGAGCCCTATTTCTTCTCTTCAACAGCGGCAAAGTTTACTGCACGTGGGTTCTTTTCAGTGCTGCCTTCAGCGCGCAGCGAGGGTTGGGGACCCTTTCCATACTGTCAATTCTCAATGGAACTGGGCACCGATGTACTGAGCCAAGCTCTCCGTCACCCTTCTGTTGACAGCACTGTACATACTGGAGTGATGGAGTCATTTAAACAATGCTTGCTGCTGTTTCTTATTTCTGTCTGGCTTTCTGGCAACCTGATATTCTTCATGTGTCTTCTAAACAGAGCCCCAAGGGTGAGGGACAAAAGCCTGGGCTGAGTGAGTGGAGATGCAGTCAGCTTTCCACATTCTGGCTACGCTAAGATCCAAAACATAGTGAAAACCTCCAAATAGCTCTGCGTGTGTGTTTGCATTTATGCCATTGTTTCCCTTTATTTGGTACAGTAGGGCTGAAAGATAGCTCCCAAAGATATCGGGAACTAATTCTTACAAGCTGTGTTATCTTCTGTGGTTTACAGAAGCAAAAAGGATTCTGCTGATGTGGTTACAATGAAAGATCTTGAGATATTCATTCTGATTTTCGAGGCAAACTCTAAATGCTGTATTGTTAAGACAGGGAAGCAGTGGGAAATCTAACTGCCAAAGAGAAAGCAGCAAGACCGCATGGCAAAGATTGGCATGTCGGGGCTCAGAAAATGATAGGTCAAAGTACGATCCTTTAGGGCATTGAATACATGGAACTGAAAGACATCAGAAGGTCCTCAGAACCAAGGTCTCACTGGCCGTCTCCAGCCCTCCTGTCTCTTACCGCTCATTTTTCCTTTGAAGTGAGTCATAGAAATAAGAATTTTTATTCTCTAAGGTGGGTTAGAGAAACTAGAATCCCTTTATCCCCAAAGCCGGGCAAACTGGAGTTACTATTCCAACCTTCATCTTTCCCTCCTGCCTTTCTGTCTAGGGGATTACTACAAAGAAGTTTTCTGCTCCTGGAAGCAGCCTATATGTCCATCAACAAATGAAAGATAAATAAAATGTGGTATTTATACACAATGGAATACTATCCTGCCAGAAAGAAAGGTAAATTTAAGTCATTTGTAGGAAAATGAATACACCTTGAGACTATAATGTTGAATAAGACACATAAACTTAAATGTCTCATGATTTCTCTTCTACTAAAAGTATGAATCATTCAAAGAGCAAAATAAAAAATAGACAACAGGAAACTAGATCTTTTGCAAGTGGGAAGGGAATCTAGAGATGGAGGGAGGGGGAGGATGAGAGGGAAAGAGCCAATACAAAAATTAAGATGTTGAATGTACATGTACCAGCTTCTCACAATGAATGGAATACTTATGTGTTGCAAACATGTAAGAATAAAAACATTGTTGATATGCAATTCTCTGACCTGTCATGTCTAACAGTTGGTTGTAAGATCATCATTCTGGAGGCAGTGTGCCCTGTATATTTGGGAGAAAGAAGTGCTACAACAGAGGTCAAAAAGATTGAACGGTTGTTGTTGTCCTCTCCCTCCTTGACTATATCATTTTACATTGAGTGAATCACTTCTAGCATAGTATTTAATCCTTTAATTAAAAAACCTAGAGAAAACAAAAGGCAAAATGACATATGCACATCTTACCATATCAATAGTAAAATTAAGTATGAATACATCAAAAACTCAATCAGAAGGCAGGGATCTTCCAACTGAATTTAAAAAGAACAAAAGTATAACTTAAGTATAGGAGACACAAGTTAGACTCTAAGATACAAATATATTCAAAGAAAAAAGGAAAATAGTGTTTACTGTAAATAGCAACCATAGAATGCTGAAGGGAGCTATACAGATACCAGAAGAAATAGACTTTAAAACAAAAAACGTTATTAGATATAGGGAGGGGTATTTTATGATGAAAATGTTCAATCAGTAAGTAAGATAGCAAAATTGTAAAAGTGCACCTACAGATAGGATACCGAAGCACAGCACATGGAGAGAACACTGACAGAAGTGAAAGGGGAGGTTAGCTATCACAATTTCAGTTGGAGACTTCAATCCCCTACTGTCAATAATGGGTAAAATAACTATGCAGAAGATCAGAGGACATAACAGACTTGAACGATCCTATAAATTAACTAGAACTAATAAACATCAACACAATCATCACAGCAATAAAATACATGTTCTTCTCAAGTGCATATGAAACTTTCTCCAGGAAAGATCTCATTTTAAGGCATAAGGCAAGAAATCAAAACCCCCATACAGTGCTACTGGGAATGCAAATGCAAGCATTTAGCAAAAATATTTTGACTGTTCCTCAAACTGTTAACATAGAGTTATCCCAGGATCTCGCAATTCCACTACTAGATACATTACTTAAAAGAACAGGAAAATTAAGTCCACACAAATATTTGTACATGAATGTTCATAGAGGTATATTTACAATACCAAAACCAGAAATGACCCAAGTTCAACCTTCTAATGAATGCAGAAAATTCATCAATGGAATAGTGTTTGGCCATTAAAGGAAAATGAAATGTTGATACATGTTACAACATGGATGAACCCTGAAAGCATCGTGAAAAGTGAGAGAAGTCACTCAGAAGATCACATACAATTTCATATATGAAATTCCCAGAATAAGCAAATCTGCAGAGACAGAGAGCAGATTAGTGGTTGCCTAGGACTGAAAAGTTGGGGAAGAATTGGGAATGATTGCTAATGTGTACTGAGTGTCTTCGGGAAGGATTAAAATCTTCTAAAATTGGCTTGTGGTGATGGTTGCATAACTCTGTGGCTGTACTAGCAACCATTGAATCATATATATTAAGTAGATAAAATCATGGTTTGTAAATTACAACTCAAGAAAGCTGTTAAAATTACAGTAAATTTTATACTTATGAATTTGAAAAGTCAGCCAACATTACAAACTCTAGCTCTGTGTCAAACTGTATCACTGGCGTCCATTCAAATCTTTCTTTGTAGCAACAGATAAACATAGGAAAATATTTTCAGATTTAAAAAAAAATAAAATGTTTTTTAAACCAGGCTTTGATGGGTTTCTCCTTTCAGTTTACTTCTATCAGAGCACACCATTTCGTCGAATTGCATTTCAGCACAGCTGTCCCTGCCTTGTTGAACCTATACACAAAATATTCCTTTTGCCCCATCTTTGGGTCTTCTAGTTTCCCATGTCACATGAAAGTATTATTAAATAAATTTGTTATGCTTTCCTCTTACAAACGTATCTTTTGTTTCAGGCACATTGGCTATGGGTCTGATGATGGGGAGGAAATGTCCCACATTTTCCTACTCCCACAGGTATGATGTGGCCACAACCCAAGGAATGTCAGGAGCCCCCTCTAGCTGGTAGAGGGAAAGAAGGGATTCTCCCCTAGAACCTCTAAAGGGAGCTCACATCTGCTGATGCTTTGATTTCGTCCCTGAGATACTACTTTTGGGCATCTGGCCTGCAGAATTGTCAAAGAAAAAATTTCTGTATTTTTAGCCACCAAATTTGTGGTAGTTTGTTTCAGCCACCTTAGGAAATGAGTACATTTGGTATCTAGCTGAGAACTGATAATATATATTATTCATTCATTCAACAGTTATTACTATAAAACACATTAGAACCAGAAAGGCAGTCAAAGGTGACGTTCATAATCATTACCCCCAAATGGGTACATTTTCTTCAATGAAATTTTCAGCTTTGTATCAGGATTTAAAGAAGCCCCTGTCCTCTATAAGAAAGTCCTTGATGTAAATGTTGATAATCGAAATTTTTTTTCCTTGGTTGAGAGACCAACCTGGGTATATACTACAAGGGCAGTTTTATCAAGGAAAGAAAGTTAATGAAGTAAAATTAAAGTGCATCTTTCACTTCTGTTGGCAACTATAAAAATCTTATTGTTTAGATTTTAGGGATCATTTATTTACACAATTGGTTTATTCTTAAAACAAAAAGACTAAAAACAATGGTATGGAATTTCAAATAAACATAGTAGGAGATTAACAATGGTTACTATATTGTGTATTGTTATTTTCAAAGTAGTTGCTCAGAATATAAGATATAGGCATAAAAAATGATCAAACAATGAAAGCACAAACCATTCTTTTGATGAACTAACAGAGATTAATAAGATGATTACCTGTCTTGTGGAGATATATACGTATATATATTCTTTCCCCTTCTTTCTTTTCTCCCTTCTTCCATTCCAGTTGTTTGTTTTTTCCTTTTGAGCAGTTTCTTTCCCTTTCACAAAATCCACTGTACATTCTGGGTCTTTCTTGTTTAATCTCAGTTTTTTACACTGAGGAGACAATATAATGTTCACGCTTGGAAGGCTGATTTATTTCACTTAAAAGTATGGTCTCAAGTTGCATCCATTTACCTATAAAAGCTTCCTTTTTATGGCTGAGTAGTATTTCACTATACAAAAATACCACATCTTATTTACACAATTTATTGAGCATTTGGTTTATACCAGGTATTATTCTTATCCACTGGGGATAAAATAGGCTGCAAAACAGACCACAAAGTCCTGCACTCATGAAACTGGTATTTAGTGAAAGGAACAGACAAAAACCAAAATCTCTACATGAGATCTCAGTGGCACTGAACAGAAAGCTAAGAGGATGGAGGCAGACAGCCTCCCTCTATGGAATGAGCAGCAGAGATTCTCTTTGAAGGTGTCCTGTGAGCAGAGACCAAAGGAGGTAAAGAAATGAGCCAAAAAAAATCCAGGGCCGGGGATTTAGCCTTGTAAGCGCCTGCCTTGTAAACATGCGGTCGTGAGTTCGATCCCTGGTGCAAAAAAAAACAAAAAAACAAAACATCCACAAGGAAAGATAATTCCAGGCAAAAGGAAAAACTGGTGCAAAGACCTGGAGAAAAGTAACTTGATCACCTGGGGACCAGCAAGTAGGCAAACTGATTAAAAGGGGCTTCTGGTTACGTTGAGCTGGTAAAAAGCTTGGCAATAAGCAGAGGGGAACTATTCCTGTAATGAAAACTTGGGGGTTTTATTTTTGTTTTGTTTTTAGTATATTAGACAATAGCAATGCTGTTACAATAAGAAAAGGACACTTTGCTGAGTTACTCAGAATTTTTCTTGAGAAAGGAAGAGACAGGCACACACAGAGAGACACAGAGAAACACACACATATTGACAGGCAAAGTAGGCTAAAGCAATCCTCAAAACAACATGGGGCTTGAATTTTTAGAGCAGTGGAAGGGAATAGTGAATTGGCCCAATAGGAGAGAAGGGAGAGTGTTGGTGGGATATTTTGCTGCTGCTGTTGTTTTGTTTGGGGGGTGGGTAAGATAGGCACTCAGCCCTTGGAGCCTGGAGAATGTCATGGAAAGAAAATGGCTAAGTCATCAAGTCAGTTTTACAAGATGGATTCCCAAAATCTGGAAAAGTGTGTGAAAAACATTGATCCCCAGAGGGCTTAGAACAGCAGAGATGAGACTTTTCTGGCCTCCGTCCCTGAAATGCTGTTAGGATTTTGTGCCCAGCAATGTGAAGGTAATAAAACTGTGATTCAGTTCCACAAATGGAGATGACCGAGAGCCAATGAAGGGTGGTAATGGACAGCCTGTGCTTGGGGCAAAGCGGGCTTGGGCTTGCCTCTTGCTCCCGCCTTTTACTCTATGTCTTTGGGTGGCTTATTCTTCAAGCTTTGATGTTGATAATGGGGTGAAGTGTTCCGCCCATAATTCATCTCCACCCCGGGCCTCAGAATGTGACCCTGTTGGAAACAGAGACCTCACAGATGCCATTAGGTGACACGAGAGAGACTATAGTGAGTCAGAGTGGGCTCTAAATACAAAGAACGTGGGAAGATTTGGGTACAGAGAAATGAAGACAGAGGCAGAGTTGGACTCATGCAGCTACCTGACTGATGTCAGCTTTCCCTTGATATGACAAAATACCCGAGATATCAATTTAACAAAGGAAAAGATTTGTTTTGGTTCCCAGCTTCAGATGTCTCCACCCATGGTCACTAAGCTCTGTCGTTCTGGACTTGTGGCAGCACAGTACATCATGGCAGGGGTGCATGATGGAGGGGGTTGCTCACCTCATGGTGTCCAGGAAGAGACAGGAAGGGGCTGGTGTCCCAGAACACTTCAAGGGTACTCTAGTGAGCTAACTTCCTTCCACAAGGTCCCATTTTCTAAAGATTCCATCAGGCTGAAGACCAAGACTCTAACACATGAGCAATTCAACATCTGTAGCACCAAGAATGCCAGGATTGATCAGAGATATGAAAATGTACAAAAGGATTCTCCCCTTGCACCTTCAGCAGGAGTGTGTCTCTGCTGGCACTTTGATTTGGACTGCTCACCTCCAGAACTCTTAGGAACACACAGGCATTAAGATACAAAGTATATGGCAATTTGACGCAGCAGCCCTGAGAAACTCATACAGCATCTTACTCTATATGTTAAAGAAGATAAGCTGATGCCATGTGCCTGTCCAACACCCAGAGAATGGCTCAGAGTCATCCGTGAGGGAGGCAGAGATCCGCATGACCGTATCCCTCAGTTCACAGAGCTATGGTGGTGCCGACTGGCAGACACTGGCACGGGATGCGGGGCCCAACACATAGTGGGCAATCAGTGAACATTAGCCAGGAAGTGCAAAACTCAGCGTGACATAGTTAGCTGGCTGGTCTGGGATCCACTTGCTCGGATCAGCAGGTTTACATTCTGGCCGGAGACTCTGGCAATTAACAAACTGTATTAAATAATGTAGGGTTAGGGGATGATTACTGCTGTAAGGAGATATTGAAGGTGAGGAGATAAAGGGGGTTAGAGAGCAGGCACTGCAAGGAAAGAGGCTTCTGAGAAGGTGGCGGGGGGGGGGGGGGGGGGGGGGGGGGGGGGGGGGGGGGGGGGGGGGGGGGGGGGTTAGCACCTGAGTGCTAAGGGGTAGGCAGGTGGTATAGACATTAGCGTTATTATCACTTGTTACTATGAAACAGGCAGATGTAGAAAATGCCATTCTACCCAGCTGCTGTGAATAAACGACACTGTGACCTTCCCTAAGTTTCCCGATAAAAGGAGAATCATACTACAGTTTTAGGATTGTTATCTTCACCCAAACTCATGTCCAGGCTTGGTCTCTGGTGTGACTGTACTGAGAAGTGGTATGAGACCTATCAAGAGAGCACCAGGTCATGAGGATCCACTCTCATTAATGCATTGTTGTAGTTCCCACAAGAGGGCGTTAGTCATCATGAGAGAGGTTATTATGCCGAGTTCTGCTTCCTTGGCTTCCTCTTGATTCCTGTCTTGCCATGAGATCTCTTAGCATTCCCCCACTTCTTCCACTTCTCCGACATGGTGTCATTCATCATGATGCTCTTGCGGGTAGCCAAGCAGATGCCAATGTCCTACTCTTGAACCACCAGAACTGGGTACATAACAAATCTCTCTCCTTTTATAAATTATCCAGCCTCAGGTATTTTGGTATAGCAACAAGAAACTAAAACAATATGACCAAAAGTAAGATGAGCGATCAAACCAGTTTGCCTAGAACTGAGAAGTTTTCCAGCTGAGAGGGACTTGAGTTTTTAGGTCAATAGAAAGCAGTAAGGAATCAATCCAGTAAAATATGTAGCATAAGATTGTTAGATAGGTTGCTGAATGTTTTTATTTTGTAATCAAACTTCTGGATCATGTTTCCAGCTTCCCTGTTAAACACTGATACATTGATAATAAGCCACCATTCAGATGTTGGAGCATGAACTGTTCTGGATAGGACTGACTCAGTTTGCTGGCTGCCTGGGCTTGCACTGGTACCATTTTCTCATGGCACCACAGTAAGGGGACAGCTGAGGTAGCCCAGGTGGATAACCCAAAAACACACTGCCTCGGGGCACACAACAGGAGCTCAAGGAATGTGTTTTAATTCCGAGTGGGTGGAAACCTCCATAGGGAAGAATTTGTTACTGTGGTACAAACCTGCTGGGTCTGTTTTCTAACCTCAGGACAAACCACACTGCCACAGGGTTCTAAAGGGCTATTATGGGAAACAGCCTTTCAGAAGGAATCAGGATGGAACCCTGGGCTGCCAGCACCCTCTGGCATTTCTCTCTGCTCTACAATACCCTTGCCATCTCTGAGAGGACCAGCAGATGGTTGGTTCCTGGAAAGTTATCAAGCTTTTCTGAGCCTCGGGTCACACATTAAAAAAAGAAAAAAATAACCCACCATTTTTAGTTTCAGGGTGCTTAGGTGAAACAATTTATTTAAGAAATATTTATTAAGCAGCCATAATATATCAGGTGTTAATTTCAGTAGCTGGATACAAGGTTTGAACAAAATGCACACACTCACTCACACTCTTGCCCTCAAGTACAATAGAGTCTAGTGCAGATCGCAGATTTAAGCAGTACATTCCAAGGAAGGGTTAGGGCTGCAAAGAGCAAAATGGCAAGAAGAATGGGGTGGGCTTACTCACTGGGTCTAGAAAAGGAAAAGCCTAAAAGCTAAAAGGAGAGAAAGAGCCAGATTTTACTACTTTTAATGGAAACTCCTGAAGTGTATCAATTACTAGAGGAACAATTAACCTCTTTATAATATTGGTTTTTGAATCCAAGAAGAGCAAGCTTTTCCACTGATTCAAAGTTCCATTCTAAAGAGTCGTTGTCCTTTTTTATGTTTGTCTTTTAATTTTTATTTATTTTCTTTCACACATATGAAATACTCTTGGACCTGCATGTGTTTTATGCATATAAAAAAAATAAATAAGAAAAAAGTTCAGTCACCCCTGGATACCACTACAGGCCTCTTCTAGATATCATAGATCCCCAGCTCCCAAAGGCAGTCTTTATGCATCTTGTCTTCATTTACAATTCTACACATTTCTATGTTTACCTGAGTAGTGTACTGTTTACTTTTTTTCCTTCAGATATTTTTGGGGCTGTAAGAGCAGTGTGAGGTTCATAGCAAAATTGAGAAGCTTGCAGATATCTGGTATTATTCCTGCCCCCAGGTCTGCATTCCTCATTACCAACATTCTCCGCCCAGAGTGGTACTTTTACTACAAAGGAGGAACCTACACAGGCAAATCATTGCCACCCCCTTAGTTTACATTAAGATTCACTCTTGGGCCGTGGCTGCCCCAGGGCAAGAGCCATATCAGCGTTTCCTGAGATTTGCGATGATGCGCCACGTTGGACCTTGGGGTGCTGGGAAAACAGGCAGCCGCCAGCAAGCCCCTCTGGTAAGTGGCTGTGGCCTGGCCAGCCCCTGCCACCCCAGGGCGAGAACCATGTCAGCGTTTCCTGAGATCAGCCATGCGCCATGTTGGACCTTGGGGTGCTGGGAAAATTGTCAGCCAGCTCACCCCTCTGGTGGGCGGCTGTGAGCCTACCGGGGCTCAGGCTAAGAATCAAACATCCATCCTCCCACCCTCTGCTAGCAAGTGAGAGCCAGAGATCTGAGCATGTCTTGCGTGTTTGACTATATGCAATATAGCAAGTAAGGGGGACTTTCTTCTGCCATCTCTTTGAAGGTAAATATTTTTATCTCTGTTTTGCTCTGTCCTGATCAATGGTATTGCTCTATTCAATATTCTGTTTTTATAATTTTGGTTATTTCCTTCAATGTTGCTTTACCTGATTGAAGGAACAACTATTGGGAAGAAAACCAGATATACTATTGTACCTATTGCTGTTATCCCGGTAACCTGCTGTGAGGTTCTGTACCACTTTCACTGCACTGCCTCAGTTGGCTTTGTCCTGTCTTGTTCTGCTGTATTTTACTACCTTCAAAATAAAATAAATAAATAAAATAAAAAATGATAATAAATAAGAAAAAAATTTAAAAAGTAAATAACAACACCAAAACAGATCAGTAAAGCACTGAGCAACCTGAAACATGATATAACTAAATGGGTAATGGACTTAAAAAGCAAAAGGAGGAAAAGCAAGTGCTCTCAGGGATATAACTGCATGTATATGTAAGGGTGTAGGATTGACAATTATGTTGCTAAGTTTTTGTTGGATCAGAGAACAGAATTGTCTGCAGCCTCACTGTTTGAATGTCCACTTTGTATGCTTTAATTTTGTAACTTGAACAACTACATCCAAGAAGACAATATGTAATATATCAACTAGTGATTTCTTACTGTTCATTTTTTTGAAATTCTGTATTATTTCTAACCTTTTTTCTGTTTTGCTTTATTTTTCCCCTCTCTTTAAATAAAATTTAAAAAAAAAAAGATTCACTCTTGATGTTGTACATTCCAGGACTGGACAAATGTATAGCAACATGTATCTACCATTGCAGTGTCATACAAGGGTAATTTTATTTATTTTTTATTTTATTTAAGTTAATTGGTACACTTTGGTGTTTTAGGTATGCATAACATCACATTCAGCATAGCACATTTGTACCTGTACATGATATAACTTGATTCTTTTCCCAAACAGGGTAATTTTGCTACCCTAAACACGTTCTGTGCTCTAATTCATCCCTCCTTGCCTCTAATTCCTGACCTATTTTTTTCATCTCCACAGTTTTGCCTCTTCCAGAATGTTGCATACTTGGATTCATAAAGTATATAGTCTTTCAGATTGGCTCTTTCCACTTAGTAATGTGAATTAAAGTTTTCTCCATGTCTTTTCATGGTTTGTAGGTTTAAAAAAATCATTTCTTTATCTGCATGTATATCTTGATTGTTTACAAAGTTTGGTAATTATGAACAAACCTGTCTTAAATATCTATGTGCAGGTTTTAACAAGGACATAGGTTTCCAACACCTGTGGGTAAATACCAAGGAAGGTGACTAGTCAACTGTGTGGGGAGGGTATGTTTAGTTTTATAATTAATCACCAGTCTCTCATCCAAGGTGACTTCACTACTCCCATAAGCAATGACTCAGAGTCCCTGGTGCTCCACATTCTTGCCAGCATTTAGTGTTGCCAGGGTCAGAATTTTGGCCATTCTGATAGGTGGATAGTGGTATCTTGTGGCTATTTTAATTTGTATTTCCTGAGTAGCGCATGGTGTGAAGCATCTTGCCATATATTTATTCACCATCTGTATATCTTTTTCAGTGACGTTTCTGTTGAATTCTTTGGCACATTTTAAAAATTAGGCTGTTTGTGCTCTAATTGTTAAGTTACAAGTTTTCTTTGCATACTCGATTAGCAGTTGTCAGCTATTCCTTTTAAAATATTTTCTCATAGTTTTGTTATTTGTTTTTCATTCCATTGCCAATGTGTTTCACAGGGCAGAAATTTTTAATTTTAATCAAGTCCAGCTTCTCAATTTTTTTTCTTTTATGGACTGTGCCTTTCATTCATTTCTAAAAAGTCATTGCCAAATCCAAGATCATCTGGGCTTTATCCTGTGCTGTCTTCTGGGAGTATTACATTTTACATTTAGATCCAAGACCCATCTTGAGTTAATTTTTGTGAAAGGCATAATGATGTCTGTGTTTTAGTCATTTTTGCCAGTGAATGTCAAGTTATCTCATCACCTTTTAGTAAAAAGACTTTCTTCCTTCCATTTTAGTGTCTTTGCTTCTCTGTCCAAGATTGGTATTTAATGAGTCTACTTATGGTCTCTTTATTCTGTTCCATCTTCTATTTATCTATTATTTTGCCAATATCACTGTATTAATTACTACAGCTTTGTAGGAAGTCTTGAAGTTGGGTAAATCTGTAGATGTATAATACTTACATATAACCTATGTACTTCCTTCTGTATCCTTTAAATCCTTCCTCGATCTATAATACCTAATAGAGTGTAAACACTGTGCAAATGTTTGTCATCCTATATTGCTTAGGGAATAATGACAGGGGAAAATATCTGTACCTGTTCAATACAGATGCAGGTTTTTTCTCCAGTAGTTTAAATCCACAGTTGAGTGAATCCACAAGTACAGAACTAGTTGATAAGGAGGGCTAACTATCCTCAAGCTCAGAAATTCTTTTTTCAGCTATGTCCAGTCTGCTAAGCCCATCAAAGGCATTCATTTATGGTGACACTGTTTTGGATTCCCTAATGGTTCTTTTTTATTCTTGTATTTTCATCTCTCTACTTACATTAGCCATCTATTTTTGGCACATTATCTACTTTATTATTAGAATATTTAGCATAGTAATCAGAGTTGTTTTGAATTTCAATATCTCTCCCATGTCTGGTTCTGATACAGTACTTTTTTTGTCTCTTTCAACTGTGCTTTTCCCTTTCGATATGTCTTGTAATTTTTTTCATGCCAGCCATTTATAAGGTACACAGCAGTGGTTCCCATGGCAGTTTCTGTTCCAATGTGTTGTGACTCTCTGTGTGTACTTGTCCTCCATTTAGGGGACAGCAGTTTGCCCTGAACCCCTCACTTTTCCACAGATCGAGGGCAAATTGTTGAGTTTTCAGTTTCTTCAGCGTTTTTCTGGTTGTCAGGATGGAGTGCTAAGTTTCAATCTCCTTGCATGTGAAATTGAAAAACAGAATTCCTTTTTACTTATCCTTTGGGTTTAATACAATAGAATCACATTGTATGCTTTCCTTTGAAATTTGCTTTCTCTGTTTAATAATATTTTAATGAAATTCATTCCCGTGGATGGATGTGACTATCACATTTTCTTTTTCACAGCAGCATATTACATATTACATTTTTAAGTGATACTGCAATGTATCTTTTCTCCCATAGATAGCAGTTTGGGTTTGAACATGCATGCTGGTGCATGACTGCAGGGATTTTTCTAGGACACTAACCTAGCAGTAGAATAATTAGATTTAAAATATGTGTATATTCCCCTTTAACAACAATGCCAAATTATTTTGATGAAAAACAATTTCTAGTCCCATTATTGACACATAAGAATTCTCTTTCCTCTGCTGGTTTGCCAACATTTGATATTATCAGACACTTTAAATAGTATTCACTTGGAGTACATGTAAGTAATAAATGAGGGCTCCTTGTTTTAAATTAGCATTTCCTGTGCATTGAGCTTGGCCATCTTTTCAATGTTTGTTGGTTGTGTATCTCCTCTTTGCATTCTTTTCCATCATTGTTGTTCATTAAAATATTCAATTATCTATCTTTTATTTATTGATTTGTAGGAGACCAGATATCCTAGTTGCTAATCCTTTGATAAGTAGATACAACAATTCTCTTTTCCTAGTTTGTGACACATCTTTTAGTCTCTTTATAGTATATATTGGTGGAGAAAATTTATAATGTTTATCTAGTCAATTATGTTGCTCTTTGTTTTGATTATGGAATCTTTCTTTATGCTGAGGTCACATGGATAGCCTTCTAAGTTATGGATTTTTAATCATTTTTATGCCATAGGCTTGTTGTCATGTTTTGAAATATATAAAATAAAACTCATAGAATTTACAAATAAAACCAATTATGTAAAAGTTCAGTAATCAAAATATTGCAAATTATAATGTAGCATTTTAATGCATTATTAAGATTAAGCAGAAATCTAATAGCTGCTATAAATTTTCAAATCCTAATAAGCATATGTATTAGGCAGGTTTCCCATTGCTGTGGCACAATACTTAACCCACACAATGGGAAGCAAGAGAGGTTGAACTTAGCTTACAGTTTCTGAGGGTTCATAACCATCTGAAACAAGAAAGGAAAGACATAGTGGAAGGGTACAGTGTAACAAAGCTATTTAGCTCCTGGTGGCAAGGATGCAGAGCAAGAGAACAGCAATGGCAAAATACAGGCAAGTGACCAGACCTCCATGCCCTACCCAGAGACATCCAGAGGTATGTGCCACCAATAGTTGGGCAATTCCCAAAATAATCAAGCTACACAATCAAGCTTAATGCCTTATATATTTTTTAATCTCTGGGACACAATGTCCAACACTTACAGCTCAAAGGATGATAGGTTTACTTTGGCTCATGGTTATAGTCTGTGGCTGGCCGGCCCAAAGCAGAAATAGCATGGCAGAGGGGCACAGAGGAGGAAAGCTGCTCATCATGGTGACCAGAAAGCAGAGAGAAAGGAGGAGCTGGGAAGGGAGATGTGCCCTTCCAGGTCATACCCCCAGAGCCCCATCTCCAATAGGTCCCACTTTCTAACAGCAAGTCAGTTACTACACCCTCATGACCCAGTCACCTTCTATACATATGAGAATATTGGTGGATGTTTCAGATTCAAATCATAAAAATTCACCCTCGGTCCCCAAATCCATCTCTATGTAAAATGCAACTAGTCAATCTCTGTAAGTCACCACTTTTGACAGTTCCAGCACTGCTGAAAAGTCCAAGTCCAAAGTCTCCTTTAAAAGTGAAGATAAGCTCTTATCTGTGAGTTCCTTTAAAAATAAAAAAAGAAAATTAAACACTGACAACATACAATGGCATGTGGTAAACATTTACATTCCAAAAGAAAGGATACAAAGAGGAGATAAAAATGAGACCAAAGAAAGACTGAAACCCATAAAGGCAAACATTAAATTTCAAAGCTCTATTTTCAGCATTCAAGGAAAGTTGCAGTGAGATATGAACTCTAAAGGGCTTGGGCAGCCATGTCACAATGTCATTGCTGGTTGCAGTCCTAATGACTTCTCTCTTGGGTTGGTTTTGCTCACTGCCTGTGGCTTTTCTCAGATGTTCCATATTTCTAGTATCTGCAACTTTCTTCTCTCATAATTTTACACACTGCCCTGTCAGGTGCACACTACCTGGCCTTCCAGGCCTTCTTCTGAAATCTGGATAAAATTCTCTCTGATCCCCAAACCCTTCCATTCTCCATGCCTGTAAAGCCAGAATTATGAGGATGAAACAAAATTCTGCCACCAGCTTGAGCAGTAGCCAAGACCCCTTGAATCATGGCTGCAGAGGCCTCTGAGTCCCTGAATATCTGAGAACCATGAACTAAATTCCAGGGAATAAATTCCTTGAAGGGATCCAGGGAGGAAGATAATCTATAATGACCTGTTGTCTATTTTTACAACTAAATTTCTAATTTATATATCAGTGAAAATATATTTGTGAATATACTGAATTCTATCCACTAATAAATGCATTGGAGGTATATGGAATCCATTTTAAGAAGTCTCTATATAGCATTTTCTAAAAATTTTAACCCTTTATCATTCATACTTTTGTGTTTGCTTTTTGCCTATCAGAATTTGTTTCTTCATATTATACAAAGTATTTCTTTACTCCCTTTTTATTTTTTAATTTGTCCCTTCCCTCTCTGATCTTCTGTGTCATTGCTAACTAAATCTGACTTATCTTTAGTGGGTCCCTGTTTCTGGGCTTATTATTCTATTCATGGCTCCCCATTTTGTGTGTTGGCTTTTATTGGTACTTGGATTTTTAAATGTGAATTAGAAATAACTTGTCAAGTCTCAGGAAGAAGCTTATAGAATGTTGATCAAGCCTGCATTGCATCTATAGCCCATGAACTTATGCCTTTTGGTACATTTCTTTTTTTTTTCCAGGAGAAACTTGCTCATCTTTTTCTTTGTAAGTTTGTCTTCTTTTAATTCCTCCCACACCTAATTAATATAATTTCAACTAAAGATTTTGCTTTAAGAATTATACTTCCTAGGATCCCACATGGCTGACTGAGTGATGGCACAATAGAGAGCCTCTCTGAAAAAAAAAAAACCAACTCAGATGCTGGAATTTGACAACATGGAGAAAGCCAGACAAAAGGAAAGGAATTCTCATGACCTAGGAAGAAACTGAGGAAAAAGAAAAAGAAAAAAAGAAAAAAGAAGAAGAAGTGGGGATGGAGGGCTGGAGCTGGGCAAGCTCTGGTCACTGTATGGGGCACATCTTAGAGTCAGGTGATTCACAATCAAGCTGAGGTCACAGCCCTGCTGAGAACAGGGGTTGGTGAGCTCGAGACCCTTGGCTGGAAAAGGCACTGTGGCAGGGAGTGGAAACAGCGAGTCCAGCTGCATGAACTTTGGTGAGTGATGGGAACTGGATTCCCCAGAGTGGGAGGTCCAGCTAGATGACATTTTGGAATTAGGCAGGGCCAGCTTGAATCAAAACCCAAGGCGGCATCAGTCAATGGCTCCTGGTCCAGAGCAGATTGGTGGGATCTGCTTGGGCACGGCCAAGCCCCTGGTTGAAACCCAATAGCAGGGGATGAGGCTGTTCTGAGCCAGTGGCATCCCCAGGGAGCACACAAATGTGCTGAAGCATCCACTGGTTGACTGACGTAGGATGAGGGGCCAGCTCACAGCGTGCACCTTGCAGATCGGCTGCAGACTGGGGGGCAGCACTTCTCTAGCCAGTGCACTGCAGAAAAACTGTAAGCAATACAAAAGGCCTGGAGACCTCTACCACCCACCCGTCTGAAGAGGGTCGGAAACATGGCAAGACAGAGAAACAGCAAAAGGCCTCCAACCACCGAACCAGAGAAAGTGAGTCCAGTAGAGGTAAATGCAGAGGAGGTTGAGGTCAGCAAACCTGTAATATCAGACACAGCCTCATTGGAAATAAAGAAATACTTCCAGGACCTCATCAACAAATTTAAATATGAAATTCTAACTCAGGGGAAGCAAGATATAAGAAGATTAATAAAAGAAACCCTGAGTAATTCTCAAGTAGACACAAATGAAAGAATGGAGGAACTCAGAGAAAGGAGAGAAAGCTTTAATGAAGAATATAAACAAAATCTAGAATACATGAAACAGATCCAAAGAGAATATCAGGAAATTAAAAACTCCATTGAAAGCTGACAAAACCTTTTAACAGAAACTAAAGACGAACTTTCAAAACTTAAAGATAGATTTGCAACATATGATCATGAAAGAAAAGATCTCTTAAAAATAACAAGGAACCAGGAAGCAATGATATGAAGGCTAGAAGACGACAAGAGGATTTATAACCTAAGAATAAAATATGTGAATGAAGATGCAGTGACAAAAACAAATGAAATAAAAAGTCTATTCACAGAAATAATTAAGGAAAACTTCCCAAACATAGGTAACGGAAGTGAAGTTCAGATAAATGAGGCATACAGAACTCCAGCCAGCTACAACCAAAACAGGTCTACACCCAGACATATAATAATCAGGATCCCAGAAATCCATCACAAGAACAGAATATTAAAAGCAGTCTGAGAAAAGAAACAGATTACCTATAAAGGAAAACTCATCAAAATCACAGCAGACTTCTCGATGCAAACCATCAAATCAAGAAGAGCTTGGAGCAAAATATTCCAAGCCATGAAAGAAAATAACCTCCAACCCAGAATTATGTACCCTGCAAAACTGTCTCTCAAAATTAATGGAGAGACAAGATATTTCCATGACAAAGAGGAACTGGGGGAGTTTGTGACCACCAATCCAACTCTTCAAAGAATATTGAAGGACAGTCTAGAGAGAGAGAAGAAAATCACCAGGGTTCCAGGAACAATGGCAGAAAGGCCTCAAAGAAAGGGGCAGACAGTGGAATGAAGGAGAAAAGTATACAAACAACAATGACAGAAAAATAGCATAGCAGAGATAAGACAGAGAAGACTGGTTATATTGCTGTTTTATCTTGACTGATTTTAGTTGAATCTGGTATGCTTGCGAGTATCAAGTCTGAGAGTAGAGGCAACTACTCTGAAGATGACTATATTCAATAGGATATCCATTCTGGTTTGATTATTAACTGCCTTTGAAGTCCTATAATGTCTCCAATCTTTAGATTTTATTTTATTTATTTATTTATTTATTTATTTATTTTGGTACTGGGGATCAAACTCATGACCTCGCACTTGCAAAGCAGGCACTTATGCCACTGAGCTAAATCCCCGGGCCCTTAGATTTTATTAATAGTGTAAAGCAATGCTAAGTTTAACTATACCATCTTTGATGATATAGACAATTTTATTGAAAATAACAAGAGACATCATAGTAACTACCGTAGATCACCTAGTATTGTGGTTTTATATGTCCTTTTCATGTTTCTCTAGGAATTTGTATTGTTGACTTGTTTTGATTTGTTTCTCCCTCTAATACAGAAAGGCTAGGTATACAAGTAGACTTATACATGTGTAGAACTTCTAAGTAGTTTACGAGAATGGATTATAGTTATTGTAAAGAAAAAAAGAGAGGAAAAGAAAGTATTCTAAAGGATATAACTGCATGTATGTTTGAGTGTGTGGAATTGATAACCATGTTGCTAAGTTTTTGTTGGCTAGATGAACAAAACTGGTTGCAGTCTCACTGTTTGGATGTCCACTTTGTAGGCTTTACTTTTGTAACTTGAACAACTACTTGTAAGAGGAAAATATGTAATTATCAACTAGTGATTTCTTACTGGTTACTATTTTTGTTTTTTTGTTTTGTTTTTGAAATTTTGTATTATTTTTACCCTCTTTGTTTCAATTTTTTTCTTTATATAAAAAAATTTTTTTAAAAATTATACTTCCTAACTCTGTTGCCAATATATAAGAAGTCAACTGTTCCTAAATATGAAACCTTTTATGAAATTCACTTTTTATAATTTATTTGTAAAATTAAGATTTTTCTATGAAAATAATCATATAACCTTTAATTAATATCTCTGTTGTTTGATTTCATCTCCTCTAACTTTTTTTCTTTTTCCTTGTTTCACAAATTGGCTAGTACTTCTGATGTAAATAAAGTAGGGATTTTGTAAAAACTTTTAATTTTTATGTGTGATGCTTTTATAGGATTTGGGAATCTATTTTGCACAAAGATAAAGAAATATTCTTTCTAATTTACCAACTTTTAAAAAAATTATAAGTGGATGTCATTAGGCTTTTTGTTTTACTTTTTAAAGTAACAAATACAAGACCATTTGTATGTGCCAGTGGAGTAGACCCACTAAAGAGAAATTGAGGATGCAAAGGAGAAAAAACAACCTAAACAAAAGTTCTTAAGAACATTGCAGATGGATTTTTATATAGTTCTTTTGAAGATTAAAGTACTTTAACATACACTAAACTTATTAATTTCCTCTTGGTGCTTTAACAAAGTACTACAAACTCTGCACCTTAAAACTACATAGATCCACTGTGCCTTAAAGCAACAGACAACAAACAATAAATATTCTCTTACAGTTCTGAAGGTAAGAAGTCTAAAATCAGATTCACATGGCTAAAGTCAAGGTATCAGGACTACATTCTTTTTTTATATATATACTGGGAATCAAACTCACAACCTCACACTTGCCAGGCAGGTGCTTATGCTGCTGAGCTAAATCCCCAGCCAAGGACTACATTCTTTCTGGAAGCTCCACCCAAGAATCTGCTTCTTGCCTCTTGCAGCTCTTACAGACTGCCAACAATCCCTGGCTTGCAGTCTCCTCCATCTTCAAAGCCAGTAGTATAATGTCCTCAAATCTTTTTATGCTTCTGTTTTAACATTGCCTTGCTTTTATATGACAATGTTCATCACTAATTAGGCCTACCTGGAAGTCCAGGGTAATGTCATCTCAAAATCCTTAACTTATTTTCATTTATAAAGTCTTTCTACTATACTAGATTATATTCACAGACTGTAGGGATTAAGACATGGATAGCTCTGACATCCATGAGTTAGCTTGCTATATTTAGCATGCCTTGGATTATATGTTGGTTTTGTAGGTCAAAAATGGTTCAACATTGACAATTCTATGTGGTTTTACCCAATGTTTCTCAGCAAATGGAAGCTGCTATGAATGCTATTTTTAAAAGAGAAGATGTTTTGCTATAAACTGTCAGCTCCAGGTCTCTCTTGTTGTTTTAGGAATAATATGTTGGGCAATTTCTAGCAGATCAGCCGTGTTAGCAAAACCCCAGATGTTTAGTACATGCTGTACTTTAGTACTTCCTGTGTCACTGCCCTGGAAGCAAAACGGTCTCCCTTCTCCAAAACACTTACTTCTTTGCTGTCTTGGAAGAGGCCACTGCAGAAGAGACTCCTCCCACAGAGTAAGAAAATTCCTCTGCTTAGCTAGAAGACTCCTGTGTTCCATAGCTCCAAAGCTCTCTTGAGGAAGGAGCTGCTAGCTATACAAGCCTTCCATTTTGCAAATGTACATGGCTGTGTCATCTAATGCCATATTGGAGCCTAAGGCCAAAGCAAGAAAACAATCGCCAATGCTGATCCTGTCTTTATTTAAAATTTTGATATTTTGCTCAACATGAATTTTTTGCACCCATTTTTCTTTATAACTATTTTTTACCTATAAAACCAACACATGTAGTTGGTTCTATAAAAGAAATAAACTAGTAAATAATCCAAACTAAATTTAGTAAAGTGAATAATGAACACCAAAGACATCCACATTTAATATTATATTAAACTATTACTTGTCCTGATTATTAAGGTTTTTGGTTTTTTTGGCACTTCTTAAATTTTGTTTGAGACTCACCCTGGTTTCCACGATGGTTTATATTTGTATATATTTTCTCTACTGTCACTTTAGGAGGGACACTCCTGGCAAAAGATCAAATTTTATCTCAGGAGAAAAACACAAAAGTGTTAGGATTAACTGAGATAACAAGAAAAGAAAACTATCCCTTGACCTCTGAAAGACGCCTGGTTCAAGTGATTCTGTGTTCTGCCAATTGCCTTCTTCAAGTGAAAAAGAATAAACTAATTTTATACCTATTCAGTCCAATAAAGCTCACTGTCCTACCTCTACCTCCAGTGATAAGAGGCAGGAAGAGTTCATTTTCCATTGCTAAGCAACGCAAAAGCAGCACCCAGCTCGGGTCATGGCCGCATGGGCTGATAGGGATCACTGTCTAAAGTTCCTGTTTGCATTTCGAAGTCAACAATAATTGTAGGTCTCTATTAGTGTTCATTAAGATGGTTTATGTCTGGACTAACTCCAATCTCCATTCAGCGGTTTCAATGCGTTGTTCTCCTAGGGAAAGAAATATTTGGCAATAAAAACCCTGTGCTGATTTTCCCTTGGGTAGGCTGGGGGACTCTGGTTACCATCCGCACGCAGTTCCCTAGCCGGGGAGAACAAGGTTCTCTTGAAGATTCGGAAAGAGAGGGGTGGAGAGGAAAGTTCTGCCTCCAGCTGGCTTGCTTCCACCCTTACCGAAAAGTAGGCCAGTGGTGCAGAAGTCTGCGCGGTGACTGGAGCGCTTGCTGTTCCCGGAGCAGGGCGCACGACCCCGTTTCCCCCGAGGCCAGCAGGGAAGTTTGGGAAGGGCCTCTGCGCCTCCCTCCCCGGACTCAGGCCAGGGAGAGGCGCTTCCCAGGGACAGAAGAGTTCCTGCCTCCCTGGCTGGGGAAGGGGTCAAACAGTGGCCTCAGTGTGCTGGTCGCGGGCCTCCGCCAGCGAAGGAGCCGCCCTCGGACGCGCTTCCCAGGTGTTGACTCACCCGGCGGCGGCGCAGCGGCTGCCAGAGCCGGCAGGAGCAGCCCGGCGCCTTGCGTAACCGGCCCTCCGTCCCGGGTCTGCCGGCCAAGTCTGCGCTGAAAATAAAACCAGAAAACAGCTTAAAGCAATTAACGAGGATGTTATTCTCCGTTTTCGACCCCATTCCAAAGCACCCTTGCACTCGCTGCACTTTTCCAAGGGAGAGTGGCTCCCGGTTGCTCTGTCTTTTCCGTGCGGAGGATTTCTTGGGGCATTGCAAGCTGCTTGCGCCCCCTCGTGTACGCAAGCGCCCAGAGCCATTCACAGTTTGTGTCCTGGACAGGCCCGGCCGGGTGGGAGACACTGGGGCCAGAAAGTCTAATTCCGTGAAGTCCGGATCAGATGAAAGAAAACCGCACTCTCATTCTTGAGTCAGTGCCTGATTTAGGGAATCATTTTTCGTCCCTTTATATTTTCTTCTGACTCCGGTCTGTCCTCTTCTGTTTGCAGTGGAGCAAGAGACTTTCTGCCTCCCTAACTGAAGAGAAGTGAAGACCAAGCGGTCAGCACACCTTAATCACACTGAGAAGCCATGGAATGACCCGGTCTTGTGGCTGAGGTGTGTAGCAGCCTGACCATTCTAAGCCCAGACCCCTGCAAGTCCAAGGTCCTTGATGTTGCTACTGTTGTTAAAATGCGTATTTGTCTCTGTTGGGTACAGAAATAACCTAGGGCTAGGGTTATGATTCCCAAACAAGGGGCAGATATGGAAGGACAGGAAGTTCTGAACACCAAATTCTTTGTATTTTGATAATTGCGTGGTGTTTTCCCTTTCCATCCTTTTTTTTTTTTTTTTTCCTCCAAAAAGCAGGCAGGAGAGAGTTCAAGTAAGTGTAGAAAGAATCTGTTGTGGGGAAAATCAAGATAGAAGAGGCACTGGGGTGGGATGTGAATATCAGGAACCATGGAAACCTGCACCAAAGGATTAACAACCTTAGGATAGGTAGACGTTTTCACACTGAAAATCTTGTGTGCTCAACCACACAGCCCCTCAAACAATCTTCCAGGGCTGACTCCTTTGATTAGCATCATGAAGAGGGGCTCAAATATTTTCATGTTCTGTGCCAACGTTAGGCAACTGAGGAGCCTAAAACCATGTATTCAGAGTGGTCCTGAAGGTTGAGTTTGAGGGAAAGCATCATGATTGATTGGTGATGTCTTCCATGAGCACAGAACAGAGGAAAGCTGGTATCCATGGCAACAAGGCAAGAAGAAAAGCAAGTGCGCCATCAGAAGAAAGTTAACCCAGTGAGCTCTTCGGTGGTGGTGTTGGTCATTCCCACATTCACAGACGGAACTGAGGTTCCTAAGGTCCAGGGAACTTGCTCTTCCCATTTGTCCTTTCTTTGGTTTGTGGAGCCTCACAGGTGACCAGAAGGCTGATGTGAAATACAACAGAATGGAGACAAGGATGCATCTAATTGTCACTGCCCCTGAGATTGTAGGGTGACAGCTCCATCACTGAGCATGAATTGGATATGGCCATATGCCCAGTAGGTGGGTAAGTGCTGCAGGTGTGCAGAGAAGGAAGGGACAGACGGACAAAAGTTTTGTAAGTTTAGATCCTCCTCAGTTACACAACCTTGAAGAGGCAATGAGAGAACCAGAGTCACTGCCTGCATCAAACAGTATCACAAGAAATGGAAGGAGAGGTGAGCACAAGGTAAGTGGTCATCTGCCTCTGACCCCACAGTTGCTCATGCAGCTGCGCCACAGATCTGAAGGAGGAAGCTGCAGCTTCCAGGCACATCAGAGTGGCTCCACAGGTTGCCGCAGAGCACCACACAGTCTCCACCTTCCTGGTCCACAGTGTACCTTGGGCCTTGCTGTTTCTCTTCGTCATCACTGTCACCATTCTAGTGCCAGCCATCGTGTCCTCTTCCTGGAGGTGTGGAGGTGCGCAGGCCTCTCGACGGCCCTTTTTGGGTCTTCTCTCGGCCTCCCCTGCTTCCATCCACCTTCTGCTCCAGCGTCCCCTCTCTAAACAGCACCCTGTGCCATGCTCTTTTGAATAGATGCGACTTCACCGTCACAGGCTTCTGTCCCAGGGCCTCCCTGTTTCTTGGAATTCTGCACAAAGGAGCCTCCGCACCGCTCCCCGTGCTAACTCTACAACCCCACTTCCCTTTGCTTTTACCCCTTACCCACACCTGTACCTTTATGTGGCCCCTCTTCTGCCTCAGACCCTTACCCAGACCCTGGTCCCCTAAATTTCACACCATCCCTCTCTACTTTGCAGATATTTACCATCTTTTAACTTGAATGTCACCTCCTCAGGGACTTCACAAAGCACGGCAGACTCTCCTTTGGGGCACCTATCACCATTGCCAGCAATTATCTGTAAAATTATTTATGTGACACCTGTTCCCTGCTTGCCTGTAAGGCTTGTGAGAGGGAAGCTGGGACTTTCTTATTTGCTGCAGTATCTTAGGAGTTAGCACAGCTCCCAGCGCATTTCCTGGCACAGAACAGATGCTGAACATTATTGATTAAATTGATAAACAAGGAGAAGAGAGATGGATAGGTGGATAGATGGATGAAATGAGGGAGTTACAGGAGCTTTCAGAGACTAAAGATTAGCTTTATTCCTTGCTGATCCTATGAAAGAAGTAAGTCCTGTGTATTTGGTGTCAACATGCAAGGGAGAGTGAGGAGCAAGCTGGATTGACCACAGCAGAGGGGCAGAGAGGGCAGTTCAAGATGGTAGCTTTAGTGCCCAGGAGTCTGAGGTTTGCCTTTTCAAGACTGCCAGGAATAAGTGTCCAGAATTCCATTTCCCAAAATATAATTTAAAAAAGAAAACTCCAAATGAGAACTGAACTGATCAGAGGGAAGGGAATCAGGCTCTGAGCATGCATTCACGTTGCTGGGAAAGTCATACAAAAATAGGTCATATTTCTGTGCTTTTGTGGCTGCTTTGAGCCATTCTAGCTGGCCACAGCAGCCTAATTGCCAAGCAGTATGCTGCTTTGCCTTGGGCCCATCTGAAATCTAAGAAAACATAGAAGTCTAGCAGTTTGGGGAGCCTGTTGTTTTCACAAGGCGGACTCCATGGACTTGTACCCACTAATTGGTCATGTAAATTACTACCTCGTGGATCAGTTGCAACATAAGAGAAAATGGGATCTGGTATTGTTTTTGGCTCCCTGCTGCCAGCCACACTCATGGAGGGAAGGTTGCAGAGAGCGGGGTTTGAGTGACTCAGCAGCAGGAAAAGTTCAGCAGGGTCCTCCAAAGAAGGCAAGTTCAAGAATTCAGTGATGATTTCCCCAGACCCCTGCTGAGGTCTGGGTCTGCTTTCCCAAGGGGAAGGCGGATCCTGTTGCTTTCTCATTTGACCATACCAGAGGTGAGGTCTCCGTGCTGCCGGCAAAGACTGTTCAGAGGTAGCTGATGGGCATGGAGAACAGAGGATCCCCTACGGGGCTGTCTTGTGGACAAAGGAGAATTTTATGCTAGTTACCACAGGGGACAGCTCACCAGGAGAGTCATCCACTCCACTTACCCACAACACCCTGCAATCTCCCACCCAACATAATGCTTACCATTCCTAGGCCAGGAGCTCTGCTTACAAAGGATCGCATCTGTCTTGCTGGAGCTGGGTCCCAGTCCCTGGCACAGTGTCCAGCCTCTGGACACTGATGAATAAATGTTTGCTGATGAGGAAAATGCACGTGTATAAATCCTCATAGATACAGATAGAGGCTGGATGTTAACCAGAGCAGAGCTTTTTAATTAGCAGGAAAGCTTAGTGATGGAATGGGCTGGCTTGACAGGAAACAGTTGGGAACAGCAACTTCTCAGTATCAATTTTAGTTCCCTTGGGGCAACAGAAAAGCATATGGTGGTGAGTGTCAGCATCTCCTAGATGTGGGTCCAGGGGCTGTGATGTCACACAAACTGACATGGAGTCCTGGAGTCTCAGTGTACCTCTGAGTCTACATCTGTAAGATGCTGGCGATGATACAGTCTGAGTGCCCCTAAAGAAGAGACTGAGACCAGGATATGAGTCCAGGGAGTTTATTTGAGAGGTGATCCAGGAAGCAGGAGGGAAGCAACAGTGAGAGTGAGACAGAGAAGGAGCAAAACCCATGAAAAGGGGGCTGTTAGGCCCTGCCAGCCGAGTGGGCTTCATTCCTGTCTAGGAACGATGGGGACTTTGCCTCAGAATTGTCAGTGTGAAACGTGGAGGATCTGACTGTGTCTCCTGCCTCCTGCCCCCCTCCTTCAGGATTCAATCCCCTGCCCTTCCAATCTGGATCTGCCTATGGGATGAGGCTTTCACTCCTCCCTGACTCGGAGGTGGGGAGCTGTACCTTTCTACCACAGCGGGGGACAGAGGTGGGCGGAGTGGGTATGTCCATCTCAAATACGTTCAAGGTTACACAATAGAATAGAATGGGACCCCGGAGCAAGAGGACTTATCAAGTCTGTGGGCACTCAAGAAATAGACTTTGAATGACTATGAAAGCTTTAAGTAAAATAATATTCTAAAACACTTAACATAGGACCTGATAATAATGTGCCAGATGTTGCTGCTACCATTAGTATTGATTCTTTATTAATAGATGATGATATGTTTTGAGAGGAACAGGAATCCTTTGGAGTAAATTTGTAGCCTTTAGGTTTATGTATGTGCTTGGATAACTCAGTACTTTGAAGAAGTGGAAATGATTATGGCCTTGACCAACAGAGTGAAACCTCCAGACGAGGTGGACCAGCCTCTCAGACATCCAGGCCTGCTGGAATTTCTCATTTGGCTTTTATTAAAACTGCTGCTTTTAATACTGTCTGACATGTGGCCTGATGATTTTCTGAGTTGAGCTGACAGTTTTAAAGCAGAGACAATGGGATTGTGTCAGAGAGAATTACTTGGTGTCCCTATATGTCCTAGAATGGTGGCTTAACTCTGGGTGCTCATGAAAAACAAGTGCAAAAAAGTTGAGCAAACACCCTGGTGGCCAAAGATCAAAAGGTGCAAAAGAACAAGTGGCTGGAATGCTTTCCATCCTGTAAATCTCCATCTGGGCCAGCTTCAGCTATATTAACCATTATGCACCTCCTGTGGGGAGACCGAGCCCCACGGCAGAAAGACAAGCAGAGGCAGGCAGCAAGCAGGACTTCTTATTATCTTCCTAGACAAGGCCTATAGTGTAGAGCTGCTTTATGAAATCCTTGATCTCCACTTGGTGGTATTCACTAAAGGAAATCTTATCTCCACCCTGAACAGACTGGGCCTTAGGGAAAACGCAGGTGCTGCCCCCTAGGGGACCATGTACCCAGGATTGGATGGAGAGAGAAAACAGAAGTGATGGCTTAGAAGGAGCCAATGAGACTTGCGGGCCCCTTGTCATGGCTTCCTCTAGGTTTGAAATTCCCAGGTGACAGCTCTCTTCCTGCAGGGACAGTAGTATGGGTATGAGCCTGTCCTAGCAACAGCTTACTGCCATCAACAAACTGGGCAACATGTCAACCCTCCACTGACTGCCCACCCTGAAGACGGAAGGATCCAACTCTCAGGCATGTCAGGCCCAGAGAGATGAGTATGGAAGCCAGACTGTCTTTTCCCCTGTGGTATAAGGTGTTTGGCCCCCCACTGACCAGAGCAAACATGCTTAGCTTTTGCAGTCTGAGGCAGAGGTTTAAAATTACTTTGGCTTGAGCTTCCCTGTCAATACGAATACATCCAGGAAGCTGAAGGTGTCTCCCAGGACGGCTGTGTCAGGTCTAGCATTCAAATATTTAGTGGCCAAGTAATTGCTGTAATAATTAATTTCTGTTGCTTAATCTAGCAGTCAGGCATGTCGCTTTACACATGGGAAAATGTTGGTCCCTGTAGGGAGTGTGCATGTATGTGTGTGTGTGTGTGTGTGTGTGTGTGTGTGCGCGCGCATGCCCATGTCTATGTAAAATACAGAGCAGAAACCAGTATTTAGTTATATTTGGAGATCAGTTTATGGAATAAATAAAACGCTTTTAGGGCTGGGGATGTAAATAGTGGTAAAGTGTGTGCTTTGTGTGCTTTGGCCTTAAGTTCAATCCCTAGCTCAAGAGAAAACAAAAAGATGCTTTCAATTTGGATTGTAGCCATAGGTTTAGGGGAAATGTAAAAAGAAAAATGAGAAACAAAAATTAAACACTCCAAACTTCAAATGCCAACTTTGAGAGAATTTTTCCCAAGGAGGGTTTTTTTTAAATGTTATAATTTGCAGCTTGGTTGATGAAAATTTGAAAGCACCAAATCTTATCCAAATCTTACTCTGATGTTTCTAGAACTGTACTCCTCTATAGAAAATGTGCTACAATCCACATGTCCTCTTAAATTTTCTAGCAGCCACATTGTTAAAAAGTAAAAAGAGATGGATGGCAAAGTTATTTTGAGTAAGTGCTATTTAGTGCACATATCTGAAACACTATGACTTCAACAGAAAAAAATATTAATGGGCTCTATTACATTCTTTCCTTCATACAAAGTCTTCAAAACCCAGAGTATGCTTTGCACTTATATGTTATCTCAGTTTAGTTCATCAGTTCCTCTGCTTTATAAGCCACATTTCAAATGTACAGCAGCCACGTGTGACTGGAGGTCTTATTGGCCAGCATAGAGATACAAGGTGACAGCCCAGGTCACCTGTGTGAAACCACCCTTAAACAGAGGTAACACTGTCAGAAAGGAAAGAAGCAATGTTGTTTGGTGTACCCCAGGATAATTTGACTCAACTTAAGCATTTATTAGACACCTCAATAGATTAGAGTAGGAACTGTATTCTCATCCTTAAACTTGCCCTTTGCTTTTTTAATTTTTTGGAGGGAAATGGGTTGTATGTACCCAGGAAGAGTACATCATGAGGACCCAGTAAATGTTCAGGGAATGCCCAGCCCCAGGTGACAAGGAACACAGAGATAGAACTGAGACTGAAGTCACAGACCTTGCCATCAGGTGCTATCACCACAAAATGATGGGAGGCCACTAGACAGTACAGTACAGATATCATGGTAAATATGATTACACACCAAAAGGAACGGAAATAGAGGCTATGCTTACGAGGGATGAATTCTAGGGATCAGTAGGATCCTTGCAGGCTGGCTGGGGCTTGGTGGGTCCAGAGAGAAGGCATTTAGGGAAGAGGAACTGCACCGTGGGGCCCTATGAGATCCTCCCTCCTCCATGGTCCCTAAACCTGGAGTCACACCCTGGGTTGGCTGTTCTATTCAAGGCCACTGAAGATGGAGCTATTATACCTCAAGGGCATCAGACCTGCCTGTCTTCTGAAAGCCTTCTTTTCCTTTTCCCCTCCATTTTAAGTTTCCTTTGCTTGTCCCTACATAATCATTCGTGCTACGTTTAAGAGTTCTTAGTACTCACCTTCTGCTAGGTCTGCACTTCCTGGGTCCTGTGGTTCAATGGGACCATGTGACTAGTTCCAGCCAATGAGCTATGAGTAGAAGTAAAGGGACCCCTTCTAAGCCAGGGCATTTAATTGTCAGTACAGGACCCTTCAGAGCTTACTGTAAAGAACTGGTTGAGATGGTCGCTGTCCTGAGAACTTTTCTGCTGGCTTGAGTGGGCATGCCATAAATGGGAAACACAAACAGCACACCACTCACTTGTGTGTTTAAATTGCACTCCAGAGCATTGGTGCCAGGATTTGCCTATGTCCCCTAACCTGACTGACATGCTGTTTCCATCCAGAGAAGATATAATCTTCTTGAGAAGGGCAGGTTTTGAAGAGGATCAGAAAGATAGTATTCAGGAGACCTGGAATAACCTTCCCTTCTTTGCTAAAGAGATCGCTTTTCAAGGTCACCAAAGATGTTAGGAGCCTGAAACTCAGGGGCAGGACAAACCCAGCACCAATCCCCTTGTTCAACCCATCTTATAGAAGGGAGGCAGAGTCAGCACCCAGTGATAGGCTGAGGTCAGGAGAAGACACAGTACCTCCCTGCCACTTATTCCAAGCCACTGCACCTTCTCTGAAGGCCCAGAAAGACAGAAGGAACCAGACAATGAGGCCCAGAATCAAGGAGTATCTTCTCCTCCTAACAGTCTTTGTCGTTTATCAAGAGTGACTATCCCTTAGCCCATGTATTTGGGTTTCAGAGTGCAGGAACACAAGTCAATGACAAGCTTCCACAGAGTTCAATTCAAAGAAATTCTTTACATGGCAGAATCCCTCTGCTGTGAAAGATACCAGCTTTGTTCTTTTGGGCATCTTTCATGGAATCAAAGTTTCTGCAGAAATTGCTGTGCGCCTACTTTCTTGACTCAGCCACAGCAAACTTAAGAGTTGCAAGCCCCAGAAGACAAAAATGCTCCGGTGATGGAATCACAAATGAGTTCTCAACTGAGGCTTCTTCTAAGCTCCTGGAAGCCATTGTGGTTTTCACCCTCATACCCACATCCTTCCCAGATGATGGACAAGTGAATGGCTGGTAGGTGTCTCAGTTGATTGTGAACCTGCTGCTCAGCTTCCCTCTTCCCCTGCAGCTGCAGCTGCATGGTTCTCCTCAAGCCCCTTTCCCTTTCTTTGTCCCTTCCAAACAGGATTCTAGGTGGGGGGAGGTACTGGGGATTGAACCCAGGCCTCACACAGGCGAGGCATGTGCTCTACCACTGAGCTACATCCCTAGCCCCAAAGCTATTCTTTAATCGACTCAGCCTTCCTAGGCAAATGACAGATCTTATACATTCTGTCCATCATCTAACAAAACACATAGAACACCAGCTTTCTATGCAGTGCATGTTTTCCAATCCTTAAGGAGTTCCATCTACTTGGGGGAAGACAGTAAAGCTAGAAATAAAGCTGAAAGTCCAGAGATGAATTTTAAGTGCTAGGATAGCTAGCCAGAGGGGTTATAGGAGGCTTCACCCATGTGAGTGGGCAGCCAGTGGGCAACGCAAAGGAAGAAGTCCCCCTCCATAGTATACACACACACACACACACACACACACACCCCAGCATCAGCAGCAAGGAGAACAGAGGTGTGAAAGAGGAACACCCAGAGAGCTGAGCTGGGCCTTCAGAGAAAGAGGAGAGACTCAGGATGAATGGCAGGAAGGTGCTGTGGCCAGCAGTAGATTAGTTGGAAAATGGCAGGGGCGAGGGCAGGTCCCCCAGGGCCCGGTAACCATGGCAACAGTGATGTGCACAAGCCAGCTAAGAGGTGCTGTAGAGGTTTCAGCAAAGGAATCCCCGGGTTCAACTCACCTGTGGTTGGGGAGGAGACAGAAGTGATTCTGAGATCTGGGCACCCTAGAAGAGCCTTTCTGTATGCTTATGTGTGTATCTGTGTGTTTATTTGTGTTAAGTAGTAGTTGATAGCTTAGATGGTCCCCAAAAGATAGTTCCTGGAGCAATGGTTTCTTCCTGCCTTAGGGCCAAGGCAGGCAGTGCTGGGAATGGAAAAACCATAAGATACACAGAGTCAGAGGGAGAGAGGAACCACTGAAGAGGCAAGAGAACCCAGTTGAGGAGAACATGTACCTGAGTGAGGGGTATCTTGAACTGGAAGCAGCTGAAGGACTCTGGAAAATTGGGGCCTCCAATAACACATTTCTAAATAAATTGAGGTACTACGCTACAATGCCACTTTCTCCATTGCCCACCCACCTCACCAAAAGTTTTGGTATTGATGGGCACCGGAGTGGAAATAACCTTGAGGTATGAGGTTTAAATCTGAGCCAGAGAAGTAGAAGTGAGAAATGGGGGTCTGTGTTGGCCATGCGGGGATTATGGAGAGGGGGCAGGGTTTCTTTCATACCTGAAAAGAGGTTGGATCCAAATTTCCTTAATGTGAGAAAGAAAAGGATAAGAGAGGAGGTGAATATCCATCCAGGTTTCCACAGTCCTCTAAAAACACACAGTAAGGCATTGTCCATACTACTTTAAAATACATCAGTGTAGCTATAAGGTATATGTGCATGTAAATTGACTTTAAGTGATGCTCACAGCATGAGAAGACCCCACACTTTCAAAACTGCTATTGTGGCTTATGTCTAGATTATGTCTCAAAATCCTCAGGAGCTATTGGGAGTAAATAGACCATGGATGTGTGATACTAGATTAGTTCACTGATTAGTTTAGCATAAGGCTCGTGGTGTGTAATGGATTTATCGAAGAGGGAAGACTCTTGGGTAGGTGGCACCAGCCAATAGGCTTGTAACCTGTATACATATAAAGGGAAAGAAGGAAGTCTTCTGATTCCTGCCTACCATGCCATGGACTGTTTCTCCTGTCATGCCTCTCTGCTGTGCCACCTTGCCTTGGAACCAAAAAATTATGGACTGAAACCTTTACAGACCTTTCTCTTCTCTTTAACTTGTAGATGTTGGGTATTTTATCCTAGCAACAAGGAAGTAACCAAGACAGTTTTCTAAGATTTCACTGGAGAATTGCTCATTAAGAACTGCTAAATGTATTTTTATTGGTGAAATGGGTGATGGTAGTGGTATGTAGATGGCTAGAAAGATATATATATATATATAGGCATGTTTCTATGCTTACAAAAAATTGCCTCAGAGTCCAATGACTTAGGTTTAGAACTCAGGTCCTGTCCTCCCTTCCCCTTTCCCAGCCCCCTTTGCCATGCTTAATGGAAGATTCTGTCACCTGACCAAATGCACAAGTTTGTTGATTCAGTTATCAGAATCATGTTGCAACCACCTTGGATGAGCCTAAATTAAGGTGTGCTACTGCAATAAAGACAACACCCACTGCTATGGCCTGGATCTGGAATGCCTTCCAAAGTCCCATGTGTTAAAGTTGTGGACCTCAGTGCTGTAAAGTCAAGTCACTGGGAGTGTGCCCTACTAGGACCCTTACTGTCTCTCTTTCTTTGCTCCCTAGATGCTACAAGGTGAACAGTTATCTTCTTCCACATGCTTCCACCATTACATGCTGTCTCACCTCAGCCTGAAAAGCAACAGACAAACCAACCATGAACTGAAATCTCTGATACTGTGGACCAAAATAAACCTTTTCTCTTTATAAGCCGATTTATCCCAGGTACTTCTTACTGCAACAGAAAGCTGACTGACACATTATTCAACCTCCAAATACAGTGGCTTAGAGCACACCATTTATTTCTCACTGAAGCAACCATCTCTAGGTGAGAGGTTTTGGTTGATGGAACAGCTCTGCTCCATGAAGTAATTCAGGGATTCAAGTTCCTTCCATATTACTGCTCTGTCATCCCACTGGGCATTGCTCTTGTTTGTAAAGCCAGATCTGAGTGATGGGTGTTCCCACTTGTGTAAACAAGTAATTGTAGAAAGTGATGAGGAGAAAACCCAGGAGCTTGGTTTGTCTTTTAAATTATAGTGTAAGTTTTAAGTTGACGTGGGAGTTGGATTAGCTATCTCCTGAGAGCTGCATGTATCCTTTCTGCTCACATCTGATTGGCTCAAAATTTATCAAAGAGTCATCATGGGTGAATGAAATCAAGGAACTGAAGTTCCTCAGTCAATGGCATCTGCCTGTCTTGAATTTTATTCAAGAGAAGAGTGGATGCTGGGTGGTGTGCCTCTGAACCCTTCCTTAAAGTTCTTGTTAAGAACTTAAGAGAAACAGAGAGGAGCAACCTCCTAAAAACAGGCTGAATCTCGTTTTTGTGCCTACTTGCCAATAGATACTTGTGTACGTGACAGAAGCTGGCCTGGCCTCAGAATTGCCTCACTTAAATGAATTTGATGCTGACATGTTGGAGACTTCAGCACCCTGAATAGCGGTATCACTTTAGAAGATCACACACAGCATTGAAAGAAGGGTAGGATTTAAAAAAAGAAAACACAGCGCATCACACCTTAGAAGAATACCTGGTTTTAAAATACAACTCTCTCGGTAGCTTATTCTAAAGCACGAACCATGGAGGCAGAGGTCCGAGCGGGTGTTCGCAGACTTTGCTGCACACCATCCTGGGGCTGATGCCGTCTCTGATCAGTGCGGCTTTAGCTTCATGTCCTCGCATGTCTCAGTCGTGAAAGTTTCCAGGACACGCTGGGAATAAATCCCCGTGGCAGCTTCCCTTCCTCTTAGTTGTACCCACTTTCTTTTAAAGGGCAGGGCTGTTGCCTGAGGCATCTTATCTGACACTAACCCCAAAGAGGCCTAATTCTCCGAGCCTCATTTTCCCTACTTGTAAAGTAGCTCCCTGTGCCTGAAGACCTCCAAGGAGCTGCCCCAGGCCTTTGTCACCTGAGCCAGCGCGTCCCGGAGTCTGTGTATGAGGGGAGGGGCGGCTCAGTGACCCACACTTTACCTGGTGACCTTCAGGCGCCTGCGCTCTGGGACTGGCCCCCCGGGGTATGTCAGGGGAGCCAGAGTCCGAAGTGGCACCCCGCTGCCTGGTCCCAGCCTTGTCACCCCAGCCCGCAGTCTCGGCCAGAGGGCGGTGTGGCAGCGCCACCGTGTGGTCGCGCGGCATCAAAGCGCCGTGGCTCTGGTGCCGCAGACGTGGCCAAGTGGATGCGACGCGCGGCGAGGACGGCTCGCAGCGTCACCCTGTTTTTCTTTACTGTCCCTGGCCGAGCTGTTAGCGTCACCAGGTACGGAGTGGACGAAGCAGTCTGTGCCCTCACCCTGTGCTTGGGGTAGGGGGGCGAGTGGGGCAGAGGGCACCTGGGTCAGGGGTTGTCCACCCCCACGGGGGACAGGGGAACGGTGGCTGCGCGCTGCTGCAGTCAGAAGCCCTGTCTCCGTGCCTCGCTGGTCAGAGCGCTCTGGACTTATGAAAACAAGCAACCCCTGCTCCCTGGGTAACAGGCTGGGGTCTTCCTAGCCATTGCATTGCTCCGCCCCGGGATCTAGGCTCAGGCTGACTTCTGATTATCTGGGGGGGGGGGTGTCCTCAGGAGGATGGCCAGGTGGACGTGGTTAAAATTGACAGGCAAGAAGTATCTGCACTGTCAGAGCAGGCCCTGCCTTTGGGCACATTTTCTGATTCAGGAATTGACCCAGAGGTCTCTGATACCATCCAGACAAGGTGGGGGGTAATCTAGGGCTTTGCTAGGGACACTGGGGTAGGGAGGATAACTCAGTGACATCCTTCTTATCCTGAGAGCCACTCCCCTCACCACACACACACACACACACACACAAGCTAAGCCCTTATTTATTGACCTTGCATAGGGACTAACACTGTGCTAAACTCTTAAATTTACAGGCCATGGAAAGGATGTGGGGATTTGTCCAGAGTCACCCAGTTAATAAGCAATAGGTGGAAATGGAAATCTGTCTCCCAGGTCACCAACGGAGAGAGTTGGCCTCTGGTCCCCTTTGATCCTCCACCCCAGCCTTCTCCACCGGGGGTGGGGGGGTGCCACACAGTTTTTTGTTGAGCAGGGCCAGGGGAAGCTGGAGATTTGGGTAGAACACCCATATCTGGTCATAGGTCGCATCTTCCCAACCCTCCCCACTGCCATCACACCATGGAGAAACTCCCTACCACTTCTCTGTCCATGAAACAGGAACTCAGGAGGGTCCCTGCCATCTGTGTGACTGTGGCCTGTCCCACAGCTTCCTATCTTGACAGTTTCAACTTCCACAGGTGAAGGAGTGGAGACAGGTCTTTCATGGGGAGTGTAACCTTAATGATCTGCCCCGCTGGAGGGACCCCATGGGGTAGTGTTCAAGATTAAATCTAGATGCTCTGTCTCCCAGTTTCCTAAATCCATTTTCTCTTAGGACTGCTACTAACACCTAATGATTTTAAAGCACCTGACAAACATAAGCGAAATCCATACATTAATACAAATTTATTGTTTACAAAAATTTTTTTGGGGGGGTACGGGAGATCAAACACGAAAATACGCTTGCAAGGCAGGCACTTATGTCACTGAGCTAAATCCCTGGCCCTACAAAAACATTTCAAGCAGCATTATCAGCCTCATTGTCCACCTAAGGAAACTGAGGTACAGAGAGGTGAAGTTTCTGGCCCAAGGTCACACAGGGAGCAAGTGACAGAGCCAGGCTTTCTAATCTTCCTGCTCCGGGTGTTGCCTCAACAACCACTGTGCTGCTGCTGCTGCTGCTGCTGCTGCTGCTGCTGCTGCTGCTGCTGCTGCTAAAAATGACATCAGGAGCCTCTTACTGGTTTTCTGGAACCCAAACAGAACAAAAATGTGGCCTCAAGGAAAGAGAGTTTTGCCTTAGTTGTTCTATCAATGTCCTGGGATTTTAGAACCAGATTTAATTCACACTGTTCAAGAGCAAAAAAAAAAAAAAAGGTGCTCTCTTGCTTGCTTCTGGAATTCTCCGTGGGAGGGAGATGTTTTCCAGCCTGGAAGAAACAGCATCTCATCGAACACAGAGACCAATGCAAAGACCTTGTGATCCCATCCTGTGCACTTCTTTTTATCCCGCATGGGAGTGAGTATGTTTACATCTTAAGACATTCATCCTTTTGCAGCTCTTCAAACAACAGCAGAAGATGAAACAAATGTTTTGTGTACCTATGTGTATCGTGGAGGACCACCTGGATAACTCTTCCTGAAAAGAGCAGTTGTCTCCATTTTGGGTAAACCTGGCCATGTCTCCATGTACTGGTTTGTGCAGAGCTGGTTAAGTTTTGTCTTTAGCTCCTCATTTGGCTATAAGCAATGCAAATTGGCCTGGTTGAGGTGCTGATGTATTATTGTCTTTAAAGCAATAGGACCAGCGGGGTGATGCCCCACCTGTAGCTCTCAAGTAGTATGTGTGAGCTGTGCCCAGAGAAGCCATGCCCTTGGCTGAGAATGAACCTTGAGAAAAGAGGCTATGACATTTCAGGGCATGAAAATTAAATTACAAAACTGAAGCACCAATCCCAAAACACTAGATACTGCCCCAATCTGTGCTATGCAGACTTCTCTTTCTGCATAGCTCTCTTTGCATATCACAGAGGTCATTTCAGGCCTCCTACCTAACCTAGCTCACAGCATCCATCACTTCCCACCACTCTCACAGTCAGTCCCCAGCCACTCCCCTCTTCCTGAATGAATAAAACCCAGGTTTGGCCCTGAGTGGAAGCCTTTGTTTCAGTTCCAGTTAGCTGACTTAGGACCCTCTTAGCTCCCACAACTACAGATATGCCTTCGTGTCTTTATTCTCACTGTGGGTTGCACTAGAAGTGGTATATTGGCACTAACTTGTTGGAATTCCAATAACTTGCCCCCAGCATTACCACGATGAGGTCCAGAGGGGCTTTCAATGTGTCAGAGACAGTTTTGTGGCATGGCAGATATTTTCCCAGAGTGGCCATCACAATACATTCCATCCCACATGTTGTTAAAAAGTGACCATGGCAATCCCCTCTGAATCTGGGTGCACCTTTGTGCCCACGTCAACCAGTTGATCATAGCAGAAGTGATGGTTCAGGACTTCTAAGGCTGGCCCATGAAAGTGCCATGCCTGAATGCCTTCATCGTGGAGTGCTTGACCCTGGAACTCAGTTGCCATACTGCAAGGAAGCCATGCAGCTATATGGAAAGGCCACATGTGGGTGCTCTGGCTGATGGACCCCTGAGGTCCCAGTTAGCAGCCAGCACCAATCCTCAGGGGCAAGTGAATCTGCAGCTTTTTAGCCACTCCAGCTGATGCCGCAAGGAGCGGAGGTGAGCAGTTCCTACCAACATCTGCCAAATAAAAGATTTGTAGCAGAATAAATGATTGTTATGTAGTTAAGCCACTCTGTGAGGGAGGTTTGCATACAGTAATGGGCGAATGGAATGAGTTCGCAGCCCTCACTTTCACTATTATGACGTACTCTGCAGTGAGCTTCTTCAGGCATATCACTTTCTGAACATGCCAAAGGTTCTTCTAGGGAAACACCTACAAGCAGATTGCTCAGAGAGGGAGGGGAGACAGTAGATCAGTAAAAGTGAATTGACCATATCTACTGTAACAAGGATCCACCTTGAAAACACATTGAGTGACACATGCAAAGCATAAATAGTTACACGAGGGTATCACTTATGTCAAATCCAAAGAAAACTCAGAACAATGGGATGTTTTATTTAAGGGACCACGTGTGTAGTAAAAGTATACAAACATCCAGAGAAGTGATACACATATACAGGGTGAGTGCCAAGTGTTAGCAGTATCTGCAACATTTGAGATCTGTCTCAAAATAAAAAGAACAAAAATGTGGGGGAAGAGAATGGGGTGCTGAGGTAGTAACTCAGTGCCTAGTACCACAAAAAGGAAAAGCAGGCAAAAAGAAAAGAAAAGAAAAGAAAAGAAAAGAAAAGAAAAGAAAAGAAAGCATCAAGGAAATGAAGGTTCAAAGCAAAATCTACAGTGTTGATGTCTGTTAAATCTGGGTTTGGGATACATAAGTACTGTTATTTTTATTTTTTTATATTCCTTGTGTACATTTTATATTAATATTATTTTCTTATAGTTATGTGCATGTTTCATTTCTAAAGATAAAAATTTCAATTCAAAATTATGAATGATCATGTTGTCCCTTGTGATTTTCTGTAATTTACATGTTTGATGATCTAACTGATTAATTAAAAAAAGACCTCCGATGGGCTGATCATTCTATTCTTGCCCCTGACCTCTTCTTCCCCATCATGCACCCTTCCTCCCCACATCTCCCAAGGAAATCACAGGTGGGAGAACAACGAGACAGTGGAGAGTATGGCTCAAAGGTAAAGATCTTGCCTCATATGTGTGGGTTTTATCTCTGATAATGCAAAAGGAAGACACGCCACACTTTAACTTCCCTGCTTCTATATGAGATGGATCTCTGCCTGGATTAGTAATCTGGAGATCTTGTTTCACAAGTCATCCTCACACTTCACACCTCGTTCAGTCTTAGCAAATGTGGTGGGGTAGTAACAATGGGCTACCCTGTATTACACATGCCGAGCATCATGTCAAATGTCTTGCATGTGTCTTCTTCTTAAATGTAGGTCCTGCTTTGTTCCTTTTTTGCAGCCAGTTTATTTACTGGCTTTTTTATACTCAAATATAAATTCCTATTGTTGTTATTATTATTTCCTCAGAATCTTGATGGCAGAGAGAAGTGAACCCAGGCCTGTTAGAATCCATACCTTTGGCCCTTAGGCTGTTCTGCCTCTGTGGGAAGCTGTGCATGTTATTCTCAAATTACAGTAAAGAAACAGATTCCAAGAGTGGCTCCCACCTTGCTTGCCTGGTAAGTTACTTGTCCTTCTACATCCTCTCAAATGTTACCCCTTATGAGAAACTGTCCTGCTGATCCCCCACAAGAGCAGCTTGTCTCCCACTAAGGGTGTTGGCTCTCCTCCCTTCTCGGCTGCCAGGTGAGCTGCAGAGTCGGAGTCTGGGCTCTGCTCATTTGTGTTCACTGCAGCTAGACTACCACCTGATGCCCTATGGGCACCTAGTCTTTCAGAAATGAATCTTGATTAGCACCTGCCTTGCTTGTGTTCCGAGCCATCTACATGCCCATTAACTCTGATGAGCAACTCATTTCACCTGCCTGAGTAATGGCACGGTTTGTGCAAAATGGCTCACAGCTGTTCTGGTAATTTCCTTCAAATGGAAACAGGAAATCCCTACTCACCTCCATGCAAGAAACCCAACCCAAAAGACTATCCAACTTAAGGCCTTAGGTTCATAAATAGATGCCCTGGAACCTCCATTAAGGATAATAGTAGTGCAACAGTGAATGTATATGGAGCATTTAGTTTGTGCTATGGAGTGAGGTAAGTGAGTTACATAAATGTAGTTTGGAAAATAAAATGGACTATTGCTACAACCCCCCGCCCTGCCCAGAGTAATGTGCTCTGGTTTCTATGTTAGAGATGACTTAAATCAGAATTGTACCCAGTGGGAAGACTTGAAGGAGAGACTGAGTGTCTTAACTCCAAAGCTTTGTCATGTTATCATCACAGGTGAGAAAACCCTGCACTGTATCCTTTATGAGTCGAAGGTGGCATTTGTCATCCTCTGGGGAACCTGTGAGGCAGTGGCATCTGATGATACCACCATGCTGTGCTTGTCAACATCTCTTTTCAAACTGCATCAGGGAGTGAAATGCAACACTGCATGGAATGATCTACACTGTGACACAAGAAGTGACAAAGCCTCTTGGATCAATCTCACTTTTGTCATGAAGTTTGAAAAGTGTTGCTATGGCAGTGCACCTTCTCCTTCAACACCACATTCGATTCACCCATTTAAACCCTCCTGTCATGTCACGCTTAGGAAGCTACAGTCATACAGGACAGCTGAAACGAGGTAACCAGGTGATCTCAGGACTGTGTTTCAGTTTCCTGTCCTATCTGAGTGTTTGGCATTAGTTCTGTCGTCTCGATACTCAGCATCCTCCAAACATTTGGGAATATGATGATAGCCAGGTGAAGTCTCACATGTGACAATTTTGCTAAACACGATCAAATCTATGCTATGGAACATTCTATCTGATTCTGTGAATATTTTGGGAGAAAATTTAAAGTTGGATCTCTGTTTTCAAAGAATTCAGTCCTTGACTGCACAGGCAACTTAGAAACTTATGAAAATCTTACAAAAGAGTTGAGCATGTATTTTATGACTGGGCTCAAATATCCATGAGGAGAAAGTAGAGAAAAATTATTTTCGGTGTTAAACACACACACACACACACACACACACACACACACACAAACCACTACTTTCCATTCTAGCCCCCATTCCCTACAGAAAGAATTTGAACTGATTCTCGTGAAGGTCAACTCTTGATTGCACAGGTCTTGATCACCCACAGTAATAGAAATCAGCCCTTATCCCCTTTTTTAGTTACTCGAGGACAGTTTAATTTTTTAGCTACTTGAGGACAGTTCAGTTGGAAAGTCAGCTGCAGCTGAAAGTAAAACTGGAAAACCATGCTTATCACCTCTTAGATGTCCCAAACTCAACAATTAGGCAGAACTCAGGTCTCTTTGCTTGGGCTGGTGCTAAAATCACTACAGTGGTACAGAGACATCTTTTTTCCTTAAGCAAAGCAATAGAGATTTCTCTAGAAAACTATGGTTTTATGTCTATAGACAAAGCATTTGACAAAATTCAACATCCTTTCATGAGGGTGCTGGCCCACGAATAACTGCTATTTGTGATTAAGGAAAAAAAGCATAAGACATGACCTTGTATGCAGAAAATCCTGAGGAATCCACTAAAGAATTACAACAACTGATAAACAAGTTCAGCTATGTCATTGAGAACAAGATCAATATGAAAAAATCAACTGCATTTCTATATCCTAGCAATGGACACTGAAAATGAAATTGAGAAAATGCTTTCAATAAAATAAAATGCCAGAACTGAATTTTTAAAAGTGAAAATCTTATACACTAAAGCTATGAATCATGAAAGCAAATAAAATAGATGTGAATAAATGGAAAAATATCTCATATTCATAGATTGGAAGACTTAGTATTGTTAAGGTGGCAACTTTCTAATTCAGTCTGCAGGTTCAACACTTTCCTTATCAAATCCCAGATTCCCTTTTGGCAAATATAGACATACTGACTCTGAAACTCATATGGGACCCAGAATAGCCAAATAATATTGAATAAGAAGAACAAAGTCGGAGGAGCTAAATATGGCTGATCAGTGAGCAACAAAATACAGAGCCTCCTGGGGAGAAACAACTTATATGCCAGAATAAAACATCCTGGAGAGACCCAGACAGAGGATCCTTTTGACACAGGAAGAAATTAAAACAAAAAAAGCTCATCAAACACACAGTCTCAGGACTATAATTGGAACAGCTAAAATTAGCAGACACAGTGCTTTCCGCTGTGACCCAGAGAGCCACCCGAACTAGCTCCTGCCACAACTTACAGGAGCTGCAGTCGTGCTGAAGTTGGGGGTTGGTAAAGCCAATGGAGAATGGAACCGGTGAAGGGACTTCCATTGATCCACAGTCAGTGCTGGGAATAAGGACAACATGTTGGAATCAGGCAGCAGGAGTCTGAACTGGGAACAGCAGTGACTTCAGTTGGTTGCTCCCTCCCCAGAGCAGATTCATGGGATGTGCTTGGCCTGGGTCATGCCCCTGACTGGGACCCAAAAAGCCATCCCAAACTGATTCCCTGTGCACAGCACACACTAACCTGGGGAAGGCCCCTCAAGTTTGACTGGCCTGGTGGGGAGGGGCCAGCATATGCAGCCCCTGCTTACACCTCAGTGACAAGAGCAAACAGGAGAGGGCAGAAATCCCACATCAGCGTGCTTCAGAACCATAACCAGCAAGGAAAGGGGCTGAGACCTCCACTATACATCTGTATGGAAGAAACCAAAAACATGACAAGAGAGAGAAATAAGAAAAAGCCCCCAGCCCAATGAGAACATTGATCCAGGAGAGGGAAAAACAAAAGAGACTGAGGGCAGCAAACACGCAACATCAGACACGGCTTCAATGGACATTAAGAGATATCTTCGGAACCTTGTAGACGAGCTCAAAACTGAAATAGTAAATCAGGTAAAGCAAGATATAAGTAGATTAATAAAAGAAATGCTAAGCACCTCTCAAGAAGACACAGATGGAAGAAGAGAGGAACACAAAAAAAGGAGGGAAACCTTCAATAAAAAATATAAAGAAAATCTAGAATACGTGAAACAGATTCAAAGAGATTAACAGGAAATTTAGTCTGAGGAAAATGACCAAATTGATCTTTCTAAGGCTACACAGAGAGTCATTTTGATAAGGCACATGGACCCAGAGGGACTTCTAAGAGATACCACCTTCCTCTGGAGCCTGGCACCCATCTCCCCTGCTTCTTAGAAGTGGAATTGATGAATTCCAAAGAACACTGCTGACCCCAACAGAAAAAAAATTTAACTTTTGATAGAGATATCCAAGTTGTTCTGGGTCAATTTGAACTCCTACCACCAGGTTGAGAATGCCTGTGTCCCCTAATTTTTTCGCTTATTGGGAGAGGGGCAGTAATCGGGAATCAAACTCAGGACCTTGCATTTGCCAGGCAGACACCGTGCCACTGAGCAATATCCCCAGCCCATTGCTTCCTCTAACTTATAAGCATGACATAATTTGCCAACCTGCATTAGGGAAGTGCCATGGGCCAAACAGCAACCCCGAAAGATGTCACTCCCTAATGTTTGTCAATATCACATGATATAGAGTAAAGATATTTGCAGATATTATAAACCAGGGATTCTGAGATGGCAAAACTTTCCAAGTGCACCCAGTGTAAGAACCACCATCCTTTTTAAGAAGGAGACAGAGAGAAATTTGACCACCAGAGGTAAAGAAATCTCTGTGATGGGGTCACTCAGAGGGCGAAGATGATTTGAAGTTGGACAATGAGGCCCTGAACCAAGGAATGCAGCTCAAGATGCTGCAAAACATCAAAATCTTCTTCCTAGAACCTCCAGAGCCAGCACAGCTCTGTCAATGCTCACATGTTGATTTCAGCCCTGGAAGACCGTTTCAGACTCTGGCCTCTAGAACAGTAAGAGTGCATTTTTGCTATAAGCCACCAACTTGATAATGCGCTATGGCAGCTGGTAACCAACACAGGCAGGAGGCTTAGTGTAGAGGCGGTGGGAAGCTGCTGCCTGCATCACCCTCTTCTATCAGGTACAGCAATCTTCCTCTAGCCCAGCCCTGCACCCCTCACACAGCAAGAATAGAAGCTTTCCTGCTTATTGACCCCCACAGTCTTGGGAAGCAACTTATACTACCATAGTCCGTAAGCAGCATGTTAAAATGTTTCCTTCATCCACCCATCAATCTCTTCAAGAAGATACTAACAAACAGCATTTTCTCCATCTCACGGTGTTTCCAGCATGTTTATTACCCTTTATAAACTGCCTCCGAGAACCTCACAGGTATACAAATATGGGAATTTTACAGCATTTACTTGCAACTCCCACAACTCAGCAGTAAGGACTCATTTCTGCCAAGGAGGAAGTGGAATGGGAATTATCTCCGTTTCAGGCAGCTAAGTGATCTGGTTCAACCAGGGTTCTGTTGGTCTCTGGGGCAAGGAAAGTAGTCAAGGTTCATGGGGGATTTCTGCAGGCTGACTGGGAAGAGCTATGGGTTAGGAGGCATCAATCTGGAATTTGAAATATGCACTTAGAGGTTCAAATTGGGTTCCCCGGGAAGGAGAAGAAAGTAAATAGCTGGGCAACTAAACTCCATCTCAATAAAGCCCCTTGGAGGTAGATGTGTTGTGGGAAGGGTTCAACATGGCCATTTTCAGATCTTATGAGTGCACAATGCACACGTACGCACTCTTATGTCATCCCCGGTCTCCTGGCTCTGGGACATCAATCCCTGCTCTAGGCCAAGCAGGTGAGAATGCTCAGGGCAGACTGTTTCTTAAGCCACCTGTTAAAATAACCCCCAGTTCTTCTACATCCTGCTCTGCAGCAACAGGATCTGGCCACACAGCAGACGACAGTCTAATTATCCCAAGCATCAGAAACTTCTCTATCTTTAATGTACCTTGACAAGCCGGTGGTTTGTCATTCTGAGGCCTCTTAATTGGCTGCATGATTGACACGAGTGGGGGGGGGCTTTTTATTTTAAGAATTGAGGAGAGCCTATGACTTCAAAATTAGCTCAGCTCTGATTCCAGGAGACCTAGTTTGCACTCAACATGGGCTAGAATCTGACTTTTTTGCAGTTCCTCTGATCCTAGGTAGCTAGCAGGAATGACAGGGACAGAAAACAACTTCCTGTTTATTATTTAACTTTCTCTAAATGTTCCCCCAGCCCTGGGCCGACTTGACATTCCTTTGTAATGGCATCATAAAGATTTCTCTAGTGTCGTGAGCAGATGTGACTTGACACCTTGTTTTGACTGGATTTTGTGTTAAAACTTTCTAGATTGCAAGTTATGGGAATCTATTTTTTCTAGTTTGTTTAACTTAGAACTCCAAGAGTTGGGTTATTGGTATCCATAGCTGTATTTAGGTGCATAATGAAAGGGCTCTGCCATTCTCTTTCCAAATATTAGCTCCACCATCCTTCTTGGAAGTTTTTTCCTCAATGGAGTCAGAAAGGCAGCCTCTGACAGCATCAGCCTTACAAGACCCTACTTATCTCCCACCCCAGGAAAGGCCCATAGTTCTCTCTCAGGGTTCACTGTACACCAGCATCCATGGAAGACTCTGACTAGGGCTGAATGGTCATCCACATTCTCTGGGCCTAATCAGTGGAGGTAGGAGAATGGGGGCCTATAATTGGCCAGACCCAAGTCATGTGACCAGCAGATGTGAAGGGGCTGTGATTGGCTTTGTGAACAGACCAGTTAAACAGAGCAAGCACCTTCCTCTGGGAACAGAAGTGGCCAGCCAGGCCAAGAAAACAAATTCCTCCTCAGATGCCAGAATGGAAAATACTTCACACTGAGTCCCTCAGGAGACCCTGAGGCCCTATTTTTCCCTTCTACCTATCCTCTTTCTACTCTGACAGCTGATCTAGTTATGACAGGCTATCCTGAGCTGTCAATCATGCTGGTTCTGGAAGTGTGGAAGCTGGGGGGAGTGCGTCCTCTTCCCAGAGCCCCGGTACAGATGAGGTGGAACAGACGGCTTCGCTGCCCTCCAGGGACACCTCACTGTCTGCAGCAGCTTCTCCTAGAGGAGGGCAGCAGCTGGTCTCTTTGGACATAAGTGGAGAAATGCAAGGGTAACATCAGCCGCATGGGGACCTCTGACCTGCCTGCAGCCCGCCCTGCCCTAGGCCTGCTTCATCTTCTTTAATCTGCTTGCACTTGTGGGCTGATGCTGGCTCAGTCTCCCTGGAATGTCTGGTCTAAAGCTAGGAAAGCCTCCGTTTCATTCCTATTTAGGACATTTTGAAGTTTCAGAGCGCACTGTTTCCTCATTTAAATTATCTCCCTTTTCAGCGGTGTCCCTCTCCCTATCTAGGATAGTTAATGGGTTCTAAACTGAAATTGGGAGGAAGAGCTTTGGGAAGCTTGTTGTTCTATTAAAATTAGCCCTTGATTCTTACCTGCTGCCATTCTGAAACCTTTAAAGAATACTTAGTTCTTTGTCTTTTTAGCTTCTCATGTGTGTTTTACAGAGTTTCTAGTAGAAAGACCCTTGGAAGTAACTGGTCTATTTCCCCCACAGAGGTTATAGCCCCCTAAGGCATGGAGATCTCAGCTTGAATGCTTCAAGGGACAGGGAAATCTCTCTCCTTCTCCCTTTCCTTCTCCCTCTCTCTGTCTCCCTCTCCCTCTCTCTTTCTCACTGATTCTATTGAGACACCCTAGATAGCTCCAATGGTTAGAATATTCTCTATTTGGAGGGCAAATCTGCTTGTTTGGTTTTAGCTCTGGCACACAGAATTTGTCCCCTGTTCCTTCTCTTCTTAGCTAACAGTTACTACACACTCCCTTTGTCCAGCACTATGGTAATAGCTTGTCACACATATCTCACCTGATTTTCACGACATCACTGTGCCCATTTTATAAGTGAGGAAACTGAGGCACAGAGAGTCACCAAGCTGACTTGTGAGACTGGTGTCAGGCCAGAGTTCACAGTAACAGTACGAGGTTCTCTGCAATTTCTTTAACAAAATAAACCATACAAATTCTATATTCTGAGTAATCTGATACTAATTTGATAGCTTTTTATTTTATTTTTTATATCCTTTTATATCTCCACATACTCTTCATTGTCACTCACTTTACAGAAAAGCTGCAAGAAGCAGATCAGCTAGTAAATTATGGAATTTGAAGCCCTTGAAGAAAAGGAATAATAGAAAATACTTTTAAACAACTGGCCACATTTGCCACTTTCTGAGGGCAAGGGAGCCTTCTGGGTTCCGCAAAGTATCAGATAGTAACCTGAGGTGGGGCAGACACATTCTAGGATGTTCCATGAGTCAGTCACATGATGGGCTGAGAGGAGGAGTGTTTTGAATAATAAGAAATCCTTAACTCTGAACATTTGTGTAAATAAATGTGTATTGCCTTCTTTGAGGATTTTCTGAGAATCTAGATGGGGACAGTTTGTGGTGACTTACTCGATGCAGATGGAATAGTTACTGCCTAGCTTATTACTATATTCATTTTCTCTTCTCCCAGTGGAAACATGCAACTTGCAGTAATCTAACTACTTAGTGTAGTTTGTGTACAGGTTAAACTTTCATTTTACCCAGATATTCCATGGCTTTTTACCTGCACAGTAAAGTAAAACCACCTCAGTTATTCAGCCTCCAGCATCTTTTCCCATCCTAAGACCCCTCCCCTACCATCTCCCACTTCTTTCCCAAGGGAATTTTTGTTTAAGGCAATTCTGTCTCCTGAGCCCATGAACTGATTTCTGTACTTCTGAACTGAAAGCCATTCCATCAATAGCATGTCAGCATTGTGGAGAAGGAGAAGAAGAGGATTAGGGTCCATTTGGGCCATGCAGGTAGCAGCTTCTCATCCCCAACAAGTTGAAGAGGTAGGATCTTGCAACAGATTCAAAACTCAAAAACCAGGTATACCTAGAAGACACCTCAGAGAAGTAATCATTTCCTAAGGGTTCCAAATACTAGCAATAAAGCAACCCACTATAGGCAATTTACAAACATCAACCCAGGAATTAAACTAAAATAAAAGAAAAAAATGAGAAGATACTTAAACAAGATGTAACCCCAGACATCTTGTTCAGCAAAGGCAAACCCAGGGGAGTAAGATGATTCAATCCAAAAGCCACCCACCTGGCCTCTCTTAAGTGGTAACAACAAAGCAATTGAATGAGGCTCTAGAAAAAATCAAATCAGAAATAATTTCTCAGATAACTGCAAAGATGGAGTCCACAGTGAAAACTATGCTTAGTGACTCTAGAGCAGATACAAATTAACACAAAAATAGAAGAGCTTAAGAAAATGATAGAAGCCATGACTGCTCAGCATAGGAAAGAAATGGAATCCATAAGACAGATTTGAGCAGATATCCAGAGAATAAAAATTCCATTGAAAGTATCATCAGCAGAATAAGTCAATGTGGGGCCAGAATCTCAGATATAGAAGACAGGTTGCAGTTAGTAATCAGGAAAAGAAAGGTGTTTTAAAAATAGCAAGGGACCATGAGAAATCAATCCAGCAACTGCTAGATGATGCAAAGAAGAGTAACAAAAGTTTGGTTGGAGTCAAGGATTAGGGTTCAGTTAAAGAGAAGTAACCCATCATCTACCAAATAGAGATTCAACTGCAGTGCTATGTGGTGGCATTTGCCAAAAACCCTTCATCAAAGCTCCTAAACACACAACTTAAAGATGTAGGTAGTCAAATGAGTATGGAAGTGCTACCTTTAAAACCTTCTCTTGTAGATCCCAAACAACAGTAGCATATGAAGGCTCTATTAAGTCCTATGATAAGGAAGCCACTTTGCTAGTACTTAATGGCCAAATAAACAAGCTCATTTCCTCAGAGTAGGACTTTTTTTCCTGAGCACATCCATTAATATGCCCAGAAAGGATTTTCTTGCACATAGTTCCAGCCTTAAGAAAAGTGAAGAGGAAATGAACTAGTCCTCTGAAAATCAGGATATTTAATGAACATTTCTCCTGATGTAACAAAAAGCATCTTTATCTCCCCCCGCCACACACACATTCCTTTCAACTCTTTGCCCAGTAGAAGAAACTTACCCTGCCTTCTCTAGCAGACTCCCAGACTTTTCCACTCAATTTTGAATAATAAAGCGCTGCAAGTCCCAGAGTCCAAAGTCAGCCATTAGAGTGCTCTGCTCCAGCTATTCAACCCATTGCCAGTCTTGGCTTAGTTCAGGCTTGGCTGTGACTGTCACCTGCAGTAGAAAGAAAGCCCGGTGCCTGGCTGTTTACCTCTGCATCCACTCCCACTGTGATTCCTGCTGTTCTTCCCTCAGAGCTGATGGGGAGAGAAGAGGCACGGGAGAGGACAGCCCGTGCTCTTGTGATGTGGCTCTGTGCTCTCTCCTCTGCCTGGTGACAGTCAACCTCACTGGCAGGTTTTGTTTGAAGCGAATCCCTTTCCCAGACAGTTTCCCTTTTTGTACATGTGTCACCAGGTTACAATCAAATGAGTTATTTGGAAACATACGCTACGAAGTCTTAACCAGATGAAACGCTGTAGAGAAGGAGGGGAGAGGTTTTGGAATCAAAGGGCAAAGAAACATTAATTCTAATCAAAGTGCTAGAGAACGAGTTTGTTTCTGCAGCAGTTTTGAAGCTGCCTATTGATTTATTGATCTACATTTGTTAAGGGACAGAAGAAAGAGGTGTGGGATGGGAAGCATCCCAGGTAAAGGGAAAAGTCAAAACAAAGGCAGAGAGGTGGGAATTGATGTGCATGTTTAAGAAACTGCTGGGACACAAGGGCAAGGGAAGGGATTAGTGAGCAGGACTTCAGGCAGAACCAGGGCAGCCTCTGAGCATGCGTTGGATGTGATCTTCTCCACGGTAGCACCTGTGACTGGAGGGAGGTGGTCCTGGAGATTGGGAGGCCATTGAGAAGGTCCTTGTGGGAAACTCAGTGACTCTGGCAAGATCCCGACACAGAGCTCTGTGTGTGTGTGTGTGCGTGTGTGTGTGTGTGTGTGCGCGCGTGCATTTGCGTGTGCGTGTGTGTGTGTGTGTGTGTGTGTGTCACAGTGGGACTGGGTTTGGGAACCACAGCACAAGAAGAGCAACCAGATTCAGCAGCAAATTATAGGAGTGAGGATGAGGCACTGATTAGGGCTTTTGAACAGTCTCATTGACTAGGGAGGAGGCCCGGAAAGAAGGGCAGGTCGAGGAAGGGCAAAAGTTCAGAGTGCTCTCTGAGGGCTTCCTAGATTTGAAGCAAAGGAAATTTTAATGTCTGCTTATGTTGTTGATGAAAAGAACCAGAGAACTTATCAAAATGATAAAGGTATTTAACCAAAAGTAATGTTGCCTCTGAGTATGATCTAATGTCTGTCAGCTTAGAGAATACAATTAAAATTCTCAGGGCATAACCTCAGTTGCCTTCCTGGGTACTAGCATTTGTCATATTTGCTACCCCTCAGCCAGCAAGGCCCCAGCTGTGCCCTTCTGTGACACACAAAGTCATGGCAGGAGCCCTGTGGAATTGACAGCACTCCCCGGGAGAGACTGGGGGAACATTCTCAACCACTTCCTTTCCTTTCCACCCAAATGTCCTCCTTTGATCTGGAGGGAGACATCCAGACCTTGGTCCTCAGTCCAGCCATGGGGAGGCTTTTCCAAATTTTGTCCAGGGCAGCAGCAACAGGTTATTTAAATAAGCCATCTTGAGCCGTGTTACAGCTCAAAAAGGACAACAGAGCAGTAAAATTGTTTTATTTCCCTTTCAAAATTTCCCACCATTGCCATAACATCCATTTATTTTTTTTTTCTAAATTTAAGCTGTATTTATTTCAACTCCACCCTGAGAGGTTCCATTGTCCGTGGAAGGTCATGGGTGAATAGAGAGACTGAGTATTTCTCCTCAGCTGTTCAAGGTCATTGGTTCCACCAAACATCAGCAACAACAGCAGGGATAGCATAGAGCAGAGCAGAGCACAAGAGTTACCTGCGTCTTTATTGCATAATTCTTACATGGGTTGTTGTCTCATATTTACATTCTTACATAGTGCCATAACCGGCACATGCTTGTTTACCTGTGGCAAGTCATGGTTACATGAGTATATTCCACTGTGCACTTGTGCTAAACAAGCAGTGTCATGTCCTCAGGTGTCCTAAGATGCCCCTGATCTTTGAAGCAGTCTGAGTGGTTCCCCACAACATAATTTATTCATTATTATTTAAAATGAATAATAATAGCTAATATTTATGTAATACTTTGCAATTTCAAAAGTGTTTTATATCCATAACCCTTTTAATATTCATTACAAAAAAAAAAGCATTATGTTTACACCTGTTTTACAGGTGAGGAAACTGGAACAAGGAGAAATCAAATGAGTGAATTTCCCAAACATTTGGAACCTGAATGCTCATCCAGGTTTTCCATGGCTCTGAGGGTTGTGCTCAAGCTGAACTTGGTTTCAGATGTGCTGCCCCTCAGTGGACTTTTCCCTTTCAAGCCAGCCACTCTGCTGTGAGGAAGCCCAGGTCACTTGGAGAAACCAAGTGCCCCAGCTCAGATTTCTGCCAGAGCCAGCACCTATCTCCAGTCATGTAAGTAAAGAAACCTTCAGTTGAAAACAGCCACCATCTTTGGGGTCTTCCTGGTGAAGCCACAAACATAATAAATTAGGGACAAGCTATCTCATGGTGTCCAGTCCTGAATCCTGGTTTCCCCATCTTGTGTCACCACCAAAATAAGAAATAAAAACAATGGTTGTTGTTTTAAAGTATTAAGTTTAGGGGCAATTCATTTCATAGAAACAAGTAACATTATCCCATCACTGTTTCATGCATACCACTTTTTAGCCTTTGTTTTCCAGATCAAAGGGGTCCTTGCTTGTAAAATTCATCTCACATGGTTTAATATTCCCCTCAGAATTGCTGAGTCATGTCTTAATTTGTAGGACAACATTAGCACAACTCTGAGGACCATTGTTAGGGTACATAAGGCCTGTGGGGACATCGTGTTTGCACTAGAGTCACAGGGTAAGAGTAGGGGGACTTGGGAAGGAGAAAGAACTGGAGGAGGAAGAGGAGAAGGAAGAGGAGGAGGAAGAAGAAGAGGAGGAGGAGGGAGAGAAGGAGAAAGAGGAAAAGAAAGAGGCCAGAAAGATAAAATGTAAGGCAGGTAACGGGTGGAATGCATGGCTGAGGAGGCTGGTGGGCCCTTCCAGGTGGACTTGGGCCGCTTAGTCTTATCTCTGACTTACTTCCAGGGAGGCCCTGGGTGACCTTTTCCATGCAGGAACTTGATGAGTCACACACAGCCAGACAGGGCGTGGGAAGATGTCTGCCTTTCTACCTTCTGGCTGGGGATGCCAGCTGGGCATTGTCAAATTTCAGTTTGACAGAACCATTCTTTCCTTCCTGGCCCTGTGCTGGGCTCTGGGAACATGAAATCCTCCAAATCCTTGCCCATTAGTAGTCAGCCTACCTGGGAAACAGAGTTAAAAATAGTTTTGACACTCTGTGTTTTTTCCCTGCAGTGGAGTTCTCAGTGAAAATGTAAATGGAAGTTTTGAAGTGCTGTGAGTGAGTGTGTGGGTGTGGGTGTGGGTGTGGGTGGGCATGTGATGGAGGTTGAGGTGGGAGGAGGAATCTTATTTTGTGGTTTTAGTTAAAACAAAAATGCTGCTTTTTATTTTTAAAGCACTAGACTGATGTTACTTAATCATCTGGGACTGGTTTAATGGTTAGCTCTAGGGAATTTGGTAAATCAAAGGAAAATAAATATTTCACACTTGAGGTGATTGATGGTTGGGTTGTAGTTAGGACAAATTCAGTTGAAAGGAGCTGAAAGCAAGTTCATCTGGCTTGAGTAAAGTGGAAAGTCATGACAAATGTAACTCAGAAGTACAGGGCTGAGTTCAGACATAAAGTCCCCTCATGGAGACTCGGTTCCTTTCCATCACTAGGACTCTGATGTCTCTCCTGTTGACTTGCCACAGTGATCTTTACTGCTCCAGGTTCCCCACCACACACACACACACACACACACACCTACCTCGTGGTGGTAAAATGGATGCATAGTTCCAGCCCTGAATCCTCTTGGAGTCACCCCCTCTACTAGTTCAGCAGAAGTCTCTGTTTGGGTCAAGTGCCCAACTCCTAAATCTTTAGACAATAGGACTAACTGTGGAGCTTCAGCCGTGGAAATGGGGAAGTCCAATCTAACTACATGAACTAAGTGTTGGGGAAGTTTGGATATCCCTACAAAAATAGATCTTTTATCAGAAAAAAAGAAAAAATGGTGCTGGGAATAAAATTTAATGGTCCCACAATAGCACAGAGACAATGAGATGAACTTCAAGGGATGAGAAAGGAAACTCAGCACCCTTGGGAAGTCAGACCAATCTGTGTCCACAGTCAAGTTCAGAGTTGACTCTAATGACTGGCTGAAAAGCTTACTGGCCACCAAAATAAAGACAAAAGTGTTCCCCTTCCCATTATCTTGCTCATGACAACCATGAAGGTTACTATCCCATCACTTCTTAAGAATACTAAGAATTCAGTGGCAAGGGCTGAGATTAGGTTTAGGACTCCTCCAGGGCATCCCACAGCCAGTGCCTAGCACACCAGAGGCCGGAGGCAGCATCTCTGCTGGCACAGGTCTCCTGCAGTGGTCTCTGTTTGATTTCCGACCTCTCTGTGAGTTGGCTGAGACGTTGCCAGATGTGTTGTGCAGATGGAGGCTTAACCCTGAGTCACTGCACTGACAGCCTTCCCTGAGCAGGCGCTCCCACACAGGATTGTTGGGTAAGTGGCAGCATCTTTCTGCTTTGAAGGTAAAGATCCTGACGATCTCTACTCTTCTAAGTCCACGTCTGAAAAATGAAAATATGCGTCACAAGTGGTTACAAAAAAGAGCAGAGCTGCCCTGAAGTGATTGCATTTAACAAAGGCACAGAGCACTTCTAAAAGCCCAGATATGTTTAGTGTCTTAAATAACATTTTCTCGGAAATGTAATGCATCTACAGAAAGGCACACAGAACATAAAGATACACAGTCCGTGACAGATACACTCAATACTCAAGTCAAAAAAAGGGGAACATTTTCCTCATCGTGAAAGTCCCTGCTCCCATTCACATCCTCTCAATATTCTTGATAAGTTTTATTAATGCAGGGAGCAGGTGTAGCCAACAAGAAAAAGGAGAGACAGACTCCACTTTAACAGTTTTGCTTGTTTGCTTTAAGCTTAAAAAGTTTTACCCTTAAAATATTTCCAAATTCTAGAATGTTTTTCAGGCTTTACGTAAAGAGAAGGGGAAAATAAGGCAGAAGTTAAATTTTGTTCTAGCCTTGTTTCGGGATCTAATCTTGATAAGCAAAGAATGTAATTAAAATGGATTACAGACTATTAAACAGCAACAAGAACAAAATGATTGCAGTGTGTACAAGCCAGTAATTAAGGCTTTAAAAGAGGAAAAAGTCACCATCGCTTAAAATGTTTATTTGTCAAGGTTAGTAACAAATATTGACATGAAAGCTTTTCTTCCTTTTATTTTCTTCTTCGCATCAGGCTCTCTGCAATTAGTGGCACATATTCCAGAATCAATATGGCCTCAGGACTGAAGCGGAGAGATCCATATATTTTAAAACCCACTGACATAATGGCAGACGGGCTCCATAAGGCAGGCTTGCTTGCAGTGTCATTCAATTGGCACGATTAGAAGAAGACAAAGAGAAGCAGGTTGGGGCAGCAGCTCCTCAAATTGGTTTTATCTCCAAGATGTTCTTGAGATAACCGTGGGGAGAGACTTCTTAATGGATTTTGTATCTTATCTTTATGACTGAAAAACTTTAATCCACAAAGTGGAATCTTTCTTGAAAGTATAGTGCAGTGATGAAAAGCCTGGGCTCGGGGGTCAGACTGCCTGGATTCAAATTTTAAAATCTATCCGTTACTGACTGTGATTTTGGCCAAGCTGCTCATCCTTTTTGTCTCAGTTCCCTCATCTGGCAAATGAGCATAGTAATCATATCTACCTTACACAGAACTGTGCAGAGTGAGTGAGATGACATATGCAAAGATCCCAGCTCACAGCTGGGCTTGGCATGCGTGAGCTATTTGCCTTGGGCAGGATAGGCTGGGTGTGAAGTGGTAACGTGTAAGCCCCCAAATCCCACTGGCTTTACTTAGTGGACTTAGTTTTATTTTTGCACTGAGACTTGAATCTGGGGTTTTCACACTGAAATATATTCCCCAGCCTGTTTTTAAACTTTTATTTTGAAACAGTGTCTTACTAAGTCCCCGGGTGGCCCAGGCTGGATTTGAATTTGTGGTGCATCTTCCTCAGTCTCCCAGAGTGTCGCTGGACTTAATTTCTTATTAAATCTATGTCCTTTATTCATGCTATGAAAGGAGTGAGCCATAGAAGAGGGCTGTGCTTCCTCTAGATGCTCAAAGGAACCCTGCACACACTTCATAGCTACACCAGCTGGGACATACAGCAGCAAGGGCAGAGGAAGAGCAGAAGCCCACATAGGCTTTTCATTTCCACCATTTAAGAGAAACAAAGGTACCTCCCAACCTGTCTCCCTGTGCAGAGCTACTCAACTGTTATGGCAGGTGGGCAGTTTCTCAGTGAGCTCATCTTGCCATAAATATTTTCCTCATTGTTCATGTTATGGGTTCTATAAGGGTGTTTACCCCTTGAAATCTGGACAGCACATTCTAACCTTTGATACCACTGAATCGCCGAAGGATTCAGTCATTCATCAGCTACTAGTGGAATAACTACGGTGATGGCAATGCTGTGCTGGGTGTCGGGACATGAGGATGAAGTTGTCTTAGTTTTTAGAGTTTTCTCTATGGGTCATGCAGTTTCAAAAACAATACAATCTAATCACTAACGTAGATAATGTCTGCAGCAGTAGCTTCTAGCACTGGACAGTTGGTTAATAGTTGGTGGGGAAGAGTGATGGGCTGTCAGCTCTCAGTGAAAAGGAGCCAGCCAGAGGGAGGTTTCTGGATGAAGGGAAACTGAGTGTCCAAGGTGACTGAAGGGATCATGAGCCAACTCACACTTGGCCTCCATGAGAAGAGGCTTGGAATGGAGCTGTGGGAAGATGGGGGGGCTCCTAGAGGATTTTAAGCAGAGGAGGGAAGCCCTCTGACTTACAGTTTTCAAAGGCACCTGCCTATTGTGCAAGGAAAGAATGGAAAGAAGTTAAAAACAGAAGCAGGTGGACCAAGGAGAAGACTACTGGAGTCATCTGGGGAGAGGTAATAGTGGCTTGGATCTGATTAAGGACAATAGAGAGAAGCAGTCATCTCCCAAGGATATTTAAGAGGCAGAGAGGTGATAATGGAGGAAGCCTACTATCCCTAGGGACATCCCTACTGGTCCCCCAGTGCCTGCATTAGCTGACTCGCCCCCAGTCTTGGTAGGCTGTGGAAGTGGATGATACCCTTAAACCCTTCTACTTCTCAGAGAACTTCCCGTAGGTATCTGGACAAAAGTGGTGAGAGGGTCTCTGCAAATCTCACCCACAATGATAAAGTCAGGTCAATGCTTGTTAAATGAATAACAATGCCTACTAAAAATCTGTCACTCATTCAAGATTGCTGTGCCAAACCCATAGACATGGTTGCACTGCCAGGAGATCTAGCATTTAGAGCTTTGTGTGGATAAGACTCTTCTTTAAAATCACCTGCCTCTTGCAGGTTCCTGTCCAGCCAAGCATTGGTTTGAGCAGAAGTGAGGCTCAGCATCCCAGGCAGAGCCCTGAGCAGGAGGCCAGGAAGCCTGGCTTGGTCTTCACTCCGACCTGATATGGCGCCTAGACAATGCGCCCAATCTGCCTGGGCCTCAGGCATTTCTGAATGTCAGATGCAGGACTTTCAGAGACACAGGAGACAGAAGTTCCTGACCTCAGGTAGTTTATGAATTAGGGTAGATGACCACTGACATTGCTTGTGATTTTTTCCCCTCACTGGGAAACTTCCTTTATCCTGCTTCGTAAAAGGTGGTTGGAGGGGTCCAGAATGCCTGCCTGGCTCCAGACCTGGAGCCTGATTTTCAAGCATGATTTCCCATCCAAGTAGTAAAATACCTATGAACCCATGAGTCTGTGAGTTTGTAGCCATGAAGGTTTATACATAGCTCCTCACTGGGGCTGTTAGGAGGACTAATGAGGCTTAATTAATGTCTGCAAGTTGTGCCAAGCAGGGGTCAGACCTCAGGACTTCTTAGGAATCAGGGGATAAATTATGCTTATTGCAAGCGATCTCTCTGGATCATGAGGGCTGAGCAGGCAGAGACGATGGTGCCTGAGGCCCAGAGCCACCAGATGTCCAAAGGAAGGGTGTCGACATCAGAGACTGTGGGTCAGACTACAGCCAGGCCCAGAAGGTAGGCTCAGGCTAAGGGTCAAGGGAGAAGTGAGCTGAGATCTTGATGTCCATGGAAGTCTGGTGCAGATTGCTGAGGGATGCACTGAGGTGGGCAAGGGGAGGGGGAATCAGGAACAGCGTGGAGTCTGAAGGGTCTGAGAATGATAAATTGCACCATCTGTAAAACGGGGACAATAAGAGCATCGATCACAGGGTTCTTCTGAGGATTAAAAAAGTGTTGCCTGCCTTTGATTATGTGAAACAGAATTTTAATTTATGCATCCAGCTATCATTTACCTGGCTTGCTTTTCAAGCCATGAGATTTGGTAAGACCTACTTATGAATTTTGTCCAGAAATCTACACCTGTGAAAGGTAGGAAGGTTTAGTAGCATCATCTGTTTCTATGTCCACCCAAAGATTGGAAGTTTCAAGGGATCTTTGCACAAATTCATTGAGGCCCTGGGTGGTGAGGTAGGTTAAGAGGTTGTGTTAGTCAGCTCTCTTTTGCTACAATGAAATTCCTGAGATAATCAATTTATAAACAGGAAAGTTCTACTCTGGCTTATGGCTTTGAAAGTTTTAGTTCATAATTGGTTGATCCCATTGATTTTGGGTTTGTAGCAATGTAATATATCATGGCAGGAACACTAGGTAGAGACCAGGTCCCACAATCCTCTTCAAGGCCACACCCAATGATCTAACCATCCCACCTGGCATCACTTGCTAAGGGTTCCATCACTTTCTGTCAGTGCCACAGGCTGGGGACCAAGCCTTTGGCACAAAGACCTTTAGGGAACATTCCAAACCCAGACTATCGGGTCCTCAGGAAGCTGACCTGCTCATCACTAGCTCAGTCTCCAAAGCATCCCTTCTTAAGACAAGTGGTCATGGTGAACCAGAGCATCTATAACCAAGTGTTCAGATGCTCCTGCACCTGGTCCAGGCTAGGGGGAAACTTTGCATGCTGCCAGAGAAACAGCCACAATTCCTGGAGAGAGTTGAGAGCCTCATACATGACCAGATTAAAAAAAAAAAAGGTATGAAACTTTACTTTCATTCATTATCAAGTGTGTATCCACTGCCTATATTGGGAAATATGGAGACTGGATTCCACCATCGGCAGTTTTCCACTCCAGACTTCTTTTCCTTACCTATTTGAGTTTGTGAGTTATTAAATGGGCCTTTGCTCACCAATTTGTTGCAGCCCCCGCTGCTTCTCAGTGCCTCACACCTGGTCTACCTGAGTCATTTAAATTGCCTGCCTGTACACTAAAATTTCTTGCTCTGTGACTCCTACCTTACCAGTTGGGGGCTTAAGCCACGTCATGGCTTATGTCAGTGGCCCCCAAGCCTCATGCAATTAATTATGCATTTGTGATTGCTTTGTTGTCCAACACTTGGATTAAGAGTGTAAGTGCTACACCCACCCTGGGGTTGAGCCAGGATATGATATCATGGCAGGAAGAAGGTGTCTCTCTCTCTTGCTGGTTTCTGCCTTGCTGTTTGAAGCTGCCAGGAATTGCGGCCCCGCCAAGCCACCCTGCCTTAGAGCCAACTGAGCATGGACTGAAACCTCTAAGAACTGTAAGAAATAAACCTTTCCTTTCCCAACTTTGGGCATCAGGTATTTTTTCTCAGCAACGAGTAAAAAGTAACTAAGACAAGCCAGTTTATACTGACTTACGAGAGCTGACTACTACATTTTCCTTATTTCATCATGGCTCACCTCATATTGGTGGTTTGAAATGAGCTATTAAAGTACTATACACTCAGGTAGAGCCTTGAGCAGGAGACCAGGACTCCTGGCTTGGTTTTCACTCCCACCTGCTGTGGGGCCTGGACAATGTACTCAACCTCCCTAGGACAGCTCCTGCCCTGGGGGTGAGCTTCATGTGTTCAGAAGTGGGGCTGTGAAGGTGACTGAATCACAGGGGTGCTGTTCTCTACAGTGGGTCCATGCACCGATGAATCCATAATTGAATGTGCCATTAGAGGCAGGGCCAAATTGGAAAGACTGGCTCATCGTTGGCTTGATCCGAAAGGGTGCATCTCTCTCCCTAGCTCCTCTTATCTCCCTCTGCTTCCTCACTGCCATGACTCGAGCAGCTTTACTCTACCAGTCCCTTCTACCATGACCTTGCTGCACTAGAGCCAGCTGACCAGGGACTGAATCCTGTAAAAACATGAGCCAAAATAAATCTCTCCCCTAAGTTATGGCTGTTGGGTATTTTATCCCTGCAATGCAGAAAGTGACTAAGACAAAGGGAATGCTTAGACCACATAAGTTAGCAAATGATAAATATCAGGGCCTTTTCCCCCTCTTCAGAAAAAGTTACACCACTACCTTACATACTAATTTTTATGACCTGGGCTAAGGTTTTTCAAGAGAGGGAGAGAAATAAGGAAGATGGAAATGTAGATTTATGTCTTGCCTTTCTGAAAAGATCATGATCTTTTTCAACACAATTAAATCGTTTCAAGCTACTTTGACTTAAAAGCCATTCTACAGTGGGACCCAACTGTGGTGGTTACACACTGGCATCACATAGAAGCTTTGTGAAAACTCCAGTGTCATGACTTAGCCCTAAGAATGTCTGCTGTGGCTATGCTGGCCTGGGTGTAACACATGGCACTCTGCTGGGGATGGAGCCTTTCTGGCTAAGGATTATAAACCCAGCATCTGACATCTTCACTCTGCTAGTTCACAAAGTACCTCATGGATCATCAGTCTTTCGGTGATCAGGTGAGACTGATAGTTCTAGTGAGGGGGCTCCAACTCTCAATGATGAACCACAGAAAGGTTAGTGTGTGGCAGATAGAACACAAGTTTTAGTGCCAGGTGATCTTCTGAGTTTCTAGTTTCCTCATCTATAAAGTAGGGACAATATGAAAATCATCATAGGTTTTTTGGGGAGGGTTGTTTGTTGAGACAGAGTCTCACTGTGTAGTTCAGGATGGCCTTGAACTCACTGTGTAGCCCAGGTTAGAATTTCCAGGTAGGACAGTTCCTACAATGGTTCACTAGCTGACAGTATTTTTTATTTTTATTTAGAGAAAAAAAGCAAAACAGAAAAAAAGGTAGAAATAATACAGAATTTCAAAAAAACAGTAGTTGGTAAATTACATATTGTTATCTTAGAAGTAGTTGTTCAAGTTACAAAATCAAAGCATAAAAACAGTATCTATTAAAGGTTCAGTCTCTTTCCACATTTCTGCTCTGCCAAGACCAGGAGGTTTTGATTTTAGTCTCATGTTCACAAAATGACTGCCAAAGTTCCAGGCATTGTATGTAGACTTCACAATATCCTTTGTGTGGAGCTGAAGTTCTCCAAAGAAATCATACTTCCATTTATTAAAAATTCTACAGACTGCTTGACATAGGCTGAGTAGAACATTGTATGTCCCGTTCCAAATTGTGGACAGAGTATTATTTATCTAGAGCCAAAGTTGTCTTAGGCTACCGCAGACCATTTAGAAAAATAGCCATTTTCCTTTATTTATTTATTTATGTTTGGTTTTTTGAGACAGGATCTTGCTATGTAGTTCAGGTTGGTCTTGAGCTCACTGTGTAGCCAGGCTGACCTCAAACTTGAGAAGATCCTCTTGTCTCAGCCTCTCAGATTCTGGGATTATACCACACCCAGCCAGTAGCCATTTAAGTTTAACTTTTATATAAATTACTGTTACTATTGGGTAAACCTCTATGTTGTTAAGCTGAGCCTCTACAAAACTAAAGCTAAAAATCCTCTAAGATAACATCTGGAACCTGTAGAAAACATTTCCACGCTTTATGGCAGCCTCCTACCTAATTCCTCTACCAAGGTATATTTTGAATTGATTGATTTGTGACTTTGTTCTTTAACTATTAAATTCATGTAATCCCTGCTACTTTGGAGTACATCGTTTAGGGTAAATTGAATCCAAGATCTTGGCCCACGGTCACTCGTATATTTGTCTTTGAGCAACATATTTGTTTTAAAGCAAACTGTTTTTGTGGTTACAGAGGAAAGAAGGAACTACTTCCTCCCCTTTGTGACACATATTGGCTGGAAATCCTTCCTGGAAGCCCCAGTGGTCTCTTTCTTGGGTCCTTTTGGCAAGACGAGGATGTCATTCACATGTTCTAGCTGAAGAGGGGACTGAGTCGGCTCCAGCATGTTCAGCCTCGCAATGACAGGTGGCTGCCCTGCAGCCAGGACAGAGTAGGAGCTCAGCACGTGCAAGGTGGAGAGAGCACCCTGCGCGGTGCCCGCTGCATGCAGAGCTCAGTGCATGAGGCTGCGTTTGCCTGCCTTCCACTTGTTCCACAACGGCAAACCTACTCCTCCTGCTCCCTGCAGTAATGCTGACATCGCCCCAGAACTGGTCCCTCTCCCAAGACCACAGATGCAGCAGGGCCGATCAGCTAATGAACACCAGCAGGTATGTGACTCTTCAGACCCTGAGAGGCTATTACCCTGGACTATAAATATCCTCTGGTGTATGGCTTCTGCCCTCACTTCTAGTGATGCTAAGACCTGGGGAATAACGTCAGGAAGCTTCACCTCTATAAAAGATCTCTAGGCCTTACTGGCCTTCCAGCATTTGGGCTCTGAGATATCTTTGTAACACGGGTCTCCAGGGCAGGCTGGCCATCTGGAGAATTCCCACCTGCCAAGGTGACTTGCGCTCATTATTGACCTCCCACAGAGCACTAACAAACCAGAGGGCACACCCCTCAATTAGCGACACAGAGGTCAGTCCCCATTACAGGGGACTCCAGGACACCTTTCAGAATTTCTTGTTACTAAAAAATCAGTTCCTTTGGCATGTAGCTCAAAGCAAACCAGTATAGAATTTTAAACTGGTTTAAACCAGTTTAAACCAGACTAAGAATTTTAATGTTTTGCCACATTTACTTTTAAACCATACTTCTAAAGTTATAATCACACTACAGAAAACTCAGGAAATAAGGAAACCACTAATAATTCCACTAACAAATGTGCTCACATCAGTTTAGTGTAATTCCTTCTTAACATTTCCTTTTTACTGCAATGTTTCACATAATTATAATCATAGCACACATACCATTTTCATTTTATTTTTCAATTTCAGTTTAAGAAGCATTTATTCTGCATTCTTGTATGTGTGTGTGCACGTACATGTGTGTGCACATGTGTGTGTGAGTGTTATAGCAGCAGGATCAGTGTTAAGACTCTAGCGGTTCAATAGAAAAGAAGACAAGTAGCCAGGCATAGTGTTGCACACCTGTAACCCCAGAACTTGGGAGGCTGAGGCAGAAAGATCACCTGAGCTACTAGTGAGTTCAAGGCCAGTCTGAACTACATAGGGAGTCTGTGTCAAAAAACAAAAAATAGAAAACAAGGCAAACAACAACAAATAGACAATGAGAACAAGGTGTAAGGCACATTGCAGGGCCATAGGCACTCCTTAAATGAACTCCTAACCTTGAGTTGGGAGAGCGCTTTGGGACCCAGAAAACACAGCAGTGAACTTAGTGAAAAACTGAGAGGGCTGTTCACAGACGAAAGAGTGTTTTTCAAGGCGTGGGCAAGTCCACACTGAGGAGGTCCACGTGCTCGAAGGATATGCCCTGAGATGAAGATAGCATGTGGTTGCTGGACTCTATCATGGACTGAATGTTGTCCTCCGTGGATTCCCACACTGAAAGCCTAATCTCTAGTGTGACTTTGTTTGAAGACAGGGTCTTTAAGGGCGTAATTAAGGTTAAATAAGATCACAGGCCTTAATCCAGTAAGACTGGAGGCCAAAAGAAAAGAGGAAAGACTGTGTGAGAATATGGTCAGAAACAGCATCCTCAAGCCAGGAAGAGAGGCCTCCCCACTCAGGCTGACATCGTGATCCTGGCCACCAGAATTGTGGCAAAATGTGTGTTTGTTCAAGCCTCCCAGTCTGTGGCATGATGTTATGATAGCCCCTATTCCTGGTGCCACAGTCTATATAAGTCAGAGCTCTTCAGAGAAACAGAACCAATAGGAGATTATCTACTCTCTATCATCTATATATCATCTATCTAGGTTTATTATGAGGAACTGGCTCATTTATGGAAACTGGCAAATCTAAAATCTGCAGAGCTCATGTGCAGAGTGGAGGCTATCAGGCAGGAAAATCTCAATCTCTCTCTCTCTCTCTCTCCCTCTCTCTCTCTCTCTCTGTCTCTGTCTCCCTCTCAGAAGTGTCAGTCTTTTATTCCATCCAGGTCTTTGACCAAGTGAGTGAGCTCCACTCATATTGCAGAGGGAAAACTCCTTTTCTAAAGGCACCAACATAAACATGTTTCCAGAAACACTCAGAGTAATATTTGATCATTTTAGTCATTTAATGTTATGTGCGCACTGGCACATAACATTAACCATCTCAGATCCCATGCTTAAAAAAAAAAGGGTAGACAGTTTTTCAGGGACCAGAGGTCATCTTGAACTATATTTAATCCCAAGGTTAAGGGTAGGCATTGAATGCAAGGAACACAGGTTTGGTGTGTTTATTTTAATAAGTATTGAGGCTGTAGTGCTGAAAACACATGCAAGACTGCTCGGTACATTTGGCTAGGCTGGGCAGCACAATTCTAGTATAGGCACTATTCCCATCCTGGTCTATGAAAATGGCAACTCCTCAGCTTGTTCGGGTATAATCTGCAGCACTGTACATGTAAGGCCCTACACACGATAAAAGAGTTGATCAAAAGCCATGATGTGTCTTTAAAATAATTATTATAGTAAAAGGTACTCTGCCATTAATCACCCTCAGAATCCTCACTCCCCCACTGCCTTGAACATACTTATTCCATGGTTCTTGCCACTTTCCAAACCAGTTTTCAAAATCCTCTTTCATGAATGCCGTTCATTGTGCTATCATGGCTACCTCAATGTCCCAAATCAATTAAAATGTTTATAGCAATTTCTGTGAAATAAAAACATTGCGATGTGTCCTCATCCCTCTTAGTCACTGGATCTGTCACCATGCAACTTCTGGCTCTTCCTCAAAGTCAAAATGATAGTGAAAGGCAGACCTCACAGAAGAGACCAGACTGGAGCTAAAGGAACCGACTAGGAGTCATGGATGTACCCTGTGTCCTATGAGTTCTCAGATGTACACAATTATTTGGTGGCTTCCACCTCAAGGATAAACCATGATTTACTTAACCATTTTCCTGATGTCATGCACATGGATACTTTGGTCATTGTGATGTCAGAAGTAAACAAATTTGCTTCATTTTCAAATTTTGCTCCTGTATAGCCACATCCTTTATCATTTTACTGAGAGCACAGGAGCTGTGATCGACAGCATTAGTCTGACTATCCTTGGCACACAACAAGGCGCAACCGCCTTCCCTATCTCTGTCTCTGTCTGCTACTCAGGCCTCTCTCCAGGGAGTTTCATTTGCAGAAACATCCGACGCCAGCAGTACACACTGTGCTTACCTAATGTCAGACAGCTCTTCAGCTTCTTTCTACAAGCTGAAACCCTGTAATTTTTGTGTTTCAGCAAGTAAATTGCACTACTGTCCCCATTTATTTATATTCCCTTCACATTTTCAGTAGTAATAGATAGGACATTTCATTCTCCTCCCACTAAGTTGCTATGATTTCACAAGGCTGTTTCTTATTTTTGTTTTTGTTTTTATCTTGAGGTGAATGTAATCTCTTCTGAAGCTTTGAAGGTGGGACTTCCAGACATAAGAGAGCTGAGAGAGGGGGAAAAAATAGCAACTGTTTCTCTCCTCTGTCTGGAGAAAAATAGGAGGAAGGAGTAAGATGCTAAATTATCAAAATTATGTAACTACCATGTTTAGTTTTTCTAAAATTGAGACGGACTTAATGGTCCTCCTTGCAGGGTCAGCACATTTCTCTCTTTGCCCCTGATCCCAGTGAATTTATCCAGAAAAAGAGTCAAGAAGCTTATTTGATGGTCATTCGTGTATCAGTGAAAGACGTCTGGGTTTCTTGTCAAACTCAGTAAAAGGGGCTCCAAGTTGCAGGACAGGGAAGCCACAGCTAAAAGCATGGTGGAGAGGGGTGAAGTTCACCAGGGTCCCTGCTCTGCATCTCTTCCAGGCAGCGAGGCTACCTTCCCACCGGCCCTTGGAGTTAGGTGTACCCACATCACTGCATTTTGACCAATGGTATGTGGGACAAAAAGGTGACTGCTACTTTCAGACTAGACTGTTATGAGAATTCCTTTCAAAATTTATTTTTATTATAATTATCAATGCATATTACCTATACAAATTATTGTGCTTCACTGTGATAGTTCATGCTTGTATGTATTGTGCTTTGATCGTATCTGCTCTGGTGCTCCCTCCCATCATCTTTTACCCTCCCCTCTTTAACCACTCTCCCTGGCTCCATTCTTCTTCCATTGTGGGCCCCCTTTTATTTTCAGGGTGTCTTTTTTAAAATTATAAATTTCACATAAGGGAGAAAATATGTGATACTTGTCTCTCTGCGCCTGGCTTGTTTCATTTAATACGATGATCTCTAGTCCATCGATTTTCACGCAGGTGACAGGACTCCATTTTCTATTTATAGTCCATATCCATTCTTTTGTTTGTAGGCACATGAGCTATTTCTAGAGCTTGACCGTGGTGAACATTGCCACAATAAACATGGGTAGTTGGGTGTGTCTGTAGTATGCTGACTTTAATTCTTTTGGGCATACAAAAGAATGGTATATATGGGTCATAGGATACTTTTGTTTTCAGTATTTTGAGGAATCTCCATGTTAATTTCCACAATGACTGTGGAAATCTACATTTGTACCCACAGTACATTAGGGCTCATTTCTCCTCCACATCTTCTCCAGGGTTTGCTTTTTTCTTTTTCTTTTCTTTTCTTTTCTTTCTTTGTTTTTGTTTTTGTTTTCATAATAGCCATTCTGACTAGAGTGTGATAGGATCTCAGTGTTATTTGATTTGTATTTCCCTAATGGCTAAAGATATTGATTATTTTCTTACATATTAATTGGCCATTTGTACTTCTGGTGAGAAGTGTCTGTTCAGATCACTTTTCCCATTTATTGGATTACTTGCACTCTTGTTAATTTTTTTAGTTTATTTTTCAGTTTTTATTTTTTATGAGTACATATTTGCATTACATGACAGCTGGGGAGTTGGTACATGTACATAATGGATCTTGATTCCTCTTTTCAACCACTTTGCCTTCCTTCCCCCCTTCCCTCCATCTCTTGGTCCCTTTCCCATTTGAAAAATTTATTGTCCTATTTCCCATGATAAATTTGTTTGTTCTTTATATTTTATACTTCTCATACAAAAGAAACCATGCAATACTGAAGCTTGTGTGTCTGATTTATTTCACTTAACATCATGGTCTCAAGGTACATCCACTTTCCTAAAAATGACTCATCCTTCTTTATGCAGAGTAGTACATGTATATAAATACCACATTTTCTTTATCTATTCACTTGCCAGTGAACATACAGGCTGCTTCCAAGATTTATCTATTTGAATTATACTGTTATAAACTTGAGCATGCATGTATCGCTATGGCATTATGTCCTTAACTCTTTTGGGAAGATATCTAACGGGAATAGCTGGATCAAATGAAATTCCTAGTTTTAGTTTTCAAGGACTCTCTACACTTCTTTCCATAATGGGTGGCCTAATTTACATTCCTACTGACAATATAGATGGGTTTCCTTTTACCTGCAGCCTTGCCAGCATTTGTTATTGTGGTGGACTGATAACTGGTGGGCAACTTGTAATACCAGAAGACCTGAATCAGCGTGGTACTGGGTGGATGGCCCACCTGACAGGATTGTTGCCAAGATAAAAAGGAGAACGAAGAGGAAGGGGTAGTGTTGTTGGTTCTCCGTGGTACTGCTGGTTCTCCTGTTGCTGTTGGTTCTCCTGAGAAGCTTGTTGAGCTTCTTTCCTGATATGAACTTTGCTGTTCTCATTGTCAGAGGAGCTTAGGACCTTGTTGTTGCTGAGTAGCCTGCAGTTCTCTTTAGGGGTAGCTCTGGTCTTTATAACTTCCTGGATCCAGAAGGGAAGATGTGTGCTGTTCAGTCTCAAGGAGAAACTTGTCACGTTGGCTTCCTGATATGAACTCACTGTTTTCATCATCGGAGGAGCTTGGGACCTTGTTGTCACTGAGAATGGCTGGTGTACTTTTCAGGGGAACCCTGATCCTTATTTTGAACATTGCTTTTTGGCTCCAGTGCAGAACCGTCAGCCTACCAGCACAGATCCTTCATCCCACTGGCATAGACTTTCTAGCTTCCACTGCTGACCTTTAGACCTTCCCAGCACAGATTCACAAAACAGACTTGTATGAGATATTGTAATGGACTCATGCAGGACATTGTTTGGAATCTAGGCCCTCAGCTGGATTTTCTAGGTCTTAGGTGTTGTGGACAGATCTCCTACACTTTCTTTTTTTCGTCTCATTATTTTTTTAATTTTATTTAAAGAGGAAAAAAAAGCAAAACAGAAAAAAGGGTAGAAACAATACAGAATCTCAGAAAAAAGTAAACAGTAAGAAATCACTAGTTGATAAATTACATATTGTCTTCTTAGACATAGTTGTTCAAGTGACAAAATTAAAGTATACAAAGTGGACATCCAAACAGTGAGACTGCAATCAGTTTTGTTCATCCATCCAATGAAAACTTAGCAACATGGTTATCAATCCCACACACTCAAACATACATGCAGTTATATCCTTTAGAATACTTTCTTTTCCTCTCTTTTTTTATTTACAAGAAAAATCTTTTTCATTTAATATGACCCCATTCATTGATTGTTGGTACTTTTTGGGATTCTGTTTAGAAAGTCTTTCCTACACATATGTCTCTAAAGGTTTTCCATGTTTTATTTTCCAGCAGGTTAAGTGCTTCTATTTTAACATTTAGACCTTTGATCCATTTTAATTTTAGTTTAGTAAATGGTGACATGGATGGATCTAGAATCTATCTTCTGCATGTAGATAGTAAATTCTCCCAGGACCATTTATTAAAGAAACTTTCTTTCTTCCAAAGTATGTTTTTGGCCCCCTTATTAAAGATCAAAATGGTTTAATGTGCCTGGTATTGTTCCTGCATCCTCTTTTCTGTTTCATGGAGCTACATACCTGTTTTTGTACCACTACCTCCCTGTTTTAATCACAATAGCTTTGTAGTATAACTTCAAATCTGGAATCGTGATGTCTCCTGCTTTGCTTTTGTTACCCAAGATTACTTTTGCTATTCTGGGTCTCTTCCAATTGCATATGAATTTTAGGATTGTTTTCTATAGATCTGTGTGGAATGCTGTTGGTATTTTCATTGTATTGCTTTAAATCTCCATATCAATTTTGGAATTATAGTCATTTTGACTATGTTGATTCTTTCTATTCAGGAATAGGGTGTATCTTTCCATTATCTGATGTCCACTTCAATATTTTTCAGATTACTGTAGTTTTCAATGTAGACATCTTTTATTTCCTCAGTTGGGTTAATTCCCAACTATTTGTCTTTGATTCTATTGTGAATGGTATTGTTTTCTTACTTTCTTTATCAGTTAGTTCATTATTGGAGTTCTTTATTATATATATATATATATATATATATATATATATATATAATATTTTCTTCCATTGTAGGCTGTCTCTTTAGTCTCTTGATTATTTCCTTTGCTATACAGCTTTGTAATCAGGTATAATCCCCTATGTTAATTGTTTTTGGTATTCTATTCAAGAAATCATTGCCTGTACCAATATCTCAATACTTCTCTATATTTTCCTATAGTAGTTTTGAAGTTTCAATAGAAATGACTCATTTAAACTGTTCACAAGCAACTTTTGTTCCCTTTCTCTACCTTGCTATTGAATGAGGAGGACTCTGAGATGCCAAAAGTGGATGGAGCTACCAAATGGAAAGAACATAGATCCCTGAATGATTGCCTGAAGCACAACATCCCCTATTTGACCCACATTGGAATTACATAAAATTGAATGTATTAGCTAATTCCTAAAAAAACAATATACAACATGCACCACTTAAGGAATCATAGACTTAATTGGCTCATGTTTTAAGGTGATTCTGTCCACAGCAAGCAGGTTCCAAGGCAGAAACATCATGGTAGAAGGATGTGACATAGCAAAGCTGCTCAGTTCATGGCAGACAAGAAGTAGAATAGGTGAACAGTACTAAAGGTGAAGGGCTAAGAGAGAAGATGTAATTTCCTAAGCCACACCTGCAAGACCACCCAGACCACCCAGAAGTATTCTCTATTCATCCCCCGGGCAGATCTCAAAGACAATCAAGTTGGCACTCCATTCTAACTGCCACAGCCCACTTCTTTATTGACTTGATGCCCAAACACATCTCCTTAAACCATATTTAATTTTCAAATAAATATAGGATCATAACTCTGCCCAATACAACTATTCTATATACAACCAAACACAACAATCTTTTCCCAAAAGTCTTAACAATTCCAGCATTTTTCAGAAGTCTTTAGCAACTCCAGACAAATTCTTACCTGTAAACTTCTGTAAAAATAAAAGGCAATTTACATAACCCTAAAGTACAATGGCACAGGGTAAATATTAATATTCCTAATGAGAGGAGAAAAGGGATAAAAAAGGGGAAAAGAATTTGGCTAAAGCAAGACTAAAATGCAGCAGGAAAACATTAAGTCCTGTAGTTTCATGTCTAGCATCTGGGGTACACAGTGAATTCCAAAAGGTTAAGCATCCCCAGCTCTATGACCTTGCTGGTTGCAACCTATGTGACCTCTGTCTTAGCCTGGCTTCACTCACAGCCTGCAGCTTTCCTTAGCAGATGTTTCATGTTCCTGACATCTCTGACTTCCTGGAGATTCCACTTAGCTTCATTCCCACAGCTTCACACACTGCCCTCTCAGGAGCTCTTTGCCTAGCCTCCAAGGCTCCCCTTTGAAATCTGTTTGGAAACCTCCCTGACCCCACAGCTCTTGCATTCTGCATGCCAGTAAAACCAGAAATACATGGGTGACACCAGGACATGCTGTCAGTGGGAGTATTAGTCAGGCCCCTTTGGGCCATGGTTATAGCAGTCTCTGAGTACCTGGATGGCTGAGCACAGTGAAATGAGTCTCAAGGAAGCTTCCTCTAGGAAGCTCTTCTTCAGAAAGGGTCCCAGGACTCTTTTCTCAAAAAAATGATTTAATGGCTTTTTCCCCCTTGTACCTGTCATGGGTGGGATCTTGCTTATATCTGAGATGCCGTCAAGGTATTTTTCTTCTTGTCGTGTACAAAGTACTTATTTTTTAAATGGCACTAGTGTCTTCAGCAACCAAAATTTGGCCCTAACTTTACACATCATTCTTTATGTACCAAAGTTTTAAGTTTTTCAACTTTTTCTACTCTGCATTTGGCCTCCAACTCTCGCTATAAACCTGGCTAAAAGTAGCCATCAACAGCCTGAATGTTGGGCTACTTTAAAAACTTCTATCACCTAATCAATTAGTCCACTACCCTTAATCTCAGTAGCTCATAAAGTCTCAGGATATGAGCCAAATATAGACAAATTTTCTACTAGAATATAATACACATGACCTCTAGACCAACTACCAATAGAGTCCTTATTTCTGAAAACTTCTCAGACTGGCTTTTACTGTCCACATCCCTCTGAGCAATTTTGTCCTTTGAGCCTTTGATTGAAACCACTCATCAAACTCTGTTTATAACATTCTAGGGCTTCTCTATCCAGCATCTTTAAAGTTTTCCAAACTTCTCCTACAAAACAGTTCCAAAGGTTTTAAATCACATGGTCAAGTATAGTCACAGCAACAACTGCATTCTCGGTACCAACTTTCTGTGTCATTAGTTCCCCAAAAGTAAGATTTAGCTAGAAAATAATCAGCCTTGAAAATTAGAAATCAAAAATACCACCCCCAATTGGCCTATCCTTGCCTTTTGTGCCTTACAGAGTAGTCAAAGAGCAAGAGACAGAGTAATTGTCCTACAATATAACCTTCTCTGCTGTTCTCCAAATGATGAGTAAAGCAGCTGCTCTTTCACTGTTAAGTCCATGTGTCACTGGAAAGGGATACAGGTGACTACAGCCAAGAAAGCACAGAGTAACAGCAAAGTGTTGAAGATAAGTGATTGAGACAGAGATCCAACTTGGATATGACTATGATATAAACTTCTTCCCCCAAATGTACCCAAGGAAGAGTGATTCTCATGAGAGATGCTGACTTCATGATTGCATAAAGAAAGTAAAGTAGTTATATGAAGAAAGATCAAGGAATTTCCTGCTTAGTTAAGAATCCCTTCATTCATGCAAGATCACACAGATAACTAAATAGGAGTGTTTATCAGTACATCACATGAGGCTGTACATAAAGGCATAGTGCTATATGGAATGGACTTCTCAGACAGAGTCATTGTTGGCCAAGGGGCAGGAAGCTCTACAAGGCTAGCAACCAAGAATACATGCAATGCATGGAAGATTATACCTGGGCCAGGTCTGGGTTGTCTTTGAGGGCAATTAATGACTTTCTGTATGGGAAAGGAGAAAGACTGAAGGTCTGATTGTGTCTGTTGCTCTTGTTACAAGGAGCTGGGGGCTGGGGGTTCTATCTTGGATAAAATTAAATCAAGCATTTCCACTTTGGGCCCTCCATGCAGGATAGAAATGAACCAGGCTAAGGTGTTAATGCAGCTGGGGCAGGGAGCTGGTGGCCCACTACTGCCTTCTCTCTGACTCGTTGTCTGCTATACCCTCCAGGTGACCGTTGGTATTCTCCCTGGATGTCACAGCTCTCTCCCTTGGCACTTCTCCAACTCAAGAGGAAAATTCCTATGATAATGAGTTGAAGGAGATCACAATACAAGAGTGAATGGAATCACTGAATTCAGTGTTTTTCCTGCCCATTTAGGACATCCTCCATACCTCTGGCTTCCTGTTAGCTCAGTAATGGGCCTGAGTGCTCCACCACAGGGTTTGACATTTAGTGTGCCACAAATTTCTCCTTCTCTCCCTACACCCATTTCTGTTTTCATCCCCATTGCTTTTGTCATTGATATACGCATATCATCCTAGGACCAGGTCTACCTCCTTGCCACATGGAGACTTGAATATATCTTGGTCAGTTCTATTCCCCACTTCACCCTCATCCCAGCCAGGATGTCAGTATGTCTTAACCTTGAAGAAAGCCAGATGCTTTCAGAATGACACGTGATACCTAATGCAATAACAAGTCTCAGACAGTTTAGGAAATAGCTCTGTGAGGGGACACTGTTTGTAATTAAATGAAGCGAGCTGGAGGGCTCTGTTTCAACACAGGACGACTCTTACAATTAAGAATCCATTTTGCTTATTAGAATCTCATCACTAGCTCCTATATCTCTCCTTCATTTGTTTTATAGGAGTGTTCTCCCAGAGGGAAGCAGCAGAGGCCATCTTCCCAGACCAGAGCAACTGGACACTCAGTTTATAAAAGTGTTGTGAAGCAGTGGGAGCTTTAGCTTCATTAGCTGCTCTGGCAGCTCCTCAGGTTGGCCTTGGTGTAGTCTCATGGCCCCAGTTCTTGTTCTCATTACGTTTGTAGAAGACTCATGTTATGTAAACTCTTTAGGCCTCACTTTCCTAATCTGCAAATGGAGTTAACAAGTCCTAAATCGTAAGGTTTTTGTAATGATAAATGAAGATGGTATGTGCCAGTGTTTGACCTAGTGCCTGGTCCTACCGTGATGTAAAAACTCTGAGCTGTAGTAGATATTATAATGACAGCCATGATAGTTATCCCAGGGTTTATTAGGCTCAAGAGAAATGGATTCTACCTGTCTCAGAAGATGTTAACCAACTGACCAGCTGGAGTGCCAATGACAAGAAAACTGTATAGTCTACAAATGCATCTGCCTGCAGTATTGTTTACACTGTGTGGAATGCTCCAAGTGTGTTTGGGAGCTCTGCAGGGTTGAGAGTAAGCTGGTCTTTACTAGGTGATGGTAAGGCATTTGGCAGCTCAAAATCACTGTCTCCACTGCAGGGACAAAGACAGGCAAGCTAGACCAACAATGTCCTCTTCCTCACTACACTTTGTTCCAGACCTTAAAGAAGACACACCACCTTCCATCCTTCCATGATCCTTCCATCCTTCAGTCTGCCCAGCTTCCGTTTAGCTGTTCAGTGGCAGCCTACTCCAATGATGTGTGAATATTCCCTGCCACTCTTCTCCACTTCGTTGGCTCCAGACCTTCTTGTCAGTACACTCACAGACTGTACCTTCAGGTGGGAGAACTTCTGCAGGTGTATTTTGTCACTGATGACGTTGAGTTTTGAGAATTTTGATTCCCATGAAGTAACTTTTCTTTTCCTAACTATGAACCCAAATTTTGTGGGCTGTTGATCCTTAGAGCCCTGCATACTGAGTAGAGGACCTCATGCAATTTTCGCTCTGATGAGGCCCCAGCAAGAAGGTAGGAGGAAGTGTAGGATGCTAAGAAGTTGAGTCTGTGATGTCCTTTCCCTTTATGCCATGAACACTATTTCAAGTACTTTTTTTTTTAACATCAATTTATATAGATTTTTTTCAGATTCTAGTGGTATATTGGACATGGCTTCCTTGTACTCATGAAAGTAGGTTTTTAAATATTTAGGAATTTCACAACCTGTTTTTTAAGTCACTGTAACCTGAAATCAGCCAGGGTGGCCATATTTACACCATGGGATTTGGAAAAGGCTAAAATTCAAGAGTTTTTTTCTTCAGAGAGTGGGTTTACTCATTTAAACCAATAGATAAAAAATAGATGACTTCTATCCTAGTTTCCCAGATAGTCAAATGCCTTGTGGATGTCTCCCCATAGATGACCCATGAAAGCTTCAAAAACAATGGACTGCAAGCTGAATGCAATCCCACCACCACAGGGGTCAGGGGATTCAGACAACAAAGGGAAAAGTCATGAATTTAGGCAGAGAGATGGCTTCAGTGACTGGGGCGAATCCTTCCCTTTATGCATGTAGAGGAAGGAGTAACAGTGTGGCTGACTGAGGAGTAAATGGCTTGATGTTTGGAGGTAAAAATTCCCTTTCTCTGTTGTAAAGAAAATGCAGAAATCATTTCATCTCCAAGAGGAAAGAGCAAAACAGTGCTCCAGATCACACTCCAATGGAAAGAGAAAGCATCTAAAAAGGACTAATTCCTTCATTCAGATCAAATTGAATCTAGAATGTCTATATTTTTATTTCCCCTTTGTTTTAAAATTCAAGCCTTTAAATCTTTTAGTCCAGCCTACTTGTGGTAAGAGGAGAAGAAAGAGGTTTAGGAGTTCTTTGAGTGCTATTTATGAATGTTCCCAGGACATTGGGCACAGTGGGTGGGGTCAGGGCTTACATGAATAGAAGATATAGAAGGGAGGGAAACTCAGGGGTGCCCCCAGGACCAGGTGGCATGGCAAGCTTTCCGGCTTCAAGAGACTGTATGACTTCCACTGTTTTACTCTTCATGCTCACACACCAGATAGATGTTGTTCATCAGCCATGGTGTTTGCCTCTAGCGTCCCAGTGTGCTTTCAAACAGCCATTCCTAATCAGTCCAGGTTGGAGCACTTGATGAAATAATTTTCCATCCCTACCATTGGTCCAAAGGAACATGCAGTAAAAAAGAAAGACCTAGGATTCTTTGTAGTATGCTTGCTGGTTGCTTGAGACATCATATTTGTCTGTGCTGTATTTTTAGGCTTGAGTCTGTGTTTACTATAGATTACTAAAGATACATATATTCAAAAGCACAAAAGATATAAAAAGTGTTAGTCAAGTGCAATTTAACCTGGAGTTTAAGTATCTTGGCCCAAAGAGACATTATTATTGGTGGTGGTGGTGGTGTTGCCATTGTTGTTCTTATTGTTCTTGATGTAAGATAGATTTACCCAATAGGATGCTGAAATTTAAGAGTTCACATCATGAGGCTACATCATGTAGCCAGGGGATAGAGGCCTAAGGTAGGATTAGAATGTAAGACTCTGGATAATTAGGATGTGTATCAGACAATCTTCATGGCCCCTGCCAGTTCTGAACATTTTGATGCTGTGATTTGCAAATTAAACCAAAGCATGTTGGGATCCCCCAGTGAATGAAAATTAGTGTCCTAGTGCCAGTATAATGAACGTGGTGTCCACTAGCCCACAACATGAGGAGCTGGCATGGAAACCTGGTTTTATTGCACCTGATCTCTTGTTAGTGAGTGATGTTCCTATGTTTCCATTTGTTAGAGTTTAGATCCAAAATGTCCCTCTAGAGTCTGACACTCTATGTTTGGAAGGTGACTGGATCTTGGGGATGCTATACTGATGATTTCAGTAGCTGAATGTCCCACAAGGGGATTGGGCCTGGTTGGAGGTGGTTGTGCCACAGGGGTATGACCTGGAAGGGTGTATTCTTGTCCCCGGTTTCTCCTTTCTCTTTTTCTTTGCCTCCTGGCTCCATTGGTAAGCCAATTAGTGTGTGTTCTGTTACCACCCAAAGCCCTGACTACATCCCTCCTCACTTAGAATAGGAGCTCCTCAGTGGCAGGGGCATCTTCATGGCCTTTGGTATGCAGTCCCTGGCATGAATTCCAGCCAGGGATGGAACCATGGATGTTCAGTAATTGTGGAATTGTTTTCTACACTGCCAATAATATCTGAGCTGAACTCAACGAGACATGATATACATCAGTATTTTTATTCTACTGCTTCCAAAGATGAAACAACTGGGGCAGATAACAATTTTCTGTGTCTTTCATGCATGGATGCTCCACTGCTCAAGGAAATGTCAATCACCATTACCTCCACTCTCCCACCCTGCTTCTTCTGCTGGGCTGAATGTTCTCTCGGTTGCATGACCTGACTCATCGCAAGCTTTACAGGTGACCTCCGTTCTTGGTTATGTTGCCTTCCTGCTCCTCCTCTTATCTGGGATAGAGAAGTGGAGACACCCTTCCTTGTAGGGAGAGAATATGCCTCCTGTAATATGTATGCTGCTCACGTACCTGAACTTTCCACGCTGTGCCCTGTTTACACATTCATGAGGAAGCACTCTAGGGAATGTCATTTTATCAAATGGAGCTGAACCGTGGCTCCACTTCAGGAGGGATTGTAGCCTGTTTTTTCTTTATTTGTAAATGTGCTGGCCTTAAAAATGCTTTATTTTGTCAGAGACAGGTGATTAAACACCTTTGAATATATGTCAGTGCAAACCACCAGACCATTACTATGGTGCAGACAGAATAGCTGAGGAAATGTGACTTAGATCATTGTTGTTCCTTTCTTTGCTTGAAACAAACAACATTTACATTTTTGGACAGAATGTTTTGAAAAATCATCCTAATGAATCAGTGTTTTCCAGAGTGACATCAATGGTGTCATTTTGGCGTGCATCTATTTAAAACCTCAAAGGAGATATTTTAGTCATAAGCAGCAGTTGTCCTGAAGCAGAAAAGCTTCTAAATTTCCTGAGGCCCCAGAAGCTTTTGATCTTCTCTCTTCTCTCTTCTCTTCCCTTTTCTTTCCCTTCTCTGCCTCCCCTGCTGGCTCTCCTCTCCTCTCCTCTCCTCTCCCCTCCCTCTCTCTCTTCTTTCTTTCCTTTCTTTCTCCCTTCTTATTTCCTCACCACCCATTGTAGTATCTCTACTACTACATAGTTTTGAAATAACTTTTGTATCTTGTTAATATCTTGGCCTGGATTTTGAGATCAAACAGTGTTATCTCTTGGTAGAGTTTGGAGGAGTGTTCTGATGCTTGATTTAAGGAAGCCTCAATTAGTGATTTTTTGAAACAAAAACAATGCAAGAGAAAGAAACCTTTCTTTTAAAAGTATAGAGTGTGTATGATTACATTGAAGTGTTTATGAAGTAGAATGCTGCATTAATAATAAAATATGTTGCATTAATAATAAAATACTTCATTCATCTTTCTCTTCTAGTATAGTAATATGGTTTTAATAAAGAACCATATTTTGGGAGCCGGGGATTTAGCTCAGCGGTTCAAGTGCTTGCTTGGTAAATGCAAGGTCATGAGTTCAATCCCTGGTACAAAAAAAAAAAAAAGAATTATATTTTCAGTGTGAATTTTCTTGAGATCTACTCCTGTTTGTCAAAAATTGTTCCTTTGGATTTTACCATATATTCTATTCTCTTCAATAAAAAGACCAGTAAATATGCATCATAACAACTACTATTCAATACTTGGCACTTTACAAAGCTCCTCATCTCGATTATTTCACTTGATCCTTACAATAACTCTGTGAAGACAATGGAATACTATTTTGCAAATGAGAAAACAGTTTCTGGCATTTTTGGAGGGCTGGTCTAAGATTGTACAGAATTTATGGATAGTATGTTTCAATACATAATCATGTTATACTTTGTGCTCAGAATAAAGGACCTACATTCAATGCAATTTCTGTCTTCAAATTGAAATTCTAGATAATTGTGGAGCCAGGAATTTAAGCCAAGTATTATGGTTGTAAATCTTTTTCTGCACTGTCTTAGGTTTATGGTTGGGCCAGTCTTAGGCAAAATGATCAGATCAGAGAATTCTGCTTCCACTTCAGCCTCCTCTCTTGAAGTCTTCTTTAGTATTTTTTCTCATACACCAAGCATTCTCATGCTTTCCAAGACTCTTCCTTAGATTTGTCATCCAAATTCACCTCTCCCCTCTCTTTATGCAAACAAGGCCTGCCTAAGTCTCACACCTATGGTTTGAAAGTACCAAACCCTGGAGTTGTTTCAAAACTTTTTTTTATCACAACCAACAGAAACAGGATCATTTATAAATTCATAGAACTTCTGTGAGAAAACTTTTAACACATATTCCTTCTCCATGGAGTCACTGCCCTGAAGCAAAGTGTGACAGTTTCAGCCCACCCCTCCATTCTTTTAGCCAAGAATTTTCTTCAGGGCACAACCTGCAGCAATACAGGGCTGTCTGAGTAGTAGGACAGTCACTTAGCATTGTTCTGGGGGCAGCTGGTGGTGATACATCAGTCAAAGGGCTGGTGGTTACTGTCCATGGTCCTGAACAGTTGCCTCTTCTATGTCTAAGTCCCTAGTGCTTTTTGACAAATACTTTCACTATTCATAGATTTTCTTTGTTTTATTTTTTCATCTGGATAAAAAATTTCCCCCTTTTTACACACACTATCACAATACAACTAGGACCCATGATTCAGACATTAAAATTTAAGAAAATTATGTTTATCATTATTGATTTCTTATTATCTTGTTTTGTAGTCCTGTGTCACTTTCACTGCTTTGTTTTGGTTGGCTTTATGCTGTTTTATTTTGTTTGATTTTATTCTTTTTAAAATAAAAAAAATTAAGGAAAAAAGTGGATTTAGGCAGTCTGGGTTTGAATCCTTAACCCACCACTTGCTGATGAGATTTTGGTGGTGGAGGCTATTTAGCCCCTCTGGACTTCAGTTTTTTTATCTTCCAAGTGAAAATAATAATAATAAATAGTTCATAGGATTGCTTTGGGGATGAAACAAGATAATACATGCAAAGTGCTTTGAGAGTGTGCTATTTGTAGGGGGAAAATTGCAATAGTTTCCAGAAGTAGAAAAACTTTTAATGTGATTATTAATGTAATTTTAGGGGTCAGATAATATTTTTAACAGAAACCTCAAAGAATTTAATGAAACTCCATCTGTAATAGTCTGTTTGAGTTAGAAATGCAGAAAACATACTTATTATTTTAACAGAGTATATTATATGTATTCATGAAACAGATGTTTAATGGATAATAAAGCTAAAACAACAACATGAAAGTAGCTCAGAGACAATAATGGCAGGAATCAGCTACAAGCCCTAGAGCTGGATCAACAAAGAGAAAAAGCTGGTGTCTTGACTATTTTGAAGGTTCCGAAAAGAACACCTCCCTGCCCACAGTACACCAATAGGTAAGGAAGAATTAATGAGTAGCAATAGCTTGGTAAATTATCAGAAGGGCCTCGTATATGGCTCAATAAAGGATCTCCTCTGTTCTGTGCAATATATCTTGAGAAGTCCTTTTTTTATATTTAAAAATTAAGAAAAATTATTTAAAATTGGAAAAATCAAAGAATGTGGCAGGTACTTTATTGTCATATTGGACCAGTATCTAAAAGACACTCCCAAAGAGAATACCTAACCCTTTGGAAAATGTAACTTCACTTAATTTAACTACTTACTATGTATTATTAATTAAGGCTTAGATTGTGCAATATTTTTTACCTTAGATTGAGAAGGATTAATAAGCAATAAAAAATAGAATTGCAAGTTATTTCTATCCAGTATAAAAAAATAGCATGAAATACCATAAATTTTTTTTTTGCCCTGTGTGACATTCATTGTTTTTGTATCTTATTTAGCAGGGGTTTTTTTGTTGCAACATCCCTTTTCTGACAGACTTCATATCTGTTCCTACATATCATGTTAAATATTTTGTTTTGAATGTTCTTTGAGCCAGCTCTGCCATTCTGCAAGTTCCTTCCTTAGTGAGTTAAGTAACTCATTTATATTTGTTCACTGTACACTTATATGAGAATTGCATTTTTTAAATCACATTTTAAGAAAAATTGGAATCAGAGAGGATACTTTGCTTAGCTGAGGTCACACAGAAAGTAATGGAATCAAACTCCAACTCAAGTTTTGCTGACCTCAAAGTCCACATTATGATCACTTGGTATCTTTACTCCCCAAAAAAATCTGTTTCAAAGGGAAATCGCATAAGGAATTGCTGCCAAGTTCCTGCTAAAGTTTGACAAAATTGAAAATCAGCTGGGGCAATAAACCAGACTAAAATATGCAGAGTAGATTTATAAACTGAGAGAGATCAGAAAAGGTCAAGGGCTTATGGAAAGTGGGGAAGATCATGAAAATGGTAATGAGTGTCTGAGGAAGATGGCAGTAGTGTTGACAAAGATGAATTCTAAAACAAACACCAGGCTCCAGCTGTTTGAGACACTGTCATATGGCCAGTGGCTAGGACTAAGTCTAGGTAAACCCCTTCCCAGCCTCCTTCCTCTGCTCTCAGCCATGGGCTCCAGGCCTAGTTACACTATCAGGAAATGCTAGACCTACCAATGAGGCTCTCTTGACAAATTCTGAAGGCACTTTCTGCAGAGCCCAGAGGAAAGGTACTATTTTGGAATAAAGAGAAACAGCAACAGCTATGCAGGAGGCTAAAGAAAACTTGTAGGTTTCACTTAAAATGTTTAGTTCCTAAAACTTAGCCTTCAGTCAACTTTACAAATATATGTAGACCTCCAGGTCAAAAGCACCATGGGGAGTTGGGGAGAAAAGAGACACTTGAAAGGAATCTTTGATCAATCTACCCACTCATTTGTTCATTCAGCATTTTTACTGAGCTCTTTCAGTGCTCCAGGTTCTCTTTTAGCCCTGGAAAAGCAACAGGAACAAGAGTGAGGAGATTTTAATCCTTGTAGGGCTCAGAACTAGTAGGTAATAAAATGATCTGCATATACATTCATGCATCACTTAAGGATGTTCTTGGCAATGATGGACCACAGGTATGACAGTTGTTTTGTGAGACTATAATGGAACTGAAAAATTTTTGCTGGTTAGTGATCACATGATGTCATGGCCCAAAATATTAATTAGGTGTTTGTGGTGATGCTGGTTTAAAAATTATTATATAATTATTATATAAATTATTATATAATTGGAAACTATTGTTTCCAATTATATAAAAGTACACAATACATACAATTTTGGACAATACATTGTATTCCTAATGATAATCCACCATGTGGTTGGCTTATGTACTTGCTATTCTATTCATCTTTATTTATTGTTAAAGATGTAGTTTAAGCCAGTCATGGTCCCAGCCACAGGAGCAGACTATGGTGATTGGAAATCCTGGGAAGCCCGGGGAAGGGAGTGGTACAGACCTGACATCAGTGCACAATACAGGACCAAAGCTCAGAAACATGAAAGAAGAATCCAGTGTTCAGAGCTAGAGCCATGGGCTCAACTGGTGCCGTGGTAAGTTTGGTCATGGTGAGTCCCTGAGCTCCCTTGCTATGCCAAGGGCTCAGCTTTGAGCACATCACAGTGTTTCCTATCCTCTTGAAGCCCACAGTTTAGGAGAGTCAAATGATATCACAGAAATAATCACCCAAGATAATAACTACTGCCAGAAGTGAGGGATGTGGCTATGTATAAGGAGGATACCTCCTCTGTGGTCAGGAAGTTTTTATCAAATTATTAGTGCTCTATTTCTGCTATGACAAATTACCACAAATTTAAGAGTTTTTAAACAAAATGAATTTATTCTCTTACAATTCTAGAGGTCAGGAATCCAAAATGAATCTCACTGAGCTAAAATTGAGGTCTGGGCTGCGTTTCCTCCGGAAGCTCCAGGGAAGAGTCTGTTCATCACTTTTTCCAACAGTGACAGGCGTCTTCCTTGGCTCATGGTCTCCTTCCATCTTCAAAGCTGGCAGTTCCACTATTGGGACCTCCACTCCCATTGTCACATCTCCTCTGACCTTGACTTTCCTTTCCCCATCTTGAAAATATCTTTGTGATAACATCGAGCCCATCCAGGTAACCCAAGATCATCTCCTTGACCCAAGATCTTTACCTTCACCACATCTGCAGAGTTTCTTTTGTCAGGCTGGGTAGCACATTCACAGATTCAGTCCTGGAAGTGGATGTCTTCGGAGGCCATTCTTTTGCCTATCATACTGAGGAAGTAATACTGACACATAAATGGAAAGGCAGAGAAAGATAACTGAATGGATTGGAAGTGGTTTAGAGAACATCTCAGAAGAGGTGTGAACAATGTCCTGAGGTGGGAAGGATAGCGGCTGGAGAACTTTAAAGAAGGCTGATGTGGTAGAGCCCAGAGAACAGGGAGGAAAGCAGAGGGAAGAGGATGACAGTGAATTGGAGAGAGGGAAAGGTAGAAATTTCATGGCCTTGGCCCTACCTATGAGATCAGATATGGCTTTTGGACACAAGGAGTCAAGAGTGCCCACAGGAAGACTATTAGATGCACAACAGACTGGGAGCCACTGAGGCTACCACTTAAAGGTCTTCTGGCCCTCCTAGATGATACATATGAGTCACACATATCATACTCAGAAATTTAGATATTAATTATAGTATGAGACACTAAAGATAAACAGAAGTAGAGAGAATTGTTTTCTAGCGGTCCACGCATCTATCCACTTCTTAGCTAGAATAGTTAGTTTACAGTCAATCTTCCAGCATCTCTGGTCCTTCATTCCACCATTATTTTGAATCAAACTCCAGTTATCATTTTACTCAACTTCACTTCAGACTTTGTTTATATATGTGTAAGAACTCCTTAAAAATAAATACCATTCTGAAAGCTGAAAATGTCCTGCACTGGCTCAAAACATATTTGTGGGAAGAATCAGTGAATGTATTTAGACAGCCTTGTAGGAAGAATATTCCTGTCTCTTCCTTTCCCTTCTTTGCTCAGGATTTCAAAGTATTTCCCATGGTAGAATCTACATTGTTTCCATGAGGGGAATATCTCTTCTTTATCTAATATATATCTTCTAATATCTCTTCTTTTGCCTACTATATTTTGGCTCAAAACCTCTCAGCAGGTGAACAGTATCCATGCTGCAGGTAGCAAGGGTCAGAAGGAAATGCATTTCCATTCATCAGATGGGGCAATAAGGCCCTTAGTCCATTCACAGAAAGGCAAAAGAGCCAGATCAGTGTTCCATTCATCATTCTCTTGGCACTAAGTAACATGTCTTTTAAAATGACAAAAGAGGAGAACCACCAGCATCTCCTGAGACCCACACCATGTTGGAACTTATGGTGCTAGGAAAGCAAACAACAGCTCGCCACCCTGGTAAGTGGCTGTGGCCTGGCAAGCTCGGCCACCCCAGGGCAAGAACCACCAGCATCTCCTGAGATCCACACCATGTTGGAACTTAGGGTGCTGGGAAACCAAGCAACCAGCTCACCTCCCTGGTTAGTGGCTGTGAGCCTACTGGCATGTGGCCTGAGAATCAAACATCCCATCTCTCCCATAGCAAGTGAGAGCCAGAGATCTAGACATCTCTTGAGAGGTTGACCATATGCAATATAGCAAATAAGGGGGATTTCCTTCTACCGTCTCTTTAAAGGCAAATATTTTTATCACTGTTTTGCTTTATTCTGATTAATGGTATTGCTCTATTCAATATTCTTTTTTAATAAGTTCTATAATGTTCTGTATTTGATTTGATTTTGCTATACCTGATTTAAAGAACAACTATTGTGAAGATACCTATTACTGTTATCCTGGTAACCTGCTGTGAAGTTCTGTACCAATTTCACTATGCTGTCTCAGTTGGCTTTGCTCCATCTTGTTCTGTTGTATTTTACTACCTTCAAAATAATAAAAAGAAATTTTTAAATAAAATGACAAAAGAAGCTAGCCATAACAAGGTCCTCCAGGAGAACCAATGCTTCCAAACAATGACACTTAGGAGAACCCACAACACGCCCCCCACCCCATCCTTTTTTATGTTGGCAACTTTCCTCAGGTGGGCCATCTACATTGAATTCAGCTGGTGTTAAGTTGACCACCAGTTTTTAATCCATAACAGTGGGGAACAGCTCCAAAGTGAGCTGCAGGTTAGGGCAGAAGAACATTCCCAGAAGTGAAAAGGAAACGCTGTTCTAGGCGTGTCCTGGGGCAAAGGAGGTAAGGAATGAATATCTTCACTAGAAACTAAGTTAATGAAAGCTATTGCTAATCTAGGCTTCTCTCTGCTGATTTCTTACCATTCCCACCCCTTGCTAACCTGAAATAATAGTAGAAATTATTAGGAGCATGTCTGCTATGCAAAACAGAATGAACTTGTTGAGCAAGGGTGACCCAGTCTGAAAAAGAGCACATGTGTGTCTTTGGGATCAACCAAAAAAAAGAATGCACCAAGCTGAAGAGCATCACTCAGGCAGTTTCTGGAGCTCAGGGCCCTTTAAATTTATCACCCCACAGGGAGGGAATGGAAATCCTTTTTAGGATTCATACTCAGGATTTTAATCTGTTTTCTATTTTTAACCTTTGGAAGAGAAGATGAGACCCTGCAAACGAAAAGAAGCCATTATCTTTGCTAAAGTAATTTCAGCTCAGGGAGAGAGAGAGAGTCCAATTTAGATTTTTAGGGCTTTTTAAAATTCCTTGCAAATTAGAGCAGGTTATAATAAGAAGAGTTGGGAAGCTGGGGAAATTGATCCTGTGGGTACCAGGAAATAGGGCCAGATATGTCACTGTGCATATTACATTTCACTACTTTCCCCTACCCACCCCCTCAACTACCCCAGCCTGGGTTAATGCATCTCCTCCTAATCACTCCTCTCTTTAATCCACATCCAACAATTCTGTTTGCATTTTTGTGTGTGTGTGTATTCTCATCACCCCATTCCTGTGCTTAAAACCTGCAGTGAATTCCACACTGTCTTCAGAAATGAATGCAAACTCAAAACCAATAAAACACAGCTCTCAACCCACCTCCTGGCTCCAGTCTGTCTTTGAAAGTCACTTCTTGTCTTTACAGAACATGGCCATTGTCTAGAACAGCACCTCTACACATTCAAGTATTGTTGTCCATTATATGTTAACTAGTCATGCTAGTTATTGTCTCCTGCATGTAATATTTCTCCGTATTTGGTACAGTCAAGCCATTCCCTGTGCCAGGAACAGTGCTCCCCATTCCATCTGCGTGAGGAATGGGTTTGTATTGCTGAATCTCCTACTCAGGTATCATCTTCTTTGCATAGACTGTCTGATGGTCCTGCCATCTGTCCATGCACTCCAGGCAGAATCATTCTGGATTTCCATCCTGTGTGCTTAATTCTTCTAATGCAGCAGACCTTGCATTTTATATTGATATCTGGTATGCTATAAAAGATAATTGGGTTCCCAAGAAAATTTACTTTATCAGAATTGAATTATAAAACCAATCGATTCAGTGAGAGATAAAAGGGGTTGAGGTGAGGGCACTGAAGACTCACAATAACAGAGTTAGCTTTCCTGCAGGAATTTCAATAAGGGCACTTTGTAGCTATCAGAATATTTCATTGCAAGCTAAAATATCAAGCTATTTGATCTAGAAAAACAAGTATCTCATTTGCCTCACAAACCACACACCCTGGAGCCTCCCAAACCCCAATCACGTATGGCCTTGACCTTCCAACTTTGCTAGCATCACAGTTCCTAACACATAGTGACAAAAGGACACAAGCATGAAAAAGTATACCAAGGAAACATCACTCACACCACTGTAGGTCCTGGCACTTAGTCCCGGTAACTGTCCCCCTGCTTGTTGACAACTAATACCTATGGACAAGCCTGTTGTGAACAATGGCAATCAGAATAATGCAAATTGTGTTTGTTAATTCATTGGTCCATCTCCAATTTAATTAAGAAAACTGTCTGTGTAGGAGAAAGACCTCTGTATAGTAATAGATTATTCTTCCTTCTACATGGAAGTACACCAAAGTCAGAGATAGTCTCTTTTTCAACTCGGTCACCTCAAGATTGCTAAATTGGTGACACATATCGTGCAGTAGCCAGACAATTAACTTTAGTTTTGAATTTGACTAATGCTTGCTTAGAGCCTAAACCCTTTTAGCATGCATTGTATGCATTTCTATTCTTCACTTCAAACTTGTATATATTGGTCACAAGATTTTCTAGTCATGAACTGAATGCATTTAATAGACAATTGGTCCTTTGAAGATAAGATATTAATGTTTATTGAGAAATGTGCTAAGCTCTTTATATGAATTACCTCGTACATTCCTCCAGTTAACTCTGTGGCACAAGAATTATCACTGATGCATTATATAGATGAGTAGACTGAGGCTTAGAATGCCAATTACTGTCCTGTGAAAAATTAAATGGGAAATGACAAAATAAGCATGCCAAAATAAATTTGTTTCTGTTTGAGTAGATGCCCTCCATTACATAATTGGTTTATAACTCTTCAAGCAAAAGTTCAATTCGTTCATTTGTACCTTGTCTAATTTTGCAATTAGTTTACATTGCAGAATTTCAGTCCTTAATGTTAAACATTCAATGGATACTTTGTCTCTGTGGCTGAAGTGGTGCTAACTTAAACATTCTTAAAATAAAGTGTCCATATCTCTTTTCTATAGCAGAAAATCAAGGCCTTCAGCCCTACTTTTATCCAGTGATTGTATGATGGGACCATAAATATTTTCTAACAAAAAGCCTGACCATATCTAGAGGTACCTAATTACAGTGAGGCTCCCTTTTAATCAAAGGATGTCAATCTTTTTTTTTTTTTTTTTTCTTTTTGAGACAGGGTCTCTCTATGTAGTTCAGGCTGGCCTGGAGCTCACTATGTAACCCAGGCTGATCTCAAACTTGCAACAATCCTCCTACCTCAGCCTCCTGAGTGCTGGGATTACAGATGTGAGCCACCACGCCCGGCTAAGGATGTCAATCTTTTCCAAAAGTTGGCTATTGAGAATGTAGGGGTTCCACACTTAATCCACACCATAATGCATGTCCTCAGTAGTAGTCAAAGCATTCCTTAAACTCCCTGCTGCCTGAACTTTATCAAAAGCCTAGTTTGTGCAAATAAAACTTATGAAAGATGTTGAAGGCATGTTATATAGTTTTTTAGATGACAGATATCTTAAATCAATTTTGATGTGAATATACATAGATGCACAACATATATATCTCTGTGTATAGAAATATATATACATATAGAAAGAGATACAGAGATATCGAATCAGGGTGATTCCAAGCAAGCCATTTAACTTCTTTGCACTTTACTTTCCCCTTTGGTACCATGAGGTAGTTGGGTTTGGTGACCTTTAGGGGGTTTCCAATACTAATGCTTTATAAAGTATTCTGATGAAACCATATGTGTGCTAATTAAAAAATTATATCACAAATCGTCAAAAGTAGTGGAAGATCCTAGTGTTATTTCTACTTGGGTTTGGGATGTATCGGAATTTGTGATCTCTTTGGATCAGTGACAAATGTGTAATGGATGACTCTAGCTTCATTCCCTCCCCCCATCACAACCAATTTCCATTTGGATACTGAAGTGATTCCAAGGACACTGGGCCCACCACAGATCCACTGAGATCCTCCTGCTAGTGTATGACAAGATGATGATGGCTTGACATTTATGAAGAGATGAATTCAAGAAGCAGCTTTGATGGTTAAGAAATAGAAGATAATAGAGAAACAAAATACAAAATTTTCTAGGTTTCTGGCCCCAGCAACCTGGTGGGTGGTGGAATTTTTTACTGAGACAACAAACTATAGAGAAACAGGTTAGGGGTGGATGTGGAATTAAGAGTTTAAGTTTGAAGCTGGGCATAGTAGTCCACTTCTACAACCTCAGCTACTCTGGAGGCTGAGGCAGGAAGATTGTAAGTTCAAGACCAGCCTGGGCAACCTAGCTATATTCTGTCTCAAAATTTAAAAAACATTAAAGAATGGGGATGCAGCTTAGTAGTAGTGTGCTTGCCTAGTCTGTGCACTAGATAGATTCAGTCCCCAGTAGGAAAAAGAAAAGAGTTCAGTTCTTTCAAATGTGATAAACTAGAGCTTCAGGTGGAAACTTCCAGAAGATTGAATATGTAAGTCTGGAGTAAAGAGAACAGGTTGGGACTGAATATGCAAGTTTGGAAATCATTAGCATGCAGATTAAGATCAATACTTTGGATTGGATTTGGAGAAAACAGAGGAGTCAGGAATGGGGCTTTCCATCACATGCTAAGACATGTTAGATTTTCATCCTGGTCTCTCTCCTTGGTCAGACTTCCCCATACTTATCCACTATCAATAAATCAATTCATCAATAAACTGGGAAACTTTAATGAATGTTTTCAGATCTGATATCTGCATTTCTCCATGTTCTCCTCTGCAACAACTGGATTTAATGAAGATTGAACTGAGAGCCATTTCAAAGCTGGCACCTTCTCCAAGGAGCCACTCTATTAGGACCCACCCATCCCCTGAGCAAGCAGGGGAGCCAGTACTGTGGCCCACACAACCAACACTGTCCCCGCCCTCCCCAGTTCTCCTTGGGGAAAGTGAGTGCAGCCTGCTCATCTTTGAACCCCCTGCAGCACCTAGCACAGTGCCAAGTCAGCAGGTCTGTTAACTGACGGATAACCATTCTGAGATCAGGGACTTAAAGGTTTTGAAGAGTGGATAAGTAATGTATGAGGCAAAACTTCTACTTATCCTTAGCATCCAAAGGGCAATTTACTGGATCACTACATAAAAACCTAGAAAAAGCAGGAACAGGATTGGCTTTATGGGACCTCAAGGGCGCCTCGGACCTCCTCTCCCTCCGATTTCTCCTTCTCACTGGATGTGTGTTTGGTATACTAGTACTCCTCCCTTAGCGCCCTTGATAACATTTCACACTTCAACAAATCATCTCTATTTACTTTTTATCACCAGACTCCATACTTCCCACCCTCTATTCATCATGTAAACTTCTAGAAGAAATGAATTGCATCTGTCTTGTTCTTTGAGCAAGGACTCTGTTGCAACTTGGTCATTGCTGAGTCCAATCTTTATCTGAGATTTAAGCTACCATGGTTCATTTTCATTTTGCGACACAGTGCTACAAGTACAGTAGAAAAAAACTGCAAGTGAAGGAATCTTCAGCCAACATTAAGAGCAAAAAGGAAGCCAGGTGTGGTGGTGCATAGCTATAACCCCAGCATTCAGGTGGCTGAGGCAGGAGGATTGCCATGAGTTAGAGGCCAGCCTGGGTCATACAATAAGTTTGAGGCCAGCCTAAACTATAAAGTGAGACCTTGTGTTAAAAACCAAAAGAGAGAGAGAGAGCAAAAAGAACACAAGAAGTAATTCCCTAGTACCTGCTAAATGTAAGGTCCTCTTGGTCCTGAGCTGTCCTTAAACATATGTAGGCACTGTGCCCTCCAGGACCCTAGTTTCTCAATTATTGTGATTTGGATACACTTTTAAGATACATTCTCTGAATACGGCATTTCAACCTGAGTATAGTGACTATATTCTCCAAAACCAAAGTCAAAATACATATTCCAATAAATATGTGTAAAATAGGACACAGTATTTGAGTTAGATCCATTGTATTTGCTATGTGAGCATTGATCTCTGAATGGCGTATACACGGGTGAGGGTTGGCATTGGTTCACACATATCCTTCCCAGGCTTGTTTGCCTCTAGTATCCAGCAATGAGTCCAATTTCCTTTAACCACTTGGAAAAGTGGCAAATTATAGAGAACAAATGTCCCTTCCAACAGCAGGAGAGACACCTGCCTAATGAATCAGCAGTTACGCAGATGGTGGGATGCGGAAGCCAAGTGGGAAGGATCTGGAGTCTGCTCATGCTGACGGGCATCATCAGTGCCAGAGCGCTTTCCTCCTCTAATCCTGCTGGGCTGGACCACGTGGCTTCCACACGAATGCAGGTCACAGAAAATGCCGCTGCCAAGCTGCTGTTTCTTATTGCCAAGACACTGGAAAACCCAGAGCAAGTGGGAGAAATTATTTCCAAGCTGGTGCTTCTCATTTAAAGCAAAGTATCCAGATTTTAAAAGCTCTATTCTTTCATTCTGCACTCGGGGCTACCATTACCCTCTGATGTTGCCCAAATAGCCACTAAGTTTTTCTAAATGTGTATTGAGGATGAAGCAGGGAGAGGAGGAGGCAGGTTGGGGTCCTGTTTTTAAAGGCATGATTTACTCTCAAATGTATTTAAAAACACTATATTTACTTATAGAAAGAATCAAAATGTCATCATGTATGCCAAGACTGGGAGAAACATTTGGCCCTTAGTTAGCTGAGAGAGAAACATATCTCCAGTACTCTACTAATTGAATTTACCATTTTGCAAAAGTATCTCTGTTTAATTCATGAAATTTAATCACAATCATGCTGAGATTTATTGCTTCTCATTAATGTTTCCTTGAATGTGAGTGGAAAGACCTAGGGTTGAGAGGAAAGAAAGATTCTTTCCAAAGTACCGTAAGACTTAATTTGGACTTCATTAAATTGCATTAGTTCACTAATACAGAATTTTTGGCACTTACAGAAGAGAGTGGGTTGGTATTTAATTTTAGTTTAATCTATGAGAAAGTGACTTTTCTCTGCAGGTGAATGACATAAAAAAAAGTCCTTATGGGAAGAGCCTATATACAAGATAGAATAAATATTCATTAGCTACTATCTTTTACATATAAGTACTATGCTAATTTCAAAATTTTAAATATTTTCATTAAGGAAAGTGTTGGAGACTACCACTTCACAGTAGTTTTCTACTTTGCTTACTATTGTAATTGTTTATTTATTTGTTCTCTAGCCATTTCCACAAAAGATTTAAGTCAATCCACAACAAAAGGCACATTTGTATAGGCAAAATTCGCCTTTTTTTCTGATTACATCACACGAAACATTGAAACATATTTTCACTAAATTCAGAGGCTATTTTGAGTAGTCTAAAAATATATGACAACTGTGAAATTGATTTTCAAGAGTTCTGGTAAGTGCTACAAAAATAGTGTAGCAATGTTACTAGAAATTCCAGGTTACCAGTGACATCACCAATGTAAACATTTATTTGTGGTTTACTCCAACAGAAACCTCTAGCTAGGCAGGGTACTCTCCAGGCACCAGAAATCCAAGGATTCATCTTTTTGTTTAATTATCCTGGACCCTACTTTCATCTTTGGGACACTCCAGGTTCCAGATGGCCACTGTGAATGAAGATACTGTCCCATCCATAGGCAAATTTAAAACAGGAAAGACCACACGTAAGCAATCTTCCTAGAAATCCCAAATAAAACACACGCTTACAATTCAGTGGCCAAAACTTATTCACATGGTCACACTTTTCCATGAGGGAACTTTTGTTACTAAGGGAGAAGAAGATAATAGATATCAGATAGAACCAGTTGTTTTTGCCACAAACAGCCACTCACTGGCACAGCTGAAACTGTGGTAAAATCAGAGGCAGAAAAAGAACATTAGGAGTAAAGAAAGTAAAAGAACTTATGCAGTTACTGTGATTGAATAACAGATTTTGACATTGAACTTCTTGATAGCCAGGGCAAAAAAGGAATAATTATTTTTGTTGAAGAAGCAAACAGAGCAAGTTCTCAGAGGCAGGTGTGGTGGTGGGCACACCTCCAATCCCAGGACTCTGGGATTAGTGATTTAGCAAAACCTTGCCTCAAAAAATAATAAAGGGCTGGGGATGTAGTTCAATGCAAAGAGTTTGGGTTCAATTTCAAATACTAAAGAAAAGGAAAGAAAACCAACCAACAAACAAAAAACCTTCATAGAGGCACAGTTTTTCCCAGAATTAAATTTCACAGTTTCTCTCACTAGCACCACACATAATAGCCACATGTTCCAAATTTTTAAAACTTATCCTCGTTGTTAAATATTCTATCCCCTTGTTATGTATACTCCACATATGTTCAATTTCTCATTTAGACTACATGGTCACCAAGGGTACTGGAGATAGTGGAAAGCATAATTAAATGTTCCTAATAAGTTTTTTCAGGGAGTGGGAATCAGTAGAATGGTGATGCACACATGTCTTAGTAGTGTCATCCTGTTGGCCCTTTGTGTTCCAGGCCAGAAGGTCCTGTTGATGCCAGGCATGAGTAAGTCCTGGAAAACTAACTTAGTCTAAGTGAAATGCACACAAGATGAAGATAAGCACAGTCAGGGTTCTGATAGGAAGGCTGAGCCTGCTCTCCGTGGGGCCATCTGTGCCTCCCTTTCCTCTAGCTAAGTCTTTGGGGAAGCCAAGCCTTCACGAGGTGATACTCTTTGAATTGGTCATGAAAAAGTCTCCATCACAGGGTCAAAAACCCTACAGTTAGTCCAATTTTCTCTGTGGGCAGATCTACATGGAAATCCAAAGTTTTATATGAAAGCCAGGAATTAGAGGAAGTGATGCACTTAAATACTTAATGATATCAAGTGAAGACCACCTATTACAACATAGACGGAATAGTTTCTCCTAGAGATTGGAAACCATAGAAACCTTCTGGCTGAGATTCCTCAGTCAGCAGAGCTTATGTCCTGTTTACCTAAGAAGACTTTATTTCTTTCCGTGATCTTTCACTGTTTGGCTTTTGCTTAAAAATCAAATGGTATTGTCAGGTTAACTCTAAGAGGACATTGCAGGGTCTTGTAGAAGCATCACACAGAAGTCCCTTTCAAATGACCTTTCGTAAACGCCAAGAGCATGGCTGCTACTTACTGAGGACTTATTATGTTCACCTGGACAGTTCTACTTATGGGGGTATAATCAAAATATACAGCAAATATTTAAATTTTAAAAATTGATTCCAATAAAAGACACATTGCCATTGATATCCTTCAAAACACTCCCTTTCACTTTTAACACATTCATTCCATTGTTCTTATCATTTTCTGAAGCAGTTCTAGCATTCTTTTTCAGACTTTTATGAGGTGAGATCAAAAGTACAGTCACCGAGATCCAGCCGTGTTGCATTTAGGATGAAGAGCAAGAAAGCAACCTGCCCTCCTTCCTGGTAAGTAGCCATGGCTCAAGCAAGCTGTGGGCGAGCCAGGAAGAGAACCAGTCAGTGTCTCCTGTGAGCCTACTGGCACATGGCTTAGAATCAAACATCCCATCCCCCCACCCCATTCCCCATTAGCAACTGGGAGCCAGAAGTCTGAGCATCTCTTAGGAGGATGACCATAAGCAAGATAGCAAATATGGGGGATTTCTTTCTATCATCTCTTCAAAGGCAAATATTGTCTTTACTATTTTCTTTATTCTGATCAATTGTTTTGCTCTATTCAATATTGTCTTTTGATAGGTTTTATAATGTTCTGGTTTTGGTTTGATTTTGCTATACCTGATTGAATGGACAACTATTGTGAAGATAAAGAGATACACTAATGTATCTGTTACTGTTATCCCAGCATCCTACTGTGAAGTTCTGTGCCAGTTTCAAGGCATTTTCTAGACTGGCTTCGTTTTGTCTTGTCCTGTTGTATTTTACCACCTTCAAAATTAGAAAAAAAAAGTACAGTCAACACTGCTGCCAAGTCCCATTCAATGGAAGAGCAAGATCATAAAAACATCATAGTGTGTCTTCATTTAACTTATTCATCCAGTACAGCACCGTGAAATTTTTGGATCTTCTCCGAAGTTAAAATGACCATGAAAAATAAACATTTTCAAGCAATCCAGGCTGTTGGGGGCAGCCATGACATCACAACTAAAGACACTCCAGAAAGAAGACTTCCAGAACTGCTTCAGAAAGTGGCAGGAACAGTGGGGTAAGTGTACTCTAAGTGGGAGTAATATTTTGAGGAGGTTCATGACACTGCGTCTTTTGTTGCAGTGATTCTTAAAATTTTAAACATTCACTTTACTTTCCTATCACATCTCTTACATCTTCTCCTTAAATCTATTCATTAAATCTTGTAGAAAATATTATTTCCATCTTAAAGCTAAGAAAACTGAATCTTGCAAGGTAGATTTATTTCCTGGGGCTGCCATAATGAAGTCACCACAAACTTGGTGAATTAAAAAGAGAGAAATACATTCCTCACAGTTCTGAAGGTCAGAGGTCCAAAATCAAGGTGCTGGCAGGGCTACACTCCCACCAAATGATCTGCAGACCATTTGTTCCTCTTTCTTCCAGTTTCTTTCATTCTAGTTTCTACCTTCTTCTGTCTATCCTTTCACCTCTCCTCTGTGTCTTCTCCCACACGCACCTCTGTTTTTGTATCATAAGGATATCTGTTACTATGTTAAGATATAGTTAGGTAATTCTGGATAATCTCCTGTAAAGATCCTTAATTACATCTTCAAGAATTCATTTTTCAAATAAGGTCACATTCCAGCTTCTGGTTAGGATATGGACCTATCTTTCAAGGGACCACCATTTGGTCTACTAAGAAAGATTAGATTTTGATTCAAAGCACTTAAAGCAATTTGGGGGAAATACAGAATAAATATATGTGGGGATGTGAAGGATTGCACCTACCTTTCAGAGAGTAAAACTAAAGCCTTAAGAATAAGTCATCCTCACACAAACCCAAATGCTAAGTGCCTCTACCTACAAATGTCTTCCAGCCTGCCATGTATAAGACACAAGAATGATCAACACAAAGTGAATTTCTTGCTTACCACAATCCTCCGGCACCCACGTAGATTTCCTGCAGGACTGTCTCCCCTTTGGAGGGACTGTGCTGGAACCAACACTGAGAATCACATCACAGGTGAATTAAAAGAAGGTAAATACAAAGAGCTCTCTGAATAAAGGTTTAAGGCTAAAGTCTGATTATACCTCATTAACTTCTCATTACTTTGACTTCTGCAATATTGGATGGTACTGCAAGTGGTACCATGTCACAGTGGGTTGGTGACAGTGTTGCCCAAAAGATATGACAGTTTCTGTGGAGAGCTGGAGATATGCCTTCTAACACATCCACTGTGTGTCAGGCTCTCTGCTGTGTGTTTGGGGATACAAGCACAATGCAGTCGTAATCCCTGCTGCTAAGGCACCAGGAGAAGAGAGGCTGGTGATAAAATAAGTGTGCATGGTAAGATCCCAGCACTGCAATATCCCAGATTTCAAAACAGAGGCAGGAAGGACTGGTTTTCAGCAGAGGCAGGTTCTATACCCAAGATTCTATACCCAAGATTATAGAAACTAATGATCAAAGCAGCTGGAATGAAAGTCCAGGTCAGCCTGACTGCAGATATATTCTCAATGTTCTTTCCATTCCATGAAGATATTCATGCAAGGGCAAAACAAATGAGATAGACGCATGTACCTTAAATGGCCTGACCTTATCCAAATTTGACCTTAGAATGCTTTCAGGGGTGGATGTAACATTTGTCTGGGCCTTTCTTTCTGAAATATCACCAATCTCCTCTGGCTGCTGAAGACGGAAGATGAAATAACAAAATATTAAAGATTTTCTTTCAGAAGATGTCCTATGGTGTTGTTTTACTATCTCCCTGACTGGGGAGAAACAGATAGCAAAATGGTCATATTATGTGTATTTTCTTTGTTATTTTACCTGCAAATTTTCCCTCAAAGCTTAATCTTTTAATACTTAATAGTTTAGGCTAACTTCCCTCAATCTAATTAGTAAGATCAGTTGACACAGTCTTTGGGATATAGGCACTGTCCTTTCATTTTAGTATCCCAAGGTAGTTCAAGCCTAGATTCTTTTTTTATTATTTTAAAGAGGATAAAAGAATAAAACTAATCAAAACAAACCAATGTTAAACTTACAGGACTTCAAAACATTACAAAATCAACAATAGTTACCATAATGCCTTTTGATGTCTTCAAAATAACTGCAGATAACTTTGGACATGGTACAAATCAAACAGAACAGAATAGGCTAAAAACAATAAAAACAAAACAATCAATGCAATAAAGGACTTCAAAACAAGCCAATAGTAAATCCAAAATTGCTACCCTAATATATCTTGCTATCTTTGAAATAGCTGCTCCTGCCACTGGATTTTGACTCAAGCAAAACAAAAGAGAATAAAACCCAACCCAACAAAACAATAAAAAAGATATAGGACTTCAAAACAAGACAATAGGGAATCAACAATGGCTGCAACCCTCAGAAGGAGACCCCACTTAGATGTCACACTGTGTACTACTATCCTCTGAACCTATGAGCAGACCATTGGCCCTAGACCTGCAGTGTTAGTGAAACACCAGAGCACCACAGGCATCCAACTGCATTTCACAGCCACAGCTATCATCACAGCCTGTGCTTCTCCAGATAAGCCTGTCACTTACAGCGGGGGTGAGGGTGTTGGTACTTCTTGTTTGCCAGCCCGAGCACCAGAAGGGGCTGGGGTCTGTCAATTCCAATCCGGTGGCAGCCCATGCATGGCACTGGTTCCCAGATGGGATTTGCTTGTTGATGTGGCTTTGTTCTCTATAACTGTGGTCCGTGAATGATGCTGACTCACCGGGAGAGGCTGTGGTCTAAGCGTAGATTCTTTCATAGAATAGATGAGCAATAGAATTTTGTTGAAACAAACATTCTGCATCCTTATCCGACACTGAAACCCAGTAAGAATTTGTGTTAATCTTATTGTAAGTTCAAAGTGGTAAACCTTGTAGATAATATAATTTGGTGAATAATTATTATGTGAATGAAAGATTGCTTTACCTATTATTCTAAATTTCTTTTAGACTACAGAATATAATAGATTCCAAATGGTAATATACTTAACACCATGACCTCCCACGAAAAGACTAAAGGAGTAGAGCAAGCCTGCTGTGAGCCAGGAAATGTGGAATAGAAGAATTTTATTTTAATAATAACTTTGCTTTCCCCATATTTTCCTTCACTGCCTTTCTCCTCATTCAAGGAGTCAGGGTCTCCCAGGAAAGCTGTGATGACACCCTGAGAGCATTGTCCTGGATTTGATCCTAAAAACTGGAAGTCCTAGCTAGGAGGTGGTGTCCTAGACAAATACTGGGAGAAGGGAGCTTTCCTTGAAGATGGAGCAAGTATTCACCAGACACTGGGAGGGAGAAAGAGGAGAAAGTGATTCCTTCTGCTTCCCAGAGTTGAGAAGAGGGTGGGCAAATGCTCATGTATGGCTGATGGGCACTATGTGAGGGACAGTTCAGTCAGTCTTACAAGTTTTAAAGTTATAGACCACTGGACCTTGTAACTCTACTGCTATATCAATTTATGATGGAGTTATATCCTGATAAACCCATCATAAATGTAAAAAAGTGTGAGTCCAGCAATATATGTGCACCCATGTTTATAGCAGCACAATTTGTAATATATAAATCTTGGAAACAAGCCAAATGCCTGTCAACTGCGGAATGGATTTTTAAAAAGATGCGGTATTTTTATACAATGGAATACTACCCAGCTGTGAAGAAGGATATAAGCTTGGGGCTTTTATAGGTAAATGGATGTAACTTGAGACTATACTCACAAGTGAAATAAATCAGACTTGCTCATGTAACATCATATTGTCTCCCTAGTGTAAAAAACTGAAAGAATAAATAAGACTCAAAATGTACAATAGATTTTGTGAAAGGGAAAGAAACTGCTCAAAAGGAAAGAACAACTGGGATGGGAGAAAAGATTTTATAGATAGATAATATATAGATAGATAGATAGATAGATAGATAGATAGATAGATAGATAATAGATAATCATACTACTAATCTGTTAGTTTATCAAAAGAATAGTTCATGCTTTCATTGTTTGATCATTTTTTCATACCTATATCTTATAATCTGAGCAACTACTTTGAAGATAAAAATATGCAATATAATAACCATTGTTAATCTCCTATTATGTTGGTTTGAAATTCCATACCATTGTTTTTAGTCTTAATGTTTTGTGTTACTTTAAAGTAAAAAAAATATATATTTAAAAAGTGTGAGTTGAAATGCATTGAAAACACCTAACCTATCAAATGTGATAGCTTAGTAACACAGCACACTGTAGAGTGTAGGTTTTTTCCTTTATGAATATGTGGCTGGCTGGGGGCTCTCTGTTAATATCCAGCATCTAGAGAGAGGATCAGACTATATACAGCTATATTCCCTGGGAACCTGAGAAAGGCTCAAAACTCAAAATTCAAAGCCCTGTTTGTATTGAATATATATAACTTTCCCATCACTATAATTTTGAAAAATCTGAAGTCAGACCATTACAAGTGGAGACTACCTGGAATCAATTTGTAATAAATACTAAATCTAAGATTCAGCAACAAGAACTTTCAGTGGAGCTTTGCTCACAATAGGAAAATATAACAGGAAATGACCAGGTCTGAATCAGTGGTGGAAAGGTATAAGTGCTTTTGATCCCTAACTGTACTAGGTTCCTTTTTCTACATAAAATTTGGTGACAGAGGAGTGGTCCTGCCTATGGGCCGGTGTGATCTGCCAGTGAGAACTAGTGTGCTCAATTCCCCTTCTTCCATTGACCAGTGGGTGTTTAGTAAGAGTCCACTGGAATTGTTCTCAATGTAGTCTATGACAGCTGTGCTTGTTAACTAAATAGTCTGCAAACTGATGCAATATGTGTGCAGGGAAAGAGTATTTCTACAGAAAGTGTGTTGAATGCCTAGCAGAGACCTCATGAATAGAAAGGTGCTAAACAACTGCTGTAGAATGAGATGGGTAAGACAACTACAAATGAATGGGAAAACTTCTAACAATTTTGTACCAGGACTACTTGGCAAGGTCTTTAAATTCCTATTCCAAACCCTGAAACTAGAGATGGAGATGACACCCTTAAGGCTGTGTTTAAGACAGAGGACTGGAGCTCCAGCTGGCACAGTCATAAAGATTGAAGAGTCCTATGCTCTGTGCAAAAACTGGGGAATGCACACATCTGAATGTTTTCTACTGAACTAAAATGCATAAGGTTATGTATGTAAAAATTGGTAGGACTTCACTATCTGATTACTTGGCTATTAATGGAGCAACTGCTGAGACACTGAGACAGAAGGAGACTACTGTGCATCCATAAAAAAGCCTTCACAATCCACCACCAGATAGAAGAATCATGTTAAAATATGCACAGCACAATCCCATTCATGTAAAAAATATGAGTGTCAAAATACAAACTGCATTTTTAAAACCATCTAATTGGTGGGAATATTGAATGACACTTATTTCCTTCTTTACATTTTGGATATTTTCTTCTAAGTCTACAATAAATATTTTGTGGAAAAAGTCACAAGGAAAGTATGATTTTGCTTAGAAAAATACACACTTGTACTCCAAGATCTAAGAAAGTGGAAGTAACTGTGTTCAAATTTCCTTTTTGTCCCTGCTATGGTTTAAACAGTGTGGAAGATGAATTCCCAAAGTCACCTGGCAATGGTATTTTGGAGGTGACACCATTGAGGGCAAATTGGGATTAGATGAGGTCATGAGGTTAGGGGTTCCATGAAGACATTGGTGGCCTCACAGAGGAAGTGGAACCTGAGTAGAACCCTTGCTCTGTCTCACCCTGTGGTCCTCACATCTCATCAGGAAGCAGCACAAGGTCCTTACCAGATGCTGGTACCACGTTCTGAACTTCTCAGTCAACAGAACCATGAGCCAAATAAACCTCTATTCTGTATAAATTACCCAGTCTTGGGTATTTCATTACAGCAACAGAAAACAGACTAATATAATTCAGTCTTACTGGATGAAATACTCCACTATAACTTTATTTTAACTATTTCCATGTATAAAAACATTTCCAAATAAGGAAATGTTTCCAAAACTATTTCCAAAAACTATTTCCAAATAAGGTCACATTGTGAGGTACTGGTGGTTAGGACTTTAAAATATGAATTTTGGGGGTACATGGTAGAATTCATCACAGCCAAGGACTCCCTTCTTGCCAAACTCCAGTCTGCTGAACTCAGCTCACTTTGTCTGTGACATAGCTATCTATGCCTCTGTCTGAAGGGCTGGTATGCCTGCTTGGCTTCATTCAGAAAAATGTCCTAATGTCTCCCATTCATCTTGCTACATGAAGCAGAACAGAGTAAGGTGACACCCAGAAGCCATCCCCAAGAATACCCCATCCTTTCCTTCACAGGACTTGATCTCAGCACACTCCAAGAAAAGCAACCTTCTTAGGGATCCAGAGCTTTCAGATGGGAATGTCCCACCTACAAGGAAGATCACTTCAAACCTAACTGAGGAAGGAAGTTCCTGGGGTTCTTCTGGGTCTACTGACTTAGGTCCTGCATCCCTATCGTGGGAATGATCCCCAGCTACCCCTGGCCCTCAGAGTTCCTATGCAAGTCATCTGCTAATGTTTGTCCTCACCATCCTTCGGATGCCACAGATGAGTCAGTCTGTTTGCTTGTCCAAACCCGAGAGCTCAACAAGATGTCAGATGTCAGTTCTATTCCTGTTCATTCTCTTGCCCCTATGTGGCTGTAACCTCTGGGATTGACAGGAAGGTAATCACAATGACACAGAATCTGAGCCCTGAAGCCACCCAGCACCTGCTCGATTCTCCTTCTAAGGACACCCTGTCCTACAGGCTGCCATTGGAAGCCCTGCTACTCTCCTGCAGACAAAGCTCTTCAGCTCTGTGTTACATCTGAAGGGAGTAAAGGGAAAGTAAGTTCTCTGTTTTCTGGTTACTTCTCCAGCAGAAAGACGTGGTTTGGGATAATCCTACATGTACATCTGCTCAGTGTTTGCATCTCTGAGTCTTCTAAACAGGCTTACATCTAGTCAAAAGCAAAAGCTCTGTGATCAGAGGTCATCTAGGGAGGCCATCAGCTACTGTTGTCCTCACAGTTTCTTCTGGGCATTGGTGGCTCTCAGGCCTCTGCACAGCCCTACTGCATGGGCAGTGTCTTGAGAAGAGGAGATGATTCACTGCCCAGGAGTCTGCACCAAAGGCCAGGCGCAAGCTGGCTTCCCTGGCATGCCCTTGAGATCACCTGCCTCCCTGAGCAGCTGCACAGTGACTGCAGTTTGACCCAGGTTCCTCTTAATGGTCCAGAGCATTGAACTTCCAATGAACTGCAAAGCTCTAGGTCTCTGGAATTCTTTTCTCCTCTTGGCTGGCTCAGGCTAATTGGAATGAATTTGGGGGACATTTTTTTCCAAACAAGTAAATGAGGGAGAGAGAGATAAGTAGAAAGAAAGGGAGGAGAGGAGGAAGGAGGGAGAGGGAAGAAAGAAGGGAAAGAGAGAGAAAGAGAGAGAGGGGGGGGAGAGAGAGAGAGAGAGAGAGAGAGAGAGAGAGAGAGAGAGAGAGAGAGAGAGAAGCATAGACATAGATATTTGAATCGGCCTGAACCTAGAGATGATTCATTACCTTTTAGGCGAACATCTCCTTGGGTCATACCCACCTTGCATGAAAGACAGGACCTCATTTGAGAAATGAACTCTACCTCTCAAGGCTTGTTCTCACCTTGAACTCCCGACAGCACCTCTGAGAAGCATCTTCAGTCCACCCCCAGTCTGTCATGGTTATGGCAAAGGACATACTTTATTTTTGCCTCTATCCAGTGGCGATGACTCAAAGCTTGTGTTGGGCTGTGGAACTGGTAGGAAGGAGCCCACCTAGGTTTCTAAAGGTGAAGGACAGTGCTGTGGAGAGGTGGCTGCTTTAGGAGTATTCACAGTCTACCAATAGCAAATAAAAAAAGCCTGTAGGTAGAATCTTAGTGATACAATAGGGTGAAAGGACCACATGGAGACCAGTTAATTGTAGTATTTGTCCCAAGACTTGCACTTCACAGTCTCCTTTCCTGTGCTCAGTGACCCAGGGAAATCGCCTCTCTGAAGAAAACTGAGGTCTGGCTTACCAACTGGTGAGAAAGTTTAAAATGAGTACAAGGCTTGTCTAACATTGGTCACCCTGATCTATCATGGAACCAAAGAATGGAAAGCTTCTTAAATTTCCCTTTGTTTTTCTTCTGACTTCTCTTTTGGGGTTATTATTTTTTTTGGTACACTCAAATCTAATTTGACTTCTCTCAAAGTGATCAGGGTGCCCCAGAAGGTCATGAAGCAGGATTATCTTGCCTTTGGCCTTGCACCCCCAGCCCAGCTCTGCCTGTGGCTAGCACCCCACATTTATAAGCCTTTTTTCTCTACCCATAAATCAGGGATACAAGTAGGCCTGCTTATTAATAGCCTATCTCTGTTTGAACAGCATCCAGGAATTATCAGATCATGACCCGGAGGTTAACTGATAAATAACCATATTTTTATACTGATATTTCAAAGGAAAAGGGCTTCTTTAAAAGCTTGAAGACCTTAAGCAAAGAAGCATAGTCACTCATATACTCTTGATTCCAGCACGGGTCTTTTCTGTCAAAGTGGGCGTGCTCTCTCTCTCTGTCTCTCTCTCTCTCTGTCTCTCTCTCTCTCTCCCCCCTGAATTGGAGATGAACTCAAGGTCTTCTCACTGAGCTACATTTCCAGGCTTTTTGTTGTCTTTTGCATTGACACAATATTTCACTTAAATGTTAAATTGCCTAATTGCTCCTTGTGATCCTCCATCTCATCCTCCCTGAGTTCTGGAATTACAGGTGTGTACTACCATGCACAGATGGGAGTTATTTTCTTTTAAGAGTCTGAAAGAGAAATCAAGGAAACAGAATCAATAGGCCAAGGAGAAGTGAAAGGGGGCAGTCTCTTACCAATCATACCAGACTAGGGATGAATTGAGTGTGACAGTTATGACCAAATTGCTATCATCAATTGGAATCTACTAATTTGTTCAGCAAATATTTGCTGAGAATGTACTATTATACTAAGCCCTGAAAATCTAGTAATGTGTTAATCTGGATCTCTTAAGAAATAAACACCCATCAGAATTGGCAATACAGGGTATTTATTAGAGAGACACCCACAAGGAGAAGGAGCAAGAGGAGGGCTGGAAGAGCAGTAGACTGCCACGCAGGTCTGACCCCAGGAGAAGGAGAGAGGGTTGCAGCACAGATAATTATGTGTTATCTTGGCTAGGCCACAATGCCCAGGTTTGACCTATCATTTTAAATGTTTTCATAAAGGCAATTATTAAATAATATTGTTTAAATCAGTTGATGGAGTAGATTCCTTTCCATAATGTGGAGGAGCTTCATGCAACCAGTTGAAGGCCTTAACAGAAGAAAGACCGAAGCAAGGGGGAGTTTTTCCAGCAGTCAGTCTTCAGACTCAGACTGCAAATCTTCTCTGGATATCCACTCTGCTGGCTACCCTGCAGATTTTGGATTTGTACCTCCTCAATTCCATGAGCCAATTCCTTAAAATAAATCAACACTCTTTCTGTATAAGCACATACACATCTTGTAGGTTGTTTCTCGGAGAACTCTAGTACAGGAAGGGAGGGAAGGTTGGATGGAAGCACAGTCCATTATCCAGCTTCCAGTTCCCATAATGAAATATTCCAGAAAGTTAATTCATTAAGAAAAAGGTCTTATACTCACAGTTCTGGAGGTTCAAATCTGATCAGTTGGACCCATTGCTCTTGACCTGTGGCAAGGCAGCACATTGTGGCAGGAGCACATAGTGGAGCAAAAGTACTTCTGTCAGCTAGGAAGCAAAGAGTCAGAGCAGACACCCAGGTCCCACAGTCTCTTCTGAAGATGCACCTGCAGTGATCCGAGCACTTCCCACTGAACTGTACTCGTAAAGTTTCTGCTATACCTCCCAATAGTGCCACCTAGCACCAAATCTTTAATGTGGGGTTTTGAGGGACCTCCAACATCCACACTATAGCATTCAGTTCTAAGTGTCTGGCAACGTCACTGGGACATCATCTGCAAGCCAATACAGCCCATCAGGTCTCTCCCAGGAACAGTCCTGTCTTAATATCCATGTTACATGCAATCACTTTGTGGAAGACCACCCAAAACAGTCTCCTTGAACAAAGAACAGTTATCTCCATTTTGACTAAACCTGGCCCTATATGCATGTACTGATATGTACAGAGCTGGCTAAGCCGTTTCCTTTTCCCTTCAATTGGCTCTAAGCCAGTTGTAAATAGGGCCAGCTGAGGTGCTGATGTATAATCTTTGAAACTAGGCAACAGTCACTGTTCCCCTGCCCCATGATTCCCATCAAAACATAATTAAGCCCGGTGGGATATAGAGCCACTGCTCCAGGGCAGTCAACTAGATTGGAGCCTCAAAATAAGAGATTATGACTTCCCAGGGCAGAAATGTTTGCACATCAGATCTGAAGCACTGCCCACTAAACGTTAAATGCTACCTCCACTGTATTATGTAGATTACTCTTTCTGCAGATCCTTCTCTCTACATATTGCAGAGGTGATTTTAGGCCATCTACCTCGCACAGCTCACAGTACTCACCCATTTCCTGCCTTTTGCTCAGTCACTCATCCTCAAGCCACTCCCTTCTTCAAGAATTAATAAAATCTAGGTTAGCCCCTGGGTCAAAGGCTTTGTTCAGATGAACCTTCATCTTGACCAGACTCAGGACTCCTTGGTCTCCCATAATTATAAATATGTCTTAGTGTCTTTATTTTCACCATGGGTTGCACTGGAAGTGGTAGATTAAAATTTTTTTTGTCTTTTTAAAAAAATTTTATTTAAAGAGACAAAAAAATGTAAAAGGTAGAGATAATAAGAATTTCAATAAAAGATAAATAGTAAGAAATCACTAGTTGATTAATTACATATTGTCCTCTTAGAAATAGTTGTTCAAGTTTCAAAATTAAAGCATACAAAGTAGATATTCTAACAGTGAGAGAGTAAACAGCTATGCATGCATGAGTCTCTAAATGGATTTCTATCCTTTCTGTATTAGAGGGAAAAACAAAACATAGCAAGACAAAACAAAACAAATTCCTATAAAAGAATGAAACCAAAAAATCATATAAAACCACAGTAAAAGGTGATCTACAATGATTACTGTGTTGTCTCTTATTATCTTCAATAGAATTGTCTATATCATCAGGCATAATTTAATATAGCAGTATAATTGAATAGAGCAGTAAATAACAATATTAATAAAGTAAAACATTGTAAACAGTATAAAACTTCAAAGGCAGGTAATAATCAAACCTGAGTGGATAGTCTAGTGAATCTTGTCATCTTAAGTGCAGTTGCCTATACTCTCAGACTTGATACTATCAATCATAACAGCTTTGAATAAAATCTATCAATACAAAACAGTGATCCAATAAACCAGATTCTATTATGATCAGTCACAGTAAAACAGTGTAGGTTTTACAGAGCTTTAGATTAAGTTAATAGGAAATTAAGGATGATTACTCTACTATATCCTGCTATTTTCGGGATAACTGTCTGTGCCCTCAAATCTAGTACAGGTAGAATGACTGGAACAGAAGATAATACATCTAACCAGAGTGGTGTGAGTAATGTGGGTTTTAAATCCTGGTGCACAATTAACAATATAGTGTATCAAGGCCATCTATGTTAGAGATTCTAGCCATCCTTCTCTGCCTCATTTCTGCTATGCTATTTTTCTGCCTTTGTTTGTCTACTTTTCTCCTTCATTCTACTGCCTGCCCCACTCATTGAGGCCTTTCTGCCAGTGTTCCTGAAATCCTGGTATTTTTTTTCTCTCTTTCTAGAATGTCCTTCAGTATTCTCTGTAGGGTTGGATTGGTGGTCACAAATTCCCCCAGCTCCTCTTTGTCATGGAAGCATCTTGTTTCTGCATTAATTTCTAGTGACAGTTTTGCAGGGTACATCAATCTGGGCTGGAGGTTGTTTTCTTTCAGGGCTTGGAATACTTTGCTCCAAGCTCTTCTTGATCTGATGGTCTGTGTCGAGAAGTCTACCATGATCTTGATGGGCTTATCTTTATAGGTAATCTGTTTCTTTTCTCTGATGGCTTTTAATATTCTATTTTTATATTAAATTTCTGGTATCTTGATTATTATATGTCTGGGTGTAGCTCTATTTTGGTTGTAGGTGGCTGGAGTTCTGTAAGCCTCACATAACCGAATGTCATTTTCTTTTCCCATGCTTGGGAAGTTTTCCTTAATTATTTCCATGAATAGCCTTTGTAATTCACCTGTTTGTATTCCTACTTCTTCATTAACATTTCTTATTCTAATTTACTATGTACCCTTTAACTTTGTAACTTGAACAACTACATCCAGGATGACAGTGTGTAATTTATATATTACTGATTTCTTAGTGGGTCTTTTTCTCATTTTCCTTTTTCTTTCTTTCTTTTAGAATTCTATATTGTTGCTACCCTTTTTTCTGTTTTGCTTTTTTTCTTCTCTTTAAATAAAATTTTTTAAATGTATAATTGCTATTGTAAAAAAGAGGAAATAGGAAGCACTATAAAAGATATAGCTGCATGTATGTTTAGGTGTGTGGGATTGATAAACATATTTCTAGGTTCTTGTTGGATTGTTGAACAAATCTGTTTGCACTCTCACTGCTTGAGTGTCCACTTTGTGTGCTTTAATTTTGTAACCTGAATATTTCTAAAAGAACAATATGTAATTTGTCAACTACTGATTTCTTACTGTTTATCTTCTTTTCTTGAAATTCTACAATATTTCTACCTTTTTCCTGTTTTTTATTCTCTTTAAATAAAAAAAATCCTGAAAAAAAACTTCTTATTCTTAAATTATAGATTCTCTTATCATCTTCTAGCCTTTGTATTGTTACTGCCTGTTTCCTTGTTATTTTTAAGAGATCTTTCCTTTCATGATCACACACTGTAAACTTGTCTTTAAGTTTTGACAGTCTATCCTATTTTCTTTTAAGGAGTTTTGCCAGCTTTCAATGGAGTTTTTAATTTCCTGGTAATCTTTTTGAATCTGCTCCATGTATTCTATATTTTCTTTATATTCTTTATCGAATGTTTCTTTCTATTTTTTGTGTTCCTCCCTTCTTCTGTCTTTGTCTTCCTGAGAAATGTCTAGCATTTCTTTTATTACTCTACTCATATCTTGCTTTACTTGATTTAATATTTCAGTTTTGAGCTAGTCTACCAGGTCCCGAAGATATCTCTTAATGTCTATTGAAGCCATGTCTGATGTTGCATGTTTGCCGCCCTCAGTCTCCCTTGTTTTTCCCTCTCCTGGATCAGTGTTCTCAAGGTTCTGGGCTTGAGGCCTCCTCTTGCCTCTCTCTCCTGTCATGGTCCTAGCCTCCTCCACACAGGCATACAGTGCAGGTCCCAGCCCCCTTCCCTGTCGGCCACGGTTCCTCCAAAGCATGCTGGCGAGGGACCTCCCCCATCTCCTGCCTGCTCTTATCACTGAGGTGTAAGCAGGGGCTGCTTGCGCCAGCCCCTCCCCACTGGACCAGCCAAACTTCAGGTGCCTTTACCAGGTTAGTGCATGCTAGGTATAGGGAATCGATTTGGGATGGCTCCTTGGGTTCTGGCCAGGGGTGCGACCCAGTCCAAGCAAATCCCATGAATCTGCTCTGGGGAGGGAGGAACCAACTGAAGTCACTGTTGCTCCCAGTTCAGGCTCCTCCTGCCTGATTCCAACATGTCACGCATTTGATCATGCCCTTCCCGTGTGTGGGGGGTCTCATTCCCAGCACTGACTGTGGATTAATGAAGGCCCCTTCACCGGATCCACTCTCTGTTGGGCTCACCAACCTCCAACTTCAGCATGGCTGTGGCTCCTGTGAGTGGTGGCAAGAACGAGTTTGGGCAGCTCTGCCGGCTGGCACAAATTTGTGAATTCTGGCTGGCGCAAACTTAGTGGGTTGCAGTGAAAACACCATGTCTGGTAAGTTTAGCTGTTCCAATTTTGGCCCCAGGACTGCGTGTTTGATGAGCTTTTTTACATTTTAATTTCTTCCTGTGTCAAGAGGATCCATCTCCTCTGTCTGGGTCTCTCCAGGATGTTTTATTCTGGCATGTGAGTTGTTTCTCCCAGGAGGTTTTATATTTTGTTGCTCACTGATCAGCCATCTTTAGCTCCTCTGGTAGATTAAAATTAACTCTCTAGAATCCCAGTAACTTTCCCTTGGAATTACAAATTTAAATTTCCTGGACTATGATGAGGACAGGAAAGGGATCTCTATACACTGCAAGCACAGCCCCAAGATACATGGCCCTAGTATGAGCACAGTGGTGGGTTTCTGAGCATAGAGTCTGGGTTTTTGCCCAATTATGCTTCCTATAGACCAACATGCACAAAATACATTATCATGGCTGCAACAAGTAACTGATACATAGATATAAATTGCTGCTGTTAAAGATCTTGCATCTAACCAAGGACAATAACCCTAATAAGGAAAATATTGTATGCATGTTAGGAATAGGCTCTACGGAGAAAATTAAGAGAGAGATGGGTTGGGAGTGAATGATTTGAGAATGGCTTAATAAGAGCAGTAAGTAATAAACTTCTAACACAAATATCTTGTGCATTGTGGAGCTCATTTTAACTTAACATGTGCAACTAAACCTGATCCATTCATCCAAAGGGCATTCTTAGCCGAATGTGGTTACAGGTTCCTACAATCCCAGCAGGAGGCTGAGGTAGGAGGATCACTGCAAGTTCAAGACCCAAGTCCAGCCTGCATGGAATAGTGATAGCCTATCTCAAAAAAGACAAAAATAAAAAATAAAACAAAGGACATTCTTTAGGCTTCCACTCATGCCAGCCATAGGCTGCTTTTGACTGTTCACTTTTACCCTCTACTATACTCTCTGCATCCACCACATTCTTCACCCACACAGCTCTGTAGTTCTGGCTGCTCTCTGTTTTTGGTCAACCTGAATGTGTGGCCTGTGCTCACTCACATTTACTGTCTTTTGTTGGGACTGTTACATTTTCTAGTGCCTGATCTTGTGTCAACAGCTATGTATGCCCTAGACCTCTTAGAATAGTCTCAACCTTAGATATTCCTTCCACTTTCAAATGATCAAACCCCACATTCCAGTTTGTTTGGATACAAAATGTCATCACTATGGTTTTGGTTTTTTCCAGTCATATGTAGTGTGATGGGAGAATTGAGCCCTCAAGAAATTTATTTGTATTTACTTATTCATCTAGTTGTATCTCATTTTGTGTTCACAAATGCATCTTAGATGACTTCAGGGATAAACATAAACTATAATGAGTCAGAAAGGAAATGATGAACCATGTCAAGTAGTTGGGGAGGAGCAGTTCTTTAACACAGGGACTTGCTTACAATGGTGTTGAAAGACTGGAAGAACAGAAGGAGGACGTAAAGGTAACCTACAGATCAGTAATGAAAGGAAACAGTCACCTGTACTCCCTACTGCCTTGGGGTCTTTATTGGACTGTCAATTTCATTTTTAAAAAAAAGTGTAAATAATTTTAGGCCCTGCATTACACACAGATTGTAATTCTCCTGGAATTCCTAATGGCATTATGGAATTTCAGTGGGAAAAGTCTCAATGCAAAAGGCTAAACACATAAGCTCACTTCCAAAACAATTTGAGAATCGTGATGATTCAGGCAGTTCTGAAGCATTTCAGCTCACCAAATTGCTCCCTTTGAGCAATAATCAAAAGCTCAGCTCTAGGGAGATGCCAGGTACAACTGCCAACCTGATTCCTGGATTTAAATATTTTTAATGAGGTCCAGGCTCCATTGGTTTTGAGGAGAAACAGTCCTGGCAATATTGTGGCATGATTTCCTGGCATATCATATAGAAAACCTTTTAGTGTATGAAAACTGTTTTCCCAAATATAACCCATCTATGCCGAGACAGGTCACTTGAAAAGCAATTGGTTTATTATGTGTTCTGCAGAGATGTGATGAGGTTTTCTGAGAAGGTGATAGGAGAGACAGACATCTCCATGCTTCTAAAAATGATTTGTGTAAGCAAAATTATGTCACAGCTCTCAGCATCTGAAGCTTTTCCCTTCAGAGGCCCCAGGAGGGAAATGAGACCTTCCACAGTAGTTACTATCACTGCCTGCTTGGCCTAGACAAAAGGAAAAACAATTTCCCTCTGGAAAAAAATCACCATCAGATTTGGCCGAAGCAATTGCCAACATTTTACCCCTAGGGAAATATTTTTATGTCAGCGATTGGCAGCCATATATAGTTAAATCCCTGGAGGTTTGTTCTAATGCCATTAAGCCTGGGAAAAAGGGTGACTAAAGGCTGGTAACTGGTCAACTTGGAGGCAGAATAACACCAAAGGAAGTAAATTACCAAGTTGCATCCAGTGACTCAGAACTCCCAGGGATGGTCATAGTGAAGATTCATTCCAACCCTGACTTATTAGCCATCTCACGTGCTAATAGGCACCATTGGCAACCCCAGTCTTGGCCTCATGCAGATGTTCTGACATTTAAGATTAGATATTAGGCAGGGAACTGAAGGGAATCTCTGCCCACATATGATATGCCAGTGACCTTGATTAAATTTTAACTCTTGATCATTTAACCCACTCAGCTTTCTAAACTGTATTAAAGAACAATGAAAAGGAGACTTATCAAGCAGGACACTGCGCTTCTTTTTAAAATGATGATTCTTTTTCCATGACTATTTTATGTTGCATTCTGTGCAGGTCCTGCTGCATACCATGGGATCTTAGTCACTTTCTTGTCACTGAGAGACAATATCCAACACCCAAAAATTAAATGAGTAGAGGTTTATTTTGGCTCACACCTTGTAGAGGTTATAGTCCATAGCCTGCTGGCTCCAAGGCATGAGAGCATGGTAGAGGGATATAGGAGAGAAAGAGCGGTTCACCTCACAGCAACCAGGAAGCAGAGTGTCAAGGGAATAGCCAGGAAGGGAGACAAACCTCTCTGGGCCATGTCCACGATGACCCACCTCTTACTAGATCCTACCTCCTAACAGCAAGGCAGCTATAATGTGCCCATAATCCAATCACCTTCCAAACACATGAGGCTTTGGGGGCCAGTTTAGATTGAAACCATAACACAGGGTAAATACATTAATACATAGTCTCTGCTCTCCTACTGAAGGAGACAAGCGTTAGTCAAAACCCCCACACACAATTACTGTAAAATTCCATCTGTTATAAGGTGTCTCCTTTGTCAGAGGAAAATGGTGCTGGAAAAGTAAATAGTAAGGGATTCCATATGAAGAGGGTAAGGAGGGCTTCCCTGAAGAAGAGATTAAGCTGAGATCTGAAAGAAGAAAAAGAACTAACTAGGTTAAAGAGCAGAGAGCAGAGGAGAAAGACAATAGCACACACCAAGGCAAAAAAGATATATGATTCTCCAAGGAGTTGTGTGTCTTAATTTCTCATTGCTAGGACAAAATACCTAACACCCACAAGTTAAAGGAGGAAAGGTTTATTTTAGCTTACAGACTAGGTTTCGGTTTACAGTCTGATAATTCCAGTGCTGGACAGTATGGCAGAGGAGAAACAGTCCATGGTATGGTAGACAGGAAGGAGTAGATTTCTTCTTTCTTTTTTTATTCCATCCAGTCTGCAAGCCTATTGGTTGGTACCATCCACACCAGGGTGAGTCTTTCCTCTTCTGTAAATCCATCAACCATACCCAGAACTGTGCAAAACTGATCAGTGGACTAATTAAATATCATATATCCATAATCCAGTATCACACACTCATGAACTATTCATTCCCAAAAGCCCCACCAATGAGCCATGAGGCTTTAGGGGGACATCTAGATACAAGCCATGACCTTAAGGTACATGTTAAGTTGCTATGACAAAAGACCATCCAAATAAAATGCTTCAGTTAAAAACAGTTTGTTTATTGTCCATAATTGTTGTAGCTTAGCATAACTGATGCCATCTTGTGCCCTGTATTGGACTTGGGCTCTATGTTTGACCCAGAAAAGTGGAAAAATTACTCAGAGTACAAATCCCATGAGAAAAGCAGAATGAGCTGCACCCACAAGAGAGAAAAATTAACCTGCTCAACAAAGAAGCAGGATACAGGTGTCAACCAAAATTAATGTAAGATTCTAGCTAAATTGTTTCCAACTGGATGTCTTGCTTTGTGGTTTTCTGCTTTAAATTCCCTGTAACCCTCCAGTTTTGGGCCACTCATTTTGACTCTGAAACAGGAGTTTACAGGTGGTTGCTGATCTCAGCTAATAAAATCCCAAAATTTATCAGTTTGGTGCTTGGATTCCTATATTGTTTACAAACCCACTTCAATAATAATCATCTAGGATGAGGCATCTCTGTTCCATTAGGTCATTCAGAGACCCAGTCTCCTTCCATCTTATTGCTTAGCCAAGTCCCTAGGATTCTGGGGCCTTTTCCTCATCCATATAGCACCAAAATCACATCAGTATTCTAGCCCAAGAAAAGGGGATTAAAAACAAAATGTGAAGGAATCACCCCCAAAAATAACACAGTCACAGAACCAGACCTGGCTACAGGGAAGGATGGAAAGTGAGGCCTCCAGCAAGATGGCCACACACTCAACAAATCTTATCTGTGAGACAGAGCAAGCTCCACACTAAAAGAGAAATGGAAAACAATCACTGGGATAAAGCAGTCTCTGACCAAACCAGAAAGGATCCCCATCCCCAGCATGTAATTACATGGACATTAACCTACAATATAGATTAAATATCAGCTCTGGCCTTATCCAGTTAAAATAACTACCATAAGGACCATTTTGTAATTTTGTGAACTTTCTGGGAATATTCTTGTTGCAACTTGCTATCCTTGAAGATCATGAACAAAGCCCTGAATTTTACCATCTATTGGATACTCACTGTGCTGACCTCTGTATTTTGTGTGCTTTACATGCATTGTCTCGAACAGTTTAGGACAATCCATTTCACAGACCATAGAGCTGAGGCAGAGATAAGTTGAGATCACACTGGGTCACGCAATTAGCATATAGTGGATTAGAACTCACATCTGATTCCAAATTCCATGATTTTAACAATATAATATGCAAATGCCTTCCTAGAATTTGTGACTCTGATGCAGGGAATTTAAGACATGGCCATTTATATAACTGGCTAAACTCTTTGTTAATGTCTTTAGAAGCACTATGTTTAAACATCTTGCCCTTTGTTTCTTTCCTCCCTTCCCTCACTGATGATTAGCCTTCCTCTTTGTTATCTAAGTGACTGGTTCAAAAGTTTTCCTTATAAAGACCCAGGTTCTATCACATACTGGACATTGAATACCAAAGAATAAACCTCTTGGAAGAGATTATTTCTAAAATTATGTCGGAGGGAATTTGACCTCATTTAGTTGTTCAGAAACTCTCATTTTATTCAGTCAATAAACTAATGGTCTGCATTAGGCACAATGTTTAGCATCAGCTAAGATGAATACAGCCCAGACCCTGCCCTCAAGTTACTGCTGGTCTTACATGGAAGATACACACACACACACGCCAAGTGGTTTCAGAGCAGGCTATAATAGCAGTAGGCATATAGGGCAGTACTCATCAAGGGCATTAAAGACTGTGTGTGGTGAGCTCAGGAAGAGCTTCAGAGGTATGATGCTAGTTAGAAGAAACCCACAAACAGTAGGAAAGTCAAGGAAGGGATATAGATAGCTGGAAAAATATTTGGCAAAAAGCACAGAGGGGGTCACATATATGGACCTCTGGTTAACCACAAAAACCCTACAACAATTCAGTAAGGATGGAGTAGCTTTTTCTATAATCTTAAGATCTCCAAAGGGAGGGAAAATGGATCTTGATCCCTGCCTCCCACTGTGTGCTAATCAATTTATTATAGATCATAGACCTAAGTGCAAAACTAAAACTAATGAAATATGTAGAAAAAGATAGGAAAATGTCTCTATGGCCTTGCAGAAAACAGACTCCTTACAGAACAAAATCATTAACTATTTAAAAATGGATAAACTGAATTTAAGTAAGATTAAAAACTCAGGTAAAAACAAATAATATGGAAACAGTGAAGAAGATAAGATAGTGACTGGAAAAAATACGTAACAACAAAGGAGCTGTATCTAGCTGTAGATCAATAAGAAATTTTTTAAAATGGGCAAAATGTTTGAACAAACACTGTACCAAAAGAATATCAAAATGCCCAGTAAATTTGTGAAAAGTCATTTAGCTTCATTCACCATCACAGAAATGTAAACTAAGGTCTCACTGAGAAACAACCACTACAATGAATTAGCTTCATATTTTTAAATGGGTAACATTTAAGATCAACAACATCAAATCTGGGCTACAATGCAGAACAACCGAAATTTGTTACTGGTGTGATTGCAAATTGGAGCAATCAATTTGGAAACAATTTGGCAGTACTTTAATAAATCTAGAATGTATTTTATGATCCTGGAATTCTACTCCACAGTGTATACCCAACAGCAGCAAATTCTATGTCCATCAAAAGATTTGTGAAACAGTATCCATGGCAGCTTTATTCATGCATACTGATAACTGGAAGCAATCCAAATGTCAATCAGTAGAAAAATGAATAAACAATCTGTGCCTCAGTCACAGAATGGAATATTAAACAGCAAGAAGAGAGAATAAACTACTAATACTTGTGTACAGTGTTGAAATAAATAATTTAATCATTGAAAACATGTGTTGTATACTTGCATTTATATTAAGGTCAAAAACAAGCAAAATTTACCTGTGATGATGGAGGTGAGAATGGTGATTATTCTTAGAGGGTTCTGACTGTCAAGTGGCTACACAGAGCCTTCAGAAATGCTAGAAAAGTGTTAGACTTTGATTTAAATGTGAATACATATTGTGTATTATATATATATATATATATATATATATATATATACTGTATTCTTATACACACTTTATATATAGCTGTACAATTCATATTTTTTCATGTTATTCATTGATTGAAGAAAGATTAACTCCAGAGTTGTGAAACTGCTTGACCTACCTGGAGACTGTAAATACTTTGGACTTGCTAGAGTGTGTAGTACAAATTGAGTATGGTAGAGGACAGCTATATATTTAAATCTAAAGAGTCCCAGGTGTTGGTAAGCAACAGTGGCTCAGGCAAGCTGCAGCTGCCCCAGAGAGAGAACCAGTCAGCGTCTCCCGAGATCTGCGCCATGTTGGAACTTAGGGCACTGGGAAAGCAAGCAACCCACTCTCCTCCCCAGTAAGCAGCTGTGAGCTTTTACTGGCATGCAGGCTGAGAATCAAACATCCCTTCCCCCATCCCCCACCCCCGCCATTAGCAAATTGGAGCCAGAGGTCTGAGCAGCTCTTGGGAGGTTGACCATATGCAGTATAGCAAATAAGGGGGATTTCCTTCTACCATCTCTTTGAAGGCAAATATTGTTATCATTGTTTTTCTTTGTTCTGATTAATTGTATTTCTCTATTCAATATTCTGTTTTAATAAGTTCTATAATGTTCTGTATTTGATTTGATTTTGCTATACCTGATTGAAAGAACAACTATTGTGAAAATAACAAGATATATTATGGTACCTATTACTGTTACCCCAATAACCCGTTGTGACATTCTGTATCAGTTTCACTGCACTGTCTCAACTGGCTTTGTTCTGTCTCATTCTGTTGTATTTCACTACCTTCAAAGTAATTTTTAAATTTTTTTTAGAGTCCCAGGTGTACACTTGCTTTGGGTTACACGACAGTCTGCATTTCAACCATTCTGCCCTCATCATGACAGTTTTTATGAAGGAGAGAGCGGAAAGAATGAGCAACAAATATGTAATTTTGGGTGTGATGGGGAAAAAACACTAAAGAAAGAAAAAAGGAAAAGAGTAGCAAGAGTTTCAGTTCTCATGCAGAAAGATCCACAAAGGCCACTCAGACATTGGACATACCACCTCGGGTCACTGAAGGAGTGAGCCACGTGGATATCTGAAGACAGAACCCTCCAGGATGGGGGAAACAGAAGCCAGTGCTATGTCCTCCAAAAGATTTGTACTACACCAGTGAAGTGCAAAGGCCCGACGTGGGCTTGGGACACTACAGAAGCCAAAGTGGCTGGAATGGGATTAGAGTCATGGGGGTCAGGGTAGCAGTGACGAGTGAGATTAGAGAGACATCAGGGGCTGACTGCACAGGTTCTGCTGGACCAATGGAAGCACTGGTGTTGTATTTTACATGTGTAGAACAGCACAGCAGGTAGAAGGGAGGATGGATTGGTCAAGGGAGTGACACAATCTAGTTCAGGTCCTCCCTAGCATGGAAGTAGGATGACAAAGTTAGTGAGATTGGAAAGCCACTACGTCATGAAGGGTCTTACTGAAAGCCATTGTGGTGGAATAACTGAAGCAGGATGTAACTTAGACTCATTCTACAGTGACTACCTTAGCAACCATGCAGTAACCTTGAGGTGGAGAGTAGAATGGGGGCAGGGAGATGGTGGATGAGCTACAAGTCTTCAAAATTCTCCTCAGAACCAACATTCTGGCATCTGTCAGAGACCCCCTAGCTGGGCAGTGTCAATGAGTTGGGTGTTCTGGTCTGCAGAATACCTACTGCCAGCCCCTGATTTTCCTTCAAACAAAATAGTAACCAGAGCCACACGGAGCAGAATGGGGAAGGTTGGCTGCTACTTGGAGTTTAACTCAGTTTCCCAGTTTACTGCCAGTCCTGTGTTGGGAAGAGGAGTGAGTTGATGGATGCATAAATGAAGTCCAGCTGAGAGACAGCTGAAAGAAAAAAGGGCCAGGGAAGATTGGTCATTATCATAGTGTCTCATTTGAATCTCATGCTGCCATGTCAGAACAAGGAAGGAAAACTGAGAGATTAAAACCCTCAGGAGCCAACTGGAACTTCCTTACTTGCAAAGCCCATCTGTACTCTTCTGGTACTGTTTGCTAAAAAACAGGCACAGGGCTGGGGACCTGGAGGCATTTTCAAATACTATCATTAGAGACAGGACCCCTGAGGGTCTCCTTTAGCAATGATGGAATGCTATCAGTCAAAGCAATGAGTACACAGTCCTTTTAAAATGCTTTTTTCAGGACTGGAGGGACAGGTTTTAAACATTGAACAAATGTGAAGTGAACAAAGATATTGCTCGAAAGCTATAGAAATAATAATAATTGCAACCCCTTTTGAGAAACAGCAAGGGTGGGATGGCCAGAAGGAAACCATGAAATCAAAAGTTAAACCAACTGAATGCTGTTTAAAAAGGTATTATGTCTCTCTGAGCATATTTTTATTTCTGTAACAATGAGAATAAAATCCACAGCTTGTTTTAGTGACTATTAAATTAAGAAGTACAAATAAAACCTGGGCATACAGTGGTAGGTGCTCAATAAAGAAGAGATAGAAAACAATGTTACCATTTACAAAATGCCTTCATGTGTTGGAAATATAAATTAAAATGTCTATTTTGAGTATTTCTGAACCAGGCTATGACATGACCCTCCAAGGACCCATGACCATCATACCCACCATTCCACTCGTTGTTACACCAGATGGCACTGCCCAGAAGGCCCCTCTGCTATCTCCACATCCCCAAATAAAATGAGGCTAACCTGAGAGCTATTGCCAATATCTCAAGAGAAGACCAACAAAGAGTTTTCCCTCTACCAACCAGGACTGGCTATCTACGGGATCAAGCACTGCTGCTTCGGTCTGAAATTTAGTAGTCCAGGGTGTTAGCTCATGTTAGAGACAAGTGTATATATCCTTTGAGATCTACTGTTTTGATGATTAAAGTGGAGAAAATTAACTATACATTTTATTCAGAAAAAAATATTCTTCTCATAGAATTCAGACAACAGCTGGGACCTCCTTGCTCCTCTAAGATCTGAGAACACCTGACTCGTGTGATTTCCTGTTCCAAAAAGTCTAAAGCCTTGGTGAGGTTTCCACAGAGCTTGAAGGGTTTGGTCCTCCTGCTGGCCTCACCCTCCAACTTTTCGTGCTGTAGGAATAAGGCCGTACCCGCTGCTATGTAGGACATGTGTGTTGCCCAGTCTTTCTCTCTGCATCAGACTGTCGCTATTTCCATATGCTCACACACAACCTACCCCCCAAATATTTGGGTCACAGATATGAGGATCACAGTCAAGGACAACTTTCCCACTGACATCACACTAGAGTTTTCTCTCCTACCCTTCCCCTGCCCATCTCTTGCCGTGTCAGCCAGTCCATATCTTTTTAGCTAAGGTAAAAATGATGTTTTTGCAAAAATGGCGTTTCTCCCTACCTCCAGTGCAGCTGCCTTCCTCTGATGGGCTATGCTGAATAAAAATATTAAAGTAAAAATGCTTTCTTCAGGGGAAAGTCATCAAAAAGAGGTCAAGGGTATAAGAACTACTAACGTAGGGCAGTGTGTCTGAAAGTGTGGCTTCTAGAGCAGGAATACAGGCATTTCCCTGGCATTGTCAGAAATTCAAATTCTAGGAAAGAATTCTGGGGGTGGGACTCCCCCCCTCAAGCAATCTGGGATTTAACAAGTCTTCCCAGCAACTCTGGTGTATCTAAAGTTTGAGAAGCACTGGTGTAAAAGAAGGATCTCAGCTGTAACTAGGCAGGGGTGCCAAACGCAAATGCCCAGAGAGACTCGGCAATAACGTGAGGTGAATGAGGCAGAAGGGGCTGTGCCGAGGGCACTAATTGTGGTTGATTTTTGCCACATGAAAAGATGGTGCACGATGGTTGGATTTCCTAAGTTTTCAAGAACACATAGAAATTTGGATATTTGTTTGCACTCTCTGGGTGTCTAAATGTTAGCAACCAATTTGTGGGGTCATTCTAGGTGAATTCAGAAGCTAATCATTATCCCCTGCTCCCCACCGGCCCCACTCCAATTGAGAATTATGGGTTTCCAAGCCCTGCCCCTGCTTCTGCTGTTCTCGGTTCAGTTTTAAAGCATAATTAGGAACAGTAAAGAAAAATGAAATGAAACCCTAATTTAGCATGGATTTTGTGCCAAACATTAAAATGAGTCTTTAAGTGAATAGAGGGCTATGGAGTAGAGAGCCAGCCTATAAAAATGGCAGTGAAATGGCAATTGGACTAATGTGAGATATTGTTTGTAGGAAGCTTTTTATTTCTGTCTATATTTTGTGTGAAAGTCACCAGGGAATCGGTTTTGTTCCCTACATCACAGTTAAAACCGGGCCTATAGAAATATATGCAGTGCTCGGTTGCCATGGCAACCATTACCTTCTCCTAATTCCTTTTCTTTTCTAAAAATACAGTGCCCTTTCTCAGAGTATCATTTTCCACTTTTTATTTAAATCTCACTTCCCACAGAACCCTTGTCTCCCTCTGACCTGAGTGTTACTTTTGTTTTGCTTGGGCAGAGCTGTGGGTGATACACATCCCTGGCCCTGCCTGGCAGCCATCTGAGTGTTAAATTAAAAGACTAATAAGAGCCACAGACACCAGACTGTGAAACAAGCCCAGTGGATTTCATGAAAAGGGGTTATGGTCCCATTGCTGCAGCTCAGATGCCACCTAGAACCAGGTATGTTCAACCCATTACTTCATCTGCTTCTTCCAAAGAACTGTATTTCCACAACCAAAAAAAGAGTCTGAGAGATGAAGAGATAGGCAGAGGGCCCAGCGCCCAGCTGCTCTGGTGAGGCAGGCAGCCTCAACCTCCTTTGATCCATAACTAGACAATGGCCCTTCTCTTGTTCCTTGGCATTGTCATAGGGGTTCCTTTGCCTGCAGAGGAGTCCTGATGATTCACTTCTGAGGCATTAAAAAAGCCAGAGGGAAAGGAAATATTGAGCACCAGCCTAAATTTGGCAGCCTTTGTACACCAAAGACCAGGCTTGATCAATATAGCTACTGAATGTGATTGCTTTGGACTTCCTAACCAAAAGAGATATACTCTAAAGATGCCGTCCTTTCTGATGCCATCTGCCATGCTGAGATCCTATGAGGATGGATCCTGTCATGAGAAAAGATAGAGGAATCCATCTGCCCAGGATGAAGTATAAGGCAAGTAGGTGTGACCCTTCCCTCTGAAAGTCTACGTCCAAACTAGACCACATTCTATATCCAGAGGAATGACAGAAAACATTGGTAAAGTCACAGAGGTACCCATGGCCTCTGTGTGCTTAGTTTTCTCCAGAAACCACCCCTCTGTACCCTTACTGTCACCAGGCTGCACTTGACAAGCCAAGCTTCCCTCTATTAACTCTGTAATGATGAAAAAGACACATTCTTCCTTGCCAAGCTAAGTGGCCAAGGCAAGAATGCAAAGTGTGACTCCAGCTCATAAACGGCTGTGTTTGGGCTGTTACATATCTACTTGGGATCTTCAAGTTTGCTCACTATAGATAAAATGAGATTAGGCAAAATCATTGTTTCCTTTCTTTCAAGTTTTGCGCAACATATTTTTCTTATTATAACGCTGTTTGTTTGGTTGTTGGCCCATTGGCACCACTGAGTCTTTATTGAGGGAATGTCAGTTGCTGGATACAGTGGCTGGACTTGATGTGTCAGCCAGTTGGGACTGAATACAGATGATTAACAATTGTCCTCTAGGCCAGGCTACAGCAAGAAGTCCAGGCAATGCTTAGAGTCCTGGACCACATCTTTAGATGGAAAAGTCACCCACAGAAAAGGATGCTGGACTGGGCAGTAGAGGCAGTGGCCAGTTCTACTGTGAAGAGAATACCTAAGGGTGAGCGCTGAACTGCTGGAGGGTGGAGGTGTAGGCATGGAAAGAAGGCTCTCTCTTCTGATCTCTTCCTCGTGAATCTCACACTCAGTTACATAAAAGCTCAACCACATGACAATCATATTTGATCTTGACTTTTGTGGCACATTCTCTAAGGGTTTTCTCATCTCAAGCTCACAGATTTCATGTTAATACTTGACCCGAAATGAAATTGTTGACCTGAAAGAGTTCAGGCAGGACATAGAAGAAATATTCATACAACTATGTTAATAGCAGCAATATTCACAATTGCCAAAAAGTGAAGGGACCCAGCGTTCTTTGACACACAGTGGATACACAAAGTATGGCACATACAGTGTTGCATTGTTCAGTTTTTAAAAGCAAGGAAATTCTGACACGTGCCACGACACGGGTAAACTTTGAGGACATTAAGCTAAATGAAATAAGCTGATCACAAAGAGACATATTGCATGATTCCACTTATATTACATTCCTAGTACAGTCAAAGTCATAGAAACAAAGTAAAATGTTGCTGGCTGAAGTCTGACCTGAGAAGGAAATGTGAAGTTGTTCAAAGTACAGAGGCTCAGTTTTGCAAGATGAAAAGAGGTCTGGAAATTGGTTGCACAGTAATATAAATGTTCTTCATGCTGCTGAACTGTATGCTTAAAAATAGTTAAAATGGTAAGTTTTGTTATGTATATTTTAGGATTTTACTGTTGTTTTGGGAAGAGAGGACTTTTTGAGACAAGGTCTTGCTAAGTTACCTAGACTGACCTTGCAAACTTCCTGCTTCAGATTTCTAAGATTGTATCACTATGCTCAGGCTACAATAATTTTTTAAAAATTGTTAACTGATTCCACTTTTTTTTCCAATCACTCCACTGCGATTAATTGAAGACTCATAAGTTATGTGACCCTGAGCAACGTATGAAAATCTTCTTAGCTTACTGTTCTTTGTGGGTATTTGGGAATAATAATAGTGACCCTGGAGGATCAAATAAGAATAGTTTTTATTAACTAAAATAGGTAAAGCATGAGGGCTAATGCATATTATAATGATATTATATCCCATATGTTCCCCAAAAGGCCAAGCAAACTTGGCCTTCAGGTACCACCACTAATTAGGGTATCTTCCTCCTCTCCTAGGCCCTCTGAGTGCATATTGTCCACTTCCCAGAAAAATAAGTAAAGTTTTACACTTAAGTGTTGATTCACAGAACTCTTGCAGAAGTATCTGCACTTTTTAAAGGAACACTGGGGAAAGCATAGGCTTAATCTCACTGCCCCCCCAAAAAAACAAAGATTAAAAACTTGGGCATTAACAATAGTGCGATATGGACAAAGTTTTGGGGCCAACACCCAGAAAGGAAAAGAAAGAATCACCTTAGAAATCTTTAGCAGGGGGTTTAGCTCAGTGGCATAAGTGCCTGCTTGGCAAGCACGAAGTTGTGAGTTTGATCCCTGGTACAAAAAAAAAAAAAAAGAAAGAAAAAGAAAAAAAGAAATATTTCCAACAATGCATGCAGCAAGAAAAGACCGAGTCCTCATTTTTTAGGGCCATTTGCCTTTTTTGTGATAAATAATATAGTTTAATGTGAAGAAGAACAAGGACTCAGAAATCTACCTATCTGGATTTAGATTCTGGCTTTGCCACTGAATAGCTGATTTATTTACTTTCTTGTTGCTGAGGCAAAATACCTGTCACCCATAGTTAAAGGAGGAAAAGTTTATTTCAGCTCACAGTTTATAGAGGTTTCAGTCCATAGTCAGCTGGCTCCAAGGCAGGGTGGCATGGCAGAAGGGCACGGGTGAGGAGAAACAGTCCATGGCAGGCAGGCAGAAAGCAGCAAGCAGCCATATTGCTCTCTTTTCTGCCCCTTTATATTCCACTCAGGCTACAATCCTATTGGTTGGTACCACCCATGCCCAGGGTGGAGCTTCTATTATCCACACCCAAAATTATGCTAATTAATTTAGTTATCATACACACTTAATCCCAGTACCACACAGCCTATATCCAGCCACCTCCACCAAGCCCCAGCTATGAGCACATGAGGCATTGGAGTTGATGTCTAAATGCAAACCATAACAGCAGCTATCTGGCCTTACATATGTTGGTTAAACTGTCTGTGATTTAGTTTCCCCCACCTTAAAATGAAGGTGACAACTATAGCACCTTCCTCAAAGGTTTGTCATAAGAGTTAAATGAGTCATTATTCATAATAAGTACTTAAGTTGCTGGCACATAAAAATTGTTACATAAATATCTATTCAATGCAATCCAGAAACATTTTCAACCCCCAGATTATTCACTGGTTTCCCCATTTGATCTTCTACTCCCCACTCCTCCTATCATCAAATTCCCTGCATGGAAATTGTATGCTCCACCCATGTCCTGGCACAAATGGATAAATTCTTTCAGGCCAAAATTCTGGCTGCCACTAAAACTAGCTTTCAGACCTCATTTTCTAGTTAGTTGCCTAATTTAGAGACCTTGTCAATTTGCGTTACACAGAAATAATGCAATGAGACTTCAAAGCTACTTAGAACTGTGCCCTGCAGCCCATCATTCAGAAACTTCCAAAGTGGGTTGGAAGAACTGTAAATTATTCGACAGCACGAAACTCCTCTTGTGATCACTGGAGCTAGAACAATTTTGGAATAACCTCATAGGAAAAAATTGGCCAAAAAAATCTTTATTTTCTGCCCATAAATAGAATCTAAATAAAATTAAATGTCTTGCAGTTCTTCCTTATTTCTTTACTTTGTCTTACTTTTTTCTCCTGTTTGTAATCTAATAAATGTCAAACTTAGATAAAAGAGAATACACAAATACAATCTGTAGCCAGAGTTTTAAGAACCAAAACATTAGGACCCCCCTTCCATAACCCCTTCTAGTTGCCACTCTTCCCACTGCCAAGCTGGGCTTCCTTTCAAGGCTGTAGAAGAGTCTTGACTGTTTTTAACTTCAAATGAATCAGAATGTGTGGTCTTGTGTTGCTTGATCTACATTTTCTGAAATATTTTATTGCACATAGTTTTATATTGTCCACTTTCATTGCCATAGAGTATTCCATTGCATGATTATACCATGATTTATTTATCCGTCCAATTGGATGAACATTTGTGTAGTCCCCTATTTGAATAGTGCTGCCAGGACTTTCTCATATAGGGCATGTGGTGAATCGAGGTCATTCTCCACAGCACAATCGTTTTATCTCCTCTCCTTCTAACAGGCCTCCCTTGGGACACTGAGGCAAAGTGTTTGGTTAGAAGGAAAGGGAACCCCACCTGTCCAGTTACCGGGTCCCTCCTTACTTCCAGCACGTGTCTTCTGTCACCTCCTCTCTCAGGAACTGGGCTGTGTCTGTCCCAGTTGGGGAGCCTTCTTGCTGTGTGCTAATGGCTTTTCTGGGACATGCCCCACCCCAGTGTTTTGGATCTCATGCCAACATGCTGCCTCACTCTCTTTCATTCCCCTACAGTTCTGAGTGGTTGGGCCCCCAAGCAAATCCCCCAGTGCAGTCTTTCCCAACCTGGGTGCCTGCTCTGCCAGACTTCCCACCTGGTCCTTGCTCCTCCCTCCCTGCCTGCCTACTCCTTGGGCACCCTACAGGTGGGTCACATAGTACTTTCCCTGTGGTCCTATAGCTGGGGACCAAGAGGAAAGCTGCAAGTCACCTTAGGTGCTCTCTGGACACCATCTCTTTGGAAACTTCTTCCTCCAGGCCAGCAAATTTAGACCCTTACAGCAGTGATGAGTATGGGATTCGAGGTGAGGAAAATCTATCTTCAAACTGCAGTTCTAGATTCTGAATCTCTCTGAGCCTCAGTTTCCTCATAGATAGTAACAGTAATAGTCTGCACTGAACTCATAATATGGTTGTCAGTTATACACAGTATTACTGAGTTAATACACATTATTATTGTGGTCATTTTCATTATAGATATCCTGCATTACATGGGCTTCTTTCTATCATCTAAAGATAAATCATCTTGTTAAAAATAAACAAAAAACTTTAAAATCAGCAGTTCTTAGCATGAAAATGACATTGAAGAATGCTATCTAGAATTAATCATAGCCTAATTCTTTTGCCCTTCTTTGAATACACTGAAAAGTTAAACTAAGAAATATTCAAAATACTATATACTGTAAAGTCTCCCCTACAAAGGGGAAAGATACTGATATTTATATATGATTTTTATTTTAAAACAATCAAAACCATGTAGGGAAAGAGACTGTAAAGTAAGATGCTAAAATGCCGGCAGTGGCTGGGGCCGAGCTCAGTGCCAGGGCAGTTGCCTAACATGTGAGAGGGCCTGAGTTCAATCCCCAAAACCTCAAAAAAAGTATTTCCCATTTCCCTGTAGATGATAGGATATTCTATCCTTTTTTATTGTACTCCTGATTTCCTAGGTACATATTTTGTATTGTAGCCATTGTTATTATACATGCCTGCATTATACATGCTCACATATATACAAACATATATACTCGTGTACATTTATATGTAAATTATAGGCCAGAATTTTAAAAATAAACCATTACTAAACAATAAAAAGGAAAGCAAAGTAATGAACTGGCTGAGAGTGGAGTCACGAACTGGTTCAGTATCAGCTTCTTGGCTTTCCTTTGTTTCTTTGTGTGCAATGCTGAAGGGTCACTGTCATGCAGTGGAGCCGAGGAGGAATGTATGTAGCACTAAGATGGTCCATTTGGGTGCTTGGGGACCAGTAAAGCCACCCAATCTCAGAAGGGCACGGTAGCCAGGGCACAGAGCCTTCAGGGAGGCAGGTCTGGGTCATTCCATCAGATAAGCCATTCAGATGAGCAACAGTGCTGGCTGACAGTGAAAAGAATCTGCAGTAGATGACAAAGGAAGAGACAGTGAACAACTTGTGGTTCTAAGATTGTCTGTCCCAGGAGGAGCTCTAGCTTGGCCTCACTCTCTTCTAGGGAAAGATGCTTCTAGGATGTATATGCAGCATGGACCCAAGAGTACAAAAGGACACTGTGGTAGACATTATGACGTCCCAGTTAGATGCCCCTCCAGGAAGTGCTTGTGACCCCTGCTGCCAGAACTGCTATTGGTCACTGCCTTTAGCTTCCAGTCCTTCCAGACCAAATTTATGCCTTAGAAAAATTTCTGTGACAGCTGTGAAAGGGAATGAACTAGATCTAGACACATCTATAAAGCAAGCTCTCCAAAATAAACCTTGAGTGTAAAAATCAAAATGTAACCAAGTGTATAAATCTTGGAAAACACACACTTAAATAGAACTGCATGTGACACATACGTGTATACTACAAAATACACACAAAATAAACAAACAGATACATTAGTGTTCATTTTTTAAACCTTCACCGTATAAGCACTTTTAGTTAGTCACCTTTTGCCATGTAACACATAACCCCAGTATCTCAGTGGGTGACAATAACAAGCATTTGGTTTTACTCACATTCCACGCGGGCTGCAGGCTAGTTGTGCCTCTGTTTAACTGTCAGCATTTGCTGGGCTCTGATGGGGTTAGCTGGGCACAGCTCAGGTAGCAGCACATGGCTTCTCATTCTGGTACCACGGCCAGAGGAAGGGCCCCCATCTGGGATTTGCTATAATCATGGTAAAGGATGAGAATTCAAGAAAGATGACATTAAACCATGAGAGCACATTTAATACCTGGTCATATACATGCTTCGCATTGACTCACGTCTCTCTAACCAAAGAAAGTCACACAGCCAAGCCCAGAGTCAATGTGTCCTATCTACAGGGAAGCACAGCAGGGCAAGAAAGCAACACATAATTGGGAACAAATAATGCAAGCTACCATACGCACCTACCTTGTGTAGTGATTACATTGGAAGGAGCAGGAAGGAAATTGGGCAGGAGAGCTAATGAATAAGGTGATGTGATCAACAACTATAATATAATTTTATAAAAGGATGTGAACATGGCAACACTAGATGATGGAACTATAGATAATTGTTTAGTTACCTGTGGGACTTAGCCTAGTTTTGCAGAAATAATCGGTTGATGAATAGGTTAACAATGTTGTTGGGAGGGGAATAGTTGGGAGGCAATTGAAGAATGCCAGATAAAACAATAAAGACCTGGATTATAGCCCTAAGAACAGAAGTTTGTGTAATGGAGTTATTGAAAATCTAGAATTTTGACCAAGTTTGAGAGCTAATTAAATATGAAGGATGAGAGAGGAGAATGAACTAAAAATGCCCACATAGTGGAGTCAACAGTAGCTTCTAGCTTAGGTGCAAGGTGGAGGAATAGCCATTCTCTCTGCCAGGGAACACAGAAAGACAGAAGACAGGTTTTTCTTTGTTCCTTTGCTTGTTCTTTCTCATCACTGGTTGGCAAACCAAGAATGCATTCATTGCTTTCATTTGTTTTGTACTGTTTGTTTGGCAATAAGTCTCTTCACTTGAGAGTTTTATTTCTACAGAGACAAGGTTGATGAATTACTATAAGCTGGTCAGGGTTGTCTAAAGGGAAAAGTGCCCACGGTGAAGACTCTCTACTTGAAAAGCACATAGTTATTGTAGGTTTCCTCTCCTCTTCCTCCTCCTCTTCATCATCCTCCTCCTCTTCATCTTTCTCCTCCTCCTTCTTCCTCACTGTTTGAAGACTTATTTGCTATCATCAAATGCATATATTAACTTATTCAATAGAAGCTTGACACTTCAGGCAGAGACATGACTCCATGAGTGACTTCTAAATTACAAGACCAGTCTTAACATTTGGAATCTTAATATGGTACTTGTGACTTTTTAAAAATTGGGAGTTCATTTTTGAAACTACAGTTCATTTCTCTGCTCTAACTCACTTTTGGTCATTATGGAGGGAGTACCCATCACCCCTGGGAGTTTCTGAAGAGAATTATTGATCAACCTAATCAAGATGTACTATCTAAATTGTTTTTAAAAATCTCCCCAATCTTTCACATGATATAATAGCAAACATATGAAAAACAGCTAGAATTTTTTATATGCAGATAAACAAAGTCTGAAGAAAGAAAAGACCACTTTTTGCTGGTTAAAAGTAAACTTGCCATTACATCTGGACTATGTCTTCCTTCCTCCTCACTCAACTATACTTGAGGATGGGACTGGAAGCTAATAGCTAATTCCCTACCTGTGCCTGTGATTCTACCCCACCCCACAACTTATCTCCACTATCATTTATATCATTTATATCTGCAGATCATATTTCTAGCAGTACAATGTTATGATCTTACTCAATTTAAAACAAGGCTGAAAGAAATGGTGGTACTGAAATTGCCTGGATCTAGCCTGTTAGCTTTCATCCTGATAATGCAGAAAGAACATATCAGAAGAAATTCTGGGCTAACAGCCCAGTTTTTCCCTTTCACTCTGTAATATTGAACAAATCACATAATATTTCACTGGTTTGACTGCTTAATCCATAAAATGAGAAAAGTGATAGCCACAATGTGGAATTTTTTTTTGAGGATCAAATGCAGTAATTTATGTGAAAGTGTCAATATTTGTTACAGCAGAGCTTCTTGGATTTGGGCATGTATATAAATATGTATGAGGGTGGAATACGCATTTGGGTTCTGTGGGGTGGTGCTGGGGCCTGAGATTCTGTGCTCCTGACAAGCTTGAAGGAGGCAGTAACACAGCAGACCAAAGGCCATGTTTGAATAATATGGCATGCCCTGGCTCGAGCAAGCAGCAGGCACCCCAGGGAGAGAACCAGCCAGCGTCTTCCAAGATCTCTACCATGTTGGAACTTAGAGCACTGGGATACCAAGCAATCTGCTTACCTCCCTGGTAAGCAGCTGTGGCTTGGGCAAATGGTGGCTGCCCCAGGGAGAGAACCAGCCAGCGTCTCCCAAGATCTCTACCATGTTGGAACTTAGGGCACTAGGATACCAAGCAATCTGCTCACCTCCCTGGTAAGCAGCTGTGAGCCTACCAGCATGCGGGCTGAGAATCAAACATCCCTTCCCCCATCCCCCCACCCCCACCATTAGCAAATGGGAGCCAGAGGTCTGAGCATCTCTTGGGAGGTTGACCATATGCAATATAGCAATAGGGGGGATTTCCTTCTACCATCTCTTTGAAGGCAAATATTGTTATCACTGTTTTGCTTTATTCTGATTAATTGCATTGCTCTATTCAATATTCTGTTTTGATATGTTCTATAATGTTCTGTATTTGATTTGATTTTGCTATACCTGATTGAAAGAACAACTGTAGTGAAGATAATGAGATACACTATGTTACCTATTACTGTTATCCCTGTAACCTGTTATGATGTCTGTACCAATTTCACTGTACTATCTCAGTTGGCTTTGTTCTGTCTTGTTCTGTTGTATTTCACTACCTTCAAAATAATAAAAAAAAATTTTAAATAATACGGCATGCACTGTGCTCTCCATTGGCTACATGTGGTCATTTCAATTAAAATTTGTTCAATGGAATAAAATTTAAGTTCAATTTATCAAGAACTTAATAAGAGATCATCATAAGGTGAATTACAGCATGGATGCCCTCTCATAAGTAGGCTCCAACTTTGTCCTATGACACCCTCATGGAAGAACTCAATACTTTACCATATCCTCTGCTATAATTTGGTTTTTGAATATTCCCCCAAAGGTTCATGTGTTAAGACTTGCTCGACTTTTGAGGTTCTTTTGGCAGATGGTGGAACCTTTAAGAAGTGGAGCCCAGTAGGCTCTGGAAGGGAACTATGGTACTCCAACCTCTTCCTGTTCTCTCTTTTCACACTGGTTCATGGTGTAAGTAGCATTTTTCATCTATGTGCTTCCACCATGATATTCACCCTTGCCGTAAGTCTAAACCAATAGGGCCTATTGATCATATTCTGAAACCTCTGAAACCAGGAGCCAAAATAAACCTTTTCTCTTATAAGTTGATTGGAAGTGACAGAAAGCTGACTAACACATCCCCCAAGGCATAGCACTCAATCATAAGTAAAAATTTTACTAAGGAATTTTTAAAGGATGGTAGAAGGAAATTTATATTGTGTAGCACAGATTGCCTTTGATATTATCTTCTTTTTCCTTTTTAATTACAAAAGTATTAAGTAAATATAATTTTTATCTCTTTCTCACTAAATTTCCTAAAATACCCTGTGTAAAAATTTTAGGCACTTTTCTGGCCACTCACAGCAGAGACTTTCTCAGTATTTCTTTGATACAGAGAAATCGGTCTCTGTCCAACTCCTCAAATTTGTATCTCTGTATATTTTACTTCTGAGTCTTATCACAGCGTTAACTGAATGAAGTCCACCTGCCTTCATATGACTATCAGTGAAACATTGCTAGTTAGCTGGTGCCAACCCTTGCCAACTCATGGGAGCCAATAGTGCACGTTCCCATTCTTCACTTAGTGACCTCACATTGGAAAGCTTGACTTCATCGTAGTAGGACTATTTACACTACAAAAATTGGTGTGTGTTGCAAACCAGAGTGCTTTTTTTCTCCCCAGAGAGCTAATGTTTAAACATTACTAGCACATTCATTGGGTATGGAGATGGTGTAGTGCCCAGCGTAATTTATAACTTGGACCAAACCCTCTTTGCTGGTGGGCGAGAATGAGAGGCCCCCTCTAGGATTTATGCTTTCCATCACGCCCACACTGACTGTTAGGTTCTGCCCTAACACTTCCGTGTAGGAGCCACGATGATAGAGGCAGCACCCAAGGAGTAGGAATGGCTACTGATCCAGATGACGGGGAAAACGAGGAAAAGAACAGGTCTGAGAAGGAACCAGCCATGGGAGGCACATCCCTGTCCCCCACTCCCACCCCATGCACACACACTCTCTCCTGCTCCTTTATTCCATTTGGATCCTCTGTCAGCTCTTTCTCTCTTAATTATAGTCTCTAAGGGCCAATTTTGCAGTGAATTGGCACCTAAACTGAGGCTGTGCCTTTTTTTTTTTTTACACTGCTGTTTGGTATTTAATAGTTTGGTTAAGTAAGCCACTCAGGTAAATCGCCTTGTTTTAAAGAGGCATTTAGGACTATGAGAGTAGGTGGGGGAGACATGGTCTGCTTTAAGGCAGGAGCAGGCCTAGCAAAGAGCACAGATCCCAGGTGCACCCCTCACCTTATGTCTGATGATGAATATCTCTGTGCCTTTCACCTGACTCTCAGCTGACGACCTTGCTTACTTCAATGAATAGATAGGAGCAAAGAGAAGAGAATTGTCACCGGGTCCCTGACACATCATCTTTCCAGGTAGCATTGTCTACTCCCTTATATTGTATCTTCTGTCCCGTCACTGTGGATAGAGCTGTCTATGCTTCTATCTAAAGCCAAACCCAACACTGCAATGCTTCCCACCTTACCTCCTGCAATAGTCCTCTCTCTCCTGCATCACCAAGCTTCCCCCTTAGAAGACAGTTTTCTGGGTGGCCTTTGAACCACCCAGTCTTCCCCTTTTTCTTGCTTGCAGTTCTCAAGGATAATTGCAATGTGTGCAGAAATGGAGAGGGACTGCCTGAGACAGCTCGGGCCTTGTTCCACCCTCCCCTAGAAGCAGGGCACCCTTCAAAGCTTTGCCTAGTGAGTCACACATCCCCTGAGGTCTATAACTCAAGATCCCTCTCAGGATCCCTCAGCTATGGTACAGAGTGAGGCACGTGCAGTCAGAACCCCTTCTACCTCGGGCAGCTTGTCTGCAAATGGGGACTTCTTTTGTCCCTTGCTGCCACTCCATAAATTTGTATTGAGTGTATTCTGCCTCGCTGGACTCAACTAGGTAACCAATTGATGGTAGACCCAAGCAGCAACACAGAATGATGATGTGGGCACAAGTGTATGAACGCATGCTTCTGGCAGTTACCATAGTGATGATTCTCCACACGGTGGGAGTCCTCTCCCGGCATTGAGGATTAGTGAACCTGCTCTGCTGGTCTCTCTCCTGAATCATTCCCGTCAGCACACAAACATGATGTACACTTCCTACACAAAAACAAAGCAGGACAAAAAATAGACATAAAGCTTTCTTTTGGCCTAATATTGCCAATTCACATTTCTTTCTTGCTCTCTCTTGCAGGAAAATACCTTAAAAGGGTTACCTACTTCCAGGGGCTTCACTCCTCTCCTTTTAATCTTCCTTGATCCCCTTCGAGTCGGATTTTCATCCCTTTCATTACTGTGAAAGATTTCAAGATCCAAGGGTCAAATTTAAGTTCTGTGCTTTTTCCATCATTTGACTCATATGACACTGTTCCCCTACCTACCTACACACACACACACACACACACACACACACACACTTCACTAGGCTTCCAGCCCCCCACTCAGTCAATCACCAGTGCATAGAGCGGTTTTTTCATTTTCTGGGCCCTGGATAACATCATCCTCCCCACTTATTGCTCCCCCAGTCCTTCCCATAATTGTGTGTCCTAAATCCAGTATTAATTCCCCTCTGCCTAAATACCTACTGATACACTTGACTGATGCAAATATGTGTCTTCCATTTGTATGATAGTTTGTAGCTTTTGAAAGCTTTTGAATGAACTTCTTTAAATTCTACAGTTCTCTAAGGCTGGCATACCAAAGAGTGTTATGGCAATTTTTATGTAGAAACAGAGAAATAGACAAGCAGGAACCTCATTGCTGGTCTTGTCTTTTCTTGTAAACAGCATAGTAATTTTGGCCAATGTACTTACTCTTCCTATATCTCATAAGAAATATATTCTACACCACCACCCTGTACTTATGTTTGTGTATACATAAAAAAACCTAAAATGGTAGTTCCATAAAATAATACTCCTAACAAGAACAACATGCTCTGACTTTTTAAAAACCTATTCTACTTGGTTTTAAATTTCTCTCAGTGATCAACTACATTGATTTCTCAGCCCATGTGTATGAAGTGAACAAATTTCCTCTATCAAGCCCTTTAGCTACAATGCTGCTACATCACCACAAGAATAAAATCAGTGGCAGTTGACCATGGATGGAAACTTCTGAGACCATGAAGCAAAGTAAGCCTTTTCTCCTTTAAGTTGTTTCCCTCTGGTATTTTGTCACAGTGACAGAATACTGATGAGTATACTTCTGTTCCATTAACACACCAAGTTTTCCAGCCTTAGGATTTTAGTACTTACTGTTCCCTCTACCTGAAATTATATTCTTCACTGATCTTTGAATGATGAGTTTCTTTTCTCATTCAAGTCTCAGGTCAAACAGCACCTTTTCCAAGAAAACCTTTCCTGGATATCAAGGTAAAGCTATTCTTAACACTCTGCTCTCTAGAATAAAACCTTATTTTATTACCATGATTGATAGTTACTTTTTCTGTTTGTTTTTCATTAACTGTTAGTCTTCCAGAATGTAAAATCAATGAACAGCAACTTTGTCTGAAATGTTCATTGCACCCAGAACAGAGTTTGACACATTACTAGGTCTCCAAAAGTTATAGAACAAATAGTTTTACAATTTCCACTTATAAAATAAGAGAACTAAATCTCATATAATATGTAAAACTCGTGCATAATCAAAAGGAGATGGACATTCTAGGCTAAGAATACAGAAGAGTGTATGTGATTGGCACGGATAAATAAAACAGCTTGATCCTCTGGGGAAAAGGCCAAATGTAGGTAGGCACAGGGCAGGAAAGACTTGTGTGCCATGCCATGTTAAAGAGTGGGAACTTATTCCTGCAGGGCATGAAGATCTAATGAAAGTTTTAATCAAAAGCAAAAGGAAATAGACTGAGACAGAAGCATGATGTTCAGAGACTGAGCTGCAGAGATAAAGATGAAAGGGTGGACAAGTTTTTTAACATCTTGCAGAGGACTCATATTGGACCTGCATTAGCTAGGTCATCATATGGACTTGAAAAGTACTGTAAGGTGAATTAGGGAAGAGAGAGTCTAGAATCAAGGGGACTAATTAGGAGTTTTATATATTGCAGGCAATATGTGACTAGGGCCTGAACAAGGATGACATTGTTAACAATGACAAATGAGGGGAAAGAGTCTCTATAAAGAACTAGGATTTAGTGACAGATTGGCCATTGTGGTCAAAGATAAATGGAAATTCAAGTGAACTTCAAGTGAGACACCCAAGTGGTTGAAACCCCAAGTAGTGACACTTTTAGAAAACATTGTCCAACAATGAAAGTAAGAAAAGAAAATCCATTGTTTACTCAAGCTAAGGGCATGAAAGGGATCCAAAACATAGAGAACCTCAGTAATATTCTAGCCCTCTTTCCTCTGGGTTTTCTTCCCATCAGTGCCCATGTACTGTCTCCTCATCACCCCTACTCCTGCTCTTCCATCTTGCCTTCTCTCCTTCTTTTCCCTTTCTCTGTTATTCAGATTAACTCAGTTTGTCTTCCAACAAGGAAGAGTCTTTCCTCTTGAGAAGGAAGAATATTATTCTAATTAGCAGGCCAGGAATGAAAGTCTTAGGACCGACTTACCCATTCAATTATCCAAGTGTTCATTGAATACTTAATGTGAGAGATGTAGAGAATCAGGTTATACAAAATGAACCACACATTGAAACACTGATTGTTTTATATCCTGTCACAAATGAATGTATAGCTGAGGCAGAAACTAGGCATCCAATAGTACTATAATTCAGGCAATTAACAATGACAATTTTTTGAGAAATTTAAGAATTCAGTGATAAGCTCTCCCTGCAAACCAGTGCCATGAGAGGGCCACCACCAGCAGGGGGACAGCCAGACCCAAGCCTTTCCCCATGAGTCATTCCCATTTGTGTACTGCAGAGGGAAAGAACAAGAAGTCACCAAGAAGCAAGCACTCCTTGCAAACCAGTGCCATACATGGGCCACCATTACTGGGGTTAAAGCCAGACCCCAGCCCCTTCTGGTGGGTGGGCTGGGAAACAAGAAGAGCCAATACCTCTACCTACCCACCCCCATAAGCAACCAGCTGATCCAGAGAAACATAGGCTGAGATGATAGCTACTGAGGTGAAATGCAACATGATACTTATGGTGTTTGGTGTTTCACTGACTTTGTGGGTCTAGGGATGGTGGTCTGGTCATCTATTGAGAGAATAACAGTACACAGTGTGGCATCTATGGGGGATCTTCTTCTGAAGGTGGTATCCATTTTTTCCCAATATCTTATCATTTTCATTGCTTTCTTGGATTGGGTTTTATTATTGTTTTGTTTTGTTTGATTTTGTTATATCCAATGGCATGAGTAGCTATTTCAAAGATAGCAAGCTACATTATGGTAGCCATTTTGGATTTACTATTGTCTTGTTTTGAAGTCTTTTATTGCATTCACTGTTTTTTTTTTTACTGGTTGTATTCTGTTCTGTTTTGTTTGATTTTTACTATGTCTGAAGGTATCTGCAGCTATTTTGAAGACAGCAAACAGCATTATGGTAACATTGTTGATTTCACAATATTTTGAAGTCCTGTATCACTTACATCGGTTTGTTTTGATTAGCTTTATTCTGTTTTAATTTTGCTTGGTTTTATTCTCTTTAAAATAAAAAAAAAAGAATTCAGTGACTTGTGGGGAAAGGTAGTTATGAACTTGAGCACCTACTGCATACACAAAACTATACTAGGTACTGGGAACACATCAGGAAACTGAATATAGTCCCTGCCCTTTCTGGAGCTTCTCTCTGACTGGAGAGAAGACATACACTAAGTATGTATTTTATTATGCATGTGGTACATCTGCAAAGGGAAAATATGGACCACAATGAGAAATGGATAGCAGCATTGGCCCTACACAAGGTTCAAGACAGGCTTTTCTGAAAGAGTAATTAAAGCAGGCAGTGAAAGAATGAGGTGGGATTGATGGGAGGAAGAGACGGAAAGGTTCCATTGCAAAGGAACACAGTATGTACTGAAGTCCAAGTTACTTTATCTCTCCATGCTTGCAAATTCACATGCTTAACATACACATGACCAGCCCTGCCTCATGAGATGATCCAAAAGTAAATGAGCTAAGCACCTGGGTGACTATTTGTCCTATTGCTGCCCATCGTCCATGCACCTGTCCAATTTGCAGTGGGTCCCAAATCAGGTGGACAGCAGCACTGCAGAGACCAGAGGAAGAAGGTTCCCCTCGCAACTCCTAGTTATTACTATGTGGGGAGGTGGTGTAGCTTGGGGCAATCAGATACGGCTAACTACCCTCAAACTTGGAAATAAACAAAAAAGAAGAAACAGACAATACAGATCCAGCTGCACCACAGAGTCCAAGGGGTAGAAACCAAGAGCAACAGGAAGCAGGAAGCCGAATGGCGCAGCCGGATGAGGCCGGAGCAGCGCTCTGGGCAGGGGTTGCTGTGGTGTGGCCTTGACTGACCTTCTATCCCACTGCATTCCTTCCTGTCCCTTAAGCTTGGTTCTCCAATTATTCCATTTCTCTGCTCTAGCTCACATCCTTTGGCCATACATTCACTTTGCACTCGGGTTAGTCAGACTTGGTTTCTATTGTTTGCAACCAAAACCCCCAATCTTAACACCTAATAAACTAACATTAAAAGAGGACCTCCAAAACAAAAATTCTACAGTAGTTCATTGTAACTTGAAGAAACTGAAACCAGGGAAATAACGACTAAACAGCAGTTGTAACTATACTTTAAGTAGCTGCTGATATTCAGAATGATTGTTAATGGGAAACAGCTGGAAAAATGGCAAGACGCCCTTGCCACCTCCATGCTGCTCCAATGCTCCTCTATTCTTGTAGCTTAAACTAGAGAACAGTATTTATATCCTGGTGAAGAATGGATAATGAACTATACCCAGGAAATTACCAGATTTTAATACAAGTCATAGCAGGCCCCCAAGAGATAAAAGCTGGGCTGCTATGTAGCAGTTATGAGACAACTGGTGGCAGAAATTAGAAGTAAAATTCTTTAGGAAAGGAGGGGTACTTAATTGGTGCAGCATATGATGGGACATGTCCTCCAGGATTTAATAAAGTTTAGATTATCTGAATCTAATTGTGAGGCCATTTGCAAAATCAAGTTACTAGATAGCATTTTTTTAAAAATGACTCATGCTACCAGGAAGTGCTATAGGACAAATAATTGTGTGTATTATCCCTGAAGGCTGTTCTCCTTGTCACAAAACAAAGCTCCTGTGAAACTCATCCCATGTCGAAAAACCTGCCTTGGTGATGATTGCCTCCAGCAGGAGGGAAGAAACTCTGAGAACATAATGACAAAGCAGGTGAAGCAGGGTGTAACCCTTTACCCCAGAATCTGACTATTTTTCACCATGTCCAGGAGCATTCATGCCTCCTTGTTACAATGGTTTCCTAACTTGTCTCTGTTAAGAGAAAAATAGAAACAGAGACTATAGTTCAGATACATCCTAGGGACCATCACTTAGAGCTGTGTAACAAAAACTCAAGTCACCCTGGGGTCCTGAAACATTCTGCCCAAATCCTAAACACAAAACATTAACTTGACATCCCCCATCCTCGTTAGCATAATTCACTGAAACCACACCAGTCAGGTGTAGAAAAATTAGTGCAAACAGTTGCTTATCCTGAAAAGTAGCATATAATCTTCAGTCATGAAAAAGGTTGAAATGCACCCTCTTTGATGTTTGTGAACTGTACTGCTGCTGTGAGACAGCTTCTTACCACCTCGCCTGGAGTCTTCTAGATTGTAATAGGTACATTCTTTTATCATGGGATGGTACACTTTTAATTTATAAATTTGCCCTGATTTTATTTTTGATATCTCTGTGTTTTGATTCTTCTTCTTTATGGCCCATTCTAATCACAGCAGAGTGATTCTTTTCAAGCCTGAATCAGATTATGTACCTAACAGAAACTCACCACTGATTCCCACCTCAATCCCAAAGTGGGTATGAGACTCTGCTGAGCTTTCAATATTTCATTCACTCTCATGCACATGTTCACACTCACATGCTCACATACACACACATATTCTCTGTCTCTTTGTCTCTCTCCATCTCTGTCTCTCCCCTCCTTACACACACACACACACACACACACACACACACATTCACACACTCCTCTCTGATATCACTTTGCTTCCCTTTCCCTCATTCACCTTCAACCATTCTGATCTACTCTTTCCCTTGGACAATACCAAGTATGATCCTGGCTTAGAACCTGAACACTTCCTTGTGTACCCACTTAGCTCCTGTCCAACCTGCTTTCAGTCATGTGAACTAAGCTTGTCCAATCCTCTCTACTCAAAACTTCAACTCACTGCTTCCCCAAGCCATTTTCTCCTGGCATGTGTTCTAGCATATATCCATATTTACCAACAGTTTCCTCTCCCCTCTGCAGCCATGTAAGCCATATAATCACAAGGATTTCTGCATATTTTGTCTATTATGGCTAGATTTAGCATTGAGTAGGTGCTCATATAAAGATTTGCTGAATAAATGAATGGTCATTCTCAAGGAAGAAACACAAAGAGACAGAAATAGAGAAAAATCTTCGTGAGTTCCCACAATCCTAAGCCTCCAGGCAACAGAAAGGATGAAGTATAGACTAGTGGTTTGGGAGAAACACCAAAAGGAGAGGATTTCCCCTCTACCCAGCCAACTAGAAAAATATTTGAGAAGATTGATGAAAAGTGATGAAAACAGAGAGTTTGGTGAGTTATGAAGAGATTCATGCTCCATGACCAGAGCATCAAGGCCCCTGAGGAGCACACAAGGGTATTGCTTCTATGCACAGAGGACCAAAATGGTGCACACACCAAGAAAAAGAGGGACAGCAGAGAGATTCAGGACCAAACTGGCCCCATGGACAGAAAGGGGATACAGAGGAAACCTGCCTAGGCTATGTCCGCCTGAACCCAACCCATATGCCTGACATTCCCAAACCCTTAAAGACCAGAGTGATTTCTAAATACTGATTACATTTCCCCAATCCCATTGGAACAAAAGTAGAAATTCTAATTAAGTTCTGGATATAGAATTATATTTCCAGCCTGCCAGAGTTCTAACTTATTTTATTTGGTGTTAAAATAATCTCTAATATTTTCAAGAGTGGCATGGATTTTAAAGAAATATTGTCCATATGTCAGGCAGAAGTTGACTCCTCCCTGCCTCAAGGACTAGGATAAGCATTCCATGTCCTCTGATGACCTTGTGCATGATTCTGTAGGGAAATTAGAAATGCATTAGGCAGCTGCACACAGCTGAGTAATTGCCATGGCAACCAAAGGACCATCACCTGAGCTTTCTTTCAAGCTGATTTATCAAGAGTGAATTGTGGTTGGTCTCAGAAAATGGAAATGGAAAATTCATATTCTCTCTCTCTCCCCATCCCTCCTCCTTTTTCATGTTTCAATATTGAAGTTCTAAAAGTGGCCCGTCTCTTTTTTTCCTAAAATTATTCTGAATCTTTTTTTCAGATTTGCTGTCTGACTCATGGATCCTGTGCTTGAAGGATTGGGATAGAATTAGCACACAGCAGCTCCCTTGGGGTCACCCCCCTCCCCATATCTCATGTTGGCAAGGCTGCCAGAATGACAGTATGCCCTTGACAAGGCCATTTGTGGAAAAGCACATCTCTGGTCTGTTGAATGGGATCTGTAACCTTGTCACTCTACCACTGGAAAGGACCATAACCAGGATAGGAAAGTTGTCATGTCAGGCTGGACTTGGGATTGTGTTAATGAATAAATGATGACTTTCTCAGCAGACCTTTGGGGAATCTTTCTCTCTAAATTATCATGTGAAGTAGAAGGTATTAAGCAGGAAGAGATTTTGGAATATGATTCAGGTGATGGGTTCTTATGGCGATTACTCAACTATGAGTCAATGCCCTTCTGTACACAGCTTAATGAGAAATAAAAATCAAGAACAGAATGTGTCTAAAATGCATGTTCCTGGAGCCCTTTCCTTAAGATCTGATTCAACAAGGCTGGGTACAGGGCCCAGGAGTTTGAGTTTTTAACAAACACCCCTCCCCAGGAAAATCCTTATTTAGGTGTCTGAACAGCACATTCGGATAAACATGTTCCTGTTTTTGTACTGACTTTGGGGTAAGAGGACCTGCCTGCAGTAGACTTTACACCCCAGGTTAGTTAAGGCCCTCAGTTTTCTCCTTTGTGTTTCCTTTATTCAGGAGATAGCTGGGATACTTGTAAATGAATAACTGATGCAGAATTACTAACCCTAATATCAAGCAAATATGTAGATAAGAAAGAAGTTAATTCTGGAGTCTGTTCATATTTAAATAGACCTTATTCTTTTAGAAAATTTAGAATAATGATTTTAGAGAGAAACCATTCTTATATGAAAAGAAAATCCAATTTCCTAGTATGGTTTAAAATTGTATAAGAAATGAATTTTATAACTCCTAGTCTTCTAGAGCTGTCATAATAAGAAGCAATATAGGTTTTATGAAAAGTTGTGCTACATTGCCTTAAGGGTATATGCATATACATTTTGGGAAGGAAAACTTCAAATCATTCCATATATGGTTATATTGTACTGCAGAGAAGCAGATAAAATTGAATTAACTGCTGGAACTTAATTAAATCTGTTTCCAATTATTCCTTTCATGAAAATCAAACTTATGAGTCAGTTTCACCTTATAGACAAAGTTATGGCTTTTAAAAATACTAAATCATAGGATTTTAGGTTGGAAAATACTTGAGAGTCTCCTTTTCTATTTTTTGACATTCATAGATTCCAACGATCATACCTAGGCAAAATTCTCAGGACTATTCAGATTTTTGTGCTGTACTAGAGGTTTTTCATGCTGACGTGATTTGAAATGTATTTGTCATTCAGTTGTTTTGTTTATTTGCTTTTTAATATTTGGATTTGACTTCTACAAGTATATCTCAAACTCATTTATTTGTTTTGTTATGTTTTGGGAGATGTGTTAGATAAAGGGAGTTGTTTGAAGTAATAGCAAAATAAACTGATACAAAGATAAATGAAAGACATTTTTAAAGGACTACTCACAAATGATATCTCAGTATACATTAAACTTAATATTTCTATACTGACTTTTCTATACATTTCTGAATTGACCACCTCAAAGACTTAAGAGGTACATGTATCAAATAAATATTTAATTATTTATTCACTATTCACATTAAAGCAAAAAGAAAATTAATAAATGCATATTTAAAGTGCCATCTTTGAAGGTTAACTAGAGTACTTAACAAGAAAGTCTAATTTCCTTCTATTCTCACTGCCTAAGAATTTGGTTACTTGAGGTTTATCCATACTGCATTTTTCAGAAGTTAGCATTTTGAATTTTGGGGGGGAGGGTACTAGGGATTCAACCCAGGACCTCATGCATTCTGGGTATTCTACCATTCAGCTACATCCTCAGCATGATTATTATTTTGGTAACACAACCTAAGAAAGAGACTAGTATAAATGAAATGCTCTGCATTGTCTTCAAGTTCCTGGAAATGCTCTCCCTACTACACAATAGATTCTTACCTCTTTTCATTGTTCTCCTTGCATCTGGATTTTTTTTAATTTTTATTTTGAAAAATAAAACCAAATGAGAAAAAAAAATAGGGTCAGTCAAGACAAAAGGATAGATATAGAGTGGAAGAAGTCAAGATGGCCAATCAGTGAGCAACAAAATACAAAGCCTCCCAGGAGAAACAACTCATATGCCAGAATAAAACACCCTGGAGAGACCCAGACAGAGAGAGATGGATCCTCTTGTCACAGGAAGAAATTAAAACATAGAAAAGCTTGTCAAACACATCAGGACTACAACTGAAACAGCTAAAAATTTTTGCTGTGACCCGCCAAGTTTGCGCCAGCCTGAATTTGCACCAGCTTGAATCCGCAGAGCTGATTCGGCAGAGCTGCCCAAACTTGTTCCCATTTGCACTCACAGGAACCACAGCAGTGCTGAAGTCGGGCGTTGGAGAGCCCAACAGAGAGTGGAGCGGGCGAAGGGACCTTTATTAATCCGCAGTCAGTGCTGGGAATGAGACCCCCCCAAATGGGAAGGGCGTGACCAAATGGGTGACATGTTGGAATCGGGCAGGAAGAGCCTGAAATGGGAGCGACAGTGACTTCAGTTGGTTGCTCCCTCCCCAGAGCAGATTCGTGGGGTTTTCTTGGACTGGGCTACTCCCCTGGCTGGGACCCAATGAGCACACACTAACTGGGTGAAGGCCTCTGAAGTTTGGCTGGCCCGGTGGGGAGGGGCAGGCAGGAGAGGGCAGAGGTCCCTCGCCAGTGTGCTTCAGAGGAACCATGGCTGACAGGGAAGGGGGCTGGGACCTGCATGCCTGTGTGGAGGAATGCCACTGTATGCCTGTGTGGAGGAAGCCGGGACCATGACAGGAGAGAGGCAAGAGGAGGCCCCCAGCCCAGAATCCTGAAAGCACTGATCCAGGAGAGGGAAAAACAAGGCAGACTGAGGGTGGCAAACACGCAACATCAGACATGGCTTCAATGGACATTAAGAGATATCTTCAGAACCTTGTAGACTAGCTCAAAACTGAAATATTAAATCAGGTAAAGCAAGCTATGAGTAGAGTAATAAAAGAAATGCTCTCAGGAAGCATCTCTCAGGAAGATATAGATGGAAGAAGGGAGGAACACAAAAAAAGGAGAGAAACATTCAATAAAGCACATAAAGAAAATATAGAATACATGAAGCAGAATCAAAGAGATTACCAGGAAACTAAAAATTCCATTGAAAGCTGGCCAAACTCCTTAAAAGAAACTAAGGACAGACTATCAAAACTTGAAGACAAATTTGCAATGTGTGATCATGAAAGGAAAGATCTCTTAAAAATAACAAGGAAACAGGCAGTAACAATACAAAGGCTAGAAGATGACAAGAGAATCTGCAATTTAAGAATAAGAAACATGAACGAAGAAGCAGGAATACAAACAGGTGAATTACAAAGGCTATTCATGGAAATAATTAAGGAAAACTTCTTAAGCATGGGAAAAGAAAATGACATTCAGTTATGTGAGGCATAGAGAACTCCAGCCACCTACAACCAAAATAGAGCTACACCCAGACATATAACAATCAAGATACCAGAAATTCAATATAAAAACAGAATATTAAAAGCCATCAGAGAAAAGAAACAGATTACCTATAAAGGTAAGCCCATCAAGATCATGGTAGACTTCTCGACACAGACCATCAGATCAAGAAGAGCTTGGAGCAAAGTATTCCAAGCCCTGAAAGAAAATAACCTCCAGCCCAGATTGATGTACCCTGCAAAACTGTCACTAGAAATTAATGCAGAAACAAGATGCTTCCATGACAAAGAGGAGCTGGGGGAATTTGTGACCACCAATCCAACCCTACAGAGAATACTGAAGGACATTCTAGAAAGAGAGAAAAAAAATACCAGGATTTCAGGAACAGTGGCAGAAAGGCCTCCACAAGTGGGGCAGGCAGTAGAATGAAGGAGAAAAGTAGACAAACAAAGACAGAAAAATAGCATAGCAGAAATGAGACAGAGAAGGATGGCTAGAATCTCTAACATAGATGGCCTTGATACACTATATTGTTAATTGTGCACCAGGATTTAAAACCCACATTACTCACACTACTCTGCTTAGATGTATTATCTTCTGTTCCAGTCATTCTACCTGTACTAGATTTGAGGGCACAGACAGTAATCCTGAAAATAACAGGTTATAGTATGGTAATCATCCTTAATTTCCTATTAACTTAATCTAAAGCTCTGTAAAACCTACACTGTTTTACCATGACTGATTGTAATTGAATCTGGATTGTTAGATCACTGTTTTGTATTGATAGATTTTATTCAAAGCTGTTATGATTGATAGTATCAAGTCTGAGAGTATAGGCAACTGCACTTAAGATGACAAGATTCACTAGAATATCCACTCTGGTTTGATTATTACCTGCCTTTGAAGTTTTATACTGTCTACAATGTTTTATTTTTACTAATATTGTTATTTATTGCTATACTCAATTATACTGCTATATTCAATTATGCCTGATGATACAGACAATTCTATTGAAGATAATAAGAGACAACACAGTAACCATTTTACATCACCTTGTACTGTGGTTTTATATGACATTTGGTTTCATGTTTTTATAAGAACTTGTTTTATTTTGTCTTGCTAGGTTTTGTTTTTCCTTCTAATACTGAAAGGATAGAAATACACATAGAGACTCATGCATGCATAGCTGTTTACACTCTCACTGTTTGAATATCTACTTTGTATGCCTTAATTTTGTAACTTGAACAACTATTTCTAAGAGGACAATATGTAATTTATCAACTAGTGATTTCTTTTTTTTTACCTTTTTTTTTTGAAATTCTGTATTATCTCTACCCTTTACATGCTTTTTTTTCTCTTTAAATAAAAAAAAAATAGGATGGACATAGTATATGACTTAAAACCAAAGTGCAAGATGATCTGCAGTGGTTACCATGATGTCTCTTGTTATCTTCAATAGAATTGCCCACATCATCAGGCACAGTGAAATTGAACATAGAAGTACAGAACAAAATCAATAAAAACAAAACATTGGAAACATTATAGAATTTCAAAAGAAGGTAATAGTCAAACCAGAATGTGTATCATAGTGAATCTTACTGTCTTTAGAGTAGTTGCCTATACTCTCAGACTTGATACTATCAAACAAAACAGATTCAAATAAAATCAGTCAAAGCAAGACAGTGAAAGAAATACAGGGCTTTGATTAAGTTACTAGGAAATTAAAAATGGTTACCATAGTATATCCTGCTACCTTTGGTATAGCTGTCTATGCCATCAAATCTAGTACAAGTAGACAAACTAGAACAGGATATAACCAAACTAAACAGAGTGATGAAAACAATAGGGGTTTCAAATCATGATACAAGATTAACAATGTCCTTTGCCTTCCCTTTTTAGACAATTCCTCCCCTTTCACTTTCTCAGTGTGCTTTGTACATTTCGGGTTCCACTAACTCCTTCTTTAGTTTTTAGATTGGGGGGGCAACCTGTTATCTACCTAAGTGTTTCTGAACCTTTTTACCCCTGAGCTTGATCATGAGCTGTATTCCTTTACTAAAGCCTCAAGGTTTTCCTTCCTTATAGCTGAGTAGTTCTCCCCATGCACAAAAGTGTCATGGGTTTCCAACCTATCTGCAGCTGCTAGATGAGCTGCCCCTATTTCTCTCTGGTTCCCTGTCACACAGAGCATTATTTTCTCATTTTTGACTTTTGGTTCATTAACCCTCTTTCAGATAGATTGTATTTCCTATTAGAGCATTTCAATGGACCCTATCTCCTGATCTACTCTGTCTGTGTTTCTTTTTATTAGTGTATCGAAGTCATCCATGTTAGCAATTATGGTCAACCTTCTCTGCCTCATCTCTGCCATGCTATTTTTCTGCTGTTGGTTGTCTATTTTTCCCTTTCATCCCACTGTCTGCCCCATTCAGTGAGCCTCTTCTGCCACTGTTCCTGAAGCCATGGTCTTTTTTCGTTCTTTCTAGAATGCCCTTCAGTATTTTTTGTAGGATTGGATTGGTGGTTATGAACTCCCCCAGTTCCTCTTTGTCATGGAAGCATCTTGTTCTTCCATTAATTTTTAGAGATAGTTTTGCAGGCTATATCAATCTGGGTTGGAGGTTATTTTGTTTCAGGGCTTGGAATACTTCACACCAAGCTCTTCTCGATTTGATGGTTTGTGTTGAGGAGTCTGCTGTGATTCTGATGGGTTTTCCTTTATGGTTGATCTGTTTTTTTTCTCTGATGGCTTTTAATATTCTATTCTTGTGTCAAATTTCTGGGATCTTGATTGTTATATGTCTGGGTATAGATCTATTTTGGTTATAACTGGCTGGAGTTCTGTATGCCCATATATCTGAATATCAGTTCCTTTTCCTATGCTTGGGAAGTTTTCTTTAATTATTTCTGTAAATAGCCTTTGTATTAATTTGTGTTTACCCCTGCTTCTTCACTCATATTTTTATTCTTAAATTATAGATCCTTTTGTCGTTTTCTTGCCTTTGTATTGTTACTTCCTGGTTCCTTGTTATTTTTAAGAGATCTTTCCGTTCATGATCACAAGTTGCAAACCTGTCTTCAAGGTTTGATAGTCTATCTTTAGTTTATTTCAAGCAGTTTTGTCAGCTTTTAATGGAGTTTTTAATTTCCTCATAATCTCTTTGAATCTGTTTCATGTATTTTAGATTTTTTTATATTCTTCATTGAAGGTTTCCCTTCTTTTTCTCTGCTTCTCCATTTTTCCATCTGTGTCTTCTTGAAATGTGCTTAGCATTTCTTTTATTATTTTTCTTATATCTTCCTTTACTTGCATTAGTATTTCTGTTTTAAGTTCTTTTATAATTTCACAAAGATATTTCTTTATGTCAGATGATGCTTCTTCAGAAACTGCAAGTGTGCAACCCCTGATAGCCTCTGTGTTTACCTCTCTTGGGCCAGTACTGCTTGGGTTGGAGGCTGGAGATTATACATATATATATATATATATATATATATATATATATATACATATATATTACAGAATTTCAAGAAAAGAAGATAAACAGTAAGAAATCACTAGTTGATAAATTACATATTGTTCTTTTAGAAATAATTTTTCAAGTTACAAAATTAAAGCACACAAAGTGGACACTCAAGCAGTGAGAGTGCAAACAGATCTGTTCAACAATCCAACAAGAACCTAGAAATATGGTTATCAATCCCACACACCTTGTTTCTTCTTCTTGTCATGTTTCTGGTTTCTTCCAGACAAATGGATAGTGGGGGTCCCCGGCACTTCATGTATGGGTTATAATTACTCTGAAACATGCTGGCTAAGGATTGCTGCCCTCCCCAGTCTGCTGGTGACACTGGAGTACTGCTTCTGGATTATTATATCCCAGTACAATCCCAAGCTTGAAGCAAAAAGCTCTGCCAAAGATGCAAGTGGTCAGGCTATGCCATCCCAGAATGCTCACAGTAATTGGGCAGAGACCATAGGATGGTCTTGTCCAAAGGGCATCTGACTTGGCTCTGAACTTGTTCCCATGGCTAGCAGTTGTCTTAGGCAAGGCCTTTCAACACTTGGGAAAATTTACTTCTCTGAAACACCTTTATGTTTCCTACTTTATAGAAGATTCAAATGCTCCATGAAAGCTCTTCTGGCCCAAAACATCATGATTCCCCAATCAATTAGTACTTGGCTCCTGTGGGAACCCTAAAAATATAACTGTGTGAATAGATTTCTTTAGTGTGTATGAAGAGACAGGAATCTGCTGGCCACTGTGAGCTTCCCTGATCTTTTATCAAAGAATATGCTTTGGAAATAAAAGACAGCATCTCATTTTGAAGCACAACTACAGGCATTCCTCATTTAATGACCAAATTGCATTCCCATGACCGGATCACTAAATGATTGGTTACTAAATGAGTTGTATATAGAACATACATTGCAATTTTCAGAACAAAGAAATGATTAAAGGAAACTCCAACTTGATGATTTAGCTCTTATTTGCATAAGTCTTACACATAGTACTGTAATGTGTAACAAAACATAAAACTATAGTACTGTATTATACAGTGCAATCAGCAAAAATTGAAGTACTATACTGTACTGTAGAAAAAGCCACCACAAGGCCACACTGTTGCTCATGTCCCTAGATCTTAAGTTCAAGTCGCAGGTCTCAAGTCCAAACAGCATGCTTTGGTTGTAAGTTCAAATAGTCATTAAACAGGTAGATCATTAAACGAAGCATATCTATAGCGAGATATTTATGCAAAAAAATATTTTAGTGGAAGACACTCCAAATTTCATCCTTCATCAATTATTTCATAGATAAATCTAAAAAGCAAAACTTTTTCATGTATATCTAACAAAGCTTAATGTTGCTTTTTTTCCTAATCTTTCCCCAACAACTGATGTGACCCCAGCTAAGGAATCACCTTAGATAAGTAGGTTTAAGTAACATCTCTCCTGCACAGCATGCTGATTTTGTCTGGCTCTCTGAGGCTCTTACAAAGCTTGACATATCCTCTTTAACTCTGGTATAATGCTTAGTGATTTTATATCAACACCTCATGTTTTAGTTAATTCAGGGTTTGAAGCCATACTATTATGTGAGCTTATTCACATTTTTTGTAGTAAAATAGATATAATAGATAGGCACAATATTTTGTGCCTATCTATTATATTTGAGCTCTACTAATGGAGATGTGCATAATTCGTATAGTGCCTAGAACATAATGGGCCTTCAGTAAGTGTTTACTGAATGAATGAATATGTATCACTAAAATATTCTTCCCAAGACAATTGCTTCCCTACCACTTGTTAAAGTCCCTTTACTTGCCATCCATTCCTACCCTAGGTGAGCCCAGGTGGTCACCCCAGATAGACACAGGGCCCCACATCACAGCAACTGCCATAGACTCCATAGTGCTTATTGCTTCTGGAAGATTTTGTTAATCTGATCTGAATGAAACATAAACATAGTTTCTGGCCAGCAGTATATTCCTTTGAGTCACAGCTGTTTACCAATAACACAAAAAGGAAAATAAGGGGGCTCACTTTTCCTGGGCTCTTTGGTGCCTTTTTAACATTCAAAAATGAACTTCAGTCTCTTTTATTGAAAGACTTTTCCTATCAAGGCCTACTGTATCTAGAGCAGCATTCTACCTGACACTATCTGCAAAAAGCTTGTGTTCCTGATATTACCTTAAAACTCCCTTCCAGGAAGTACTGACCCTATTAAAAATGTTAGGAGTGGCAGACTTAGACCCCAGACCCCTGTCCACACCATTCCCATAACAGGATGAAGAGTATCCTCCAAATAGTCACATCTACCTCTGCATGGGCCTTATTTGGACACAGGATTTTACAGGAACCATTAGTTAAGTCATACTGGAATACAATGAACTCTGTATTACTCAGTTTTCCGTTCCTATAATTAAAAACCTGAATCTCGGTCCTTAATAAAGAAAAAAAGTTTATTTAGCTCATACCTTTGGAGACTAAAAGTCCAGGATCAAGAGGCTTTCTCTGCTGGGTCTCTGGTAAAAGCCATGTGGTTGTGTCACACCATGGTGAGAGTGTACAAGAGGAGAGATTCAGGGGCCAGCTTGCTCTTTTCATAATGATTCCCTCTTTGAAGAACTGACTCATCCATGAGGTCAATATTAATTCCTTCTGAGGACAATGCCCCCAAACATTCAATGACTTGTAGTAGGCTCCACCTCTTAAAGGTTCCACCACTTTCACACTGCCACGTTGTGGACCAAGCTTCCAGAAGATGAGGTTTTTTAGGAAACACACTCAAGCCAAATCTAATCCTGGAAGGCCTTAAACCCAATGATTAGTGTGCTTCTAAGAAAAGCAGAGACTGGAGGTGTGGCTCAGGGGTAGAGCACTTGACAAACATGCATGAAGTCCCAAGCACTGTTTACAATAGAAAAAAAAGATGACATATACAGACCCTAGGGGATATATCATATGGTAACAAAGGCAATGACTGAAATGATACAATTACCAGCCAAGGGATACCAAGCATCACCAGGAGTATAGGAAGAGGGGAAAAGAGATTGGTCCCCAGAGCTTTCAGAAGAAATGTAGCCCTGCCGATACCTTAATTTTGGAGTCCTAACTTCTAACACGATGAAGCACCTCACATACAATTACACTAAGGATGTGTACCATGGCTCTATAGAATGGAGCATCATCAAAGGCTTGGACCATAAATATGGAAAGGAAAAGAGAAAGAAGACTGAGCACATACTGCCCTCACAGGAAAGTCCTGAACTAAGTCTCTCATGTGTACCTAATTTTATTTAATATTCAAATCAAAACTCTATGAGAAAGTGTGTTAGCATGCTCTCAGAATTTGACAAATTTAATATACAAAGGAGGCAGTAGAGATACATACTGAATTATAAAATATGATTTTTATATTAAATGAAGAAAAATCTGACATCTCTCATACAGAAAATATGCATATTTATTTGTCCATGAGTCATATTCTAAATGAAAGGTATATTTCCCTGAGAACTCATAACCAGATGTCATTAATCTAAAAAGGACAATGAATAAAGAAACTGATAATCACATAGTTAAATCTAAACAGACATTAGCAAAATAGTAACAAACGACTGTTGTTTTGTTTTGTTTTGTTCTTTTTAAGACAGGGTCTCATTATGCAGTTCAGACTGGCCTTGAACTCACTTTGTAGCCCACGCTGGTCTCAAACTTGCAATGATCCTTCTGCCTCAGCCTCCTGAGTGCTGGGCTACAGACATGCACCACCACGCCTGACTACAAATGACTATTTTGAAAGAAATAGAAACAAGGTGAAATTAAAAATATTGGGTACATAATATGTTAACATGCAACACTGGAAAGTTTTGAATTATGCAGGAAAGGAGTAGACATATTAAATGCATAGCCTTGAGTATGCCCCATAAATAATAAAGAGATTACAAAGCTTCCCGATCAGTATAAAAGCCAAAGGAAGTGTTCTGTAATTCTTCTACTTGTCTCTGCCTTTTGGTTCTTGTTCAGTGTATGTGACAGGACCAGAGAGTTGCTGTTCAGCCAATGAATTTGCTGTTCCTGGTCCATTTAGCCAGAGGGCTAAGGGCAGGCACATGTTGAAACAGGTGGACAGGAAGTTGGTCACCCCAACAGAATTCACAGCCACAAAAAATACATGTGTTTCATGTGGCAGATGAAAGCATCTAATATGAAACTATGTGAATATGAAGATTGTCTCTGTATTAAAAGCAATAGAAGATTTTGAGTTTCTAAGTGGTATCTACCCAGTGACTTTCAGGATCTCCAGATTAACTAGCAATTTAAAAAAAAGATCTGATTCACTCCACTCTACCATACATACACCTACACATGGGTGTGCACATGCTCACAAATACACATACACACATACGTGAGTACACAAAGAAAGCACCCCTCATAGCCCCAACGGTGTAATCTATGTGGCACCGCGTGGGCAGCAATAGATGTGTGAGCAAAGCCAGCACCAAAAGTGTCTCCAAACACTTATTCATCCTCCCACTGCCTTCCAAAAACACTGTGTTGAGTTTACAGCTTTGAAAATGTAATTAACACTTTTACTCATGGGAGAGTAGATCCTTGAAAGTTTTAACAGGACATACTAGAAACAGATTCAAATCTCAATGAGATTTATTTGAAGGGTAAAAATATTTTCTGGTCTCCTAGGAGCATGAACACTATTGGGTGCTTAGGTCAAACTTTCTTTGACTACCCTGGACATTGTTATATTCCCCCATCTCATCAAATTTGAAAATTAAACCCCACAGAGTACTACTCCAAGCAACTTCATATAGAAAAAAAAAAGCCTGAAAAAGCTATTTGAAGAAATAATATCTAAAACTTCCTGTCTTTCTGCTATGGTAACTTCACTAGCTGGCCTCGTAATTGTGAGATCTGCAGGAGTAGCATCTCTGCAAAGTGGTTTACTTCCTGGTGTAAGCTGAGGGATACCATAGAGCAGGTTATCTAGCCCCAACATATCACACCCCTAAATCTGCTACAAGGCCTGAACTCCCACGTGAAAATACCAACCTTTTACTTAGAAGGGAGAAACATAAAACAGTTCCTGATTAGACAGTGATTTGACATAAGCATGAGGGAAAAAGACACAGAATGGGCAGATTTTTTTGTAAGGGGAAACAAAGACCCAAAGCAGGAGATGCTCTTCTTCTTGGCAGGGCAGGAGAGGACCCTGACCCTTGTTGTTTTGGAAAAATCCAATTGAGTGTATAAGAACCAGCTGTCAAGTGCTGCAATGCTGATGAAAGAGGAAAATAGATCAAGGGTTGTGCAGAGTGCAATTTACTGGGGAACTCGGGTAAAGAAATGCCTTCAGCAGCATCAAAACAAGTGGATCCCCACAAATTAGATCCTATAATGGACAACAGTGGTTTCATCCAAGCCAGAATATATCTGTTTTTTCTCAAGGATATCAGGCATATTCCTGATATGGTACTGATGGCGCCATTGTCCAGGTTATAAAGCTCTCCACACCACTCTAATGGTTTTGTTTTATTTGTAATGTGCCGGGCAACTATGTGGAGCAAGCAAACTAAGGCTGCTCAAGGACAACCCTGGCTTCATCATGTAGCTGCAGTCAGACCATACAGAATCACTGCACTTGTCCATGGGAAAGAGAAGCTACGGAAGCCAAAGGGAGTAGGGAGTGGGACCCTTCATTCCTCTACCTGTAACTCAGAAGACAGAAATACGGCCTGTGGCTATGGCTGGGAAAATCAATAGTTACAATATCAACCCTTGTCTTAGAGTAGTAGCTATATATGAATATGTAAGGAACGTATTACCTACATACATATTTTGCTTGGGGTTAATTGCATGACCAACATAATCACTCAAAATAGAAAAGTTAAAACAAGAGTCTCTAACTTCAAATTTTACCCTCACAGTAGATCTTTTGCACAGTACCCTGGATGCCTTAGAGTTTCCCAGCTGTGTTTCCTCACATACTCCTGCTAGTGAACGTCATTTGCTGTGGCTTGGGTTTGAATGTGCCCCACAACCCTCATGCACTCAGAAGTAAGGCTTTTGGAATATAACTAGATTATGGCATCATTATAGCTGACATATAACCTGCTGTAAGGAGGAGGGGAAGCTGCAGTGATGCAAACAGTTTTTCTCTCACTGTGCCCCTCTATTTTGCCTTTTCTGTATTTGAGCCTGCCAACCGTGGACTTAAACTTCTGAAACTATAAGTCAAAATAAGCCACTCCTCTTTTGAGTTGTGGGTGTTGAGTACTCTGTTCCAGCAATGAGAAAGTGACCAAGACATCAGCATACTCCTGGGAAGGATGCTTGTTAATGAGTTTCAAGAAACCTTTTGAGGAAACCTTTTGAGGAATCAGTATCAAGAACATGGTATAAGGTTGAGAATATGTGTTCTTTTCAAAGTCTCTGAGAATTTTTGTTGGAACCCTATATAATCCCACTGTAAGAACACAGAATGCAGAGCAGATTAAAACAACCCATTTCTATTAGAGCCAATCAGAATCTTCTCTCCCTCATTTCCTTTAGAACTGATGGATGTGCTTCATCCTTGTGTTCTCCCCAATGCCCCATTCCTTTCTTCCTTCTCTCCCTCCCTCTCTCCTTCCTTCTGTAATGTGTCTAAAATGTGCTAAGTACCACTGAAGGAAAATATTTTTAAGCACTGATCTTTCTTTATCAGCAGGTTTAACAACTCCAGCTTTGTTTTTTAGTTAGTCTCTATATTATCAACTGCCTGAGAGACTGGGAAGGTAGAAATGGTTGGTGTAGAAGGAAATAGAAGACCTGTATGTAAGACCTCAATTGGGATTTTACTTGCCATGTGACTGTGAGTAGAACACATCATCTCTGAAGTTTGATTTTCTCATCTCTAAGATGAGCACATGAATTTTTAGACCGCCAGCACCACAGGATGCTGATAGAGTCAGAGATCATGAGAGTGCATCGTTAATCCTAGAACTATGGAAATATCAGGACCTTCTTATGGGAGACATGTATCACTAGTGAATCATTTGTTCCATGTCACTACCTCTACCACTGTTGTCCATTCTCAGTAGACTGAAAGACAGCAACTCACCAAGATGTTGAGATTTCCAGCTATACAATTTACTATGTGTGTGCCTTGGGCAAGATATATCATTTTTGTAAGGTTATCACAAGCAAAGTGGGACTCATGACAGATAATTCCTAGAGCTGTATCAAATGCAATAGGCACTTAATATACAATAATTTCTTACTGTGATGAGGTTCTGTTTTCAGAACTATTTTATGCTGAGTGTGGTGGGACACACCTGTAATCCTAGACCTAGGGAGGCTGAGCTGAGGGAGGCTGAGGAGAATTGCTGCAAGTTCAAGGGCAACCTGAACTACATAGCAAGATCTGAAAATAAATATTTTATGAATATTTATTTATTTTATAAATATTGTATCCAAAATGATGGCCTGGATCCTTCAGTTTAAAGCTTATTCAGGGAAACTGATACATCTCCCATTGGAACTGTATAAGATACTTCCCTTTGAGGTCACACTAATAGTTTTCTTTTTTTTTTTTTAAACAGGGCTACTTACATTATCTACTTCTTCTTGAGGGAGCTTCAATAGTTTTATGTCTTTTGAGGAATTTAGAGTTAATAGTGGTTTTTTAAATCATTGAGCAAAGTGATTCTCAATTTTAGCATGTAAAATAATGACCATAGCCTTAGACACTGATTTGGACATTGTAACAAATATTACAAGACAGAAAACTGTATCCTAAGGTAATTAATGATTTTCTTGCCCCACAATTTCTGTTCAGTAAAGCATAAAAACACCGCATAACTAGCAGGCCTGCTTTTGTAAAAAGTCAACAATCTTGTTGAAAAAAATATTTGTTGCAAACTGTAATTAATGAGGCACCATCTGTGAGAGGCAGTGTTTTTCCCATGAGCTGTGCCTATCTCTACAAATTGTTATGCTTTGTAGCACAGATGGGAAGAGAAAATCATGTAACCAAGCAGAAGTGTGGCATGAATTATCTGATCAGTTGCATATGCTATGTAGTTTAAAATTTTTTATTATCTAATATAAAGATATTCATTTTTACATTCTTTCTAAAACACTTAATTTTAAACCTATATCCTACTTTTATTGGGTTTTATTCCTTTGCACATATGTTGGGGGGTGGCTTATTGGGGGTTGCACTCAGGGTCTTCACACTGAGCCACAGCCCTAATTGTTGATTTTCTATTTTGAGACAGGGTTTCCATAAGTTGCCAAATCACCCAGTCTGGGCTCAAAAGTGCATTCCTCTTGCCTTGACTTCCAAGACCATTAGCGTTACAGCATACACCATCATATTCAGCCTCTACTTCGTATTTTACACTTGATTTAAAATATCGATTCCAGAGCAATTCTTTAAAAATCTTTCACATTCCAGGACTTTTCTACTCCACCAAAGTTAGTTCTTATGACCAGCATATTCTTATTACCATTGCCCAGTTCCCACCCAGCCAAATTCAATATTAATGTCTCCTAAATATGTTCAACCATTAGGGCTGCCTGGAGTGCCTCTCCATAATCAAAATGCTGCTGATTCTTCAAGTCAAGGCATTCCAGTGAGTTTTCTCGTATGTTCACAATGGTTGCCCATTAAAACAACAAAATTAGAGAGCACCTAAATTTTTATAGCACTTACTTTGTTTGAAAAAATAACATGATACTTCAGTTAATTAGGATTTTAGATTTTTTTAAAAAAAATCAGGTCTAACATGAGAGAAAATAGAGAACAAAGAAATAAGTTCTCATACTACAGCCATGTGATTCTTGCAAAGGGGGTCAAAAGATATGCTGGAAAACAAGACATCTTCTTTAACAAATAGTTCTGAGAAAACCGGGTATCCATATGTAGAAGATTGAAATTGAATCCCTATCTCTTTTCCTGCATTAAAATCAATTCAAAGTGGATCTGGCTGTAAGACCTGGCTGTAAGACCTGAAACTCTGAAACTACTAGAAGAAAACATAATGGAAATCATAGGCATTGGTAACGATTTCCTAAATAGAACTCCAGTAGCACAGGAAATAATAGCAAGCATCAGCAAGTGAGATTACATCAGATTTTAAAGTTTCTGCTCAGCAAAGGAAATAATCAACTTAGTAGAGTTAGCCTACTCTTCTGACAAAAGACTAATACCTAGAATATTTAAAGAAGTCAAAAATTGAACACTTCAAAAAATAACCCACTTAATAAATGTGCAAATGAATAGATAATTCTGAACAAAAGTACAAACGATTAATAAGTATATAAATAAAGTTCAATATCTTTAGCCCTTAGGTACATGCAAATCAAAACTATACTGAGATTTCACCTCGCCACAGTCAGAATGACTCACAAAGAAAATAAATGACAATGAATACTGACAAAGATGCAGGGGAAAAGGAATGCTTTTATGCTGCTGGTCGGAATTGAAATTAGTACAGTCAATATGGAAGTCAGTATGGAGGTTCCTCCACAACCTAATAACAGAGAGATGGTTTGATCTGTCTATACTACTCCTTAGCACAACCTCAAAAGAAATAGCCTATTACAGATACCTGCACACACAATTATTGCAGTATAATTCACAACAGCTAAGTTATGAGAACAGCCTTAGTACTGATAAAAAAATGAATGACTAAAGAAAATGTGGTATGTACACATGATGGTATAATATTCAGCTGTAAAGAATAATGAAATCATGCTATTTGCTGGAAAATGGGTGGAACTGAAGACTAACTCATAAAGTGAAATATTCATATTTTTTTCTCTCATATGAGGAATCTAGGTAAAGGACTGAGAGAGACAGAGAATACACGGATAGAGACAAAGACAGAGACAGCAGAGAGAAAGAGAGAGGCAGATACAGAAAGAGAGTATGGAGAGAGACAGAAAGGACCTAAAAGTAGAAGAAAGATTATTAGAGCTGAGGAGGGGTTTCAGAGCAAAGGGAAGCAAAGGAAGAAGGGGGGAAGAAGTGACCATAATCAAAGTATGTTTATGCATGTACCAATATGCCAGAATGAAACATGTTATATGTAATTAAAATGCACTAGTAAGATAAAAATAAGGTCTATTGAATAATCTACATATAGTAAAACTGATTTTTGGTAAGAGTATTGAGTGCTATGAGGTCTTTTAAAAATAATTTTATGGAGGTATAATTATATAGTAAACTGCAAATATTTAAAGTTTAGTATGAGAGTGACACATGTATACACTGGTGAAACCATCAACACAATTAAAAAATGTATTCATCACCCATCACCCTCAAAAATATCCTCATACACCTTCCTGATCGCTCTCTCCCATTCCTTCCTGTAGTCAGGCAACAAGGATCCTTCCTGTCAATACGGATTAGTTTACATTTTCTAATATTTTATATAAATGAGATGATGCCATATGTACTTGTTTTTTGTTTGGCTTCTTTTACTCAGACTGATTATTTTGATATTAATCTATCTTGTTATGCATTTTCAATAATTCATTTTTTATTGCTGAATAGTATATATGGATATATCAGTTTATTTATCTAATCATCAGTTGTCAGCTATTTGAATTTCCTCTAGTTCATGCTATTACAAATAAATTTACCTTGAGCATTCATATCTTCTTTTCTTAAACATATGCTTTCAGGTTTGAATTGCACTATATGCTAATAGTCACTTGGTACGGTCCATTTATTTAATTATCCTAATTTGATTTAGTTTCATTTTCATAATGACTATAATAGTGTATTTGCAAGTATTTTGTTTTACATAGTGGCTTATCTCTCCATTCTTATAAAAATGTCTTTTGAAGCAAAGATGTGTTCAACACTTTTTTTGTATTATCTGTCTTTATTTAAAATTTTATTTAAAGAGAAAAAAAGCAAAACAGAAAAAGGGGTAGAAACAATATAGAATTTCAGAAAAAAAATAAAAGGTAGGAAATCACTAGTTGATAAATTACATGTCTTCTTAGACATAGTTGTTCAAGTTACAAAATTAAAGCATCCAAAGTGCACATTCAAAAAGTGAGGCTGCAAACAGTTTTGTTCAATGATCCAATAAAAACTTAGCAACATGGTTATTAATCCTACACACTTAAATATAAATGTAGTTATATCCTTTAGAGCACTTTCTTATCCTCCTTTTGCTTTTTAAATCCATTATCTGTTCAGTTATATCCTGTTTCAGGTTATTCAGTACCTTACCGACCTGTTTTCTTGTTGTTATTTATTTTTTAATCACCTTATATTATTCTGTTGCTTTGTTTTTGAGTTTCTCCTCATCCATGCCCAGTGGATCAGCTTTGGCAGAGTAGGGAGTTTTTTGGAGGTATTTGTTACTTTGTTATCTACTTTTTTTTTTTTTTTTGAAGGTAGCAAAATACAGCAGAACAAGACAGAACAAACCCATGTGAGGCAGTGCAGTGAAATTGGCACAGAACCTCACAGCAGGTCACCAGGACAACAGCAACAGGCACAATAGTACATCCCATTCTGGTCACATTAGCTGTTCTTTCAATCAGGTAGTGCAAAATGGAAGGAAATATCGAACTTACAAAAACAGAATATTGAATAGACCAGTACCATTAATCAGAACTGAGCAAAACAGTGATAAAACTATTTGCCTTCAAAGAGACGGTAGAAGGAAACCCCCCTTACTTGCTATACTGCATACTTCATCCTCCCAAGAGATACTCAGACCTCCGGCTCCCACTTGCTAACGTGGGGCGGGGGGTGGATGGACAGATCTATGTTTGATTCTTAGCCCGTGGCCGGCAGGCCCACTGCCGCTTACCAGAGTGGTGTGCTGGCTGCCTGTTCTCCCAGCACCCAAAGTTCCAACATGATGCAGAGCTCAGGAAATGCTGATAGTTCTCTCCGTGGAGTGGTGGTGGCTTGTGAGGCCAAACTTTTTAAAATCAAATTTATGAGCTTTTTCTTTTTGGGATGGATACCTTTTATATTGTATTCAGAAACCATTGTGTAATCCAAACCTACAAATATTTTTCTCCCATTTTTTTCTAAAAGTTTTACACTTGAAAGTTATTCATTTGACTATTGCCCATTTAGAATTAACTTTTGTACACGGTGTAAAGTTATAAAGAAAAGTTCATTTTCTTCAAGTGATAGTGAATTGTAGTGAAAATACTATCCTTTCTCCATGGAACTGTCTTTTCATCTTTTCAAAAATGTTTTCAGAGGTGTAGTTCAGTGATAGAGCACTTACAAAGTAATAATGAGGCCCTGGGTTCAAGATTCAACACTGAAAACAGCATCTTCCACATATACATGATTCTACTTCCAACTCTTTATTACATTCCACTGATCATTTGTCTATGTTGATAGTAATACCACACAGTATTGATTCTGTACTGATTATGGTAGCTTTAAAATGAGTCTGAAATCAGGTAATGTTAGGCTCAAATGTTTTCAACAGTTTTATTGCTGATTTTTTTTTTTTGCAATACTGTGTTAATTTTAGAGTCAACCTGTCAATTTCAATTTTAAAAAAGCTGAGATTTTTATTGAGACTATGTTGACCTATAATTTTGAAGGAAATAACATCTTAACAATATGGGCTCTTCCAAGCTATGAACATGGTATCTCTCTCTTCACTTATTTAAAGCCTTTTTAATTTCTTGCAGCAATATTTTATATAAAGTCTCTATATATGAATATATATGGTCAAGTTTGTACTAAGTATATATCACATTCTGGATGCTGTTGTGAATGGTATTACTTTTGTAATTCCAATTTCCAACTGTTGATTGTGAATATATAGAATTTACTTTGACATCAAGGAAGTGAAATGACCATCTCTCAAAAATTTTTTATTCTGCTAAAGATAACACTAATGCCATCTGTATGGAAGCATGTGAAACTACAATTGTTTTCAACTTGCTAAAGAAGTTTTTTTCCCTCTAATCTGAACCTTGCTGACCATTTTGGAATTCTGGGATGTATTATGGAACATTCCAGTTTTATATTCCTTAGCATTTAAAACTGCATGAGACTGGGCACAGTGGTTAGTCATTTTTCTAGCTACTTTAAATGCTGAAGCAAGAATACTGCTTGAAAACTGGAGTTCAAGGGCAGTCAGGGCAATGTGGCAAATAGCTATCTCACAAAACAAAACAAAAACACCATCTGGTAGTGTTTTTTCCCAAACTCAATAGCTGGGTTCAATATTTCCCGCGACTGAGTTCTACCATACTCTCTCTAAAGTCTTTATTTTTTAAATGCTTGAACTCAATCCCTACTGGAAGCTCTTGGCAGAAATCCTTATTAAGACTTGGTGCATAAACAACTTTAAAAATGTAGTAATCTGTTATCTTTAATTTTCCTATCTCTGTGCCACATCCTAACGGCTATGTCTAATACCCTGCTGAATACTCTGACTCTGGGAAATGCCATTCCAAAATGCACAAGAGTTAGTACCACAGAGGAGGAACTTCTGGCTCAGAAGCGACACATCAGTGATGGAGGAAGAACTTCTAGTCTCAGCAATTATTCAGCATAGGCAGTCCTCTTGCCAGATTTCATTTTCATCAGCTGGAAGTAAGCTCAATGGTGTGAATTCTGGTCAAACAATTTGTATCTACAAATTGGACACCTTTTTATCTCTAGTATTGATGGTCTTTCTACAGAAATGTTGGTGCAGAAGCCAGATGTGCAACTTAAAGGTAGCTTTGTTATAAAGACACACAGAGCTTTGTCTGTATGTTACCACTCTGTCCTCAGCCATCCTGACCCATTTTTCACATCACTGCTCAACCCGACAACATAAATTCAAGACAAAAGTCTCTCCACATCACCTTAGAAACACTGAATTCTTTTGGATTTTTTTTTCTGTGTTAACATTCATTTTAAATGATGATAACTCTATTTAGAGGAGAAATATTGAGAAACAGTTGGATGTAATGTTTCAGAGTTCATACTCTAGGGGCAATGGCGCTCACTTTTGAATCTCAGCATTATTATTAGCTAAACTTCTTTAATAACAGCACTGGAGCAGACTGCAATGGGATTGAAATGAACTAATTCACATAGTGTTTAGAAAGCTTGGGTATATTTAATGTCCTCAATGTCAGCCGTTATCCTTAGCTTTTACTTTAAATGTACTAGTTAAATTGCTTGCATTATACAGTTTGAATTTAAATAATGAACAGAGTATTTGGAAATCTGATAGAACTTAAGGAAATCTGATAGCACTAAACAAGCATACATCAGGGAAAACCTAAAACAATTCAAGTCTGAAGCTAAGGAACAAGACCTTGGGTTCCAGTTGCTCCTGTCCCACAAAACAGCCATGTGAATTAGGGCCTTGCATCCTTTGTCTATGGTACAAAGGGACTTCCTTACACATTCTCTGAAGTTCTCTCTACTCTCTAACAACCTGTAATTCCTTGAATTCAATCTGTTTTGTTCTATTAGCTAAGCAGTATGAAGAGCATATAAATCTCAAAGTTTTCATGAAGCTAAAAAATAAAAATAGAACAAAAAATGGTACAGTCAGATCCCAAGATATGGTGTGAGTGGCTCTGATTTTACACGTCCTTGTGTGATCACGTTAAGGGGACCGCCACTCAGTAAGGTAAGCACCATCCCAGGACCTCACAATCCAGTCTTTCTTGGGGCTGACCACAGGTAGACCCAGTCTTGATATTCTTATCTTAATAAGGTGATATCCTTTAAATGCCTTTTCAAGAATAAAACAAAATTGGTGCCATATAATTTTAAATGACTTCATTTATAACAAACAATTGAAAAACAAGCAGCCAGCTTACCACTCTGGTAAGTGGCTATGGCCTGGCAAGCCGCGGCCACCCCAGAGCAAAAATCATCAGTATTTCCTGAGCTCCACACCATGTGGGAACTTGGGGCACTGGGAAAACAAGCAGCCAGCTCACCGCTCTGGTATGTGGCTGTGAGCCTTCCAGAGCTCGGGCTAAGAATCAAACATACACCCCCCCGCCCCACCCTGGTTGGAAATGGGAGCCAGAGATCTGAGTATCTCTTGGGAGGATCAACATATGCAATATAGCAAATAAGGGAGATTTCCTTCTACCATCTCTTTGAAGGCAAATATCTTTATCATTGTTTTGCTCTGTTCTGATTAATAGTATTACTCTATTCAATATTCTGTTTTTATAAGTTCGGTTATTTCCTTCCATTTTGCTGTACCTGGTTGAAAGAACAACTATTGTGAAGAAAACGAGATATACTATTATATGTATTACTGTTATCCTGGTAACCTGCTGTGAGGTTCTGTACCAATTTCACTACACTGTCTCAATTGGCTTTGTTCTGTCTTGTTCTGCTGTATTTTACTACCTTCAAAATAATAATAGTAATAATAATAATTTTTTTAAAAAGAAAGATAACAAAGCAACAAAATACCTCTCAAAACTCCTAACTCCCCCAAACCTGATCCATAGGGAGTGGATGAGGAGAAACTCAAAAACAAAACAACAGAATTATATAAGTTGATTAAAAAGTAAACAACAACAAAACAGATCAGTAAGTTACTGAGCAAGCTGAAATATGATATAACTAAACAGATAATGGACTTAAAAAGCAAAAGGAGGAAAAGAAAGTGCTCTAAAGGATATAACTACATGTATGTTTAAGTGTGTAGGATTTATAACCATGTTGCTGAGTTGTTGTTGGATTGTTGAACAAAACTGTTGCAGCCTCACTGTTTGAATGTCCATTTTGTATGCTTTAATTTTGTAACTTGAACAACTAAATCTAAGAAGACAATATGTAATTTATCAACTAGTGATTTCTTACTGTTTATTGTTTTTTGAAATTCTGTACTTTCTACCCTTTTTTTTCTCTTTAAATAAAATTTTTACAAAAATTTTAAAAAATGAATATGAAACTTCTGGTAAACTTATTTCACTTGAGATGAATAAAACAAAAAGTCATGAAAATGACAGAAAGTTGATGTTTTATGTATTGATTTATTTTAAAGCATAATATATATTTGATTTTAAAAGTTTGAAAAACAATGTTTATTCTCTACTTGGGAGAAAGACACACTATTGGTTTTAAAGGCAGATTCCAGACTTCTTAAGTTGTATGATGCCTGATGCTTAAGGATTTTAAAAATATAAAGTTATGAAAATTTGAGGTAATCACTAATATGGTAAATAAAAACAAACATCCACCACGTAATGTGAGAGGTTTCATGATCTATTTATAAACATTTAAATCCTGTATCTCATAATATCCATGTATAAAATTCTTATTATGAAGTTTTCATTATACATTCTAGTGAAAACTCTTATATGACACCCTCACTAAGTAGTCTGCATACAGCATATAGAATACTGTAGATGTTCACACACATACTACTTTTTGTCTTGTACAGTAGCTTTTCATAAAAACACTTTTGGTCTCAGGAACAATCAGAGCATAGAAAAATGCTGCTTTAATTGTTTAATTAATTGCTGTGCATCCATATGATCAGGAAATTCTGCTTCTGCTTTCCGTGCAGCAACATAACTTCTCTGCAGATCTCCAATCTGTAAGGAATACCAGAGTAAGACCGGGAAAAAAATGAGTACAAAGAGAAAAAAAATGCTACATGGATGCTGTAGAAATGCAAAGGGTTCTTAAAGGTTACTTGTTTGATTATGCTACTTAAGTTTTAGAATCTTCTCAACTAGATTATCTCAAAAACTACATGAGAAAAATAACCAATTATATCATTTATGCTGCAATATAGCTGTCTAGCTATGAATTCAGAAATCTGTGTTTTCTTCCTGTCACTGGCAGTATTATAAACATAAAATGCCATTTGAATGCTTAAAGAGACTGTTTTATATAGCTTAGGAAAACTATTTGTAACATACTACAAGACATGTTTTGATTAGCATATTATCTTTAGACAGGAAATTCAAGCAAAAAGTTTGTATTTAAAATATAATGATATTCTCTGAGAGGTCTTAAAATCTGCCAACACAGTAATGTTAGGAAAATATCTGCTTTTAACAGTTTATTAAAAACATCTCTGATTTCCAACGAACTCTGTGTTAAAGTCCAGTCCAAAAGGAAAACACACATACTATGGAAATCACTGAATGCATGCACTTATAAAATGTCAGAATTTTTTGGTATACACACACACACATACATTAACTGACTTGCAACATAGTATTAACAATCCCATTTTGCCCATATTGTTCATAATTAAAATGGCTTTCACTAATATCCCTAATTGTATATCAATCATGCCAGAGACATGATCAATAAATAACATACAGGATGCATTTTCTGTGAAAGCCAAACAAGGAAACACTGAATGAGCATTTTTCAATGATTAAGCATCATTTTTAAAACATAAAATATTTCGTCTGCAATTTATAATGGTGTTTAGTTAATATCTGGTGATAAAAGTTAATTTTAAATTGCCCCTTGATGCAATATAGGTGGTACTGTGTGTATACAGAATAAATCGAGAGTTTTTAAAAAATCGTTTCTTTCAGATTGAAAAATCAACCTTCTGTTCAGGATGATAAAGTTAGAATTTTCTTGTTTATTTGTATTTTTAAGCCATGAAAGAACAAGAAACAGATAAGATGATAAATTAATAAAGAAACAGACTACCTTATCAGATATTGCTGCAAAATTAAAATGTGGTTCATACATATGGGGTGCCAAAGATGATGCAGTTTGTAACAGTGCTCTTGCCTGCAAAAAAACACAAGAAAAGAAAGATATATCTAAGGCATAGGAGCATGTGTCAGTATTACATATGAGATTTCTTTTATTAAAAAGAATTCTTTACCTACAACAGCACCTAAATAAGCATGATCCTGTGATATATACAGATGACATTCTCATGAAACACACCTGAATGATCTTTTTAGAAATATAGTTAACTACCGATATTTGAACAAAATTACATGAACAGTACCTCAAAAGACAGAGGATATAAGACAGTTAAAATTTTAGAGTATATTTAAAGTTATTTTATGGCAAGGATATGTAGGAATAAAGAGAGGAAGAAAAGTAGTGGGGGAGAAAGGGAAGGAAAAAGAACTAAGATAATTTATGTACATTTACCAACTCCCCATAATAAATGTAATTATTAATTGTTCCAAGCATGTACTAATAAAAGTAAATTTTAAAAGATATTTGAGAATCACTTTCTTGTAAAATTTCTATTTCAGTATTATATACATTTTAAAATATAACTTTAATGCTAAACAAAATTCTCTTAATCTAGTTTTTGTTGTATGCTCTAATTACAGGTTCCCTAATACAATTTTTATAAAAACTACCAACAAACCATAATAAACTTCAAAGCCCAAAGATCTGTGTCAGATGGCAGTAGGCAAGTATGTATTATACTGCAGACTGGTTTTCTAAAGGAACTAGCAATGGGAAATAATGAGCTTTCTGTTCCTGAAACATAAAATCCACACTTTTTTTTTTTTTTTTGGTCCTTGCAGGCTCAAAGGATCATATATTGCACAGGCCACTGAGTGGCATGATACACTCACATATGTGTTAAGACTACAAAACCAGCATAACAAGCTGTTGAACAGACTTCCAGTTTGTAGTTAAACACAAAACTTGTATCCGTGACCCTGAGGGCAAGTTCATGTATCTTATGGAAATGAAAAATAAAAGGATATCATATAAGATGGTAGGTATTAATTAATAATGAGGTTAGTGTAAAACCTTTTGCTAAAACATTTCAAGTTAATTTTATCCTAGAGAAACTATAAGGAGTAGAGGGGAAAGAAAATCACCCCTACATATTGGAACAGAAGAATCACAAAAGTACTTGCTTCATGTCAACCTGAGCAAAGTTCTAGGACACAATAAATGTCCACTTTATAATAATTTTCATAAATCAGAGAATTTATGAAACAAAGTTATGCTTCTGTCCTTATTAGCAATGTGGTTTGAAGAACAAGTGTTTGTCCCAGCACACTGTTCACCACATCTGTAACCCTGGGTACACTACAGACCCTCTCTCTTCAAGACTCCAGTGCTTCATCTCTAAAGTGGCAGGTGTGATAATATTTACCTTTAGTTGCCACTAATGTTGTGGGAATATAATTAGCTTTTGTTATTAATACAATAATAGTACAACTCATTAAGCACCTATGCTGTGCTCAATACCATGCCTCGACTTTACAGAGATGATCTAGTCTTCACAAAAATCACATTCAGCAGAGACTATCAGGGAAGAAGAAGGGAATGGGAAAAGGAGGAGGGGAAGGCAAGCGATGCTAAAGGGGGTCTGAATAGAATCAAAGTATGTTACAGCATGTATAAAAATGCCCACAATGAAACTCATTATTCTGTATACTTAATATGTACTAATAAACACATCTTCAGGTAGGTACCGTGATTACTCTATTTTATTGATAGTCCAATTATTCCACAGACACTGACTGGGCACTTTAACATGTGCTGGGTACTATTTCTGATGATACTGGGGCAGGGATAGTGGAGGAAGAAGGAAAAGAGAGGTTTCAAGAGTGGCTCCTTAGATTTTTGGCAGAATAGCATGATGGTGGATGGCAGATGGTCAATAATGGAAGATTTCGCAAAGATAGGGAAAAGCAGGGAGGTGCATAATGTCCTATAAAACCAAATGTTCTATTTTGGAGTCAGAAAGTAACTTGCCCAAGATCACAAAGCTAATTCATAAAGGAGATGGGATTCAAACCCAGACCTGTCAGATTCTGAAGCTCATTTTAAAATTATATAATGACAGCCACAGGAGACAGCTTTTCCCTGAAGGAAGCAGACTATCCCCGATGTCAGTGTTCCCCGACCTGTTCAACATGGCCCTTCCACATCTCTAGCACTGCCAGGTTGTTGTAGGCCTCAGCGTGATGGTTGTTGTTGACTAGGGCCAGCCTGAAGCATTGATGGGCCAAATTCACGTCTCCTATGCCCTGAAAAGCAAAGCACACATCTGCACATGTGAATCGACACAATGCCCCTCTCCCCAACCTTCTCTCTACCTTCCTCAGATAAATCTTTCCCACTATCTGGAGAAAGAAAATCCCATTCATGCAAGTCAAGTATGAATCCTGGGTAAGTAGACCTAACTAGGGGATATAAAATGAGCTGCAGTGACTGCTAGACATCTTTAAATTCCCACCTAATACTATAGCCAGAACTTACAATGCCTGAAAATGTCTTCAAACTAACTTATTTCTCTAGAATAGAAATTTGCTATTAAAACATAACATACCACAGCTATGTGTCCCAAGTTGTACCAGATGTCAGCTGCCTCTTCTTCGTTTTCCACCAGAGAGAGGGCACGTTCAAATGAGGTCAGAGTCATATCATACTGCTGGGCATAGAAGCAACACAGCCCCAGATTGTTTAAAAGCTGGCAGTTATAGACGCCCATCTGCAAGAGTCGCCTTTCAAACAAAAGAGCACAAATGTTAACCGACTTTATAAATGTTACAACATGTATTTTTCACAAAGTTAGAAATGAATGCATTTTATTATTATCAACACCCGCAAAGAATATAAATAAAAAAGGTTATTGTAAATGAAAAGGTGTTTAAAGCATCTCTTTTATAAATGGTGTTAGTCATGGGAAAATATGTCCTAAGTCAAGGTCAGAAACAATTTCTCTGTTTTCTTTTTCCCCTAAAAGCTTTGCTACAGAATAAAATAAGAAATAAATAGTCACACAAAAGAAAACTGTCACATTTTAGTTTTACTTTGTCCCCAGAAGTAAATCTCTGAGACCCTCCAATCTAATGTATGGACCGTGTGTCACATTTTTCTCTAAGTTTTCAGCTGAACTGAATACTGTTTTTGTAGTTATCTACACTGACTTCTAATGAGCTTCCACCAAGAAGATACCATCAGTGGGTCCCTATTTTACCCACATAGCTTTCATGTTGCATCTGCACCTCAAAAGTCCTGTTTTGCCTAGCAATGTTTAATCCCAGGGAGCAAAGGACAAGACAGTTTAAGCAAATGAAAATTCAACTCAGCTGCCTGCAAAGCCCTTGACCCACTTTGAAGATGTGAAGGATTCAGCTGCATGTACACGGGATGCATATTATATGTTTTACGCTTCCAAAATATATTTGAAAGAACTGTAGTCAGCTGCTGGTCATTTCATTGTATGTTACTTCATTCCTTGTATGAAGAGAAAAATCATAGTTTTAAATGAATTTTAGAAGGCGTATGTAAGATAAAACTTAGCACACCCTCACAAGAGTACCAGTGAACATGATTTATTTACACTTTGAAAAAAAATTTGGAAGATGAGCTGAGAGAACTTCACACAACAGGTGATTCTGTTTCAGATCCTCATCAAGGTTCAAAATGTGGAACTGAGTTCTCTGTACACTGCTCTTCACTCTTTCGGCCTCAGTGTCTCTTATGTTTAGTGGTATCCATGCAGGTACTGATGCCAAGGATTTTACGTAACTATGAAGCTGCTACTGATAACGTGGCAAGTGGCTGACTCATACAACAAGTTAACAAGAAACTCAGTCAATTTTCCCAGGAGCATTTCTGCAAGATGCCAACATCCGCAATTCCAAATTATTGGATGTTGTTCAAATGCTCAGAAAACATCTGAGTGTTGGAATTTTTAGATTCATCTACATGTGACCTATATGTTATTTCTCTACATTTTCATCCCACTTTTGTTACCATCTCACTAATATTTCACAGGTAGGTAGTTCTATAAATTGAATGTAAAGCATACCTGTAAAATCGGAGAGCTATCTCTGGCTGATCAGAATAAAAGTGGTTGCTTCCAATGCATGCAATGGCTTCTACATGAGTATTGTCTTGTTTCAAAACTTCTTTGTAGTATTCAGCTGCTGATGAGCTATTGTTCATTTCCTATTCTCCACCAAGACAGAAAAGCTTTATTAACACTGAATGAGAAATTATTTTTTTTACCAGCAAATACTGATTGAGAGCCTGTCACATGTCAGACCCTATCTTAGGCTCTGGGGACACAATATGAACAAAAAGATGAAGTCGTCCTCAGGGAGCCTACATGCAATGAATAAATATGGCCTACAATGTTAGGCAAGGAAGAATGACGTGAAGACACACAGCAGGGTAAGGAGAGAGAGAGCGAGAGAGAGCACTGCGGGGTGTGGCAGGGGTGGTCACCTTGGAGGAGGAGCCACTTGGACAGAGAGCTAACTGAAGCAAGGGATCAAGACCTGAGCATACGTAGAGGAAGCTCACTCTGGCTGGAGAGATGAGCAAATATCCAAGACTAAGATGAAGACATTTAGAAGAGCCACACAAAGTGTGAGCATGCTGGAAAGAGAGTAGCAGAGGGGAAGACCAAAGAGGCAGCCAGCCATGGGAAAAGCTTCAAACTGTTTTCTAAATCCAGAGAAAATAATTAGAGGAGTAACGTAATCATACTGTGCTTGCATTTTCAAAGAGTAAAACTTGGCTGCTAAGTGCAAGGCAAACAAAAACAAGGAGGGAGGGTAGCAAGGAGACCAAGTATCCAGGAAAGAAATGATTCCAACTTGACCAAGTTCAAAAATAGTTACATATGTAATTACCAGCTGAAGAAACCAGCTGGGCATGGTATTGCATGCCTGAAATCCCAGCACTCCGGGAGTCTGAAGCATGAGGATCACAAGTTTGAGACCACCCCGGACAATTTAAGGACTTGGTAAAACTCTCTCTCAAAATAAATCAGGACTAAGGATGTAACTTGGTGCAAACAACTTGAATTCAATCCCTAGTATTAACAAAAATAAAACCTTCTGTAGTTATTATATACTTTCTAAAACATTGATAATCATAAGTAAATGCATATTATTATTTTTGTTGTTATTATTAAAATAGGGGCTCACTATAGTGCCATGACTAGTCCAGAACTTCCAGATCAAGTCATCCTCCTGCCTCAGCCTCCTGAGAAACCCACACATCACCATATCCTGCTCATCTAATATTATTAATAAATGTTGTGTCTCTCAAATCCACCTTCAAGGCTTAGTTCTGGCTCTACATCCTTCATGAAAAGTTCTGTGTCCTCACTTTCCATGGCTCTTCTGCCTCTCAGCTTTGATGAAATTTCCTGTGACCCACACATTGATGCTCCTATCATGTGAGGACTCATTGTTTTTGGTAAGATTTTAATCATATTTCATTACAACTAAGAAACTCACCCAGTTGCAAGAAACACTATGTAATCCTTTTCTAAACATGGAACTTTTACTGATACTTACTGATAGGCTTATTTAGACCTAAATGCACCGCAGATCACTCTTACATACTATCTATAAAATACATATAAAAATAGACTGGATACAGCATTCCTTCACATGATGAGCCAAGCTCTTCTGAATCCCTTTTCAACTTGGTCATCCATGTCTGTCGGTGATATAGTTTTTCTTTTTTTAATTTTATTTTTGACAACTAATAATTTTACATATTTACGGGGTAGGATATGATGTTTTGCTACACGTCCACATGGTGGAAGCAGCACATCTGGATAAGGAACATATTCCTTACCACACTGAGTTCTCATTTCTGTGTTGAGAACACTCGAAATCCACTCACACAATTTCCCAGCAGTACATTCTACTATTTTCTCCAGGATTTTCTTCCAAATCAGTCATTTCGCTACGCCACTGCCTGTGCTTTCTGGGTCACACAAGCAGGTGTCAACAAAAGCTTCCAGGCAACAATCAGAAAGCATGGCCAAGTTCACCCTGTTAGGAATACCTACCAAATTTCTACATTGGCAGATGATGACAACTCTGTGACAACAGTCACTTGACCATAGGGATCAAAAGATACTACCAGCTGGATGTGGGGGCACACACCTGTAATCCCAGCACTCTGGAGGCCAAGGCGGAAGGATCATTGCAAATTCAAGATCAGCCTGGGCTACAAAATGAGTTCAAGGCCAGCTCAAACTGCATAGCAAGACACTGTCTCAAAAAAGAAAAATACTACCTATTGTAGCATGCAATTTCAGAGACGTTAGTATGTGAAAGTATAACTACTTTTAGAATACATGAATCTTGGCAAGTTCTTTGAGAACAATACCGCATGGTATGCCTCTCCTTAGCACCAAATTTAGAGCTTCTAGATACTGAAAAAGAAACGATCAAGAGTTAAACAGCTTCTAGAATTTTCTTATCTCTCATGATTCCACCAGAACAGAGTCTCTCAAAGTTTTGGGTCTCTAGATTCTTTTCAAACTCTTAAAAGCTGCTAAAAATCCTTAAGGACATTTATTTGCATTTGTTTAAGGGTGTTTAAAATTCAATGGGAGGGGCTGGGGATTTAGCTCAGTGGCATAATGCCTGCCTTGCAAGCACATGGTCGTGAGTTCGATCCCTGGTACTGACAAAAAAAAAAAAATTCAATGGGAAAAATTTTTAAAGATTTACTAATTCATTCTAAATATCATGTAAAAAGTAATAAAAATAAAACCATTAATGTTAATATATATTTATGAAAAGGTATTAGGCTCTCCAGAATAGAGAAAGCTGTAGAGGGAACACCACACCTGCTATATGTGGTAGTCTAGCTCAAATTAGTCTAACTAAGAGACAAAAGATGACCAAGGCTTTGGGGCTGTAGACCTAATGCTACCTGCTCCGGTTCTGTTTCTATCAGTAACAACATTAATGAATTAAGTTAAACCAAGAATTTTTTTAAATGCTGTATATTAGCCTGTACTAAAGGATCCTATTTATGGTTAAAATATGCGTACCCACATGTGTGCCCTTCATGTGAACAAAATTATATTTCTTCCATTCTCCATGAAGTTAGTGCTTCGTCTTCTATTTGTCTAAATTTTGTGGGTATCTCTCACAAATTTCTCAATTTCAGGATCAGGGTGTTATTTATCAGTTCCATAAAATCCTAATAAACATTTCCAGGTAGATCAACATATGTGGTTTTTCTCATGTGCATTATACTTGAACTTCTTATCCAAAGGCAACGGCATCCCACTGGGCAAGCTGCCAAAGGTGGAAACGCTGCAAAGAACACTCCAGCCCCCACGAGTTTTGTGAAAGGATGGGGAGCCACAGAATGATTTTACAGTATCTACATACTTGACTGACAGCCACAGAAATGAATTTATGTAGTCACAAGGAACTTGATGGTGAAATACACTCATGTTGCCAACAAATTCATATGTGGTTTTTCAATTGACTTTTGTAAACTTACAAAGTATTTCTCTATGCTAAATAAATTTAAACAGCACAAAAAGATACAAATTAAAAGTAAAGGCCTCAAACTCCAACATGCAGAGCCTTTCTTCATAGTTTCTTGAATATTTTTCTTCAAGAAATTTTGTTCGTGTGAAGTATACAGATAGCTCTGCATGTTTTTACCCTAAACAGACTCACGCTATTCATTGTAATATACTTCATTTTTTTCACTCTGTGTTTTGGCACTCATTCCACATCAAAACAATCTACTTCATTACTTTTTATTTTTATATCATGTCCCAGTGATACATAGACCATAATTTACTTAATGGTCCCTTTTTGTTGAGCCTTAGCTTGTTTCCACATTTTTAAACCATAAAATATACTCTAACATCATCTATGTTACACATCTTTGTGCACTTGTCTGAAAAAATGCTGAAGAAAAACTTAGAGAAGAACTTTGGTGCCCCAAGAGCACACATGTGTTAAAGTCTCATCAGTAGCTGCAAACAGCCACCAAATAAACTGTGCCAATACACACTCCCAACAGCAGTGCTCAGCTGCAGTCTGCTCCTCCCACCCTTGACAACTCTCGACAGCACAGAATTTCTGCACCTCTCCCAATCTCGGTAAGTGAAAAGTAGCATATCATTGTTGTTTTAGCTCTCCTTTCTTTAATTGTGACAGAGGTTAGTCATTTAACACAAAAGATAACCAAGTTTCTTTTTCTATGAACTGCCAGTTTATGTCCTTTGCCTATTTTTCTATGCTATATATTGTGCTTTTGTTATTGGCATTTTATTTTTTTGTTTTGTTTTGTCTTTGTTTTGTCTGGTTGGCCTTGAACTCCTGGCAATCCTCCTTCTCAGCCTCCCAAATGCTGGGATTATAGGCATCTGCCACCATGCCCAGTTTATTATTGGCATTTTAAACTGTTATAAAGAAATACCACAGACTAGGTAATTTATAGTCAACAGAAATTTATCTGGCTCATAATCCTGATATAAACAGTGCAATTGGAACTATAGGGCTGCTCCTCTCCACAAACCTGAATCTGGGCAACACTTTAGAACCACCACCACCACCACCACCCCTGCCCCAATCACCACCACCACTACCACCATCTTTGTCCTAAGGCCTACTTAGAGGCAGAGATAAGATAAACAGAGATCTTTGAGCCTGCCATGGAAATTTTTAAAATCCCAAACCAGGGTGCATGTGCACCAGACCCTCCTTCACAACCTACAGTAACCTTCCTTCACCTTGACCTTACTGAAGGTTCATGCTTGTGTACATCCAAGTGTGACTTACAGGAAAGGACATACGCAACAGTCACAGCTGACATGACTCAGCACCCTGTCAATCAAACCAGCAGACCCAGTAGGAGGTGCCCTAGATCAAGAGCAATATTTTAAGTCTCTAAACCCAATGCCCTCTGTGCTCGTGCCATTTTTCTTTCACTGGCACAAGCCTGCTCATTGCAAAAGTACTGTCACCTAGTTAAATTTTGCTTCTGTTTCCTTATCATCACACACCAAGTCCAATTCTTTGTTCATCACATACAAGAACAGAGGAACTTGTCCAGGATCTCATCACCTGCAGTACCAGTTCTAGGAGGCTGAGAAGTCCAAGATCAAGGGGCCACATCTGGTGGGGACTTCCTAACTGTACTATACATGACAGAAGGCAGCACATAGGAGGGAAGGGAGAGGGGCCAAATTCATCCTCTTATTAGAAACCCATTTCTGTGATGAATTACCCACTTTTGTCATAATAGCATGAAGCCATTCTTGAAAGCAAAGCTCTCATGGTCCAACTGCCTTCTAAAGGTCCCACCTTTCAAATACTGTACTGGAGATTAAACGCCCAACAAATGAACTTTGAGGGAAATACTCAAACTATTAGGTACTGGGTAGGAAACTGCCCAGTTCTGTACTCATCAGAGTTGGAGGCAGAAATGACCCTTGAGGATCCCTGGCATTGTCTCCGCTTTCTTATTCTAGATGCAACAAGCCTATGATGATGTAAACTCAATTCAAAACCAGGGAAGTTTGGTGTTTATAAACATTCCCTCCGAGTGGACAAGTATAAAAAAAAATAAGTTCTTCCAGGTGGGTATCATCAAGTGCTGAATATGAAAGGGTGCTGGTAGAGGCAACAAGTGACTTGGAGGAAGAGCTGTAACTCAGTGGTAGAGCACTTGCTGGGTGAAACTAAGGGAGAAAGGGAGGAAGGGAGGGAGGGAACTGTGTCTGTGTCAATGTGTGTAATTCTTAGCAAATTTTAAGTAGTATGTAGAAGGAGGAAATTAAAAAGAGTCTTATCTGTCTCAGATATGACAAGTATTTTCCCTGCTTGACATTGTTGTCTTTTGGTTTTGGTTTAATCTTATTTAAATTTTTGCTGCTATTTAGGAAGTTTATCTTCTCAAATTTATTGATCTAACTGTGTCATGTTTAGAAAGATCTTTTTTCCAATTTGTACAAATAATGCATCTGCATTTTCTTCTGGAACTTTCATGGTTTCATTTTTTAAGTTTTGACTCCTCGAAGTTTTAAATCTGGCAGTGTTGAATTATTTTAGTGTGAGAAATCATTACTTATCCAGCTCTATTTTTAAACTATTTATTTAATAATCCAGTTGGCTTAACAGGCAATCTTTATCACATCCTAAATTTTCATATGTATGAACATATGTGGGCTCTACTCTCATCCTTTAATTTATTCCCAAATGTTAACTGTTTAAATTATACTAGTTCTAGAATAGATTTTATTAATGTAGATTTAAAATAACACTTCTAAGTATATAAACATCATTAAAATACATAAGAAGGTTGGTATCCTTTAAATGATTTTTCCAGGAGTTTTATTTTTGAATCATTTTACAAAATAGTAACTATATTGAGACTTTCATTTTATAAAATAAAACTGCAAATAATGCAAAACTGCAATGATCCACAAAATGTTATGCCTCGGAATCATCTAGCTTGTTAAAAATACAAATTCCCGTGTCCCAATTTCCATGGCTTCTGGGAAGACGATAAGGCTGTCCTGCTTACACACTTCCATGATAACTTTCAAACACAATAAAGTTCAAGGACTACTAGCATAACATTTCCAGAGGTAGAGTTCTAATTTCAAATACCTTTCAGCAAAGAACAGCTAAAATTGGACCTGTCTTTCAAACAAAAATGTCTCCAGAATAACTAAAGCCACCAAAATACAATTTAGAGACAATAAAACATTTTAAGAGGGTCTGTACAAAAACAAGCAATGAACCAGAGGCCCTTCATGTATAAATAGGAAACATTTAAAAGATACAATACCAAAATGAAAGTGATAAATAAAAAGGAGAGAACATAACAGCAGAGAATCCTCCCTCAGGGTATACACAAGGTATGCTATAGTATTAAGGAACAAAGAAAGTTTACTGATTAAAGTAAAGTAAACTAAAGTCATTGTCCTGTGATGAGAAAAAGAATCCCCTGGAAATCTGACTTTGGTATGCTGAGTTTTGACAGAAGGGAAGTTAGCTAGGTAAATCCAAGGGAGAAGTATTCTACCTGTTGCAAGTCGGTGCTTAGTCTTTCACTATTCTATCTCTGCACAAAACACAGTCCCGACTGAGGATGCTTCACTTTCCACTTCCTGTTTTCAAGTGCAAACTTAATGCAGTGCAGCCAAAGAAGGTAGCGAATCAAAGCATCCACTCAGGGACCTCTCCTTACCTCAGCCATAGCAACAGTGCCTGTGACAGGGGCTTGCAAGGAATTCTGAAGAGCGCTGTACTTCACAGGCACAGCGGTCCCCTAGCTCTTTCTGCCAGCACTTCCTGCCTCAGAGGAGAGGGGCAAAGGGACTGAGGGGTGCAGAGCCTAACTACTCGGAGCTCCAGCTGCATCAGGAGACTCAGCATGAATTTCACTGGTCCCAAAAACTGATTCCCTTTCATTTCCTTTCTGAAGTTTTCTGGCCCAAGTTTTGTTTGTATTCAGTTCGGGGTAACAACAAATAAAGATAGAGCAATACACACAATATTTGTGCTGACTGATCACAGTCTTCTATGTATATAGTTATTAAAATTATATTTTAAAAGGGAGACATTTTCTACAGAATTTAAAATAATATTTTTCCACTTTAAAAGTAAAATCCTTGTTCACTGTAAAAAAAATTTGGAAAATATAAAAAATGTAAAAAAGAAAATAAAAATCATTCACACGCTATGACTTAGACATAGTAACTATCACTATCTTCCATTCTTCTTTAGCACAATAATTTTAAAGTGTTGCACCTAGCACTTTAAAACAATTTAAAGAAAACAGATCTTTCTATTCAGGATTGTAGTCCTAAGCAATGCAATATATTTTTTAGCAGTAATAAAGTAACTGAAACAAAGAAATGAAACCATCTGCACTCATACACAACAATTTATTTACTTAGATTTTCAAGAGAATCGATGAACAAGGTCTTAAAATTTAGTGTAGCTAGTATGAAACATTTTTTTTTCCCTTTGGCTTTTTGAGACAGGGTATCATTATGCAGTTCAGGTTAGCCTTGGACTCACTTTGTAGCCCAGGCTGGTCTCAAACTTGCAAAGGATTCTCCTGCCTCAGCCTCCCAAATCCTGGGATTACAGGAATGTGGCATCATGCCTGGCTTTTTAAAACTAATTTTTAAAGAGTAATAAATTCTTATTCACTTGGAATAAATAAATAAATAGAAATACAAGGGAGGAAACAAACAATGATTCCACTCAGTTATATCTAGGAATACATATGTGCAGAAAAGACCCAAATCTGCTGTTCTTGGAGAGTCTTGGGCATGAGAACACAACTGGTTCCCTGCGTTGATATAAGCTTTCCCTAATTGACAAAAGCGCCTTCCTACACTTAACTGTACAACAGTGATGGTTTGTACTGAACACCTGCCTATTTGCGGGAGTTTGAAACTTTGGAATGCAATAGCAGAGAGTATCTGGACTAGCCCCCTAAGGTAACCTTTGACACAGTTTCTAATGAGCTACCCCAGTAGACAGCACTTCTTGAATGAGTTGTTATAACTTACTGTTGGATGAAATTAGTATATTCTATTTGACTCCAAAGAGAGAACACTGTTAGAAGCTTTCCTCTGAACTTTATACCCCATGGGCTTTTGTCTTTTACTGAGTTTGCTTTTTTATCTTTTTGCTCTAAAAAATCTAAGCTGTGCATACCACTATAAGCTAAGTACTAGTAATTCTAGGAAATCACTGAATCTCAGGGTGACTTGAAGGACATATTTACAAATTATTCATTGAAGGACAAAAAAGAATTAAGTACATTAAGCATTGTATCATGCCAGAGAATGGGAAAAAAGGCAAACCACAAGCCCAAACCATATATTTAATACAATTCTGATCAATACACCTGCAGTTTTTTAATGGTTCTTAATTAATCAATTGTAAAATCAATATAGAAGACTAAAGAGCCAAAATTAACTGTGAAGAAGAAACAAGGTGTTAGAATGTGAACTTGATTTCAGAAATTACCACACAAACTTTAGTAATTAGGTAACAGAGAAGATAACTCAGTAGGACTTTTCAGGGAATTGGACAACATGACCATAAAATTTGTAAGAATAAGTAAGATCCCAAAACAGCCAAGACACTCTTGGTGAAGATGAACCCTTTTAGGTACTAAGTGTTATAAAGTTATAGACATTAAAGGAACAGACCAATGAACATAACAGAAAACCTCAAACCATATCACCAATAAATGAAACAATGGTATTTGATATTATAGACTTTAGGAAAGGATCAATAAATGGGCTGGGAAAACAGGCTATTTTTACAGGGAAAATAATATAAATCTCTATCTTACAACACTTTAAATATTTTTCTATATTTCTGAAACACTTCATAATAGACACTTAGCTTGACTAGATGCAAACACTAAACTCTCTTGTTCTACTGATAAATCACAGACTGACAATCATAATTTTATAAATTGTTCTCCTTGTTAGAATCCTGAGGGACTCTGAACTTATTTAGGTAACACGTAACCTCAGTTTTTAAAATAATTTGAACCTTACCTCATAGATCCTTGCAATCCCACAAAGCAGGGTAACTTCTCCTGGAAACTTATCTAAGCCTTGTTTGAAAAGGTTTAAAGCAGTTACAGGTTGATCCAATGACATGTAAACCTAAAAGCAAGACACATTTTAATAAAAGTATCAATTCTTAAAATAATAATACTTACATGTCAAGATTATAACTATGGACTGACAACAAATTATCTACTAGATATCACAGTAAAAATTTTTCAGAAGTGTGCAGAATTAATTTCCAATTATGTTACAGTGTTATTGCCACGTTACACCTAAAGCAATCACTCACCTTTTCTTCCAACAATTATTCATTGTGGACTCGCTACTGTCAGAGAGGATGAGCAGCAACTAGACAAGAAATCAGGAGAAAATCCTTCCAGGCTAGAACAGGCATACATATGTCTAGAGGCTGGCATTAAGGAACCAAACAGGAGACTAAAGTTGAAGGTGCTGGAGAAAGAGGAAAGAGCCCAAGGAACAAGGTCTCTGAGGGTAGCAGTGCAGCAGGTGGTTGGGGAAGGTTCCCCAAGAGAGGGGAAACCGAGTTTGTAAGGCGTGGGGTCACAGAGCTGAGCCACTGTATGCTTGAGGGCTTCCACCTTAATCAGAAACTAGGACATTAGCATGGATAACCCACATACTTAATAGGAATTTCTGCAATAGAGGAGGAGGATTTTATGGGCAGAAATGTAAGATCCTGACACATGCTTTTATGATTTTGGATCATGAAAAGTTAGGTTGTGCTTTGGTAAGAAGCCCAAAGTGGAGACACAGAAAACTAAAATACAGCATTCATCCCTCAAGTATGAGATTATAGGCACAGATACAGATGAAAACTTCTTTAATGTTTGACTTATCCACTGAGCTTCTTTTTAAAATATAACACAACTATAAATATAAAATATTTAAAAACTTTAGTTAACAATTAAAGCCTTTAAGAAATGATGTTGTTCCCAAAATCTGCTTGATTTCTATTACATAGGAACTATCTCTACATATATTAAAGAAAACAAATAAAATTTACCTTCATATTGACATGTAGGCTTCTACAAAAATGGGTAAAACCATGTACTTAACAATAGTTAAATCAAAAAATACCACTTTTTCAGTCACATGGCCAGGGATTAGTAATTAAGAAGATGATAATTAAATGGCTTGACCTGAGCCTTAATTTCAGTCTGCCTCTTTCAGAAAGTTTACCAACAGTGATGCTTAAAAACTTCTTTCAGAATTTAAGTAGTATAATATACAATGTATAAAAGAAAAATTTAGACACCAAATAGTTTTGTTTATGAAAGTCATTGTAAGTACACTGGGATTTGCTGAGTAAATTTATATAGTACCATTTTCATTTACTTTTTTATATACTAATTTTTATTACTATATTTAGAGACAAGTAGGGGTTTTTTGTTTTGTTTTTGTTTGTTTGTTTGTTTGTTTGGGTTTGGGTTTTGGTTTAGTTTGATTTGGTTTGGTTTTTTTGAGACACGGTTTCTCTGTGTAGCAGGCTGGCCTTGAACTTGTCGCAGTCCTCCTGCCTCAGACTCCCAAGTGCTGGGATTATAGGTGTGTGCCACCACACCTGACCAGGTAGTTTTTATTTAATAAAGTTTTCTTTTCTGAAATGAAGAGCTGGTTGTTCTTGTGCATGCATCACTGCCAGTAGTGAAGGCACTTCCCTTTGTATTATTTCTGGTGTAAACCACCTAAGTTCTGTGCTTTGAAACTAAATTGATAAGGCTGTTACTAAGGAGCTCCCAAAGGGCTGTCCCGCCCAGGGAACCCATAGCAACCACAGCCTCCAGAATTACAAGCTTACAGCTGGGAACTTCTTTACAGAGTTTGTCAAAAGTCACTATGTCAAATAAGACAGGTTTATTGAGTTTGTCTCAAAATTTTCCTTAAGATTACTTCTTTAAAGCCTGGACCCCAAATTTGTCCTCTCTTGGCTGACTTTCCAGTGCCATTCACCTGGTTCCTGACTGATACCACAAATTTAAGAGAGCAAAGGCAACCACTGCAGCCTAAGGTGTGGGACAAAAAGCTAGCACTCCTGTTATACTCATCTTCTTTACCACACTTTTTAATTTAGAAAATCCTAAAAGACTCAACAAGATGGTTCCACAACTATCACTTCATCAAATGTTTTTCTTTCACAGTACCCTTAGAGAAGATCAAGAAGTAACTTTATCCTGATACAGCCTGAGTATCCCTTACATAAAATGCTTGGGATCAGAATTGCTTTCAATTTCAGGTTTCCTTTGGATTTTGGTATATTTGCATATACATAATGCATTACCTTGGGGATGGAACCCATTTAAACACAAAATTTACTTTCTATTTTATCCGTACCTTGTCCCCAGGACCAGAGGATAATTTTATACAATGTTTTTAGTGCACCTGCATTTTGATTGTGACTCATTATATGGCATCGTGTGTGGAATTTTCCACTTGTGACATCAGGCCAGATACTCTAAGAGTTTCAGATCTTGGAACATTTCAGATTTCAGAGTTTCAGATTTAAAATGTTCAACCTTTACTGAGAATTCTAGGCAGTCTTTCATTTCTGCTGTGGCTGTGGTTGGTACTAGGAGCAGTGAATAGACTCTAGAGTCTGAGAGACCTAGTTTTGAACAGTGGCTATAAACCAGGGGCCCTGAAACATATACCCTCTTGAAGTTGCATTTTCCTTAAGTACAGAGGAAATTATAAAACCCACTCTGCAGAATATCGTGAGGGTTAAATTAAACTGCATATCCAAGAACCAGATAGAATGCCTTACACGGAGTAGGTATGCAATTAAAAAAAGAAAAAACATCTTTATTATTCTAGCAGAGATGAGTAACTAAGGATCTCTGTAAGAAGTCCCTGATTTTACAACTTCTTCTATGTAAAATAAATGTGTTGCAGACAAAAGGCTACTCTGGGACCTGTTACTTATGGGTGAGCATATAGTTTTGATTTTTTTTTCTGTCCTAATGGACAACCTTTCAGAAGGGTTTTCTTATTTTTCACAGCAACTGGTTTGTACTGAGGTAGCTACCCTCCGTAGATCCTTTTTTCCCTTACTAGAAAGAAAAATAAGTTAAATCTGAACACATTACAATGCCAAATATTCCTTAAGGAAGTAGCAACTCGCCCCAGATTTCATTCAGATTAAGGGTATTTACTTACTTTTGCCAAATAGAGAAATGTATCTACCATTTCCTGCTGCTTCAGGGCTGATTTAAACTGTTTTTCTGCTTCACGATACATTCCTAACCTAAAAACAGCCATTAAAATAATTAGACATTCAACTAAAAATAAATATGATGGCATTTTTTCAAAGCCCCAGGACATGGATACAGACAAATTAGAACTGTAAGAGTAGGCATATGAAAGAAGGTAATTTGTACACACACTTGTACTGACATGAGTGTTAATACAGTACAGTTCAGCAAAGTCGCCTCTCCCATTTTCGCTGGCTGGCTAATCCTCAAATGGTGTGTAAAAGTCTGTCTGCCGTGTAGTCACAGCAGGACTAATAGCTTCCAGTAAGCCAGGTCACATCAGTTCACTACCTGAAGAGCTTATGATCAGCTGGACATATGGCAAGTGACCTAAATAAATGCTTAGAGTCTCCATTTTACTGGAAGAACCAAAAGATGTTTCTCTGAAAACATCTCCTGCTCTGAAACAATAGCCAATATTTTTAGTTACCCTTAACTATTTTGAGGTAAATAATAATTGCCACTTGAGTAATACTGCCGTATTATTCTAGAGATCTCTTTTGTTTCTTTTCCTTTATTTGGTATCTGATACTGATCGTCTCAGTCTATGAATCTGAGATTTGCTCTTTACCTAAATATGACTGTTCTGAAGGCAGCGTCTACGTCTTCTGCCCAGGAAACATTTTCTTACCATTAAATCCATCATTGAAGCATATACAGCTTTAATTCAGTCTGTCCTTATAGACAGACAGACTGGTTTTCTCATAACTACGCATCCTTATCATCTACGAGCCGCTTAGATATAATAATTTCTCATTCTATAACACAAAATTGAAATGATATACAATACATGTCATTGTACTGCTTTCACTTAAAGGATTGGAAAAATAGCCTTGATCAATTTCCATAATCTATATCTCAAGTATTTGGTGTGGCTGAAACTCAAATAACTGTTGGGAAATGGGCTTCAAGTGATTAAGTGTGGCCTCAAAATTAGCCTCATTCAGAGGCAGTGTGATGCAGCAAAAGCCCCTGTCTCTTAAGCAGCCCACAAATATCACAAAGAATATGTATAATATGCTACTGAAGAAAAGCTCCGAAAAACAATATATTTGTATACACAACATTAACTGAGCAAGAGAGTCTTAATCCCATGACTGAGGTAGTCACTGGATTTCATACACACTTGTCACTGAATTTAAGTCTGTATACTTTTATTCAATAACTACCTCTTTCCAAAAGTGATTTTAAAAGGATTATAACAAAAAGGTATACATAAAACAAGAACAGCAAAACAGAAATAGATTTTTAAACAATGTAAATGAAAGGATAAACAAATTCCAAAAACAAATGAATTGACAATCAGATATTGAGCTACACAGAAGCCAAAGAAAGGAAGCAAATATGGGTCATATGTTTTTTCTCAATTTATCCTCAAGAGAAAACTTCTAGCATTACTGGAACGGAGTTTACCATATGCATTTTTTGTTGTTGTTCTTGTTGTTTGTTTTTTTGTCTTTTTGAGACAGGGTCTCTCTATGCAGTTCAGGCTAGCCTTGAGCTCACTTTGTAGCCCAGTCTGGTCTCAAACTCACAATGATTCTCCTGCCTCAGCCTCCCAAGTGCTGGAATTACAGGCATGAGCCACCATGCCTGGCAACCGTATGTATCCTTGCACAAAGAAAACTGAGTAGACCATGTTCAGAGAAAGTCTAAGAATAACAGAAACATTATTCAAGCTCATAAATTCAAGCTGGTATCAGAGTCAGAATCCAGGGAAATTGTTTTCAACAGCAGCCAATATTTTTCTTTCCAATTTAATTCAACTAAATTGTCAAGTGTCAACTGCCTGCATGTTTTGTGATGGTAAGGAGATGCAAAAATGAAGATAACAACTGTGTCCTCAAAGTGACAGCAGTCAAATAGTGAAACAAAACATCTTCACACACATACAAGTTTAATTTGTATTACAGACAATAAGAAAAGGTTTGGGAGCACAAAAGACAGAGTGAAGCAAGAGTTTCAGGGAAGGACAGACATGATTTCGACAGCTAGATACGATAGCGGTGGTGGAAGTACATTTCCAGATGGAAGTAAACTATGACATAAGCACAGAGGCTGGAAAGAAAGTATGCAATATGTTAGAGGAACACTGAGGAATTTGGTACAATTGACAAAGAGACTGAATAATGAAAATAGAGATAATCTAGACATGCAGACTAGGACAAGATTATCATGCTGTACTTAAAAGCCAACCTCTTTCTAGTGAGGATAGAGAATTAATTACTAAGGAATCCAACAACAGCTGTTTATCATGACAGTTATTCTCACTGAGCACAGGAAGGACTGATGGGGCAACAGACTGGAGACAGAAAGCTAGGTAGGAAGCTACTATAAAAACTCAAGCAAATGGTATTAAAAGCCAGAATTAGGACACTAGAGTGGGAATGGGTAGTAAAGGAACAAGTTTGAGAGTTACTGCAGAGGTGAAATCAATAGAACTTAATGACAAGGAGAAAAGGAACAGAAATCAATTTCAAGCTACATTTTCTGGTAGCCCATTCTTGACCTCAGCTATTGAAGTCAGGACTTCTTTCTCTTGGGTCCCACTGCACTCTGTCACTAGGGGACAACACTTAAAATTATTTGCTGTCTGTCTAAACCATTTGAAAGAAGGGACAAGCTAATATACCTTGGTAATGCAATTTAATGAGAGTAGTTGCTCATAACTATTCTACTGAGTGAATGAATGAATGAATATATGAATGGATGAACACTACATAATAAAGATGAGCAAGTACAGAGGATAGAGAAGAATGATGACTTAATATGACAAGGTGTACTTATTTAAATGTCTTCATTCATGAGCAGCAGAAGGAATCAGGTTTGTATTTTTCTTTACTAAAGATTTTTGAAGGTTCTCCTTGGAGGTGCAAGAGTTCAAAACTGTCTAACAAATTATCCTCATAAGTGTTTAATGTTACAGTGGTCTAAAATTACCTTAGCAGAAAATATGTCCTCAATCCAGAAGTTGGAAAAAAATACTTTCTTCCTAGAAATTCTGTAGCCAGTGCCAATACAATCATGAGTTTTACGTGAAATATCTAGATGATTTCAACAGCAGAACATTTCATTTGTATTCTTCATCTTTCCCACAGTGTTTGAGTAACAGCTAAAGTTCATAAATATTGAAGGATGCTCACAGAAATGGAAATCTATCTTGTTTTTGAATAAGACATTGTTACTTTTATAAAATATAATTGTTAAAAATTTGTGTTTTTCCAAGTGTTCTAAATGCGTTTCAACACCAGCAGCAAGTTTCAGGTCTTTTTCACTAGTTGTTACACAAATATTCATAAAAATCATTATGACTTCTCTGATCTCCCAGTTGACTTGTCTTGAAATGTATTTAAACACTAAGTGAATTTAAGAATACTCAGGACCTACAGAAATAAAATGGGATTGCGAAAATAGTAAGAGAATTGGCATCAGAATGTGGAGCTCAAACTCTTACTCTGCCATTGACTTTATCGTTGTGAGGCTCGATTTTTCTCATCTGAGAAAATTATGAAAAATAGCCGCTATCTCTGAGGTACTGTGAGATTGAGAGAAGATACATGAACAAAGTAGGTCCTAACTGTAAAGTGCCTTCCATTTGGGAGGCATCATTGTAAATGAGAAAAACTTGAGAACCAAGATGTTGACAGTGGAATCAACAGATTCAGTTCAGTCCCCGGGTTGTTAACTATCTGACTTTTGTTCTAAAGGTAACTGTTCTTATTGTTGCCTTGTGACTACTGAATAAATGCCCTCTTGAGTAAGCTGAAGTCTTTACTTCCTCATGAGAAAATCTACTAGTCTCCCTAACCAAAAACGATATATTTCAGACACATTGCTGGAGGCCACAGTATCAAGAGGTAAGAAATCAATATACAAAGACAGCTGCATCTCTGTCACAGGCTGCCTGGGTGTGAATCCTGGATCTGCCTCTCACCAGCTATGTAAGTTGGAACGATTTATTTCCAAATTTTGTGACAGTTTCTCTACCTTAAAATGGAAGTAATGGCATCTCTTCAGAATCACTATTAAAGTTTAAATGAATGTAAGCCCATTTGGGGGTGTTTGGAACAGGGCTTATACTCAGTGCTCAATAAATTATTTATTAGTATGCTATGAAAAATACACTTCCACTTCTAAGTCCTTCACAAATAACCAAAATTTTACCTGTAGTAACATTTTCCAATCTGTACTTTCCACCACCAGTCCTTGTACTGAGAATGTTCCGTGGAAAGGGCAGCCAGATCCAAAGCCTTTGAAAAAAATTCACTTTAGATTAGGATTTTCTTGTCTAACACTAAGCAGTCAGAAAGACAAATAATGAAATAATCCATATAATTAGTACCAATCAAAACATGCATTAGAAATCAGGTCGAATCATGTTTCCAGATGGCCCTTCCAATTTTCCCTAAATAATCAGTTCCAGACCACAGGGCTAACAGCAAATGAGATGAAACACTGATCAAAGGGAAGCAGATGCACAATATACTGTATTTTAATATACAAAATTGATATTAAAAGACCACAGGCTTTGACTGTCTTCCTAGCATTTATCTACTTACTGTCTAATGATTCAAAATGTCTCTTAGACTTAGTGGTAGTCAAGCTTTTGGTAAGACAGGTCCAACAGCATCCCCCACTTTAAACACAGATGTAAAGAAACAGTGAAGGGTCATAAACAAATACAACTGGTTCATGAAAAAAAGAGCTATTGGGTGACTGCTACCTTCAACAGGCATGATTCTAACATCTCTTTACCTATTGGTAATTCTAAAGGTTAAAGGCTGCAAACAGAAAGAGAAGTCCCTTCACTGCTTTCATATTGTACATCTCCTTATCTCATGTCTTTAATATCTTCTAGTTTATTCCTTCCACCATTTATCAAAGAGATGACAAGATAGCTATTGGGATTTTATATAGAAAAAATAGAAATGATTTTGAAAAATCCAATTTCGGCAAATCAGTTTTTACACAAATTCAATGTTCATAAGTTTGAAGCCCTATGGCAATTTGATAAGCAAAAGTTGAAGTTATTAGTTAAATGAGAATTCTAGCTTTAAAAAAATACTTATTTTTCCCTCAAAGTAGGAAACTTTTTATTCTGTAGCCAGTGTTAAAATAACCATAATATCTAATTGCTTGATTAAAGTATCACTTAGATATTCATTTCTAATATCTCAAAATGCACCCCATATTACCATCTGTTTCTTAATATTAATTCTTTTCTGAAATGAATGCCAGAAAAGTCCTTTCAATTTCTATTGCAAAATTAATTACTTTTCCCTATGTTTCCTATCTTCTCTTGCTTCAGGGGAGATCTCTAAATATGCAAACTACTTATAAAAGAATACTGTCACCATGCTGAGTTTCTAATGGACTTGAAAAATCAATATCTCTACTTGAAAGCTATGGAAATTAAAAACAAGCCACATACTACATTCCCATGCTTATTTTTCTTTTTTCCCCTCTAGCCAGAAATAAAAATTAAAGCAAAAAAATGAAGACCAAAGTGTAACTTCAATTAGTATTATCTCTAGAACTACTAGGAAAATACATTTTCAATCAGCTCAACTCCATCATGCACTGTAAATATCTGAACATATTAACTGTAATTAAATCTTTATAAAGATGTTTTCCAGCACATAGATCCTATTTATTCTTATGTTTAATATAAAAGACCTCCTATTTTTTAGGAAAAAAAAAACACCTTCAAAATTCTTTGACATATTCTGGTTTCCCAAGGTTGGACTTAGTGTTTATTTCAGGATGCTGATTTTTCATTTAGATATCATCTTAAAACAAGTCTTCCGGTGGAGGAAGGAACCATATGTTTATTCTAATTCTATCAAGGAGGGCTTGTGACAATTTCAAATGGCTCCTAAGCTCCTTTTTCTTAACAGAGCCAAGCACAAAAACCATATGATCATCTCAATAGATAAAAGTATTTGACAAAATCCAACAGCCATTCATGATAAAAAAAAAAACACTGAAAATTGGGATCAATGATCTTTATCCAAATATGATAAAAGCCATCTGTGACAACCAACAGCCAATATCATACTAAATGGACAAAAACTGAAAACTTTCACTCTAAAATTGAGAACAAAACAAAGAAGTCCACTAGCAGCACTCTGAAACATTATTAGCCAGAGCAATGAAACAAGAGAAAGAAATGAAAAGACAAAGGATAGGAAAGGAAGAAATTAAATGATAATTATTTGCTCTGTGGTCATTTTTGGAATGTTGCTGTACTCATAAGAGATACTTGAGAATTACTTGTTGACTGAATTATACTGTTTCCAATCTATATTGACAATAGCTTAAGAACTAAAAAGAAAAAAAGTTTAATAGTAAAAGCTCTATTAAAATTTACATCTTTAGTTTTTTAAGTGGTGACAGATTTATATTTCTTTAAGGTCTTTGCCAATTTTTTGAAATAAATGACAATATATTTACACTCAATAATCTTTAAATAATGTAATAAAACTTATATCTGCATATTAATAAGGTCTTAGAATGCCATTTTTAAAATAAAAATCGTTATAAAAGGAATATTGGTGGATCTAACCAATATAAGGTATGTGAATTTGTCCAACCACTCCAGTTTCTGAAAAGCCAACTTTTCTGTGATCAAGAAAACAACTGATAACAAATGTTGGCAAGGCTGCGGGGAAAAAGGAACACTGCTCCACTGTTGGTGGGAGTGCAGACTGGTGCAATCACTGTGGAAATCAGTATGGAGATTCCTCAAAAAATTAGGACTGGAAGTTCCATTCAATTCAGCTATTCCACTCCTGGGTTATTTTCCCAGAAAAATTGAAAAGGTCATGTCATGGTGATATATGTGCACCCATGTTCATAGCAGCATAATTTGTGATAGCTAAATCTTAGAAACAACCAAAATGACCATCAACCGCAGAGTAGATTAAAAAAAAAAGTGGTATTCTAATACAGTGGAATACTATTCAGCTATAAAAAGGATGATCTTGAGACCTTTATAGGTAAATGGAGGCAACTTGACAATATCCTCATTAGTGAAATAAACAAGACTCACATTAGTAAATAGCACATTGTCTCTCTAGTGTAAAAAATAATAAGAACTGACAGAATAACAGGATCCAAAAAAGTATAATAGATATTGTAAAAGTGAAAGGGAAGGAAAGTGCTCTAAAGGATATAACAGTATGTACAGTATGTAAGATTGATGACCATATTACTAAATTTCTGATAGATCATTGAATAGAAGAGTTTGCACTGTCAATGTTTGAGTGTCTAGCCACTTTTTATGCTTTGATTTTGTAACTTTAACAACTATTGTTAAGATGTCAATATGTAATGTATCAACTAGCAATTTTATTTTAATTTTTTTTGAATTCTATTTTGTTTTAAATTTTTTATTTCTTTAAATAAAATTTTAAAAATTTAAAAAAAATAAAAAGCCAACTTTTTTAACCTCGTTAAAGTTGTGACAATTTCAGGATGATGAAATTAAAGAATATATAAAAAAGATTTTGAATCATCAACCCACATGCTACTTCCATTTTGTCAATACTGCCAATCATTGGCCCAAAAGGAAGGGCTGGGTAAGAAGAGTTATTAAAAACTCAAGGCAGAAATACAATTTTCTGTGGATCAACTTTACTTTTGCTTAACATTTAAATATTGCCTCATAGTATTCTCTATACTTATTTACAGTATTCTTCACATTTGTGTATAAACAAATATAGAATCATCGACCTACATGTCACTGTAGTTTTGGCAGCCAACTAAACTGAGACAGTATTAAAACCTCAAAGACAGAAATTTAGTTTATTTTTATTTTCTTAACATTGAAATACCACTTCACAGTATTCTTCATATTAATCTCTAATGTTTTCCATTTTATGAGCCACTTTATTTGAAAACTTCTCTTATTTAAAAACTTTTTGGAGACCATCCAAAGCAACTAATAGAAAGGCACCTCTGATTTCTTAAGCAGGTTTAAAAAATGATTTCTTTGTAGTTTTTCCATACAAAGATGAAAAGTACACATAAGCTATTTTTCAAATGCATGCCTTATGCTTGTTATATAACTCTTGCTTCCATTAGAAGGCAACTTTTGTTGTGAAATATAAAATGACATTTTAATAGAATAATCTGAAGGACAAGAGCATTAGGGTGTGGCCAGCCCAGGAGAGTAAGAAGGAGGTCGCTAGACCTCCGTCCTACACAGTATCCAGAGTTCCCACTGCAATACTGATACATGGGCACTCACATTTATTTGCTTACAGAATAAACCAATCAGCTAATAAATCAATAAATGAATTAGTGAACAAAAAGGACAATAGAAGAACAAATAGTTTGTGCTTTTTGCTAAGTAAAAGCAAGACAAATTGCCTCATTTCATGGTCTTTAACATAGCTAAAAGGAATGAGCACATGAAAATACTCAAGACACAATTAGCAGCATTTTAATTTACTCCTGTACCTAATTTATTGCTAAATTTATAAATGAAAAGTTGCTATAATTTTATTGTTGCAAATTTTTAAAAATAAGCTAAAATTAGACTTAATCTCCATTAGTACCACGAGGCATATCTGTTTTCCTTATTGTTGCAATCCAAGCTGCTGGCACCAAGTAGGCAATCAACAAATATTTCTGGAAAGAATACATTTTAACCTCACAGCACTACTATTTTCACTTTTAAGTAATAATATCTGTCATATACTAGAGAGAGAAAAGAAGAGACAAACAGAGACAGAGACAAAGAGAGAGGGTTGTAATTCTGCTCAACATACAAAATGCATACTTTCTGGGTTTACATTATAAAGTAAACATTTTTCAATTTTTATCATTTTGATTATGATTTTATAATTATGATTGCCAATGGCTACATGAAATTCTGTCATATTAGTTATTATAACTCACTATCACTGAATATTTAGGTTGTTTTCCAAGTATTTTTGCTACTGTATCTACAATGATGTTTTCTGAAACTAATGTTTTCTGAAATTCTTTAAGAAATGAAATTATAGAACAAATTAAATACATAATTTTATGCTACCTATTTTATATTATCAGAATGCTCTCCAAGTTGTTACTCTTACAACACTTAGATGACATTACCCCCATTCAAAGCTGCTTCATTTTAACATTTTGGTTGTTGAGAAAGGACATCTCTAATATGCTTATTTACTGGCATTTTCTCTAAAATAAACTTTTTATTATTTGGGTCATTTCTATTTTCATAAAAAGTTTTCTAAAAAATTCAGATAAACTTTTTAAATATGAGAGACAATATTTTAAAATCATGTTTGAGGTACATATTTTGCCCTCCTATTGTGTTTTGCTGTTAAGTTTTCTTTGTGCTTACTCTATAGAAATTATATATATATATATATGAATTAGAAAATCTCTTTCCTTTGTAACCTAATGTAATAAACCTCTTTCTCTAACCTAATTTATGAAATATTTTATTGTTTGCTAGTTTAATTTTTTTAAAGTCTTCACCAATTAAATATTTAATACAGTCCCTAAACAAATTTTTGAAGTGTCACTTAGAGAATTTATAAAGATCTATTTCAAAGAGAGCCAGGAACTGTGTTCATTCAGCATTGCTTGTTTCTAATGTATTGAGATTTTTACAATTAAAAGTAAAATATAAAATTTACAAATTTTAAAATTTTAAAACAAATTTTAGTTCTTAAAAGTATTAAGCATCATTTCCTTGTTACTGTGACTGTGACTTGAGAATCACTTTTGTTATCTTTTCTATTAATTCTCTGATGTTTGTTTGTTTGTTTGTTTGTTTGATGAGGCCCTGGCCTTGACACCCTACTGAGGCACCTCAGCTCATTTCCTACACTGTAAGAAATGTTTTTAATGTTTCTATAGTTTTTACTATATACTCTACCACAGTAGTTCCCAATCCTTGCTAAAAACTAGCATCGCCTGTGGATCTCTGAATAACAGAATTACCAGACACCCCATTGGGAATTTTGATTCAAGAAGTCAAGCACAGATCCAGAAATCTATTATTTTACAAGTCCCCTGGTATTCAGAAAATGAGCTCGGTTTACCACTATAGCCTCTCATCAGCTGAGAGGAGGAGCTTCAGTGATTAAATTCTAAGTCTGCCTCACCTGATGTAATCATGCAGTTCCACTCTGTCTGCTTTATATAATGCAGTCTAAATAAGAGTTCATTTAAACAAAACTATTTTGTTGCTTAAATGAAAAAGCTGACAGTCACTGCTCTATCTGTTTTAGGGTCAAAATGTAAAAACCAATAAATATGAAGATCTGTGAATATATTCTATAATACTATTAGCATAACATGGGAAGGTTAAAATCTAGTTCTTGGACTCTTTAGTATGTAAATCCAATAGTGCAAGAAAGAAAACCTACATTTACTGTCTTTAGGAGTGGTTTGGTTTGGTTTAGTTCAGTGCTGGAGATTGAATGCAAGGGATTCATACATGTTAAGCATATACTCTACCACTAAGCTACATGCACTCCAGCCTCAATGTTTTTTTGTTTTGTTTTGTTTTGTTTCCCAGTGTGTTTCTTATTCCTCAACAATTATGTAAATCCCAAGCTGTAGAATGTTATCTTCAAGGTGCATCTTTTAATAAAGACAGCATCATCATGACCTACAAAATGGTACATGACCTGTCAAGTTTCTGAACTGATCACCTGGAACCCTTCCTTCTTCCAGGACTCACTCCAGCCACACTGGCCTGCTTGCCATTCCTCACACAGCCCAGTCATGCTCCAAGCTGGCCTCTGCACATAAGGTTCTCACAGGCTGAAATGCTCTTCGCACACAGACCTGCATGGCTCCTGTTCTCCGTCCTCAGGTCTCTGTTTAAATGTCATCTTTTCAGTGTGGACGCCACTAACCATTCCCCAATCCATCCAGAACAGCATTCTCCTCCGCATCATTTCCTACTCCCTCACTTGCTTTCCTACTATTTTGCTGTCATAGCATGTCTCATCACATGGCACTTTATTTTTAATTTTATTATTTCTATCCCTCACCAACCAGAATATAATCTACAAAAAAAAAGAGAACTTTTGCTCACGTGTTTCCCTTTGTGATCTCAGGACTGTAATGCTGTAGTGGCTCAAAAACCAAACTGGCTGAAAGGATGTCCCTTCAACAAATGAGTTAATCTTTGGAAAAACAAAAGCACTAGCTTTATGATAATCCAGTAATTAGATATTCACTCATTTATGAAATGGATAGAATTTTAATGTTTTTTTAATGACAGTAGACTCTGATTTTTACATATCGTCACATTGAAAGGCTCTGTGTAGTAACTGAAAGGAAGAATTTGTATTTACAGAAATGTACATGATTTCTCAACCTTCATTTCCTCTTTTCCATACAGGACTATTTCTGCAAATATTTCATCACAGGTAACTACCATTTTCTGTGTACCCAGCCTGGATTTTCAGCTGCACTTAAATGCCACTTCTCTCAGCACATCCAGTAGTATCTTCACATGGGTAGCCTTCATAATTTCAACCTCAAAAGGCCTCTAAGTGCATAATCTAGCTTCCTTACAAACTGACTGCCTTCCCCATTACCCCATTTCTGTTAATAAAACCATCATTCTTGTAACATCAACAGGCTGAGTTGACCTGTATCCCTTTCCTTTAGTCCCCAGCATCAAATTTATTAGCAAACTCTGTCACTTTTTTTTATTTTTAAATATGTTTGGTGCTCCTATTTGGGAGATAAGGCCTATTTATTTCTCATTCCATATTCTGTTCATGTATTTGCCTTTTCTTTATGTCTCTTTTCTTTACTTTCCACAAAATCCTACTTATTTATGCATCTTTAATAATATTATCCCTTTAAAATTTTTCTCCTTGCTAGTTGGTGACGATCTGAGTTCAGCAATTACTTCTTGGTTTCATTTATGTCAATTTTATTTCCTCAGCTAGACTGTATGGTTGGTAAAGGCAGGCTAATTTTTATTGGTTCTCGAGTGGATTATAAACACAGAGAAAACACAACTAAGGAAAGTATTCTTGTTTTCCTGAATATTTAATAAATGGATATAGGGGCTGGGGATTTAGCTCAGCGGCTTAAGCGCCTGCCTGGCAAGCGCAAGGTCATGAGTTCGATCCCCAGTACCAAAATAAACAAATAAATAAATAAATATAAAGCTTTTTCCCTGTATTAAAAGGAAAATGAGGAAATTAATTTCATATGATCTAGAAAATTTTATGAGATTTGATAATTTATATATTAGCAGGTAAAAACTGAAACTAATTCAAAAAGACACATACAATATAGCCTCAAATTCTTTGTCAAGCAATTGCTAAGATTGACTATTCCTAAAGCTGGATGATGGATGGATGATAGGCTCTTTATATTACCTTTTCTATATTCACACTAAAAACCATCAATCACAAAATATTAAAGGTAGCAGAGAGGGGCACATGACAAAGAAACCAGAAACAGCTATATTAGTAAACATCTAATGATTACATAGACTGAAGAAGAATGCATCAACAATGCTAACAATTAATGTAAAGAATAAACTTTAACTCAGCCTATTATGCAGTATTCTTAATTATCTTTATCTTGCCCTTTAATGGAGAACTACAAAATCAATCCAGATGAATTATCCCACAGAACCTGAGAGTGGATTTACAGTGTTAGTAATTCCCCAATCTTTAATAATTCCATTTATTTACAGGGTAAGAATTAGAATATTTCGGCATCTAAATCCTCAAAGTCAGAAAGGTTACAATAAAAAAGTAACATAAATTCGCAACTTACAGTTTTAACATCATTTTCATGATGAAAGATATATTCAAACAAAGCCTGTGAAGAAAAAAATGCCAGACATACATTTGGTTTTTCTACTAAAGGTACTTTATTGTTCTATTAAACCCAAAGCTTGACTGAATAAAAAAAATCAGCATACTCTAAAATGCCTGGGATTTATAAGTAAAGGACCTAGTTGTTATTTGTTAGAATCTTCATTTTGAAATGCTGCTATTTACAACTGATTTCTGTTTTTACAGACTATCAACTAGAGAGCTCAAAGAATCAAATTGTTTTCTTCATATTACATATACTATTTTATTAGAAGGAGACAAATGAAAAGTTTATTTTTAAAGACTAATGTTAAAAAACATTCAATCAACTTGTATATTGTACATTTATAGTGGTTATGACTCAATAATGATGATGTAGATATGGAAAACTTAGAAGTTTCTTCAAAGATAAAGGGGAATATAAGTGTAAAGTAGGATTTTTTTTTTCTTTTTGGCTTAATTTCTAAATTTCTCTTTATGCAGCATTTATGGTAACTCTGTGACAAAAAATACTCAGGGCCAGGGATTTAGCTCAGCGGCATAAGCACCTGCCTTGCAGGCGCGTGGTCATGAGCTCCATCCCCTGTACCAATAAAAAAAATAAAAACTCAGGTTTTTTTTTTTTTTTAACAGGGTGCTACTCAATTTAACTCACTGGAATCATTAGGAAATCCCAGACCAGGTCAACTAAATCAAACTTTAGAATGAAGGGAGATAGTGAAACCCTGGCATTACATTTTTTAAGATCCATGGATGTACAGCAAAGGCTGAGAACCATGATTTTTAATACTTCACCCAACTTATCCAGATCAATAAGCACTTATTGAATTACCTCTTGGTAGTACCACCTTATCCCTAGTACTGTTATTTTATATTTACATGGAGGCTAACATTCCTGGAAGACAGCAAGGTTATAAACAGAGAAGACATGAGGGCAACAAATAAAGAAATAAAGAAAACAGGACAAGGCCCTTCTTTTAAAACAAAATTAATAATCTATGTGTTCTATTACCAAAAAAAAAGTAAAAGTGCAGTCACTGTACCACTGCCATGAAAAAGATGTGACAACACCCAAGATGTCTGGGTATCACCACAGACACGTATCAGAAAGGAGTCCTGATGAGACAAGGAAGGTTGGAACCAAAGATAGGACTATCTGATGTTATTTCCACACCACACTAAAAAACCCACAAAATGTAGTTTACACTAAATATTGCACACAGACCAAGTCCATCCTGTATGCATCTTAATGTAACTGAGGGAAATGCCTCCCACAACTGCACTCCCTCATTAAAACGTAGCAATGGCATTGACTAGCTAGGTGGTCACCTCCAGTAAACATGTGAGTTCCTTTTAATACTCTATTCTCATAAAGGAAAGGGAAATAAGTAAAGCTTTACAACTCTGCTAAATGTAGTTGATTAGATTGCTATCAAACAAGAATTTAAAAAAGAAGTCATTAGCATTAGTACAGGCTGATTACCTACTTGCCAAGTGGCGTTTCATTTTCAAATTTAAACTTCAAGTCTACATGACTAGTGTCCACTGTCATTTACTATTAAGACAGTGCAGCATTAGAACTAAAATCAAGAGTGAACTCAGAGAGGCCTAGAGAACTACAAGATTGGCCTCTTCCTGCCAAGCACTGCCAGCGGAAGGCCCCTTCTTCCAAGTGCCCAGTGCGGGTGGAGGGAGACAGATCCACCTCTGCATGCTAGTGAACTGCCACGAAAAGACCACATCCTGCAGGTGGCCAGTGTGGGCAGAGAGAAACAGCAGATCCACCTTCCCCTCCGGGAGCTATTACCAGAAGACTCCTTCCTGCAGGCAGCCAAATGGAGCAGGGACACACAGCCAGGTAAGCCCTGTGCATCCACAGGCCACCATTGGAGGCCCTTGGTTCCCTCAGGCAGCCATCACCCACTAGCAGAATCAGACAAACACACTCCTATGTGTCTGCCACCATCGTGGGAGTCCCAGTGCAGACACACAGGCTGAGAGAAGCAGCCCCATCTACATGCACCCCTGATTATCAGCAAAGCCACAGTGTAGCTGCATAGGTCTGGAGAAGCCTGTTCCTTGCCCTGCTATCTCCCTGTAAATCTGTAATTAGAGGAACCCAGGTGCCTATCCCATCCCCCTATACTGCCAGGGCAGCCAATACGGGAAGTGCCTGGGGCTCCACAACCAGCTTGTTGGGAGGAACCCAAGAAAATGTCAAGACGAAGGAGCAAAAGGCAAACTGAGACCTCTAGCCCCCACACAATAAGTCTGGGAGATACAGTCATGGAAGAAAATGGAAGTCACAGACCTGAAATCTCTGAGAGGATGGCAACTGAAGTAAGGAAACAAATTCATGAGATTGTAAAAGCAGTCAAATCAGAAATAATGTCTCAGGTAAAAGAAGAAATCACAAACATACTAAAAGAATTGTTCATCAAGTCTAAAGAAGACAGAGACAATAAAGAGGAGCATAGGAAAACGATGGAAACCTTGAGTGAATGCAGAAAGGAATTACAATGCATGAAACAGATTCAAAGAGAGATGCAGGAAATTAAAAATTCAATCGAAAGCTGGCAAAAGCACTTGAAAGAGACTGAAGATACACTTTCAAACCTTGAAGACAGAATTGCAGCTAGTGATCGTGAAAGGAAAGATCTCTTAAAAATAATACAGAATCAGGAAATAACCCAATAGCTGCAAGATGATGCAAATAAGCATAACTTAACAGTGACAGGTGTAGGTGAAGCAGTGGTCAACACAATGAAATTAAAAGGATATTCACAGAAGTAATAGAAGAAAACTTCCCAAACATGGCAAATGGATCTGGCATGCAGATAAGTGAGGCATATAGAATTCTAACTAGCCATAACCAAAGTAAATCTACATCCAGACATATAATAATCAAGATCCCAGAAATTCAGCACAAGAATACAAGCTGTTAGAGAAAACAGACAGATCACCTATAAAGGAAAACCAATCAGAATCACAGCAGACTTATCAACACAAACCATCAAGTCAAGAAGAGTTTGGAGTGAAGTGTTTCAGACTCTGAAAGAAAACAACTTCCAACCCAGATTGATCTACCCTGCAAAACTATCTTTCAAAATTAATGGAAAAATAAAATACTTCCAACAACTGAAGAAATTCATGACTACCCAACCAACCCTACAGAGAGTGCTAAAGGATATTCTAGAGAGATAAAGCTGACCATGGTTTCAGAAACAGCAGCAGAGAAGGATCACCAAACAAGACAGGCAACTGAATGAAGGGGAAAAGTAGAAGGCCAACAACAGGAGGATAGCAGAGCAGAGACAAACCAATGTATGCTGGTTGCAACCATTAATGTAGATGGCCTCAAGTCAGCAATAAAAAGAATGAATCAAGAAACAAGATCCATCAATACACTGTACACAAGAAACACATTTAACTGGAAAGGAAATTCATAGACTGAAAATCAAAGGAGAGAGAACAATTGTTTCATGTGACAGGAGACAAAAAAAAAAAAAGCAAGAGTAACTTTCCCATCAACCGCAGAATGGATAAGAAAGATATGGTATTTTCATGCAGTGGAAAGCTACCCTGCTATAAAGTAGAATAATCTCAAGGCTACTGTAGATAAATGGATGCAACTGGAGACCATTATCATGGCTGAAACAGTTCAAACTCATATGTGTGAACCCTAACATAAGAAACAGAAGGAGTTAATAGGATCCAAAAGCAAACTAGTTAATGTAAGAGCAAAGGAGAGGAAATATCTGGGAGGGAAAGGTGGAAACTGCTGTCAATTTCTTATTGTCTTATCTTGAACTCTTGCATTACTTTCACAGTTTTGTTAGGTTTGGCTTTGTTCTGTCTTGTTTTGTTACATTCTATGCTGTCAGATGGTAGGGGCAGCTATTTTGAATATAATGGGATATATTATGGTAATCATGGTTTCCTATTATATTGCGTTGAAGTCTTATGTGCTTTCATTCATTTGTTTGTTTGATTTTATTCTGTTTTGTTTGATTTTATTATGTACAATGGCATGAATAGCTATTTTGAAGAAAACGAGACATTATGATAGCCATTGCTGATTTACTATCATCTTGCTTTGAAGTCCTACCATGCTTTTGTTCTTCTGCTTGATTGGTTCTATCCTGTTATGGTTTATTTGATTTTATTATGTGTGATGGTATAGACAAATTTTTTGAGGAAAATGAGATCTTATAGTAGCCATTGTTCATTTCCTGTTACTTGGTTTTGAAGTCCTGTAATGCTTTCATTCTTTTGAATGATTTTATACTATATTGTTATGTTTGATATTATTGTGTGTGAAGGTATGCTCAACTATTTCAAAAAAAGAGACATTATGGTAGCTTCTGTTGATGTCTGGTTATGAAGATGCTTGTAGTGTTCTGTTCTGATTTACTTTGTTCTGTTCTCTTTTGTTTTATTCTCTTTAAAATTAAAAATTAAAAAAAGAAAAAAAAGAATGAGCTCAGAGCCCACACTGAGTTCAGAGGCTTGAAATAAAAGCCTGGGCTAGGGGCTGGGGATTTAGCTCAGCGGCATAAGCACCTGCCTTGCAAGCGCATGGTACCGGTAATAAATAAATAAATAAATAAATACCTGGGCTAGGATTAAACCATTTGCCAGAAAACAAGGGCTCCTGTCTCTGAATTATTCCAAACTCACCCTCACATCTTTTATACTGGAAATGCCATGGACACCTCATTTTCTTTCTCTCCTCTTCTCCTTGTATCTCTCTTCTTCTTTTACCTTCTTCCTCTCTACCTCTAATTTTTTCCTTGAAGTGATATTTAATCCCCAAGTGATTATAGTGATCAATGTGTTTGGCTTGCCACTGTCTGTTTTGAATAATCATTATTAAAATGCATGATTAGTTACTAATAAAGAGCATATATTTGCATTACTTTTTACAGTCCTAAAACACAGCAAGGACAAAACAAGTTTTCTGAGAATAATCTAAACTCTAAGCTTAAAAATAAACATACACACACACACCAAACTCCTTGAGATTCATTTCATAAATATATTATATCCCTGCTTTCTTTATTAAAAATTGTTCTGTTTTTTTCAGACAGATCTCCGTATGTAGTTCAGGCTGGATTTAAACTCACTCTGTAACTCAGGTTGGCCTCAAACTCAAGAACAGTCAGTCCTCCAGCCCTAGTTTCCCTAGTGTTGGAATTACAGGCATGCGCTACCATGCCTAGAAAAATTAGTGTTCTTTGTTAGAGAAAAACAATTGCCTAATAATAATTTACTTATGCTTTATAATAAAGCATAAGTACTTTATTTCTAATTGATTTTCCTTACTTCAATACTAAAAGAATCTTTATACATTATAGCAATTGAACATTTCCATTTCAATCAAGACATAGCCTTTCCTTCACAAAATTTTATTTTGCACAGTGTTATTTTAATCATACTTCTAACATCACTTTATTTAAAAACATTTTAAGTACATACCTTTGCCAATTTAGGTTTCTGGGAATATTTTGTTAAATTCAGTCTAGATAAATTTATAAATGGTCCATCAGGACTTGTAAGCATCGAAGCCTATGAGAGAAAGGAATGACAGAATAGAAAATGTGAAACTTTCTCTTGAAACATAAATGGAGTTTAACATGCATAGAAATTATGAAGGTAATAAGTGAAAAAGAATCATCTTCAAAAATTTCCATAGCAGAGAGTGATGTAATATAACAGGAAGTGACTTGGGTAACACGGGGCTATGGCAAAGTTCACAGAACTTACCGTCCCCAGCCTGATGAACCTTCCTGATGAGCTCATGATGGGGCGCGCTGTGTATATGGTTCTGGGTGTTCTGATAGCCTGTTCCATGGTTCCCGGCCTTCCACTCTGTGTGCTGGGCCTGAGGAAGCCTGTAATGGGTCTTCCTGCCTGAGTGATTGGCCTGTGAAGAACCCAAACTGTTATAAAACAAAGAAGATCAATTGAGGAAATTTCTCATATGGTCAATATTTAGCGGCAGAGAGTATGAACAGAGACACGCACCTGACAGCTTGAGTCGGCCCTCCTGTCTGATTAGTGCCAGGGAGTTTCAAAGACGTTCCAGGACCTAGAAGATAAGATAGCAGATTGAATTCGTGCACTTATTAATATATAAAAAGGGTCACATAATCTAATTTTCAGAATTGTTTTGGCTTAGTGAAAAAGACATTAATAGCAGAAAATGTATTTTAAGGAAACATTTGAGATTAATATTCAGTAAGCATGTTACTTAAATGTTATCACATTTAATCTTAACACAAAGTCTACAAGGAAAGTAGTTTTAACTTATTTAACAAAAGTTAACCAAAATAAGTAAAGGTCAATGTATTAGTTGAGCTCAGGTTCAAATTCAAGACTAACAGGTTCCAAACTTCAAAATGATGATTCCCTATTCACAGAATAACTATTTTCCATTTGATATCCTTCCAATAAAATATCATTTACTAACCATATCTAGCATTTAGATATCTTGGTTCTGAAGGAGTGAAGCATTAGGGAAGAAAGACACTTTAACAGGAAACACATGTGTGTTTTCTCAACTTCCACTTCAAGTTTTAAAATGATCATTACCTTCTAAAACATACACATGACTGAAAATCTGAATCAGCTAGTAAATTACCAGCAAGATCATCATATGTCATGGTACCCATTCAATACTATTTGCCACACCGAACTGCCAAGCTGCAGACTGAGCCTCTGCAACAATCCCAGTGGATAATCACAGTTCAGCACTATCACCTCATGACCTCACACCATGCATTGGGGTAAATCATCTCAGATTATAGCAAAGGAGTGATGCTTTCAGATGATTATTCCCAAAAAATCCTTTCAATGCACTTCTGTTGTTTGGGTGCTTCCTGTGTTTACAGTCCCAAATGAACAATCTTCTGATGTATTAGGCATGCAGTTTGAACAGAATGCATTTCTATAAAAGTATTTTTAAAGGCATAATAAACCTTTTAAGGAAAATTATATGTCAGTCTCATACCTTAAGTTAAAGAGAGTATCAATGAACGGTGGAAGGACATACTTTGTATTATAAGACAGAGCAAAAACCATTTACTTAAGGTAATTCTTTAAATATATGCACACGAAAAACATGGTTCACTTATATAATATTTACATATATTTATATAAAATTTGCATATATATTCCTTCAATATGGACAGTAGTAGTCCTCCTCTTAATAGCATTCCATTAACTTAACTGAAGAATCAATACTTACGTGGAACTTGAGCAATAGCATTTTCATCCAGAATCATTTCTGCAATTCCTTTCTGATCTACATCAATTTCATCTATATATACCATTTCAGTGAGTGCTCGTGCTTTTAAAATCCAAGCTGCCTACAAACCATGGATAAATAAAATACACATTAAAACAGCACTGGAAATATAGTACTATATAGCTTATAGCTAGCTAACATTCATTTTATTAGTTAATTTTTATTAAATGTTTGCCAGTTAACATATTAGGCTACTTTAAAGGGCTATGTCAAAAAACTAATAACAGAAAATAAGATCATTATCAATCAACAGACAAATTAATATCTCATTTACCTAGTGAATTAAAATGTGAGAATTACCTGGTAGTTTCCTAACATTCCTTTTTGAAAGTAAAAAAAAGATCCTTAGAGAAATTTTTCATAGAAAAATTTGAAAACAATAAAGTATAACCCTGTGCTCTTTCAGCCTTCCTCTTTCAGGTTCAAGACCTCATGAAGCCTTCCCTGATCTTCATCTGCTTGTCTTCTATTTATGACTCTATTCTTATGCACTTAACCATATTTGAAAAATCCCATATTATTTTGGTATATATGAACCCTCTTTTTTCCCCAGAATATCAGCTTTTTTACCTTGATAACTTTTGAATTTTCTATGATACCTATAGTTTTTGTACATAATAGGTAGCCAAGCAATGTTGGTTGACTTAAACTAAGAGCAAGTTCTCATGACAGTAAGCAGCTAATCAACACAGGTGACTGTGATCCAGTCAGAAAACCTGCTAGAGTATGGGGGGGGTAATTTAGAAATCTATCCTGGAAAATATCAGCTTTGCTTTAGATTGAGAAAGTCAATGTAAAGGTATACATGCTTAATGTTCTCATTAAACAGATGAAATTGCTTTACAAGAAATTTTTACCTTTATGCTTCACCACAGAAAAGAAACAGAAAATGACAGGGCTCAGTGTCCTGTGGAGAATTTGGAGAGAAGGCAGTTCTTGAAACAGCAGCATAGCTTTGACTGTACAGTTTAGAGGGAGCGGCAGGAAGGGAAATTTGAGGGGATTAGGCTCAGTGTACTAAAGATCTGGCTGTGAAGCTGGCAAACAGAGTGAGACAGGAAAAGATGAGTGATACAGGAGGTCCACAAAGTCCTCACATAAGAACCCAAGATGCACTCAGTCAGTCGATCTGCATTTATTGATACCTCCTCATTACCTACATAGCATCAGGCTAGGTTCCAAGCAGGATTTAGCAAGATTTTAAAAAGTAGATCCTAATGTTCCCAAAAACCACACCTAGTGGACTAAATGACAAAGCAAAGCAGCGTGTGATGAGTGAATGACAAGTGTGATTGAGAAAATAAGTTTACATAAATTGGAAAGTAGATACCCTTTTGTGAACAAAAGTAATTGAAATGCGTATTTGTGCATTTTGTGGAAAGAAAATAAAAATGCCACGCTTTCATCTAAGGGGGAATAAAAATAGGCTGCCTTTACAATATATTTAAATATATATTTAAAATTGCATTGGATTAGATAATTGGCTCTTTGGCTTGTACTCTTCTGGTTGAAGTTTACTGGGTCCTTAACAGAAAACTTAGGACAAAATTTTTCACATCTATGTATGAATTTAGCACAGTTAAATGAGCATATTATAGACTCAAATAGTTTGTTTGTAAAAAGAAAATCTATCCTAAATGGAAGCTCATCTGACTGTGCAAGCCACCAAAGAATAAAAACAACCTTAGGTTTTTACTCAAATGAGATCAGGAAAGATGCCAGATCTATACAGCTATTCCTAAGAAAGCCATCACTGTTTTAGACTAATAGTCTAATTTTATTTTGAAGAAGGACATAAACAACCCTGATTTATCTTAAATGGCCACAGTGTATACTGCCCCACAAATATCTGATAGCTTTCAATTTTCTTTTCTCAGGACTCTGGTGGATAGGAAGGACTGCAGCATCTTTTGGTGAAATAGTAATGCAGGGACACAGCCTTCTAGTTCTCTTCTTTAGACCTACTGTGTGCCAGATCCTGAGAATGCAAAGACTTACAGTCCTAGTTCTGACAAGAATTTCAGCGTAATGGGGGGGGTCTAATAATAAAAATAACTTGGTGTGGTACTCTCACCTGTAATACTAGCTACTTGGGAGGGTAAGGCAGGAGAATAGCAAGTTCCAGGCCAGTCTGGGCAACTTAACAAGACCCTAAAACTCAAAAAGGGGAAGTAGCTCAGTTGTAGAGCATTTTCTCCGGCATGCATAAAGCCCTGGATTCAATCCCCAGTACTAAAAAAAAAAAAAAAAAAAAAGTGCATTATGGGAAGAAAGAGGAAAGGTAGCCAGCTACCTGTCAGTGGAAAAAAAGAGTAGAAAAGAAGGTTTTGGCTCTGTGGCCATGTCAAGTGCCTCCCAATAAGGCAAACGTAGGCTAGCTCCACAGCTCATGGTTCCTGGAAACTCCTTAAGACTTTAAAATGGCTGAAGAATCAGGTTAACTAAGGGTGGTATCAGAGGGCTGGGCTAGAGAAAAAGGCAGAGACCGGATGATAAATTTGACGTGCCACAGTGAAGTATAAGGGTTTTATCCTGATAATGAGGAGCTAATGAAGCTTCAGAACTATCTGGAATCTTAGTTAAACCAACTTTTTAAAAATATGTTCTTATAATTAGGTATCATATGTATTTGATTATTAATCATCCATGCATATATTTTATTTTTAACTATTTTGTTAATCATCCATGCATATGTTTTATTTTTAACTATTTTGTTAATCACCCATGCATATACTTTAACTATAGTCCAATCAATCATGTTTCTTGAATTCTTGCTCCCTCTTAAATGTTGAAGAGGGGCAAATTTTTATATATTAAGCTAAGCAAAACATAGGAAAGTGATCCACTGTCCCTTCCTTGCCAAGTGAATAAACATTTATAAGAAGTCAAGTAGGAACATTTTTTAAAATTCTGTAAGAATCTCCTTTTTCAAAAAGGTTAAAAGATTTATATTTGTTTTGATTTTTAAAATCTAATTCTTAAGAAAGGGTGATAATGATATGAATTTTTGGTATTTGAGATTTGTAATAAACTGGATATGGCAGTGCACACCTGTAATCCCAGCTATTTGGGAGGCTGAAGCAACGGGATGGCAAGTTCCAGGTCAGCCTGGCAATTAAGCAAAATCCTTCCTCAAAACAAAATATAAAAAGGCTAGGTTCAATCCTCTGTGTCACACACACACAGAAATATGTAATAAGATATACTCAAATCATTATTCAATTTAAAATTTTATCAGAGTTTCAGAAAAATTAGTATTTCTGATTTTTCTTCTAGTTGAACAAAAAGTGACCTTGAAAGTCATACCATTGCTAGATTACACATCAGGCTATATTCAAAGAATGATGCCTTGCAATGTGAACAATTCTTGAGATTTTAATGAAAACAGCAGATGGGGCTTTGGTTTTAAAATATATTTTTTAAATTTTGGAAATGAGCCAACTAGGTTTTACAGCCCTAAAATCTTCTGCTTGTTTTTTTTTTAAAGCATATTAGAGTACACACAAATTGTCCCTTGAATATAAATTGTTTGCAAGGCATAGTGGTGCACACTTGTAACCTCAGTACTCAGGAGGCTGAGGGAGGAGGATCGGTATGAGTTTAAGGCCAGCCTATACTATACAGCAAGACTGTAGCCCAACCTCCCCCCAATAAATAAATTGTTTTCTCAGGTATATTTATCTTAATAAATGGTAGAATTACACAATTTTAAAATAAACAGTTGTTTATGTAAGTGTATTTGAGTATTTTTGTACTGAAATAACACAAAGTTGTAAAAATAAGAGAAAAGACATACATTCACTCAATTATGACCATTGTATCAACTATTTCTTTATATCTGTGAAACATATCCTATCTTATTCATCTACTGAGTTAAATCTCTGGATGTTCCTCTTGAGGCAAATACCTTCCAGTTAACATCATGAAAATACTAACTCACTTGTTCTAAGTTTTGTGAGGTTAATCCAATTTTAGTCATAAACATATGAAGAGGTAAAGATTGTACAGGCTGGGCAAAACATGTTTAAATTATCCTGTTCCTTCCTACTGCAAGGCCAGTAGTTTAAGGTATATAATAAACAATTTTGATAAACTACCTATTAATTTAATAATAATTTGATAATTAATAATTAATAAATATTATTTATTAATAATCCCAAAAGAATAGTCTGTCGATCTGACTCAGACATCATAAAAATCAGTACAAATATTTCATACTCTGACTACTCTGCAAAAATGAAAATTTAAGTACAAGATATTGAATTGCTTTTAAAATGCCTCATGTCTGCAAAAAAAGAAGAGACTTAACAGTGTAAATGAGTGAGCACAGGAGAATTCATCCAGTCTGGTACCCATTTAGGTCTTTATCCAGTATATACTTAAATCTACAAAACAGGATAGAAAAGTAATGCTTAAGATGTTCATGGAACCTCTCTTTGAAACTTTGAAATGCCATTTACAACCATACCTATGATGCAAATTACTGGTATTTTAATTGAATTTTAATTAAAACCTTCCAAAACTACTGAGAACAAAAATGTATATTTTATAAGTTACATCCTTCTTGAGTGACCCATACATGCTATCCAAAAAAATAAGTTTTGTCCTATAATTAATTCAGTTTGTAAATCAAGATTACAACCCTTCAAAAGACAAATATCACCCATTTGAAGAACAGAAGGCCACATTTTAGTCCCCTTACATTTACATTTAGTTTGTTAATACTACACAGGCTTCCATTAGAGTATTTTATAAATTGCTTTCTATCCTAAAAGGTTTGATCATTTACTCAGGTTCAAATCTCTCATCTACCTACAGAACACTGTTCGCATTCTATCTCACTTGGCAGGGCAAACACCTAGCAACACTTAAACTCTCTAATTGTTACTCTGTGCACCCTTGTTCCTTGTTCCCAGACTCTCCTAGTTAAAAGCTCCACTGGCCAGGGTCCCCCTAACCAGACCTCCTCTCCCCCAGGGCTTCATTCTGACTCAGTCTGTTGTGTCTTATCCAGTTAGCAGAACTCTGGCCAGGTGTCACCCATAAACAAGTTGGTTTGGCAGATGTGACTGTCTGGCCAGTGTCCCTTCCTTCTTTCCTCATTGTGGCACATTGTTCCTTCTTCAAGCTGACAGGTCAGTTAAAACCAAGACCTTCCCAAGCAGAGTTATTCCCCGTTACTGTCAAGACCTACTGTCCTATCCACGACAGTCTTTCCAGACACTTGTGGCTCTGCTGATTCCCCAGCTCCCTTCCTCAGCCCACAGTACTCTTCGCCTCCTTCATTCTTATCCTTCAAGTCATTCTCATTCCTTTCTATTTAAGCCCCAAGTCTTAGAACATTAGTTCAACAAGGTTATTCATAAACACTAAAGCATTAAAAATATAGTTATTGACAGAAAAGGGTGCATATGACTAATTTTCTAACACAACTAATTGTGCAGCAAATTTTCTAATCTATAGCAAAAACTAAGCAGCTGAAGTAATAACTAAAGCACTTTCTAGACTAAAGGTTGAAACTCAGCCTTTACCTGAGACACTGGAAAATCAGGAGCTGGTTCCTGGAAAGCATTAAGAAGCCAGTAAACATTTTTTAACAAATGTAACTTCTAAAATAAAAGGTCTTAATGATGAACCAAGCATTTGTACATGAATTCTAACTCATTCACTAAAACTCCAGTTGACTTTAATCTTTCTAACGGTCTCAAGAGTTCTGTAAAACTGACCTAGAAGAATGCTAAAATGTCAGGTGTGGTAAATTCAGTACCTGAGATTTTTCTATCTAAATTAAATGGAAACCTACTGATTAAAGTGATCAAACTTACAACAAATTAATTTATAAAATATCTACACTTACACATCTAAGTAAAGCATCTACTGAGCATTTAATCATGTTTTTATTGGAGAAATTACTAAGAAACAGAAAAAGAGGGACTCCCTGCCCAAATGCTTTTTAGGAATATATTATCTGTATAGACCTGTGTAAACCATATGGTCGTTATGAGAGGATAGTATGATACATGATAGGAATGTGATAATAAAAGACTAAGTAAGGCTAGAACATGAGAACCTCAAAGAGCGGGTTTAGGGAAAATGCAACACTGCACTGAACACAAAATAGCAACTAAAGAAAATAGCAATTGGAGATATTCTAAATTATTTTAAAAAAGGGTCTGGAAGAAGTATGGATTTCCTAAACACAGCCCATGTCTAGGAAAACACAGATACAGGGAATGAGATGGGAGATGAAAGAAGTAATCCTTCCTACTCTTTCTGTTTCCAGGTCTAAACATGTGGTTCATTATCTTATCTGAATGTCACAAAAACCTCTGAGGAAGCAAGTGGGTATTATTAGCCATTTTACAGATGAGAAAACAAATTCAGAAATGTCAAGTGATTGTTCAAGGTCACACAAATGGTTGTGAGAAGCAAGAGCTCTCTTTTTGCCAGGCTTTCTTAGAGGTTCAAACAAAAAAAGCATGATTTGGAAATAATAAGGCAGGACCAAAGGGTAAAGTTCAAAGAGATACAACATAAGTGTAACATCAAAATGGGGGGAAGACTTTACCAGAGGTCATTATATACAGTGCTTAAAGAAGAAAAGAAAACAGCTAAAGGAGACAGAAAACACTGATGCTAAACAAAAGCTAGGTGCTTGTTCCTCTGCAAGTGGCAGGGCGATTCCTCCAGTGATACAAACTGAAACCAGCAGTTGAGCCTCACAGGATTTTATCCACAGATGAAAGGCTTTGTGATCACTTTGTCTTGTTCTCCTGCCCCTCAGGAATATAGCTGTGACTGCAAGTGAAGAGCAGGCAGGGAACTAATGAGAAAAAAAAAAAAAGAAGAAGCCTAGAGAATGGGGAGATGTGGAGACAGCTGAGGTGAACAGACGAGGCCTAAAAGGGAATGAGGTCGGAAACACATTAATTCCACGACTCGCTCCTAGTCAGACATCCGAGGGGCCGAAAACATTCTGTGGGGAGAAATGCATATAAATAAATGACAACACAATGTGCTAGATGTTATACACACATTATGGAAAAAGCATAGATAAACTAGAACAAAAAGCAGAAGACCTGGGCATTAAGGGAGTAAGTAAAAGAGATTATTCTAGACATTATCAAATGCCAATGATTTATGAACTATATTCAGTATCATTTCCCCATCTTGTCACTGGACAGTTCCCTCACATATGACTTCCAATAGGATGACCTTGGCTTTGTCTTCAGGGAGCTACTCAAGGCATGACTTTGAAGAGCTCATGCACCCTTCATTACCCTCTCAAATTAAACCAATAATACCTACTATCTGGGTCTCTTTTAAGGCCTAACAATAAAACCTTGACTTTTAAACAATACTTTATGTGTTCAATCTCCAACACATAAAAAAGATTACTTCATAACTTTCATATATACTGGCGTAATCAAGTGTAAGGTTAATAGACAAGCACCAACTATCAGTCCCCTTTTTTAGAACTTTCAGAACTGACTACCAGTTACCACAGACCAAACTGAAACGTCCCTCCGAATCTCCTTCAAAGTGGGCAAGAGGACCTGTAACGTAGAATGCCACTGGCCTGGAACCAGCAAAAACTTATTAGCATCAACTCAACTCACAGTTTACTTCCTCCCTCCCTCCCAAGGGTACAGCTTTCTCTTAGGCTGGTATTACTTCAGAGAATTAAATCTCCAGATATTTCTGAATGCAGCTTCTTAATTGCCACCAATATTTACTCTGGCTAATGAGTCTACCCAGCTTTACTCCAAAACCACTGAGTTGTTATTCAGAATTTAAGAACAAAAGGAAGGAAGAAATCTGTAAGATAACAGAGAAATGGATTGATTTCAGGAGATGAGGGAGATCAAGTGACTAAGCTGCCAAGTGGGAATGTGATATGTGTAATTTAGCAGGAATAAAAGTTCACAAAATGCATGCCTCAGTATGTATAGAATAGAATTATTAAGTCGAGGTACGTCTCCATGGTCCCAAAGAGGAAACACATTAGATAATTGTACAAAAAGATGTTTTTTTGGCTTGGATCACCAAATTGTTATCTCAACTAACTACTAACATACAGCTCACTGGGGAGAACTGGTTTTGTATCTTTCGACTAAGCCAGCAGTTTTCATCCTTTTGTTCATCTTCAAATTATTTACAATAATAGCATCGCTCCTCTGAAACACCTCTCATTGTAAGTAGAGATTGGGGGAGTGGATTAGAAAAAGCTCTGACATGTAGGTAATGCTCCCACTTTTAATAATCTGAAAAATCTACCAGAAACCCACCCCTGAATGAAATTATATTTTCTTTTAAACCACACCTCCCATAGCCTGAAAAATCACATTATCTGAAATGTTTAATTACAGTGAAGCCTTAAAAAAAAAAATCAGGACTGGTTCTAAAGCCCTGAATCTGACATATGGAACACAAAGAACAATAATCAGATTAAGCAACTAATCAGGATGATCAACATGAACTGCAGAAGCAAGCATTCTTTCTAGGTCATATTGCTTTATGGAGGACTGACTTGTAATTCCTATCTTTTATATCTAATAAGGTTTGGGCACAATTTGAAGAACACTTTGAAAAAAAAGGCAATATTTCTCTTTGAATTGGGTATTCTTACTATACAATATTTTATTTAAAAAGGGAAACTACAATAAATTAACTTGTCATCCTCTTTATTCTTAACAGATCTAAACTTCTTAACCCTTCTGGATTGGGGACTTGGCTCTCCAGACCTCCATATTTTGTATCCATTCTTCAAGAACTTTTCCCCATCAAAAAACATCATATTATTATGTTCAACCTATCCTTGAGTACACTTGTGGCCAAAGAAAAATATATTGCTCTAAGAAACTGTGCTATTCCACAATAGTGTATCATACTTCCCTGGACTTTGGCAAGAATCAAAAAGAAATTAAACTCAATGTCCTAGTAGACAACACAAGGCACTAATTAAAGATTTTTGATGATACTATGCCAAAATGGTATCCCTTAAAGGGGAAATAAAAGCAGATAAAGTAGTGTTAGAGAGAGACTTCATCAAGTAGGCTGATGTAGCAGGGCCAAAATGTTTTCTTTTTGAAGCTCCGTAACCCAGTTTACAGGAAGATTAACAAATAACAAATCACGTTAGTAAGGCTCATATCTTTCATCTAAGCCAGTGGTTTTCAGCCTTTGCTGCAAAATCAAGGGGGAAAATATTGTTATTAAAAACAAAAATTATCACTTGTTTTGGGGAGGGGGGAAAAAAACCAAAAGTAAAAATGAATCCATGTTGCACTCAAAAGAAATATTTTAATTTCCTTGCTCCCCCGTATGTCTAAGCTTCAAAGCAACTCATTGATATTGAAATCAGTTTGGTGGCACAGAAATATTTTGAACAGTTGAAAAGGGAAAGTAACTAAGATGTGGAAAGTCAATAAATGCCCATGAGGTCAAAGAAGCAGGTGAAGATAAACCAGCTGTGGGCCTAAGGACTACCCACTCCACTCTAATCACACTTCTGTTCACTTTTCATAGATTGTGAATCTTCCTATCATTTAATTCCCTCCATTGAAACAATAAAAGAACCATAGTAAACACCAGAGATGGTAACTACTATTAGAAACACTCTCCCAACCTAACCAATTAGGGTGGCACATGCCTTTAATCCTAGTACTCTGGGAGACTAAGGCAGGAGGATCACATGTATAAGCCCAGCCAGGGCAACTTAGTGATTTTATGAAAAACTCTCAAAGTAAAATATTTTTAAAGGGGAGAGGGGGCTGGGAATGCAGTGCACTGTGAAGGCCTTGGTTTCAAAGCCTAGTACTGTGTGGTATGAGTGAAGGATTTTCTGGAGATACCCAGGCAGAATTTTCTAAATGGACTTTTCAAAACTGACTCTCCAAACAAGAAATGAATGAGAATGTCCATAATGTAATTATATTTATTTGAAAGGCAAATGTACATTTAAGAATGTAAGACAAAATTAAGTCTGGTGTTGACAACTAAGGACAGGAAGAAGAGAAGAAAAGATCATCAGGCAGTTAGAATGATCTCCATAAGGTAACATATATGAATAACTCCATCAAAATGCATATCTGAGTAAGTAATATACTCATAACACCAACACTCTTTATATTTTGTTTGTTGGTTTTGTTAAGAAAAAGGCAGGATTTCTTAAACCTTGGGGAAAATCATACCAGAAAGTATTTTCAACATGACATCAAGTGGGTAAAAAACACATAAACTGATGCTAACAGTTGATAACAGCACACCATTTAATGCTGGATCAAGGAATAACTAAGATAAGTGACTCATTAACTTTTCAAGAGACCCATCCAAGTATCAAAAACCTACTTTGGCAAGATTGCTTTAAATTAAAAGTCTATTCTTGGTCAAATGATACTCATTATCCTGGCAATGCATGTAATTCATCCACAAATAAGCTACTTTAACAAAACAAAAATATTAGAAAGGAAAAAGAATATTATAAATTTCTTCCAGATCTGGTACTGAGTCTTAGTCCTACTCTGATATTTATTCAAGTCAAACATAGTAATTCCTGCTCATACCAATAAAACAGTAACAATAAATAACATTTCTATGGTATTAGAAATTACATGTTATATTGTGCAAGTATTATTTCAAATCTACAAGAAATAGGACAATGGAATAGACCAGGCCCTAAAAAGATATATTGTCATAATGGTGTTAACAGTATTAACGGTTATCAACACCAATATCGGTATTTCTCAATATGATGTTGTATCTTGTAGTCTTCATCATCATCATCATACCTCCACCAAACAAATCTAATAAGTCTCAATCTTTCAAGAAAGGCACTAAGCTCTAGTAGGTGCGGTCAGAGGCCTCACAAAAGGACCCAAGATTGTAATATAACATAAAAGATTTCAACAAGAAAATGTTTTCCTATTTTTTCTAGATAAAAGAGCTAAGATCTCTTCTGTTATCCCTCTTAGCCATAAATAAAGTATTATTTTACCTATTAATTTCCCAAGGCAACCTCTCTGCAAGATAACAAGAGATACTTGTCCTCCTGTCTCTATAAAACAACAATCAGGGGTCCAATAAGTTGTAGAACTACTGGCTTAGTTCAAATTAGGTAGAGTTTTTTCCTGTGGGGCTTCCAAGAAGCTTTAATTCAAGTGTTTGGGTACATCAAAATTATTTAACACTATTTTAAAATCTTGAAACAGGCACAAATATATTGTGCAAAGTTATGAAAATTGGGCCATATATATGAGCCAAGGAAACAGCATAGTTTACAGCTTACTAGCTTTGTACTTTAGGACAACGTACTTTTCTTTGTGCTACAGTCTGCATTTTTAAAACTAGGGAAACTAGTACCAGCTCCTAAAATGGTTGAGGATTAGATGAGAACATAATAAAATGCTCTGAACCAAGCCCTTAGCTATTATTTTTGTTAATTACTTTGCAAGGTTATTCTCAGCATTAGAAATACTATATGTACCTTACAAAAATGATGTCTGGCAAGGAGTAAACACTTGTCATTGGAATAATCACATAAAAATGGTCACAACGCCTAGCACAAATGAAATCTCAATTTACAAGTGCAGTAGTGAATGCAACTATAGAATCAAGATTATAGCGTCTTTATTAAACATTAACAAAAATACTGCTGCTGTGCCTGCAACAACATTCCCCAGTGTGAAAGTATCTCCCCAAGCTAATAAGAAAAACATCAGACCCTTCCCCTGAGGGAAAGAGGAAAATCCATAGTCAAATAAGTTCCAAACTATTAGGCTAATCAAAATGATGTTTATTTTCTTTGGAACTATTCAGAGCCTTTAGCATTCATCTTGAATCTTTAAGGAGGGAATACACATTTCCCAAATGCATTTTAAGAAAACTTTCTTTCACTGAGCAACTCTTAGGATGAGTGTTCTGTGAACACTGAATGGAACTAACCTAACTCAACAGAAAAACACATAACGTTCTTATAGATCACTGTTTCTTAAGCAATATCTGGCACGTCAAAGTTCCTAACAAACTTCTGTCACTACAAATATCAATATTTTCTCACAGTTCCAAAGATAGTTGACTGTGAATTTTTTAAAGCAGCATCCATGTGATTACTGTGCCAAGAAACACCCTTGAAAAAATGCCTACAAGAACATAGTCCTATTAATTAAGGTGAACTAACACAAACAGAACCTAGTTTAGCATTACCATTAATATGGATTGTTCTGCAAAAGAGGAACAGGTTATCACCTAACCATGTGCTAGAAGGTAAGGCAGAGTCCAGTAAATGCCTGCACAGTCAGACCTTTACTTTTAGAACTCCCCTCAATTTTTCCTTTTGGCCAACATCTCCAATGCAACACTACTAGAGGAAAAACCAGGAAACTACAACAGTATGGGTTCTGTATCTACTAGCAGCACTGACAGACTACCACAGCTTTACTACTATTCTCCTATTTTTCTCTCATTTTTTTTTTCTTTTTTTGTGTGTGTGCCTGTTCCAGGAGATACTAGCCCCATTCAAGTTATCCCTCTCTCACTATTTTTTAGCCTTTTCATTCACTATAAACAAATACTGTAAGTTCCTTTTTGAAACTTTTATTAATACATGATTGCAGTACATAATGATTACATTCCCTGAGAAGACTGGTACATGCACATAACATTTCAATTCCCTCCTTTTTTCCCCACCTTTTCCTTCCACTCCTTTTTATTTTTCCACCATCAGATTCATTTATTTTCTAAGAACTTATAATTATCATAAATATTGATTGAAAACTAAACGAATAGGCCAAAGAACTTATAAAATATGTGAGATAATTGTACTAAGTGAAGGTACACTTTTAGATACATTGTAATCCAGGGTGGACAATGTATGTATGCAAGTTCCCTTTTAATCAATGCCATCATTCCTTCTTTTGGGGAAACTTCCTGTCCCATCCTTCCCTTCTATGATCAGTTTCCCTTGCCTAGATAATTTATTAAATAGCGCGTGTATCTTTTCCTCTCATACATGCTCACTCCTCTGTCTTGCATATCTGTCTCGAACTAAACTCTTGGCCCAGAATCAAGAGCTCCTTCATTCTTGGAATCTCTGAAATGGGAAGCTCACACGTTTGATCCAAACGAAAAAGCAGCTGTGTAAAGGAATGAAGAGTCACAGACCTTTGTTTACATGTAATTGTTTTAAAAGAAGTTAACGAAAAGAATTTGAACCCATCCCGACTAAAGTATAAGCGAATTATTAAACTTCCTCACCACTCTACAATTCAGGGCCCTAACTCTGGGACGCTACAGGAAAAAGGATGCTGAAGTTTGCAGAGCGAGCAGTCAAGGAACAAAACGCAGAGGATAGAGACGCGCCAGCCACGGTTCGAAGGGGTCTCGCTCCACGCGTATCGTGTCAGCGGACCGTACTGTGAGTCTAGCCTTGAGCCTTCCTCCCGGACTCCCCTCCCAGGAGCCAGGGGTTCCCCCAAAGCCCTGGGCCTCAGCGCCAAGATCCATAGACTGACGGGGGCCAGGCGGTACCTGATCATAAGGGGATTTCTCCAGCATCTGCGTGCACAGATCAGCGCAGAGCTGAAACTTCCTGCGCCTAAAATAGCTCCAGGCCAGGAGAAGCGGCTCCATCTCCGAACCCATCTCTGCCCAAGAAATCCAGCGAAGGATCAGGGTCCCGCCCCTGGAGGGCAGTGGGCGTGGGCGGGAGCGGGTGGCGTCAGGCTCTCCCCGGCAACGCGCGGCGGCTGGGCCTCACGCGAGGGGTGTCCGCAGCGCGCCTGAGAACAGGAAACTGAAAAGTTCCGCGAGCGGAACTCAGCCTTACAATTTGACCAAACTTGGCTGAAAAACAAATTGCGTACTTTTAAAGATTATAGATCTCATTAATTTCGAAAAGATGCCCATCGCTTAAAATAAAAGGTAATGATTTAGACACCTCGCCTGGGGTCCTCCACCCTGCCGGGAGGCTTAGTTGCCTAGCAACAGCCGCTCTTTTCACTCCAGTAGCTGGAGTAGGAGGGGAGTCCGGAAAAAACCTCTGCGGCATCTCTGTCCCGCTGCTCTCCTTTGCTCTTTCCTACCTGTGTCACTGTTCTGACTCTAGAAACAAACATGGAAACAGTTTCTCCAATACTCCCCTGCCCATCAAACCCAAAGCCCTAAATCCTGAAACTAGTCTGTGTCTTCAGTTCCTAACCTCCGAGTCACAAGTGTCAGAATTGCAGTGGGGTCTAGAGATTGCTTGATCCAATCAACTCATTTTACTAATAAGAAACTGAGGTTTAGAGAAGACAAAACATTTACCCAAAGTCCTACTCAGTTAGACAGCTGGGACTGTAATCTGAGTGACCATGAGTAAGGGATTCTGACATTTTCCCCAAACGCGGTAATGTGTGCAGAAAATAAAAAGGAGCTCTTGAAACACTCCACCCCGCCGCGGCCTTACACCTCCAGCCCTTGCGAGATTTCTTCAGGCACACTTATGACTTGCCCGTGGCGATTTACAAACAAGTATTAAATGCCATGGGTGTGAAGATAGAAATGTGACAGTGATAAATCAGTTTAGGCTTATAGTGGATAGGAAATCTTTCTTCCTTACCTCCTTCCTACCATAGTGTGAGGGATAGGAGAAAAAAATCCAATACTTCAGAAACGTAGGTTCAAACAAATCTTTATACGTGACAAAGGAACTGACAACACTCTTAGCAAAGAGAAATTAGTTGCAATTTTCTCAAACAACTAAGAAACCATAATGCTGACATTATATGTAATGAAGATAAATTTTGTAGATATTAAAACAAATTTAAGTTCCTAAACTACAAAATGGATTGTAAATTTTTCCTTTACCAAGCAATCCTTTTTAGAATTTTTAAATCTTGGAAGTGAATAATTATGAAGGCAACGCTTACTACAGTTATGTTTACTATAATTGGTCCACTGTGTTTCCCAGGAAATGACTCTAGAAATATAATCTGTCAAAATGTCCTAATGGAGTTATTAGTGAAAGTGAGATTTTTATGAATGTATAAGCTGGCAGTTGACAATTAGCTCAGTATTTAACAAGGGCTTTTTGTTTTCTGAAACGATTTAAGCAAATTCCTATGAGATTCTCCACTCTGGCTCCGTATTAGACTGATTAAATAAACTTTGTATTTCAGAACAATTTGAGATGTGCAATTGTAAAGTTAATACCAAATTACCCTGTATTCCACACCCTATTTTCCCTATTGTTAACATAAGGTAAAGTATTATCTTAGTGTATTTGTCATCACTAAGGAACCAGCACTGGTGCAGTACTATTTAAAAATGCTACAGTTTATTTGAATTTCAGTGTTTTTCTTCTAATATATTTTTTCTATTCCAGGATGTCACTTAGAGTACCACATTACATCTCAATTATCATATCTCCTTTGCCTCCTCTGCTGCATAACAGGTTTTCAAGCGTTCCTTCTTTTAATGACCTGTGGGCTTTGGAGAGTACTGGTATGCTAGTTAGGATGGAATGTCAACGTGATTGGCATTGGGATCCTCTTGAAAGATTGGTGGAGCACATTTCTCAGTGGGCCATGGAGGCATGGACTTGAGTTCCGTATTTGGTCCCTATGCCTTTCCTCGGTGGCACTGTTTTTTGTTTTTGTTTTTGTTTTTGTTTTTGCTTCTTCTTCTTCTTCTTCTTCTTCTTCTTCTTCTTCTTCTTCTTCTTCTTCTTCTTCTTCTTCTTCTTCTCCTCCTCCTCCTCCTCCTCCTCCTCTTCTTCTTCTTCTTCTTCTTCTTCTTCTTCTTCTTCTTCTTCTTCTTCTTCTTCTTCTTCCTCTTCTTCCTAACCACCATAAACTAAATACCTTTTCTGTACCATGTCCTTCTGCTATGATATTTCTGCCTTGAAGCCAGCCAACCATGGATTGAATCCCTGGAACTCATGAGTCAAATTAACCTCTCTTCCTTTAAGTTGTGAGGTTTGGGAATTGTGCCTCAATAATGAGAAAACTGACTAGTATAGAAAATTGATGCCCAGAAAGGAGTCATTGCTATGATTTACCTAATAATTTGCTTTAGAAGCCTTTGAAACTGGTTTGTGAGAGGAATTTGGAGACCTTTGAAGATGTAGAATAGAGAAGCCCTAGAATGCTGTAAAAGCTTGATGGGTGATTATGTTGGAGGTCAGAAGACTATAATCCCAATATATATGTGGACAGTAAAGGCCAGGTTCAGAAGGTTTCAATTGGGAACAAGGAATTCATTGGCAGTTGGGCTAGAGGCAAGGTGTGTTACATTCTGGAAAAAAAGTATTGCCTATGGTTTGCCCATGTTCTGAGACTTTGTGGGAGATGATTACTTGATCTGATGGGGAAACTCAAAGATAACCCAGAAATATTTCACCTCCTATACCCCTTACTGATCCAGAGTAGCTGCCTATTCTCTATCTCTTTCTACCCTCCCCTTTTTCTCATATCTTCAAATGGTATTCTTTTAAAATTTAAAGAAGGTAACCCAACATTTAGGCTGTGGCATATGTATTGTAGCTGGCTGCTTTTAGCCAAATTCATAGTTAGATTTAAGGACAAAAATCATAACAGGAAATTTCAAAAAGCTTAATTTTGGCTCAAGAAGAACCAATGTTGGAACCAAAAGAGGTGTGGCTGCTAAAGAGATTAGCATCATTAAAATGAAACCAAGTACTTTTGTACAGGGACAAGAAGAGAAATGACTTGAGGGCATCTCAGGAATCAGCAAGATCCCACCCATTGCAGGCTCAAAGGTACACAAGTATACATTGTATATTTCAAAAAAGAACCTATGGATCCCTGCTTGATAAAAACCATTCAGGAGTTGGATGCCTAGAATTCATTTCACCACATTTAGCCATTCAGGCATTCAGAGTGGGCTGCTGGTATGATCCAAGGGGTCCCAGCTACTGCCCACTCTGGTGGCAGACTGTGGTATCATCCATATAATGCTGATTTTAACAGCTTATAGCATACAAGTGTTGTAGAGCAAGGGAGGGTCCATCCTAGAAGGTCAGACAAGGAATCTCTTAAGAGGGTAATACATGAAGCTGTGGAAATGAAGCCAAAAGTGCAGAGGAGATCTCAGGAAGTTGGAGATGCCAGGGACGTGAAATGTCTGCCAAGGAAAGCTATGGACCACAAGCAGAATGAACCCAAAAGAAAGGCTGTGTGAATGACAACTATCAAGGCCATAGGAGTGAGGCATCCAAGTCATCTGAAACTCATATCTCACATACACTGAATTTCAGAGACAGAACTATAGGACTTAATGTTTGAGTTTGGGTTTTAGTCCCTGCTTTGGTCTCATTCTTCTCTATCTCTCTGTTCCTCAGTTTTGGAATTGGAATGTTTACTCTTGCTATCGTGTAACTTAGTTTTTGGGGGTTGTTTTGTTTTGTCTCTTCAAGACAGGGTCTCACTATGCAGTTCAGATTGTCCTTAAATTCACTTTGTGTCCTAGGCTTGTCTCAAATTTGCAATGATCCTCCTGCCTCAGCCTCCCAAGTGCTGAGATTATAGGAATGCACCACCATGCCCAGCAGTTATGTAACTTAGTTTTGAGTTTTACAAGGGTTTACAGATAATGGTTTGCCTTGAATCTCTTGAGAGACTTGGACTTAAACTCTTTTTTTTTTTTTGGCCTTTTTGAGACAGGATTTTATTATGCAGTTCAGGCGGGCCTTGAATTCACAGTAATTCTCCTGCACCAGCCTCCAAAGTTCTGGGATTACAGGTATGTGCCACCATGCCTGAATTTGGACTTAGACTTTGCAAAAATGATAGAACTATTCAGAGTTTTGGGATGGGGATATTGCATTTCCAGTTGTATTATGTTAGGGAAAATTATTAACTTTTTATGGTCTTTATTTGGAAATTAAGCATGGCTTTCTTAGCAAGTTAACAGGAGATGGTATGTGGTAGTTAGGGTAGAATGTCAATTTGATTGACTTTAGGATCCCCCTGGAGGAGCACATTTCTAAGTATATCTTGGTGGGTCAAAGAAACATGGCCTTAGAGTGTGTATCTGGTCCCCATCCCTTCATCTCAGTTCTGTTCTCTTGCTCTGCTTCCCAGCTGCCATTAATTGAGCATCTTTGCTTCTCCAAACCCTTCTGCCATGATGTTTTGTTTGGACCCAGCTGACCATGTACTGAATCCTCTGAAACTGAGAGCCAAATTAAACTTCTACTTTACATTATGGGTATTCAGTTTGTGTCTTAGCAATGAGAAAACCGATTAATATAGATGGTCGGGTATTTTGCAGAACATTTGGAGAGGGAAAGCAAAATAGATCAAAATGTGACATTTATATATACAAATTCCCCATGATTAATGTATTTATTATTTATCACAAACATATACTAACAAAAAAGTTAAAAATACAGATGCCTAAATTCCATCCCTAGGTCTACTGACTTAAATAATTTGAAGTAGGGCTGAAATGAAGGTATCTTTTCCTAAGTTTTCCAGGTGATTCAAATGTGCAGCCAAACTATGCTTAAGTAACATTTAAAAAGGAAAGCTTGGAATGTACTTCAGTACAAAGGCTCTAGGTTCAATCCCCTGTACTACCAAAAATTATTTTTTAAAGAGTCAAATAATGAGGGGAATTGTGTAGTATTAATTGAACTGCAGGATGTTGCACATTTCCAAATGCAGCATAACATATGCCTCTATAAGGTTATGAACATTTATTTTTATATATAAATGTGTTTTATAAATGTGTTTACAGTTAACTGATTTATGAATTTATAGACTTGTTTACATTTTTATAATGCTAACCATAAAGCAGAAACAATTATTTTTTAAGTACTAAGAATAAGAATAGTAGATATAACAATTCCTAGTAAAGGGGAAAGATAACAATTACTAGGACTATTTTATGCTAGAGAAAATGAAGCACAGAGATACAATTTAATCCTTTTGGAAGACTCCAAATCAGTGCTAGATCTCAACTCATTGATCTTATCTTTTTCTCACCAGCAACTAGATATCTCTTCTGCTTAACTCAATTTAAAAACAAATACTTAATATAAGGTAACTTTAAATGCCAAAGGTTAAATTTTCTTGAACATTAAACTGGAATTATTCAGGTTATTTAACTTAACCCAAAAGAAAAGAAAAAGGAAATGTTTCTTTCATCCAACAAATATTTGTCCAGACCCCTTGCTTGGTGACAACACAGAAGTAAAGAAGCCAAATCATCAGGATGCTTAAACAAAGAGTAGTTATTGACAAGAGTACTGGCCTTGAGTTTAGACTTATTAGCTGTGTTTCTTCAGGCAAATTCAAAATAGAATTGTGATCATAATTCCAATACTGCTAGATACACTTTCTTAAGATGTCAAATAAACTGATTTGATATGCATTCTCTGAGACTACATGTCCTCTTGACACAAGCTTCTTGATAATTTTCAATTCATTTGCCAAGCACTGATTGAGCACCTGCTGTACCAGGTCCTTTCCTAGGCTATGAGTACATGTTAACGAACAGAGTTTGGATGGGAGGGGATATTGCAGTTTTTGGTAAAGTAGGAACCTTAGTATATTAACATATACTCTTTTAAACCACAGCCCAGGGGTTTGAGATTTTGCCCTACCAAATGTGAGGTGGATTTCCTAACATGTGTGAGGCCCTGAATTCAATACCTAGCACTGAAAAAAAATTAAAAACCCACAACATACTCAACAATATACACATTTTTAAAAACTCAGTAAATCCTACAATATGATATGCTAGCACTATTATTATTTAATATTATTTAAATATTAAATTTTTATTTATTAATAATAATAATTAATTTAAATAATATTAAGTTATAATATTATTTAATATTATTACTGTATTATTTAATACAGTACATTCTAAAATGTGCAATGAACACCACGAGAAGTTTTACTTTTTTGTTTTTGTTTGGTTTTTGTTTGTTTGTTTTGGTACCAGGAATCAAACTCACCACCTTGTGCTTACCAGGCAAGTGCTTGAGCCACTGAGCTAAGTCCCCAGCCCAGAAGTTCTACTTTTAGAAACACACAGAAAAGTTGCTTCACAGTTGCAGATAATTGTCTTTCTAAAAAATTTTATTATATAACAGATCTGGTTTTAAAACTATTTTGTATTTTTTCAGGGCTGGGGATTTAGCTCAGCACTCAGTGGCACAAGTGTCTGCCTGGAAAACGCAAGGTCATGAGTTCAATCTCCAGTACAAGAAAAAAAAAATAAATTCAAACCCCAGAACAGTTTCAGTAATTTGGAATGCCACAGTCATCATGTGCTAATTATATAATCCACAAATGTGTATGTGTATATATATGTATATGCAGTGCCATTTATATGAAAGTCAATACTTTTTACCACATGAAAACAGTTTCAATTTGTATAAATCTGTTTTACAAAGCTTTATATTTTTCTCAAGTCTTCACATTTATGTGATCCTGTATTCACAGAGAAATTGTTTTATGCCATAAAGTAATCACAATTCAGTATTACTTGTATTTTCAATACTTGAGCAGTGATTTTTTTTCTTATCTGGTGAGAAATATACTCTTCATCCAACTCTGAATCAAAAAGCACTACAGCACTGGTAACTTCCCTGAAAAGAAAAATGCTTCTCAATTTCTGTACATGAACTGCATTGCATTAGCCTCAAATTGCTGACCATCTGCCAAGAACTGTTTTCTTCTTGTAGCTTTCCAATGATGTTACCACCTGTTATTTTGGCAAAGATCTTAAGAAAAAGTACAGTTATTAAACAGCCCCTTTGATTTTGAATTTGCTTGTTTAAATCTAAATTTCACAGCCAATTACATGTTCGCTAAAGTGAAACCTATTCCTAGGTGTTCCTAGGAATATTTATCGGGTCCTTTTGATGCATAGCAGATAAGACAGCCTAAACATTTTAAACTGAGCACACATGAAGAGAGCTGATTGCACTCAAATGCTTTTTCTATCAAGCTTTTTGTACTCTGGAAATCAGATTCTGTAGTCTGAAAATGAATTCATTTTCAACAATTGAAGTAAGCTTAGAATTTTGTTAGTATAAATTCTGTTCATGCAGCAACCACTTCCATCTTCCTCTTATCTTGGTAAGAGTGCAACGTGAAGGACTGCCTATTTCTATTTCATGGCAAGGAACAATGGGAGGTTCTTTTCACACTATTTACAAAAAAGAAAAATAGGCCTAGATTTTTTTAAGCTAAAATAATTATATCTACCTGTTATGTGGCATTTGTGTGCACATAATCCTAGAAGAAATACTAAAACGCAAAATGGAAGTACTGATTTTAAAAATGCAACATATGGGCGGAGGTTTAGTCCTGTGGAAGAGCATTTGCCTAATATGCATGAGATCCTGGGTTCCATCACTGCCAAAAAAAAAGATGTAGTGTATGCTTACATCCTACCTTTTACCCTAATCTACCACAAAGACACTTGCATGTGAATGAGGGAAGGGCAATAAGTAAGATAATGACTTTGATTTGACCAGAGTACTGCTCTTTAAAATAATAAATTAGGCAATGCTCCTCACCACGATCCAAATTCCCTACTTCAACCTAAAAGCCCGGACATTTCTAGCTGCTGTCTACTTCTCTGACACAGCTCAACACCTTCTTCTTGCTTACTCCATAATCAAGGGACCCTGGCATCCTTGCTGGTTCTTAACTGGACTTCCCAAGGTATTTTACATTTGCTATTTGTTGATAGTCCCCAGTCTTTCCCAGATATTTACCTGCTTCAATTTCACTTTATAAAGTACCCATTGATACATTACTTCCTTGATGAAGTCCTCCCTCCAACCCATCTCCATCTCATTTCCTTGTCACAATTTTCTTCAAAGGACTACTATTATTAACAAATTCTCTCTTTGACCAAATTTTAGCCATGTTCTCAATTTGATCATGTTTATCCTTGCAGAATTCAATTATAATAAGAATTCTGCTAAGTCCATCTACAGAAAAATCCTTCCCTCAATATCTGATTACCCTCAATATCTGGTCAAATCCCTGTATTCCACCATCTCCCAGGTGATGTCTGATAAGCCTAGCCTGCTTCCAAAAGAATCCTGTTAGCAAGAACTATTCCTACCCTGATGCTTCTCTTCTCTTAGTGATTTTTCCATTCACCACCCTCCAGCTGAACCACTGCTCTTTAGCTATAAAAACCCACTTGTTCTTGCTGTATTTTGAGTTGAGCCTAGGTCCCTTTCCCCTGTTGGCAATAGTTCCTGAATGAAAATTTGGCTTTCTCCTTTATAGTAAGGCTCTAGTTTTAACAACACCTGGTATATATTATAAATACGATTGCATCATCTATTTCTGCCCCCTGCTTCCTTTTCTCTAGAATGTAATTGCCAAGAGTAGAATCTTTGCTGTATCTCCAGGACCTAGAATATTATTTGGTAACCTTTCCTGCAAGGTTAGATAGCATCCCCCATCTGCCATGTGACTCACAGTATGGTATTTGGTGCCTTCCCCTGGCAAGAGTAGGTTATTCCTGTCCCCATTGTCCTTGGATTCACCTGGCTTGCTGTGGCCAATGCATTAGGAACTGGAAAAACATGCTCCATGTTTCACCAGAAAATGTCAGAGCCTACCTGTGGTAAATTTTTATACTTTTTCCCATGTACCTTCAGCCTGAGCCCTAGAAAGAGAAGACACATGGAGAAAGAAATAGCCAAACCAAGGACTGAAAACATTAGACCATCACTGCCAAAGTACAGTGGGAACAGGAAAGAAACTTCATTTACCACGTTGTAAGCTACCGAGGAATACGGATCATTTGTTAATACTGTACCGCAAAGCTGACACATAGTATCTTCATACTCATTTCTCCCATGATTCAAATTCTAATGTTCACTATTAACTGACACTAGTAGGATGACAACTAATTTTTCTAGTATTAGTAATATTGTTTTATGTTTCTGCTTTATATATTAAAATATTTCCTGTTAATATTTTAACCTCTTTTATAATTGATATAGATAATATCTCTTTGATATAAAGGAATAACTTTTGGGAAAAAATGATTCAACAAAGAAGTATCAGAAAATGTGAATTATTCAATAACATGTGTACTAAGCTTTCTTAATTTTTGTATAGTTTTGTTTTTTAAACATTAATTTATTCTAGGAAACAGGGTCTCTCTATGTTACACAGACAGGTCTTGAAGTCATGAGTTTAAGCAATCCTCCTTTAGCACCCCAAGTATCTGAGACTCGAGGCCTGTGCCACTTTGCTCATCTTCCCTGAGCTTTTTGCAAAAGTACATTATGTTCAAAGGCTAAAAACCCATCAATTTGTGATTATATGGTTAAGAACTATTCATGTTCTCTTTTTACTTTGGTACACTATTTTTTAAATAGTGATTTCTGGTACATTTGTTTTTCAAAGATCTAAATTTATCCCATAGCTCTTTTCTTTGATATCTTTACTCCATGCCACGATCATGTATAGCTAATTCTGATTTTCATTCTATGGTGCAAATTTATATCTAAGTATATAACCAGACCCTGTGTAACACTGTTTGGAAAAACATCTTTACCATTCACCTCTGGTAACAATAACAATAGCAACATAAATTATTATTACATAATATCTCTTAGGATGTTAGCCTCATTTTTTTCATTTACCAATTCATTGGAACCCAGTTTGAGTTCATGTAATATCTACCAAATTGAAAGCAATCAATGCCATTAAATTATGGCCATTCAGTTCTTCATTCTGTTTAATTAATTTTTGGATAAAGATTATTAATCAGTCAAATTATTCCTTCCTTTGGAATATTCTGCAATGCTTTCAAATGACCCTGTGCATATTCACCATTTAATTTACTACTTAATTTCTGCTGAAATGCTATAATGTAACATTTCTTTCTTATACATAAATTTCATAATCTAATTTCAATATTATTGAGTGTTCTTCTTTCTCTGCATTTATCCATGCCAACCTCTCCCATTTTTCTAATTCAAGGCTTTCACAATTGAGCAAATTTGTTAAAGTTTTAATTTTAAAGTTTTTCACAGTCCTCAGAGAGAAGAAACAATTCAGTTCATTGAGTAGTGAGTTAATTACTTCTCTACTAGTCTCCCAAGAATCCAATGGACTTTAAGCTGTCACTGTGTGAACTTCTTTGGACTACTGTCAACTGAAAATATAAGATACTCACCATGTTTGTTTTTTGTAATCCTATTTTTATGTATAGGCCTGTGCATTATACAATCTTTAAAAGTTAATAGAAAATGATTTTTTAAATTCCCCAGCAAAAATTAATTTGTAGGAAAAAATGTATTTTAAGAAGTATCCATGTTGGGCGTGGTGGTGCATCGCTGTAATCCCAACTCTCAGGAAAGCTGGAGAACAAACAGCCTTGAGTTTGAGGCCAACCTGGGCTACAAAGTGAGTTCAAGATCATCCTGAATTTAGAGCAAGACCCTGTCTCAAAAAACAAACCAAAAAAAAAAAAAAAGAGGAGGAGGAAGTGGTGGAGGAGGAGATAGGGAGGAGGAAAATCATCCAAGAACAAAATAACAAAATGTTTCAATTTGACATACTATACACACACACACACACACACACACACACACACACATACACACATACTATGCTAGTTAATTGTTCTTTGAAATCTTTAAGAATGAGATTTTTATTCTAAGTATTTATAGAAATTCTTTATGGAGTTGAATGAACATCATGAAGAGACAAATGATATTCTTATATGCACTTTTATTATTCAGAGAGCAAAATACTACTACTTATGTTTTAAGTGTTTCAAGGTCTTTTATAAGAGATCAATGTGTTTGAATGTTAGGAGGTAGGTCTTTGGAGTTATAAAAGGATAAAGAGTCTCCATTTGACATGTACGCATAAATGTAAAAAATAAAATTGTAGGCATTTGATAACATTTATATGGAAAAGCATTTTAAAAATAAAAATGATCAAAGTAATTCTATTGTTGCATTTTTAAAATACTAATGTTGCTGTTATATTTTTCAATTTTTATTTTTTATTAGCACATGTTGGCAGTACATAGTGATTATATTCTTTGTGGAATGTTGTCATGAGTTTATAACATATCAATTTTTTTCATCCCCTTCCCCCTCCTCCCTTTTTCTTTTTTTTATTATAAAGAGAAAAAAACAGAAAAATCAATAAGCAAACAAAACAACAACAAAAGCAAAATAACAACAACAAAAAAAAAACAATAGTGACATAGGTTTTCAAAACAAGAAGACAGGAATTTAACAAGGTTGCCATATTGCACATTGTTATCTTCAAAATAGTTGCTCAGCCACCCTGTGTGCCAACAGAGGCCCTGCCAGCTGGGGGAGAAGCTGCAAGGAAGCCGTGAAGCCCCTCTGTGTGCCTGAGGAAGACCTGCTGCTGGGGAGAATCAGCAGGAAAGCCACCTCCACCTCTTGCCTCCACCCCCAGCCCCCATAAGCAACCAGACCCAAAACAGGCTGAGATGATAACTAAAGTAGGGAAGCAACCTGACACTTATGTTGTTTGATTGACTTTGCAAGCCTGGGGTTGATAGTGTAAGCAACTATTTAGAGGATAGCAATATGCAATACAGTAACATTTGTGGATTTCCTACTGTCTTATCACTTTCATTTTTTTAATTTGCTCTTCTTTTCTATTCCCTTTAAAATAAAAATAATGAATGAATGAATACAAATTGTTGCTCAGGTTACCAGATGCAGGAATAAAACAAAACCATAACACAGAACAAAACACTAGATTTCAAAAACAAGACAAAAGGAAATCCCCCCACAGTTGCTCACGTTATCTTTGTGCATTTATCTGCTGATGGACAGACATACCAGCCATTCCAAGATTTACTTACTATGAATTGTGCTGCTATAAACATGCTTATGCATGTATCACTGTAATATGTCTTTAACTATTTGGGGAAGATTCTTGAAGAGGCATAGCTGGGTCAAGGAATTGCTAATTTTTTTTTTGAGCCATCTCCACTATGATTTCCATAATGATTGTATTGGTTTACATTCCCACAAATGACAAAGAAGTGTTCCTTTTCCCTGTAGTTTCATCAGCATTTGTTATTACTTGATAAATTGTAATCTCTTTGTTATACCTCAAGTACTTCTTATGAATACCTTACCTTGAAAGATTTCTAAACTATAATTACTGACTTATCAATTTATTTCCTAAGGCTATTGAATACAAATCCCACAATTGAAATTTTGGATTAATTTCCCAAAAACTTATTATTACTCTATAGTGGTCAAACCTGGCAGACATTATTTAACTAAGTGATCAAAGTTAATATGGCAAATAATGGACCAAATATTATTAATACTTGTGTATGATATATTGATGTCACATGTTTTTGTGTTACTATCAAAAATGTGTAACTTGAATCTAGTACTGAGGCAACATCAGACAGACCCAAATAAGTAATAATATGCAAAACAAATAATCTGAATTCTTCAAAATGTGAAGGTGGTAGAAGATAAGAGTTGGAAACTTTTTCAGAATAAAGGAGACATGGAAACCAACTGCATTATGTGAAAAAGGTCCTAGATCAAATTATAAAATTTTTCCCATAAAAAACATTAATTAGACAACATGCAAAATTTGGATAAGGTTTATAGATTTTAAAATGGTACTGTATCAATGCTAATTTTATAATTTGGTCAATTCTACTTAAAATGTGAAATTTGTTTTAAAACAAAAATTCACATTAATAAGTGCAAGGGGCATTATGTCTACAACTTACAAATGGATGTATGTGCATGTGTGTATATATGTGTGAAGAGAAAGAGGGGCTGGGGATGATATAACATCTATGCATTTACACATACGTATGTAGTAAGAAAAAATAGTAAACGAAATGTGATAAATGTTAATTATTTGTTAAAATATATGGCTAATAGTTCAATTATACCTGAATTCCTACCATTTTTGTAAATCTAACATCTCAGTGTTAAAATAAAAAATTAGAAGAAAACACAAACACTTTCATCAAAATAAAGTAGCCACTATTCTTTTATGAGATCCAACCCAAAATGAGTTGATATTTTAGTTTGCACTGAGAGATAAACACTTTTTCTATATCTGAAAAAAATGTTATTTTCACAGATTTCTCATGATCTGGAGGATTCACAATGAGAAATGCTTCCCTAACGCGTTCATTATCATCCACATCAGAGTAGCTGGAATTTGTTCAAAGTCTCGAGAGGATTTTGCCTTTACACAGCTGATTATTTGTTTATTTTATTGCTTTAAATCCTGTTGATAGTCAAAAAGTTTTAACAAACATTTTTGAATTACAATAACTTAATAAATTTTGGGGTTTTTTAAATCTCATTTTTTAATATTGTACATATAATCATTCTAACCCACTTATTAGTTCAGATGCTTTTTGTGGAATCTTTCAGATCTTTTTTCCTTTCAATGTAATTTTTTTCTTCCAAATCTTTAGCAGTTTGGACCTGGGATATAGCTCAGTGGCACAAGTGCCTGCCTGGCAAGCATGAGACAGTACCCAAAAAAAAATTTTTTTTTTAAGGTTTGATCATAATATGTCCAAGATTGTGCATGTGTTATATTATAT